>OY776115.1:32634527-33282027 GCA_963675035.1 Allygus modestus | reverse complement strand
ACAAATCTAAGCGCTCTGTTCTACAGCCGGGAAAGGATCGTCAAATTTTCCTGAGTAAGGCAACAGGCAAAAGCAGGAAGAGCATAGTATATTACAGGAAAAATGGTTGAACGGACAATTTCCAGCTTAGAAAGTTCTGGCAAAATTGAACTTAATCTGCGAAGGGTTTTCAAACGGATTGTTACTGTTTTACAAATAGCGTTTACATGTTTAGAAAAATCAAGTTGGGAATCAAGAGTAACACCAAAAATCTTAAGAATATTACTTGAAGTCAGTGGTTGGCCGTCAACAAATATACACTGCTCAACACCACTATTTGTTGATTGAGCACCAGAAGATGACCTATCTACTAATAAGACGGAACATTTACTGGAGTTCAATAGAAAACCATGATCGTCCGACCATCTATTTACACTCTCTAAATCAGTGTTGATACAACGGACAGCTTCAGCTGCTTTTGAGGGCTTAAAAGAAATTAGCAGTTGAGAATCATCCGCATAAGAATGTAAAGCTGCACGAATCGTTTTCAGATTTTACACGACTGTTTTCCATTATATTTCACGCTTTTAGTTCAAAAATTGAACACATTTTTTGAATAGTTTGTTATTAATTTACATTTAAATGTTTTACAATTTCCATAAGGTAAAGCATTGGACAAAAAGTACTGGTTTAAAAGTACGAGATACTAATACAATATTGTTTCGAAATTACAAGACACTGCTAAAAAAACTGTTTTATTTCTTATGTTTTATCATTAAATAAACAAAGTACTCTCCGTTTAACATGATTAATACAATATTGTTTCGAAATTACAAGACACTACTAAAAAACTGTTTTATTTCTTATGTTTTATGATTAAATAAACAAAGTACTCTCCCTTTAACATGATTAATACAATATTGTTTCGAAATTACAAGACACTACTAAAAAACTGTTTATTTCTTATGTTTTATGATTAAATAAGCAAAGTGCTCTCCGTTTAACATGATTTAATTCAATTTATCAAAGGATTATAACATTTTTATATTAAAAAACTAATACAAGTTTTTACAAGTAAAGGTAACATTCTCCTGTAATGTGAGTGAGTTATAAGTTTATCCGCTAGATTGCAGCAGCCATTTATTTCGTATTTACTTCTGCCAGCTGTGTTCTTTTGTCAGTTTATGATATTAAATACCCCCGTCATAGCAAACCTGCGTACTCAGCTAATTTCCAATTTACCTCACTGCATAGGCAACTTACCGTGTTATATTTTGTTGAAGAATTTGCACCCCTAATAATATAATATAACTAAGAACGATTTATCCTATGACCTAAAATTAACCAAAATAAAATTATACGTTTTCCTAAAGAGTCCCCAGGGTTATTTATTTAATATTTTGTGATTAAATTTCGGTTAACAGCAGAAACTTTGATCAACCATTTCTGAGTTCGGTCATCCCATTACGCGAATATTTGAGCGTACTCCTAGTTTATATAAGTCACATCACAAACTTTACCCAGAGAGTAAAATACAACTGCATTTATCAGATATGCTTGTTTACCATGTGATAGGATATGTTTCAATTGATCCAAGCAGGACATAATAACAAATTTATGGTTAATATGTTTTAGGACGGAATTTTTAGCTTGAGATCATAAAACGTTAATAGTTTGTTAATTTATGAGGCCCCCGAATGCCAAAAACACCATTCGTTCAAATTTGGTATATATGTATATGTATATATATATATATATTTATTTATTTATTTATTTATGTGTCCGTAAGCACGATAACTCTCGTTAAAAAAGTCCCATCTTGATGAAATTTGGTACAGACGTGTAAAGTAGCATTTATTTGAACGAGTTCGAAAACCAGACGAATCGCACCATCCAAAAGGGGGTTTTTGGGGGGTTTTGTACCTCAAAATGTGGTTTTTGGGGTTTTCATAAATAATTTTTTATTTAAATTAAATATTTAGTTGTTCCATTTAATTCAGCTTAAAACACAAACAATTTGGTATTTTTATCATTGCTCTACGTCAATTGGTTACTGAGATATTGCAAGTGCTAAACACAGTACGTTGTCTAATGCTATTGTTATGGAAAAATAAATTTTATATCTCGCTTATTAGTGAATTTCCTTTGGAAAGTGAACTATTAGCATGACACGCACGGTAAAACTTAAGCCCGGGACCACCATAGAAATTCCTAACATGACCCCCTGAACACGTTTTGGGGGGTCGTTCAAAATGTTATATATATATATATGTGTGTGTGTGTGTGTGTGTGTGTGTGTGTGTGTGTGTGTGTGTGTGTGTGTGTGTGTGTGTGTGTATGCACTCTAGCGGTCACATTTTTTGTCCGATTTTCCTTCAAATTTGTTAGGGACTTTCCTTTATATAATCAGTTGGACAAGTTCGTAGGGCAAAACAATCGGAAAACTCTAAACCCCTTTTTCGGGGATTAATCTTTCAAATTTTGAGATTTGGGCCCAAAAAGGGTCAGAAAAGCCCCAGATGTAAAATCAATGCATGTAAAAAGATGGGAATTAGAGAGGCGAAAGTTGTAAGCCCTCTCTCGCCATTCTAGCATAAATACTTACCGAGTTATTAATTAAAGAAAATGTCTATCGACTAAACACAGTACGTTGTCTTATGGGGGTTTTACATTAGAAAAGCCTGTTATTCCTTTGTTAGACTATTTTTATCATCCCCAGCATCCTCACGCCTACTTTCAAGCCTGTCTGGACCTTCTCCTAACCTTATAATGCGCAAAATTTTTTTCCCAGCTTTGCAAGTAAATGAAACCAGGAGTATCAGAACTGCCAAAAATTCAATGTTTTCAGATTTTAATAAAAATTGAACAAATGTATGTTTTTACACTGATTTTGAGTTTTAAAAGTTTTGATGTGGAAATTCACTTCCCTCACGTCAGCGTGCTGCGTGGAACTCGTTTGTGAATATAAACTGACGAAACTTGGTATATGGCTTCATATGGTTGTGGTTTGTTGTTGTTTGCACAAGACAAAATTTTCACTTATGGTTCCCGTAGCAGCAAACCTATAGGTACTCGGACCTCATGTTATGGATAATAATTCAAGTGTTATATATCGCTTATTTATAAATGTATATGAATGAAACTTGGTATGTAACTTTACTTAGATGAGTTCTATTGATATTTGCATAAAAATTCATCATTTTTTGATCCTTGTTGCAGCAAACCTGCGTACTCATCCCCAATGTTATTCTTATGGAGAATAATTAAAATTGTATTTATCGCTTATTTGTGAATATATTTCTATGAAACTTGTTTGCGGCTTTATATGGTAAGACATTGAAAATTCGCTGAGTACGCAGGTTTACTGCGACGGGAGTATTTTACTTTCTTGTGGTTTGCCATTTTTTTAATTTTAGTTGCGTAAGTATATCTAATTGTACATTCAATGCCATTAAATTTGCATGGTCTATATGCATTTACAAGTAAATAAACTTTTGGCTCATAAAATCACATATTTAATATATATATATATATATATATATATATATATATATATATATAATAAGTCTTGAAACTGAAAGTGCATGAGAGTTTAAAATATTACGTTGAAATATTACACTAAAAAGCTCTAGGGAAAATTTGAAAGGGTTATCTGCTTTCGAGCGTATTTATTATTTATCCTTTGGCCCTCCCAAGTCTGTGAGCTTGATAAATAATAATTAGAAAATAGTTATTACTTTTCATGGCTGGGGTTTACTAAAATCGTCGATGTGCACGTTTGTGTGTCATCTTTGGAACATAAGTATAATTCATTCTGAAATTGTAAATTACTAACCACAGAAATCGAGTGTTTAGTAATAATAATGTCTTTATTACAGAAAACAAAATACTTTACATCACGAACCTCATATATTAAATAAACATGCGCTTAATAAAATTTTCACATCTCAGTTAAGTAAGCATCAAGCTGATTTTTCTACATAAAACCTTATTTATCTCAAGAATGTTGTATTTATTTTAAATTGTTCTGGTGTTACATAGCCGCTAGTGTGATTTTTTTTATTTTAGTTTTCCTAAATAAATACATTCATGACAGCTTTTTCCAGGTTTGCAACTGTCATAACCTACCTGCAAATTAATTTCTGCAATACCGTTCAATTTACGTTGATCACAGCAATGTAGCGGGCCTGTTCACTATTCAGGTCCATTAGTGCTTAATTTTTCTATGTTCATTGTGCACTAAAGGTAGTGGTGTTTGTCTGTCTGTGTTTCTACATTACGGACAATTACTTATCTGAAACCACCAGGATGACATTTTTCATGGACTTCTTTATGTAATAACAAATACTTCAGAGAGTTCTTTTATAACTGTCTGAAACCTCAAGTAAACAAACTGTAAAATTTGTTTTATTACTTTCAAGAAACTCTGCTTGTAATAAATAATAATTTGTGTTCGACAATAAAGTATTCTCTTTTGTAAAATATCTTGTAGCTGAACAAAATAATTGAGTGGGTGTTAGCGATCCGCATTTGCTTCATAGGAAAAAAGCAAAGCTTGCATGAGAAACTTAAATATGATGGTATGTTGAAAAAATAACACCGCAACCGTAAGTACTGCCGGCTATGAAAGCATTTATTATTTATCGTTTCACTCTCGCAACTGCGAGCACACTAAATATCAATGAGATCCCAGCTATTACTTTATATGCATGAGGGGTACACTATGTAAAGTCTTCTATTTGCACTCTAGGATTACATTATTGGAGTACAACTCACACTGAAGTCAAAATAAATTACCAATAACAAGGATTGAGAGTTTGTGAATTAACTTGGCTAAGTTCAGTAGACGCTCTTTTAACCGGCATGTTTGGAACCACGGCCAGCCGGATAACTGATTTTACCGGATAATAGAAGATACATCGTTTTTAAAGGGGATACTGAAGATAATTTTAACTCCATTCAATGTCTAAATGGACGAAACATATATTTTAAATGATAGGTTGTGACGAAAAATACTAGAGTACAAAATACTGTAAAGTTTAAACACTGCAACTGAGGTGCACAGTTCAGAGTGCACTGGTAGCTAAAGCCGGTAGAGGTCTGAGAGAGCCCGAACATAACCGATCAAAAGAGGCTCGTCTGATGCCGGTTAGTGGAATGTGCCGCTTCATAGAGTGCCGGGTAAAAGAGCGGCTACTGTTCTTTTAGTTTTAAAATGTTATCCAGGTTTACATAGGAATAGCTGCCAACTGCAGGTTTAGAAAACTTTAACAAGTGACTACAAAATAGGTAGGATATGTGGAGTGTTCCCCCCCCCAAAAAAAAATATTGTGCATTCATGGGAAACAAAACATATTTGGTATTTTCTCAATAAGTTAATCCTTTTTAATATGGGTTTTGTAGGGTTGTGATCTTGGTATTACAAACAATTCATGAATAAATAATATGACATAAAAATGTATAAGAATTATATATCAATGTAAAACTTTTAAAGTGGATACCAGATTGAAGCATTGAAAATTATAAATATCACGCACTGAAAAACCGCTATTCACAGTCTATTATAAATACGCATTACTCAAGCAGATGAAGGATTCACAGGGATCAAACAGCAATTGAGGTTGGAATCCTGTTCATCCTAAGTATCAAAAGGAACAAATATCCTCTTTTGTTGCAGTTGTGTTGCAAGCAATATAAAAACATATTTTCCGTAATTATTAGATTAATATTAAACATTCAATACTCTATTAAACATTACTATCTGTTCATTTTTGTATCAGAGGTGATGGTGTTAGTCTATTTGTATGTGTTTCTCTTTCACTAAAATTGTTTTTCTCTGAATTGTGACTGGGATGAACATTTCATTAAATATCTTTCTATATTATCAAAAGTATTTTCTGAATTTATTTTGTGATTTTGCCCTCTGAAACTACATTAGAGTATCGGCTATTCTAATGTAAATGGTTTGAAATGTCAGATAACAAATGGTCTGCTAGAAATTAAAAAGTGCAATTAATACTCTTTTTCAGTACCGGCTCTAGGGCAGTGCGAGCCGTGCACCAGCACGGGGCGCGAGGGGCGCGGCGCTTTTGGGGGGCGGCACTCGGCGCTCGTGACGGGCCGCGGGGTGCGGGTTGGGGACGTAGTCCGTAGTGCTAAAATAAAGTATTTGTAAATATATATAAACCTGACTAATTTTGTAAATTTGTTGTATATTAGTATTACAGTATAAATATAATAAAATTGATAAAGGTATTATTGGGAAGAATGTTGTGTATTCACCATGTTGCACCTTCATTAAACTTAAAACATTAAATTCACAAATCAGATAACACAACCTCCGCTCCCTTTATTCCGAATCAAAAAGTTGTTTTGATCTCTATCGTTTTGTGACAACTTCAGGGTATTCTGGTTGGTATTGAGAGTGTGAATAAAACTCGCAATAAGATGCAAGCAAATTAATTACAATGTTAAAATATCAAATTACACGATGCAAATAATTATTTTAATCCGCCATCTTCGATCATTTAAACTACTTCCTAGATAAGGAAATATATGGTTTGGGGATTAGAGAGTATTGAATCGGGATTTTATCTTTACTTGAAGTTAAAATGATTCGAGTTTAATATTGCTATTACGTGTAAAAAGGAGGAAATATGATGCGCCCCCCTCAGATTTTGGCGCCCCTTCGATCGGTAATTGTAAGGTCCACTCCTTTAGCTTACTTTGACAAATATAGATAATAGTTCCGTTTGGGTACTTATTCAATATACTGACCACCACTTGTAATGGCGCGCTGCGGCTTTTGTGATAGGTTACGTTTCTGTAATTGTGTAGAGTACTCTTTTTTCGGCAGAATTTATCAAATGTCAGTAGTCAACGCGAGAGATGGGTCTTAACATGGGGTCTTATGGGCCTAAAATCTGGCTTCTGATTGGTCTAATTAGGTCACGTGATTCAAGATGGCGACGCCCATGGTGGCGTTCCCGCCAAATTTGCGCACCAAAAAAAAATTGGCGCCAAACCTAACCTCACTTTTCACCCCTCCAAAGTGTTACCAACTTAGCAGAGCTAATGTACCATACATAATTATATGTATCATATATAACTATATGTACCATATATAATACTACAGTGTATAATCATATATATATATATATGTACCATAATAGCGTATAATATACCATCACCAGAAAGGTAAGTGAAATAATACTCTGTTAACAACTCAGTTTAGTTAATACAGAGAAACTCAATACACATTACATTGGGCCGTTCGCGCTCGCGTGCCAAGATTGCCTAACCACGGCACGTCCTGAGCGGTTACACCTACTGCGAGCGGTAACCGCTGCACGTACAACGAGCGTCTTTGAGTCCGTGACACACCGCTCGTCCTGAATAGCCAATGAGGCCGTGAAACATGCATAATAAATACTCTGATGTCCGGTACGCAAGGCTACGGACTGTCGGACTCATAGTCTACATTCAAGTTCGGTGATGTGTGCAGTGCTCACTCCGCTTCTATGCACAGGGTGAGTAAAAAAATCAAATTCATTTCAAATAAACTATATTTATTTATTTAAAACCAATTAAATACAAAACATTACTAATTCAAAAAAAAACATTGACTTTAAAAATATTTACTTTACAAAATAACTACACTCTTATATAATATTTTAAATAAACCAACTGCTATTAACTCAAAAAATACATTCATTAAAAACTGTTAGTTACTTTATACATGAAAAAACAATTACAGTTAAGACAGTTTCACATATCTCAAAAAAACATTTACTTTACAAATACAAAATAACTACACTCGTATATAATATTTTAAATAAACCAACCACTATTAACTCAAAACATACATTCTTTAAAAACCTTTAGTTACTTTATAGATGAAAAACAAATACAGTTAAGACAGTTTCACATATCTAAAAAAACATTGACTTTAAAATCATTTACTTTACAAAATAACTACACTCTTATATAATATTTTAAATAAACCAACCACTATTAACTCAAAACATACATTCTTTAAATACCTTTAGTTACTTTATAGATGAAAAAACAATTACAGTTAAGACAGTTTCAAATATTATCTCAAAAAACATTGACTTTAAAAACATTTACAAATACAAAATAACTACAGTCGTATATAATATTTTAAATAAACCAACCACTATTAACTCAAAACATACATTCTTTAAAAACCTTTAGTTACTTTATAAATGAAAAAACAATTACAGTTAAGACAGTTTCAAATATTATCTCAAAAAACAGTGACTTTAAAAACATTTACTTTACAAATACAAAATAATTACCTTTCAAAAAAAATATGAAGTCTACTTATTATCCTAACCCTACAGAAGGGACAACTATAGACACGCAAAGAACACCTGGGGCATAAGGTATGCAAACAGGGTTGGAGAACAATACAAGGCAAGCCATCATTACATATTTGGCACTCAATATGCCTACCAGGCTCCATATCCTGATTAGGCTGCCTCTCAATTAACGAATCCATTACTGGTCCGCTCGTTCCAAGTATGTTCTCCAGGGTCTGCCGAATCTCGTCCCAGACATGAGCGATCACCACCGCCACATCCTGAGTGGTTGTTGTATCCTCCAAGACATTTGACGCGAGGCTTAGGACACCCCGCAACTTGTGCCTCACGTAGGTGAGGCGAGAGAACATCACTCCAGTCTCGGACGAAACAGCCCCTGCCCCGTTGCCCAGTCGCTCCTGAAATCATAAGGTATAATTATTTATTTATTTATTTATTTATTTATTTATTTATTTATTGGTAAGTATCTTAATTGCCATAATTAAATCATGGTTAAGACTAAATTACATTAACAGAGTATGTAATGCTAATAATAACTGATAGAATTTTGATTATTTAAATCCTTGAATAATAATCATCTTTCAAAATAATCTTCGTCCAATCTTGAAACACAGCATTTTGATTTTAAATTTATATTATATTTTCATTGTTGTTTTCATTTTAAAAAATCTTCAATTTTGTATGGACATTTAACGTATTATGTTACTTAAAGATTTTATTTCTGAAGGAATTTTGTTGTAAATTTTGATTGATATGTAGTCTGAGCATCTTTGTCGGATTGTTGAATTTGGATGTGGCAAGTCTATATGGTTGATATTTATCGTGTTGTAATTATGAATTTTATGTATATATATTATACTGAACCCCTGGTTGTATAAAGATACATGTACAAATCCTGTGCTAATTGGCGTGTGGGTATTTAGTTTAATCATGCTAATTTAATTACCTACCGCTTCAAATATCCGCCTTCGCAGTTGTAGTATAGCATCCTCCCGACTACAGTCGGCGCAGATACGGCTAGTTGTGGGCTCTGCTGCTGCTGCTGCAGGCATCTCCGCCTCACATCCCAAGTTTATAGGTGCAGCTCTTGATGGTCCCACTGGTGGTGCTGCTGCCGCCGCTCCGTTAATCAATCTCTGAATAGTTAAAAAACCCGTTAGTATATAAAATACTAATTATCATTATAAACAAGGTTTCTTGTATTTCTTTGCTAAAATAAAAATAATAATAAAACCATTACAATTGTGTAGAAATAATACCTCAATATCAGTAGTGCGTGCCTCCCACTCGAAGATAAACTGGACATTCCGGCTGTTCAGGATGAAGGGGAACCCTTCCTCGTGCCATATTTCACCACCGTTCTAAAACCATTTAAAAACTAGTAAATACCAGTTATTCAATCCCTAACACAAAAATTGCTCACTTAAACCTATGTATACTAACCATAGTAGAAACGAGACGCCAATTACAGCCGTTTACCCATTGTTGGTGTACGTGAATGTATGTCCCAGTCTCCTCAGTCGGTTCAGCTTCGTTCAACATCTGATCTAGGTAGTACCCCAAAACGTTCTGAAAAAATTATAAATATAAAAGCACTGTAGTAAATCAAACCCTACCTAGTTTTTTAACAAAATACACTACAACTCACTTGCGGGAGACGATGAAAGGCGGGCGGTGTAGGATGGGCACCCTCTGGTCCGAAATATGACAGTATCTGCCCAAAGGCGTTGTAAAAGTGTTGCATCTCCCGAACATTATGCTGAAACGATTGACAGATCCGTTAGTTTGTTAATTTATAAACATACCTAAATTATGATATTAGTATTAAGTGAGAATATATTAAACCTACCAATACAGGTCGAGGCTCCATACGTCTTGCAGGGCCTGCAGCAGCTGGCCCATCCGCGCCAGCATAGGGTTGCTCAAGCCTTTCCACCAGTGCCGCCACCCTCGGAGACAAGGGAACTCTTCTCAGGGGAGACTCGCTAACATCCCCCACTCGGCTTACACCAGCACCTGCAGAGCTGTTGGCTACGTTCGGCACCTGAAAATTATATAATTATTATTATTATTAAAATAATACTACTACTTTTCAATCTAAAAATGCAAATTTATCCTATCTTAATTAAACCTTACTTTATACTTACATGATTTCCCTGCCGAAAGCCACGCTGCCGCCAAGCGGTCATCCAGGCAGGAAGCACCCTGACCCGATCATGAGTGGCAGCCTCTTGCTGTGCCGCCCTGAATGATGGGAGCCCCATTGGCTGCGACCCCGGGGTTGGAGTGTTAGGGCGAGCAACTGGAGAGCGCTCCCTAACCTGAAAACAAAAGGTACATAAACTATATATATTATATATACTATACATATATACTAACATATTTGTTAAAGTAGTCATTTTAATTTATTTAAAAATGTAAATAAACTTAACTTACATTCTCCACACTCTGGCTATTCCTGTTATCGATATATACGATCCTCCTTGGTGTACGCCTAATTGGAGATGCAGTACGCTGCCACTGTAAAAATAATAAAATATTGGAAAAAATCAAGACCCATAAAATAATTACAGTCTACCATTCCTTTTAAAGTAAAATTAGACTTACATTTTCTAATTCATGCCGAATTGCCTCCCGATCCTCTTGGCTCAGCCTCTGCCCTGCACCATCCTGCAACAAATAATTAATAAGTAAAATACGTCGACCTAACTTCCGTTAAAACAAGCCCACTATAAAAAACTACTAACCCTGAAACTATTCCTGGTCACCACTGCACCAGACTGCAGGAAGCTCCTGCTGGTTTCAATAACAAATTCCCCCTGGCTCGAGCGCCCAGAATGTCTTAACATTTGAGTTAAGCGGCCACTGTACTCCTCCTAAAATCAAAGAAAAATAAAACCGAATACACACCTATTATAATAAAACAGCCTTAAAAAGTTTTGCAAACACTGTAATCTACTAACCTGAGATAGAGGTCGCAGCTCGGTCAAACTCGCTGTAGAGCTACTGGCCTAAAAAGGAAACAAATAAAATATATTAATATATGAATACGAATCAATCAATATTAAAATAAATACTTAAATAATAATGTCAACTCAAAACCAGTGTAAAAACAATACCTGGGAAAGGTGGTGAAGGTCCGTAATATTGTTCAAGGAAACTGCAGTTCCACTCTGAAAATAAACAAATAAATTTATAAAAACATAACCTCAGCCCAAATAACAGCAAACAATCTATAAAACCCCAACACACACACACAACATTAATACTTACGGCGCGAAGAGAAAGGATATCCAGGTCATCAGCGAAGAACATATCCTGACTAAGAGCTTGGACTGCTGGAGGGTTACTGCTAGAGGCCTAAAAATGAAAAAAAAATCTATCACTAAACATATTATCTAATAATGGGTTTGAAACAAAGTCTAAAGAAATCAAGGTGAGTTTAAAAAATAAACTAATAACAACTAACCTGTTCAGCTGGAGGAGAAACATTTTCATCATCGCTGTCTCCGGCTGCTAGGCGAAGACAGATGAGTACAAACAGCTGCAAAAACACGGCAGTCATTATGAAAACTACTGTGTTCATAGCAACATAAAATGTAAATCCTGAAACCCGTATACTTATACTAAATTCCCTCCATAAGCTCAGCCTACCCAGCCAATAACAATCCATCCGCCCTACACACTCAACCAATCACACACAAGATGACTATCACTCAGCCCGGTAGGCCAGCCAATCACAACCCGCAGGTTACGTGAGGTCTCGCTAGCCGCGCCCACACACGCACACACACACACACATACACACACACACAATCACTCTGCTCCTCTCTCAGTCGTTCGTCATGTCACCTCCGAGCCTTACTCAACTTTGCCTTCAGCGATATTGTTTGAAATTTAAATTCCTAGAGGAAATTCAAAATTTAAACGTTCCATATTTTATAAAAGATTTATTGATTGAAGAGCACAAAAGTAAATGTTATTCAGCATGTTTCTATATCTTTGGGCGGGGCTATTGCAGTAGATGTTACTCGGTGGGTACAATTATTAATAAGGTTAACGTTTTTTTACCGTGTGGGTAACTGTGTTTAACTCGTTTCTTGTTTTTACAGATATATGCACGAGCGCCGCACCGGTTCCAGGCCGACGCTGACGGCTGGTATTGGGGGATTGTGAGCGTAGGCTACCACCTGCACTGGCCGTGCTCTCAGCCCCGGTACTGCTCCGAGTGCGGGGGGTTCCAAGGATCCACGATGACCCGAGAATGTTCCTGTTAATGTAAGTTATGTTTACTTCTCGGTTATTTACTTTAGAGTCAGGTAAAAAATACTTAACCGGGGTTACATTTAACTGGACCGTAGCGTTTTAAACTCCTCGGTCATGTCCCCCCTCCCTGCGCTATGGCGCGGAAGCGGTTGCAATTATCTGGCGCTGCTCACTGCTCGCGCCAGTCAGTCGCCATGCCGCTGTACTACAGTGTGTGCGAAGCTTGCGGCAAGATTTGCTACTGTACTATGCTGGTTATTTGTGAGGGCAGGGGCTGGGACCTTTGCTGCGTATGCATCTACTTGGACCCTGAGGAGTGGTCGCAGAACCCTCCTCAAGAATTCTGCGACCATGACGACTCGTAAGTACGCAGAGTAACATTTTAACCTAGATACTCCAAATTTTCGGTAATATTCTCATGACCCTCGGTCTTTCTATTAATTAGGGCTAGGTGGGAACCTGTCAAAGTTTTAAGCCATTTATGTCTAATCCCCCCCGGTAATACAATTTCTCGGTCAAGTTTATTTTATCATGCGGAAGTTGTTGCGATTAGCTCACGCTCTTGGCACTGCTCAGCGGCAGCCTTATATCTCAAGGCCAGTATTTTATCATGCGGAAGGTGTTGCGATTAGCTCACGCTGCTGGCACTGCTCGGCGGCAGCCTTATATCTCAAGGCCAGTATTTTATCATGCGGAAGTGGTCGCGATTAGCTCACGCTCTTGGCACTGCTCAGCGTCAGTCGTAGCTATGGAGCCCTTCTGCATTGACTTCCCAGTGCTTTCCTCCCGCCTCATGCCTTTGTGGGTGCATGATGCTTGTGATCGGGGGCACTTGGTACAAGCGACCCCGATCATAGAGATCATGTACCACTACTGCATATATCCTAGGCTGCACGCTTGGTTGAAACATGAGTGGCGTATCTTGTATACATGTCACTCATGTATGTCTAGTGAGATCACAGGTTCAAGTAAGTACATCTTTTACGTTACATAACCGCAACATCCGCAACATTATTTGTCAGTAAACCTTCCGTTACCTGTTAAAATACTGTTCTGTGATTGGCCGGAATAAGCTCGCACCCCATTGGTTGTAATTAGGCGTTCTGCCCTCTGATTGGTCCATACACCCGCAACAAACAACACTATTGCATCAGCCACCTCCCCACCACCCCCAATTACCGCTATTTTCCTCTCACTTTGCTCTCAGCTTTCATTGCGATCAGACGTGTTCCTGTGTTGCTCCGTTTGCTGCTTTTTGCAAAGATTAAACTTGAGCGTTTGCTGACCCTATCTTACGTGTAACATAACCTCACTTTTGATTTGTATTATATATTTTTGAGTAAAATAACCTCACTTTTGATTTGTAATATATTAATAATTTGTAGAGTTACATAACCTCACTTTTGATTTATATTATTGTATTCTGTGTAACATAACCTCACTTTTGATTTGTATTATATATTTTTGAGTTACATAACCTCACTTTTTAATTTGTATTATTGTATTCTGTGTAACATAACCTTACTTTGTTCTATAGTAATCCTTCCAAAATGGCTGTAAATCCTGTCGAGATACTCAGTTCTGACGATACTTATGTAAAACACTTTAGACTTTACGGAACAAGAACAATTTTCAAATTTTCTAATCCTCCTCCTGAAACCACCGAAATTGATTGGCTAAGACAAGGTTTTGCCAAAATTGTTAATGAAATGAAAGAGCGGGCCCATGAAAACGATCAGCTCGGCTTTACTTTACATAGTCTAAATTTAAAATCAAAAGAACCTGGTTTTGTAGCTTTCCGGCCCGCGAACGAAGTAAATGAAGACATTCTTTGGCAAATTTTCGGGGGTATTGTTCAAAGTAACTCAGAATCAATTAAATCCACTGATACGTTTAAAGTTGAATGTACCCGAGTTAATCTCCCTGTAGGTTCTGGAAAAGTAAGGCCTGGATTTTACAATACTTTTGAAGAGGAATGTAAAGCTAGACGGGGAATAGTTGTAATAAATAATAAAGATAATTTGTGTCTCCCTCGGGCTTTGGTGGTGGCCATAGCAAACGTAACTAAAGACCCTCAGTATAAGGCAATCCGAAAAGACCTGGGTAAAAGACAAACTTTCAGGGCCAGGGAACTTGTTCAGCGGGCTAGGGTAGAGATCTCAGAGGAAGGCGCCGGTATTCCCGAATTGGAAAAGTTTCAGGACCTGCTAAAAGATTTCAAAATCACAGTCTACAACTATGACAAGAAAGGCCGTGATGTTTACTTTGAAGGGGCTGTTGAAAATCCTAAATTTAAAATTAACTTGCTTTTTCACAATCGGCAGTATAATGTAATCAACAGTTTGACCGCGGCTTTCGCCTGTGCTTATTTCTGTGAAGCTTGCCATGTCCCTTACGAACACAAAGCATATCACAGATGCTCAAACATCTGCCCCTACTGCCAAACCATCTCGCCTCCCTGTAAAGAGGAGCATGGGGGAATAGTTTGCCCGGACTGTAACATGACTATGAGAAACCAGCACTGTTTTATTGCCCATAAGGTTGATAGATGCAAAACAGTAAAAAAGTGTCTTGACTGTGGGAAATTGATTAATTTAAAAGAGAGATCAGGACCTCACAGATGCGGGGAAGTTTTTTGTAAACCCTGCAATGCATTCAAAGATCCCAATCATAAATGCTACATGCAACCCAATGAAGGAAAACCTAAAACTAAAGACTACCTTTTCATTTTCTTTGACTTGGAGACTCGCCAAGACGAGTCTCTTCCCTCTGACGAGAATCAAAAAGTACATCAAGTTAACTTGTGTGTCTCACAACAATTTTGCTTTAATTGTATCGATGGTAAATTTTGTATGACATGTAGAAACCGTACGAGAGTCTTCAACTCTGACCCGGTTCACCAATTCATGGAGTATGTGATGCAAGTTCGTAAACAGTTCAAAAATGTCTGTGTAATTGCCCACAACGGGCAGGGTTTTGATTTTCAGTTTTTACTAAAACATATAATGGAAGAAACAAAATTCACACCTGAGCTGGTAATGAGGGGAACTAAAATTATTTTGATGGAAATGGACAATGTCAGATTCATTGACTCCCTAAGCTATTTCCCCATGGCCCTCTCTGCGCTCCCTAAAGCCTTCGATCTGCCTCCCGAGAAAAAGAAGGGCTACTTCCTGCATCTTTTCAATACATTGGCGAACCAAAATTATGTAGGCCCTATGCCCGATAAAAAATACTACTGCCCCGAGTCGATGTTTGAGAAACCACACAAGGCCTTTGAGATTTGGTACGAAGAACAAGTAGCGAGTAACTATATTTTTGATTTTCAAAAAGAAATCTTGGAGTACTGTATTTCAGACGTAGAAATCCTAGCTCAGTCCTGTCTTAAATTCAGAAGTATTTTCTTGAAAGAATGTAACGTAGATCCTTTCCTCGAGGCCGTAACTATTGCCAGTGCCTCTAACCTGGCCTTCCGCCGCAATTTTCTAAAACCAGACACAATCGGACTTATACCAAAATCAGGGTACAGACTGACTGACAACCAATCTACAGCGGCCCTTCAATGGCTAAGCTGGGAAGAGGAGGAACGGGGAGTGAGGATTGAGCACGCTGGCCGGGGTAAAGAAGTTAAAATTAACGGGCTAAAAGTAGACGGGTTTGATGGTGAGCGAATTTATGAGTTTCACGGGTGTTATTGGCACGGGTGTCCAAAATGTTTCCCTTACAATCGAGAGGCTCCTCTGAAGGAGGATCCCTCAGATTCACTTAATTTAAGATATGAAAGAACTTTGAAAAAGATGTCAAAAATCAGTGATTACGAAGTTGTAGTAATGTGGGAGTGTGAGTTCCGTAAACTAAAGAAAGATAAAAACCTTAAACACTTGAACAGCTTGCCGATCCTCAACAACCTTCCCCTTGACCCTAGACAAGCGTTCTTTGGAGGCAGAACGGGCAATGCAAAAACCTATTGTAAATGTGAAGGGGGAGAATCAATCCAATATGTAGATGTATGTTCTCTCTACCCATATGTAAATAAATATGGCAAATATCCTTTGGGCCACCCTACAATCTATGTGGGAGATAGGGAGTGCAGGCAGCGAGGACTAAATGTAGATGGTTTGTTGAAATGTAAAATTCTGCCACCTCGGGATCTCTACCACCCGGTTCTCCCAACAAAAATGAATAATAAATTGATGTTTGTTTTATGTAAAACTTGCGGGGAAACTCAAAATCAGGGGGATTGTGAACATGAGAGCAGTGAAAGGGCGTTAGTTGGGACTTGGACTATGGATGAAATCAGGAAATCTGTAGAGAAAGGATACGTTGTGCTTGATATGTATGAGTTGTGGGAGTATGAGGTCGCCACATACGAGAAAGGGGGATTGTTTACAGATTTTATTAATAAATTCTTGAAAATGAAGCAGGAAGCCTCAGGCTATCCTAGCTGGTGTAAGACAGAAGAGGATAAAGATAAATACATTTCAGACTATTTCCAACATGAGGGTATTAAATTGGACAAGGATAGAATCGTTAAGAACGGGGGTTTGAGACAATTGGCAAAATTAATGTTAAATTCATTTTGGGGAAAATTCGGACAGAGGGAGAACCAAACTAAAGCAACAATTGTAAGGGAATCTAAAGTTTTGTTTAACATGTTAATAAGTCCAGAAGTACAAGTCAACAGGATCCAGCTTGTTAACGAAGAGGTTGTTGTTGTAAGCTGGGAATATATTGAGGAAGTTGGGGAACCTTTGAGAAATGTAAATGTTGTAATTGCGGCCTACACCACTGCCCAGGCGAGACTTAAACTTTATGAACACTTGGAGGCTTTGGGTGGGCAAGTCCTTTACTATGACACAGATAGTTGTATTTATTTCTACCGGGGAGGGTTGTACAGGGTCCCTACGGGAGATTACCTCGGGGAAATGACCGATGAATTGGCAAGCGAGTACGGACCCGGCTCTTATATTGTTGAATTCGTTTCTGGGGGGCCTAAAACTTACGCATACCTTGTTTGGTCAACCAACAAACAAAAACTAGAATCTGTGTGTAAAATCAAAGGCCTCACCCTCAACCTAAAAACCTCCGAAACATTAAATTTTGAACAGTTAAAAAAGATGGTCCTTAGTGAAGCTGCTGAAATTTTAGAAATTGAAGAAAACAGAATCAGGAGGACTAAAGACAGAGATATTGTAACAGTAAGCGAAGTTAAAAAGTTTAAAATCACAGGACCTAAAAGGAGGCTCGAGGGTGAGTACGACACCCCTCGAGCCTCCAATTGGCTATAAAAAGATACAAAGACTCGAGTAACCCGACAGGAATTACGGGAGGAGCGATTCACTCCCTGCGCTGCTCTTTGCGTAACATAACATTACTTTCGATTTGTTTGTTTGTTTAAAATGTCTCATATAACCTCCTATATATTTAATGATCTGCCCGTACAGTGTTGTACAGTATCAGTACATATTGATGAGGAAGTTAAGTGTAATGATTGAAATATACTCTCTGAACTGCACTGACTTCCCCTTAGTAATATATTGTAAGTAATAACAATGAATTGTAATATATATATTAAATAAAGCTAAAGAGGTTATGAGGAGTTATGGTAATCACTTTTAATCTGCCCATAACAATATCCTCACCTCTGTAAATATAGTTGAGCAAGTCTTGAATAATGCAAAAATCCCCACTGTATGAATGGAGGTCTCTGGCGCGGGTGACGAAAAGCCCCGTAAACCTGAATGAAGGTCCCTGGCGCGGGTGACGAAAAGCCCCGTAAACCTGAAAGGGGGCCAAGTAGATTGAGGTGCCGGGCTAACACCCCGGCTACTCCTTCGAACGGCCCATGTGTGAATGAGGGGTCCAGTAGATTGAGGCGCCGGGGTAACAACCCGGCTACTCCTTCGAAAAGACCTCGGGTGAAAGAAGGACCTTGTACATTGAGGCGCTTGGCTAACACCCAGACTACTCCTTGGAACGGTCCGGTGGGTGAAACAAAAAAAAATATATAAAAGTAAAATACAAAAAAGTATAAAAGTAAAAATAAAAAAACGGGGGAGACAGCTAGTTTGTTTTTTGGAAGGTCTCCACGGACCATGGCGGTGGAGGGGCCATGGTTTGTCTTTAAAAAAATCTCTATCCTTTGTTTGCTCAAAGGGAGAGGACATTAGTCTGTACTGGGCATCAACCAGGTAATCTGGATTGGCTCACGCACGGAATAATGTTTAACCTGGGTGCACATGCACGGATGGTCTCAAACCCCATCCAAGCAAACATTCAGTATAAAACTAGCGACATCTGAATAAACTTACCATTTTGACAATGGACGCTATAGCTAATGAACTACATCGTCCTGCCAGGAGAAACTATACTAGGCGTAAAGTTACCCTTAAGGGGCTAACGGACCTTTACCAGGCTGATCTCGTTGAAATGAAGCCTTATGCGAAGATTAACAAAGGCTACAAGTATATTCTCACGATAATTAACTGTTTGTCAAAACTAGCTTTTGCTGTTCCGTTAAAAGACAAGTCAGGGCCACAAGTCGCTAAAGCTTTAGAACCCATCTTAGCTAAATATAAAATAAAAAATTTTCAAACAGATCAAGGTACCGAATTTTTTAATAAACATGTAAATGCTTTAATGAAAAAGTATAAAATCAATCACTATTTTACGTATTCAGAACTAAAAGCAAGTATAGTGGAAAGATTAAACAGAACTCTCAAGACAAAAATGTACAAGTTATTTACTGCCAGAGGTAGTTATGAGTGGGTAAGTTTATTGCCAGAAATTGTAAATTCTTACAATCACACAAAGCACAGGACTATAGGTATGAAACCCCAGGATGTAAGACAGAAGCATGTCAAAGACATTCTAAAGAGAATAAATAAAGTTAAAAAACCAAAACATAAAATTCTTAAACAAAAAATAAAATTAGGTGACAGTGTTAGAATCAGTAAAGTAAAAAGAGTGTTTAAGAAAGGGTATTTGCCTAATTGGACAAATGAGACGTTTACAGTATACGCGATTAAACCGACAAAACCAATAACATACATATTAAAAGATAACAGAGGGGAAATACTTAAAGGTGGGTTTTATGCTGAAGAAATTAGCAAGTCAAAAACCGGTGACATTTATTTAGTTGACAAAGTATTAAAAAGGAAAGGAGACAGACTCTTTGTACGATGGAGGGGGTATGATAGCAGCCATGACAGTTGGATTGATGCCAAGGACTTGGTGTGATAGAGGCTAGTCACGACTTCCGTGGAAGGCCACAGGATGTATAAATCTGTTTGCGAGTTGGTGATGTAATCAGTCATTATGCGGGTTGAGAAACAGGAAGTCGGTTTTCCTGTAGTGAATCTTGATGATTATTTCTCGGGAACGGGCATGGTTAAGAATAATAAACACGGTGTATTACTGCCTGATTCAATACGTTGTATAATCGCGGGGCCGAGTTCCTGTGGGAAGACCAATGTTTTATTCAATTTATTGTTTGACCCAAACGGTTTAAGATTTGAAAATATCTATGTTTTTTCAAAGTCCCTCTATCAACCTAAATACAAATTACTTAAACAGGTTATGCCTAAGGAGGTTGGGTATCATGAATTTGACGATAATAGTTTAGTTATACACCCAAATCAAGCTAAACCAAACTCTATAATAATCTTTGACGATATTTCCTGCGAAAAACATAACAATATACGTAACTTTTTTACCATGGGAAGACACAACAATTTAGATACATTTTATTTAGGGCAGACATACAGTGCTATACCCAAACAGTTGGTGAGGGATAACTGTAACTTTATTATTTTATTTAAACAAGACGAGAAGAACCTAAGGCATGTATACACCGATCATGTCACTACAGACATGTCATTTGAAAAATTTAAAGAAATATGCGCTCAAGCGTGGCGAGACAACTTTGGGTTTCTGACGATTGACAAAACACTGGACCCTTATAAGGGAAGGTACAGGGTAGGAATGGACAGTTTTGTAACTGAACTATAATAGTACGCACCTAAACGTACAACGATTTAAGAGGTTTTAACGCTCAACTTCATAATGTTAAATCAAACTTGTGCTCTTTCTATTTCAAGGACAAGAATAAATTTTGCGGAAAATACTGCAGTAAGAAAGCCCCTGTTTTTCAGGCAAGTCGGAATGCCTTAAATCTAGATGTGTTGGTTGAAAGTTATCATTTATGACTATGAAGCGAAGCAGTAAACAGCAACTGACAAACCGGCTCATAGAGCTGCGTAATGCTATTAAACGGAAATATAAAATGTTTAAGGAAGGATCCGAGGAAAGTGATATTTTGCTTGAGAAGCAGTATAAACCAATTATTCAAGAACTTAGAAAAACGACAACAAACACAGCCGACATAAAAACTGAACCCGAAACCTTTAAAGAAGAGCCAATGGAATACGATACTACAGATGATGAAGGAGAAATAGCTGAATTTATTCCACAGAGTGTATCTACACCTGAAACCAGCGGGTTAAAGCAAATTGTATCGACCCCTTCGGGACTGGAAACAGCGTCCCAATATATTGAAAGTCAGTTTAGTAACCCCATTACGGTGAGATATATGACACTGCTTTTAAAAGATGCTAGTGGTAAGGTCCGAGTAATTGATCATGACTACGGCCCTAGATACGAAGGCAGTACTTTAATGATGGGAGATAAGGTGTTAGACTTTGACAACGATGGAACTATTCTAATAAACAACACAAGATATAGACCTACTGAAGGCTTGTATGAGCTCATATTTAAGAGAACCCCTGACGAGGATATATACGATAAAGACGATCTTAATACCTATAAGAGTATTATTATCGCCACTAACGCTCACAAGAAAGGATACAAATTCCAAAATCAAATTAGAAGGGACAACAATCTAAAGTACAGAAGAATTATTAAAGACCTATTCCCGGTCAGAGTGGGCAAAGGTCTAGCGTGAAAGAATGCAAGATCCCGTGATATTATACTCTGGGACGACGCCAATGAATTGGTGGATAGATTACGACACATAGCCATGTCAACAGAGACTGGAAACAGAGTCCATGGCAATGAAATACTGAGTATCGTCGAGGAACTGAGAGAGGCCGGCTATATAAAAGGGGCTGGTAACAGTAGGTTTAAAGCATTATTAAAATGACCATTGACAAGTTTGGACGTAGTAGCCGGAAATCCCGAGGTGAGGCTGTCAAAGGTCCCAAGGGAGAGGGTTTCAATTTAACGCCCCAAGGTGACTATGATATGCAAAATAAACGGTTATGTAAATTGGCTACACCGGTACAGCCACTCGATGCTGCTACAAAGAATTATGTTGACCATAAATCTATACCTTCTGACGTTCAGAGATTCAACATGCAAAACAAAAGACTATGGAGTGTAGCTAACCCTGTAGATTCCTTGGACGCAGTTAATTTGGGCACACTAAAAAAACTGAGTATGACTATCTCCAACGATAAATATGACGCTAATAATAAACAAATAACTAATTTAGCTTTACCAACAGACCCCAGCGATGCAGTGACAAAGGCATACGTGGAAAAAGAGATATTGCCTATAACCACTAACCTCGCTAATCAACAGTTTGACTTAACCGGTCTCAAGGCCAGACTGTCAAAATGCGAAGGTCTAATAACTAGTAATAAAGATTTTCACGAGAAACGGTTGAACAAATTTGGTACAATGCTCTTTAATTATATTAACAAAAAACAAACTGGTAGGGCTGCCACGCCGGGTGAAAATTATGACTTAAACTGGGAAGTTTTGTTTGCTGACGGGTTAAAAGGTGGTGAAGAGCCTAAAGTAGAAGACGTCAAACCTCTTCCGCCTGATACTTATGATCTCTTTATGACTGAAGAGGGACTGAGTGGAGCTTCTCTTGAAACAAATTAAAGAGAATTTTCGTCTTGAGCCAACGGGCATATTTGATGATACTGTTCCTTTCCCCAATCTCTTCAGGACGGAAGCTGAATATATAAAGCCACTTAAACCGAGGAATACTGATTAGTCTACTCCGAACCGTCGAAGATGTTGGTTCTCTTACTGTTTATGCTGCCTCTTGCCTCGTGCAACAAGTCAGTAGATTATTTGACTTATTATGGTTATCTCGAGAAAAACGCTTTGACACAGGACATTACTTCTGCAGTGAAACAATTTCAAGAGAATTTTCGTCTTGAGCCAACGGGCATATTTGATGATGCCACTCTGAAGCTTATGAAAACTCCCAGATGTGGACATAAAGACAATATACTACCATTCTCGGCTTTACCCAATAGAAAGTGGAATACATCAGTAATAACGTGGTATCAATACGGGACACCACAGTACCCCCACCTAATTCAAAAAGCGTTCGATTTATGGGCCAAACACGCTAATATTACTTTTAAAAAGGATATTAAAAACCCCACAATAATAATATCGTTCTCAGCATCTAGACAACATGTATTTTACTCTAGACAAGATACTTGCCCTTATGACTTTGACGGTCCTGGGTTAGTTTTGGCTCACGCCTATCTCCCCAACACCGGTTATAACCAAACGGACATACACTTTGATTCGGAAGAAAACTGGGATTTCACTATGGATTTACCACGATATGGAAACGTTTCATTCTTTCTAACTTTGGTTCATGAGATTGGTCACGCCCTAGGCTTGGACCATTCCGGCGATGATAAATCTGTAATGTTTCCCTTCAACAGGGATCCTGCAGGAATTGTTGACTTGAACGAATATGAACTAAGTAGAGATGACAGACTCGCTATGGAGTTTTTGTATGGTCGGCCCCCTACATCACCCAAACCATCGTCTACCACTACTACTACCACCACTACGACAACTACAACAACCTCTACCACACCAAGCAGTAAAACACCTGAGACACCACCCGAAACATTTGAAAAACGCGATATTTGCGAATTAAAAGGTCAAATTGATACGTACGTTATTGTGAACAAAAGGATATTTGCTTTCTTTAGGGATTATGTATGGATTATAAGTCTGGACCCTGCAGACAGGATTCCTGAGGATTCAACACGGCCAAGAAGAATATCACACTGGCTCAAATTCTTACCACGAAACTTTACTGAAATATCGGCCATTTACCAGAGGCCGAATGGGGATATCGCGTTGTTTGTGGGCAATGAAGTATTTTTATTTAGATACCCCTCACTGTCCTTGATTACAATGTATAATGTCAATAACATAGCCGGTAGAACGGTACACAAAGTTAACGCGGCCTTTGCAACTAACACGGGGAAGAGCTACATGATTATTAACGATTGGTATCTGATTGAAATTAACGAGTGCGACTTTACTGGGGTGTTTATGGGTATGGTTTCGTCTACACTGTACGGTATCCCCGCCCACAGTCGTGGTGCCTTTAGATATATAAATGGGATGATTTACTTTATAACTGACAGTGGGGTCTTGGAGTACAACGAGTTCACAAACGCTGTGTCTCGTACGGTGCCTGACATTTTTGAAGTTTTAAAAATTCCTTGTATACGTGAGACTCTGCTGAATAGACTGTACGAGGTGATTAAATATTTACAATAAAATGGCTAAGACTAGAAGGAAACCTCTCAGACGTAAACTAGCGGTCGTGCGAGGCGGAGGTATTGTTTCATCGGTGTTGAACAAAGCTATAGATTTACTACCTGTCGAATTACACATCCCCGGTTATCAGTACTGTGGACCTGGCACGAGGTTAAAAGAGAGATTGGCACGAGGAGACAAAGGAATAAACGGGCTAGACGAAGCCTGTAAGGTCCACGATATAGCATACTCGCGTTACTCCGATAGTGAGAGGCGAAGGCAAGCTGATAAAGAGTTGGCGGAACGCGCTTGGCAGAGATTCAAGTCTAGTGACGCCAGTGTTGGTGAGAAAGCCGCTGCTTGGGCAGTCACCACAGCCATGAAGGCAAAAACAAAATTTGGAGGAGGCCGTAAGAAGAAACGCCCCGCTAAACGTACCAGAGGCCTAGGATTGTATCTAAGACCCTATAGAAAGGAAGGTGCGGGTACTAAGAAAGGTGCAGGTAGAAGAAAGAAAAGGAGAACGAAAAAAAAGCATCTCAATACCGATAAAACCACTTACAAATTATGATTTAATCAAATACGCGAGATTATTAAAAATTCCAAACTTTAGAGGGATATACATGCGGGACAGTTTACCGAAACGTCCGAGAAAATGTGAATCTGCTATAGTTAACTTGGACAGTACAATTGGGCAGGGTACTCACTGGGTTTGTTACAAGAAGATTGATAAAGAAGTCTATTACTATGACAGTTTTGGAAACTTAAGACCACCACAGGAGATCTCACGATACCTGAGTGGATGTGAACTGTACTATAATTATGAAAGGCAACAGAAGTTTGACTCAGTTGTTTGTGGACATTTGTGCTTAAAGTTTCTCTGTAGTAATGTTTTGTCTCACGGGAGCTACTAGTGTTTTATCGCACGAGCTAGCGTTTCCCATAGATGTTAGCAAGGGTGAATGGGAGCTTGGTTTAATTGAACTGACCACTTATAATTCTATACCAAACATTGAGAAAGACATTAATGATAAGTTTTACTACGGTGATGATAAAAGTATTACAATCCCTGAAGGGTCTTACGAAATTGAGGACATTGAAAAATATATACAATCTCAACTGTCGAAAGAAATCCAGTTTACATTAAAACCAAATAACAACACTTTAAAGGTTACGATATATTGTTCTAAAAAAATTGACTTTACTAAAGAGCAGTCGTTGGGGACACTCTTGGGTTACAAAAAACAAATATACAAGGCTAATAAACAACATGTTTCGGAACTACCTGTAGATATAATAAAAGTTAATTCTATACGGGTCGAATGTAATGTCACACGCGGGTCATACTTGAACGGGGTCGAGGGTCATGTTATACACGAGTTCTACCCGGCCGAACCACCGGGCTATAAAATAATAGAATTACCGAGGAATGTCATTTATTTACCGGTCATCAGTCAAAGGATCAACAACTTGACAGTGTCTCTAAAAGACCAGGACGGTAATCTTGTTAACTTTCGCGGAGAAAGAATTTCTGTTAGACTACATCTCAGGCGCAGTAATGGGGCTACTATTTAGGGGAATGCCCGCGGGGCAGCAAGTCAGTAGTGTTCAGAAAGTCAAAGTGTTAACTTGTAAAAACGTATCGTTCCTTCGTTCTCTCGGTTTTAAAGTATTAAAAAATGGCGCTACTAGCGATAGACAGCCAGGCTGTGTACGATGACTTGATAACAGGGATGGAGTTGCACTCACATCAGCCGTATGCAAGTACAACTTACAATAATAATGATGAAATTAGAATACCGATATTACAACAGGACATAATTACAGCTCCGTTTGAGAGCTTTATTGTGATTCACGGTAAAGTCAGCGCTAAAAAGGCGGATGGGACTGCTCTGGACGTATCCTTTGTAAATAACGCAGTGGCCTTTATGTTTGAAGAAATCCGCTACGAGGTTTGTGGCAAGGAGATTGATAGAACAAAAAATGTCGGTATTACTACTACTTTAAAAAATATCCTATCCATTCGCTCGGAAGAAACAAACACTCTCAAGAACGCCTGCTGGCTAGGCCCTGGTAACTCTGAAAAAGTGACCGATTTTATATATTCTATACCTCTAAAACTCTTGCTAGGTTTCGCCGAAGACTACAGGTGGGTGTTGGTGAACGTAAAACAAGAATTAATATTTTTACGCTCGGCTACAGATAATAATGCTGTAAAAACTACGGAGGCCGGGGCTTTAGAATTAAAAATTGAAAAAATCTACTGGCGTATGCCTCATATAACAGTAAATGACGCTCAAAAATTAAAATTCTATAAATTTATTGAGAAAGATCCCGCGATCCATCTCCCATTCCGTCAATGGGAAATGATTGAATACCCAAACCTTCCGAATACTGAAACATTATCTTGGACACTGAAAACGTCCAACCAAACGGAAAAACCCCGGTATGTTGCTCTGGCTTTCCAGACAAGCAGAAAGAACGACTTAACAAAGGACATGTCACAATTTGACGCTTGCGACCTAACTGATGTAAAACTTTATTTAAACTCAAACTTTTACCCGTACGATAACCTTCGTGGGAACACCGCCTTGTTCTATGACATGTTTGCTACCTTCCAAAACTCGTATTACGGAAGAATTGGTTCACCTATATTAAACTTTGACGATTTTAAAACCAAGTGCCCTTTATACGTAATTGACTGTTCAAAACAGGACGATACTATTAAAACAGGGCCAGTGGACGTCAGGCTTGAGATTCAAGCTAAAACTCCCATCCCAGCCAATACTTGGGCATACTGTCTCATAATTCACGACTGTCACTACACATACACACCGATCACGGGAGATGTCAGGAAAATCTCGAGTTAGTTTCTCCGACCCGGTAGTTACAAAAATATACAGTTTGCCTGAAGAAGACAGGAAATCAGAATGGGAACAAATGGCGCGGGACAGAGCCAGGTTTTTAAGACGTATAAAATTAACGGAAGAAAAGATTTCCAGTGTAATTTCTAAACTGTGGGCCCAGAGAGTCACGTGACTCGTATTGTAATCAAAGGGGTGGGGGTAAAAAAGAATACATCCGTTTGTCCGTTAGTTCAGTCTCTGGCTAGTAGTCGTTGAGTAAACATGCGTCGTTACGATTGGGTTGAAGTAGAATATTACAAAAACTGGGTTTTAGTTAGAAGGGAAATATTAGACAGTTATACATTTGATAGCTCTGAAGAAAACTTTCAATTACCCCCGGGGGCCGATAGCGTTATAGTTAAACGGTGTACAGAGTTTGACAATAGCGATTGTAAGACAGAGTCTGAAGACTCTGAAGACGATCAGTAGCAGAGATGACTTCACCGGAGGCAGACGCTGTGCCGCTCCCTCGGTCAGTCGAGCCTATAAATTTAATGACCGGTGTATTTTTAAAGTCAGTCCATTTCTTGGACCCCGAATTAACTAAATGTATCGTGTCGGGTATTTTTAAAAATCGGGATAATAGTTTGGGTGTATTGATTAAAGGGAGAAAAGGCGTTGTATTTTGGAGTTACGATTCTTACTGTCAGCTAGTTGACAGGTTCAATGAAATAACTTTAGCACTCTTGGGTAAATATCAGTGTTGTATATCGGTAGAAGGCGGGGCGGTTATAAGGGTCACTACAATTTTTGGTCAGCAGTACGTTTGTGTCTCTGACAGTGAGCACTCCTTGGCTCTAAACTTTAATGAGTGGGATCAACTTGTAAGAAATATTCCTTTAATCGGCCGCTCTCTTTTGGAATTGTTTTACTTGGAGGATATTATTAAAGTTTTTATTGGTCAAGTTTTATCGGGCGCTGAAACTCGTACTGATCAACTACCGCCTCACGTAGCTGACCGTCTATATCAAGAGGTTTCATTATGGAAGCTATAGTTCAATTCCATGGCTTCAAAAGCAATAATAACAGATTTATTATTAAAGAACTTGCTATAGTTGGGAGGTCGTATAGAACACAGATTGTGTTCCGACCTCCATACAGCTTTGATTGTTTAAATAGTAAAATGCAAAGGACAGCCCGTTGGCTGACCCGTCATTATCACCACATTAAGTGGGACGATGGCGAGGTAGAGTATAGTGAGGAGCTTTTAAGCTCACTCTGTAAACCTTTTGAAACTATTTATACAAAGGGTCATGAAAAGGCTCAATTCCTCCGGGAATTTCACCGTAATGTTAAAGAGATTAATATTGTAAATAGTAGCAATAGTTATGAACTTGTAGATTGTATTGTACATAGAAATAAAAATGAAAACTGCGCCTTGATGTCCGCGAAGTACTACGCTCGAAAAATATTTTCGAGTGGGGTCTAATAAAAAAAAAAGACCCGGCAGTCGCTCACCCATCAGGCAGGGCTAAACCCTTTGTAAGTCCAGGGGTGTGGGGAGGTTGGCCTAAAAAACCGTGAAACCGTTTGTCGTAATCCTCTGACTGTCAGGGAAAACCGGATGGAAAGGCGCAACAAAAAAAAAATATATATATAAAAATAAAAATACAAAAAATAAATAAAAAACAAAAGATTCTCTGTTTATCTTAGTAAATGTAGAGTTTAAAGGTGTTAAAATGAACGGAATTTGTCTTAGTAAATGACTACCTTCCTCATACACAATGAACGGATTGACAGAGAATACAAAAAAATAGAAGGAGGTAGCATTTTGTTATGGAGTGGCTACCACTGTGAGAGGCGATGGTTGGGGCCTCTCACCCCAGAGGTTAGGCCTCCAGGGGAAGCTCTGGGTAACCAAAAAGAACGCGCCGACGCTCCTACGGCCTAGCCTAAAGGCTTACCGTGGTGGGGAAACGTGAGCGTTCAAAATGTTATTTAACGATAGATTACGGCCAGGTTAAGTAGAGGCAGTGGCTAACCGTAATGTTTTTTCTGTTACAGTTGACGGGGGAAGACTGTGGCTGGCGGGACCTGAGGAGAGGTGGAGAGGAGACGGAGGAGCGGAGCCTGGAGAGCTGGGGAGTGAAGGCGGAGGAAGTGAAGATGAAGAGATGGGGAGTGGAGTCGGAGGAGGTGAAGAAGAAGAGATGGGAAGTGGGGTCGGAGGAGGTGAAGAAGAAGAGATGGGGAGTGGGGTCGGAGGAGGTGAAGAAGAAGAAGAAGAATAGTAATGTTTTTTTTTTAATACAGATATCTTTATACAGCATATTTCGTGAGTATTATTTCACTTACCTTTCTGGTGATGGTATATTATACGCTATTATGGTACATATATATATATATGATTATACACTGTAGTATTATATATGGTACATATAGTTATATATGATACATATAATTATGTATGGTACATTAGCTCTGCTAAGTTGGTAACACTTTGGAGGGGTGAAAAGTGAGGTTAGGTTTGGCGCCAATTTTTTTTTGGCGCGCAAATTTGGCGGGAACGCCACCATGGGCGTCGCCATCTTGAATCACGTGACCTAATTAGACCAATCAGAAGCCAGATTTTAGGCCCATAAGACCCCATGTTAAGACCCATCTCTCGCGTTGACTACTAATGTCGAGCAGCAAAACCTCTCCTTTCCTCCCTACCTTGGTCTATAGCCATAAACACTTTGTCAAGAAATATTTTGTTATGTAGAGAATCTACTTATACAGCGTGCTGTGGCGGTTAGTTTACGTTATGTTAATGTACAAACCACACAATGCATTATAACTAACCTAACCTAAGACGCTGTGCTAAGGGAATGAGATTACATAAAACCAATATTGTTGTTGTTCTGGGATTCTCAAACATGTTACGAGTCATTTTAAGTGCTTGTAAGTTGTAGGCTGAATAATAAAACGTCTCTATCTTTTGTCCATGTAGTTTTTTTGGTTTGTCCCACTAGAAAAATATCCTAAAAGGTGGTGGTCGGTATATTGCATAAGTACCTCCGTTTGTTTAGTATCATTTCAATCAAGTTCTTATTTGTTAACAGAGTCAATTTCGGGGCATTGGAGATGGAGTGGGAATTTAAATGTTAAGAATTAAAAATACTTTTCGTCATTACAGATTATTTGCGCTTTCGTCGTGGTCATCCGATTCATCATCTGCATTTCTTCCAAATTGGCATCAGTACCTGATTTTCGATTGTATTAACGAAAATAACATGTTTACAGCCAACTTGAGTTTTTAGAGTAACTGTTATTAAACTTAAGTGATCCAAACACTTTTAGAAGTTTAGAGTCAATATACCAGAACGAATAAAATTACGCTTTATTGCTATACAAAATCTTAAAGACTAAATACTCGACGATAGAGTCTGTATAACTGAAAAACGTGTAATACATTATAACCAATAAACAGAAATGATGTTAAAAAGACATTAGTTTTGTACAAAAATAACATTAACAGCAAACTTTGCTGTTTTCATCGCAAACTTCAGCCTAATAAATTCTAGATCTATTTTCATTATTTTTCCCCCGTACGAAATCTTTCCCACGCTCAGAACAGGTGTACTGTTATCAGTTTGTACTTCTCACTTCCTACTCAGTTTTGAGGTTTGTTTTAATTATTATTGTTCTTAAACAAACACATAATTGTTTGTTGATACGCAGTGTAATCCCCTGCGTCAGTGGGTAAGTGTGAGGTAGGGGTGACCTATCGTCCCGTAAAAACGGGATTGTCCCGTTTTTTCACGATCGTACCCGGAGTTTCAAAAAAATCTCCCGGGATGCCTAAATGTCCCGAATTTACATTGGGTACTAATAAACAAATTTTTATTAAATCACTAAAACTTCCTGATTTAAAACTTCCCATTTTGGAACAAATAGAATAAACTATTTGTTACTTCAACGAAAACAGTATTTACATAAATGATACTTTGTTATTTGATCAACTAGCGTCGTTAGCGAATTTTAAAGTGAAAACATTAAAGAGTGGACTAATGAAGATAAAAAAAACACCTCAGTGTCACGAAAAATGGGTTTGTTTTTTTTAAACTAATACCAGGTCAGAAAAACTCCCTAAATTTGTGAAGATACGCCAGTATGTGTTTGCGGTCGCTGCCCATAATGGCAGTACAGAAAGAATCTTTTCGATTATAGACATTCAATGGACGGACGAAAGGAACAAGATGGGAGTGTAGACCCTTTCTTCTGCAATCCTGCAAGTACTGCAACTTCAAAATAAACTGTTCTAATTTTTACAACTTTATATTTGATATAAACAGAATGAGATTTTAAAAATGGCTGGAACGAAAGCAAAATATCCCCAAATTAAATCCTAGAGATTTTTAATATAAGTTTGACTAACGATTTCAGTTATCTTGTTTAATAATGTTTTGAAGATTATTTGGCTATAAATGCCTTTGATGCTTATTTATTGTATTAATAAACAAGTATCCACTGAAAAATTATTGTTTTCATTTATTATAAAATACAAAAACAAAGGTAAATTGAAAAAGATTTATATGTCTCAAAATAGCTAAAAAAAGCATGTTTCCTGATTGAGGTTTGATTGTTCAACCGCAGTTCAACTAATGCCCAAATCAACACACTTTTGTTGACAGTTGCCATTGTCTTAAACAGTGAGAGTGCGCTATATTTTAATAGATATAGCTTTTCATTCCAAAAACGAATAACGCATTAGATCCAGCATTAAAAACACTACAAGTTACCGTTTATAACTAAAAAAATTGTTTTTGGACTTTGCCCCTTTATTCCCTGCGCCCTTCAATTTGAGTTAAACATTTGATAAAACCATTGACTATAGATACTGAAGCTATAGTCAATGATAAAACTACCAGTTGACGGGTTTAAGTGTACTGATAAAATTTACTTGACATGATTGGGATTCAACAGGGCCGCTGACATATTTTTAAAGTCCGTCGCCTGTACTATCAACGCTAATGGTTTAATTTGTTAGTGAAATTAGATAGTAAATTACGAATTTAGTGGTTTCACCTCAGAGTTGATGAAGGAAAGCTTAGAATTGAAGTTTGCCCAAAGTGAAAAAAGAAAACTAATTGACAGAAAGAGAAGTGGAAACAAAAATAGTGACTTTACCGGTAAAAAGAAATTTTGAGGCGTAGTGTATTGATTTTCCATCTTGCATTTAAATGTGTAGAACAGATTTGTAGACATTTTCTTTTTTTGCCGTAGGGAAATCTGATTGAGTCAAGTTAGTCCCCTAGAATAGAGTCCGAAAAATATAAACTTTAAGGGGTATCACTGACCATACAATATGTACCAAATGAACATAAAACATACATTACTGTATAGCAAGCAATATAAATCACCGCTATTTCATAAAACCGATCATGATTGTCCTTGAAGATTCTATTGTTTTAGACTCTACAGCACAAGACAAAGTCCTTGATGACGAATTAGATTACTACTTTTGAACAAACTAATTATTTGTAGGGCCAATTTATTAATGTTAACGATATCAGCATGAATAAATCTGAGGATAGATTTGACAGTAATCCAAATATCTTTCAGTGCAGTCCAATGATATTTATTTGGAAATTGTCATTGAGATGCAAATCTCTGCAATTAAATTTGACATGCAAAGCCACTGTAATTATAATGAGCAAGAGGTAATTCTGGTAATTATAATAACTAAATTAATAATATTACGATAGCAATTTTAATTATCTCATAACATAATAATATGATGGTTTATTTTTTCATAAATACTTTTTAAGCCACCAGTATGACATTTTTTACATAAAAAACATTCCACTACAAAACTAGATAAGTTTTTGTATTAAATAAATCACAGCTAATTTTCGAATATAATATAATTAGGACCTACATTTCAAAAATATAAAAAACATCTACCATTTAAAAATAAATATATATTTTTACTTATTAGGAAATAAAATAAATAACATTGAATTTGTCATTTCGTTGTTCAATGGATATGTTTGAGATTAGAAAAGTCACTCAATAACTTATATGTTATTTTGCATTGTAAACCAAAGTAATCCAAATGAATCAAATTTGTGGGATTAATTGCTTATCTACAATTTGACATCCAAACTCCATCAGTTGGTGGAAGTAGCGTTTACTGTGGACTGGACCGAATTTTCAGTTGTTGAGGTGGAGTTGGCGGCCCCATCTATAACAAACAGCTTAGTTCAATCAATGTCTATATGAGCCATTTAATACAGAACGTGCTGAAAGCATATAATGTTCAGACTAATAGGTTTACAGAACATAACGGATTTCAATAGGAGTTAATTAATTGGATCGAATTAATTCCATTACCTGACTGGTTTAAAAATTAACAAACAGCTACCTCGTATATATTTTGTTTTTTTTTTGCAATCAGCAAAAACGTAATTGTCTTAAATTAAAAGCATATGTTATCTGTCCATATTACTGGTTGGAGTAAATTAGAAAATTTCTAGGGATTGTAAAACCTTTAAAATGGTGTGCTTTTGATATGCGCTACTGCGCTACCCTTTGATTTTTTTTTATTTGGGCTTAAAAGCAATTTTGAAAAAAGATTTCAATGAAATATTAATTTTTGTTTAATGAATGTCATGTAGCATATTGGAGTAAAGCTGAGTTTATTATGAGAAATATTTTTTTATTTAAAGATACGTATATTGACTTAAAAAATACAGGGTATTCCACAAATGTCAATATTTCTCACAAAAATGGCTAAGGATAAGTAATTCTGTTTTCACCAAAGTGTTTCTCTTGACAAGATTCAAAAAATGATGTATGATTTTCCTTCAGGTTTTATATAAATTTTGAGATTCAAACCCATGAACTTCAGTTTTGAAGCACTCTGAACATAGATTTGTATAACAATAATTTTGATGTATTGCCCTTTTGAAATTTAGTGAAAAGTTTTCTTTGATGACTCGAGACTAAACCGTTCTCCCGTGATAAATGCTGGAGGGGTGGTCTGATTCACCCTGTGTGTTAGACAACGAGTTCGCACGCAGCACGCTGACGTGAGGGAAGTGAATTTCCGCATTAAAATCTTTAAAAAAATTCAAATAAATGGTTTAAACCAACACTGGTGACATTTTTTACGAATTTAAAACTATTAATTTAGGCTGTTCTGATGCTCCTGGTTATATTTAAATTGACTATTAGGATGACAATGCTGTATATTATAAGGTTAGGAGGAGGTATAGTCAGGATAACAAGTTGGTATAGGGGAATTGGGGGTGATAAAACTACTACATCAAGAAATTAAAAATAGCCTTTTCCAGTGTAAAATCCCCATAAGACAACGTAATGTGTTTAGACAATTAACATCTCTTTAATAACTCGGTAAATACTTGTGGTAGAATGATGAGGGAGGGCTTAATTTTTTGATTTTTACGTTCAATAATTTAATATGCAATAATTTTACATTCGGGGCTTTTTTGACCCTTTTTGGGCCTACAAACTCAAAATTTGAAAAATTAAAATTCCCAAAAAAGGGGTTAGACTTGTTCGATTGTTTTGCCCAACGAACTTGTCCAACTGTTTACAGAATGGAAGGTTCCTACAAAATTTCAAGTAAAACGGACAAAAATTGCAACAGCTAGAGTGCGAACACACATTGACACATAACAAAGTAGCATAGAAATAATTTTTAATATTTTCAAAATAATTTCAAATGGTTTTTAAATGAGTTTATGTTTAAAACGAGTTAAAATTATTTTAATATAATTATAACATGGGTTTACCAATTGATTAAAAATAATTTTGAAAACATATATTAAAGTAATTTCTTTATCAGTATTAATATTATTATAAACAAATGTTACAAAACTCGTTCAAAATAGTAAAAATAATAATTTTAAAATTGTATTAATATAGTTTTAATTTATAAAATGTTAGGCTTTTTTACATCATATAAAATCATTTAAAATCACTGTTTTATCGATTCAAAATTATGAAGAAATCAAAAGTGATAGTAAATTTAACATAAGTTTCAAATTCATTTTAAATCATTTTGAAACAACTTTAACATATGTTTAAATTAGTTTCAAAATAACTTTCAAATATTAATATAAATTGTTTATATATTGTTTTAAAATTATATTAAATAACTTTTTATTAACTCAATTAAAAATCCTAACCAAATCTTTAAAAATAATTGTAAAAATAAATTATAATAGTTAAAATTTGTTTAAATAAATAACTTTTAAGAATAAGGAATGTTTATAATTATTAATATAGTTTTTTTTGCACTGACTGAAAGTTAATGAGAAACATGGAGGGCGTAGTAAAAACGTTCTGTATTAGTTTCAATTGTTTATATTTGGCCAAAATGAGTTGATGTAGTAATTCATTTTCAGCCTCAAAAAACTTATATAAATGTACATTTCATTTCCCGAGGATTTGTATAAACTCGGTTTTGGGTACCATATTTTTCATCATATATGTCAATGGAATATTACAAGTTTTGTTTCTCCAACCTTACGAATTACAATATGTATACAAATTACAGTGTTTACCAGCAATAACAAACGGAAACAAGGAATGCTATAGTTTCACCAAGTCCCCGTGGGGTGTTAAATGTTAATTATTCTATTAAATGCAATACCATTTTATTATTATTAATTATATATATATATACATATATAATATTCAAATGTATGTTTATCTTAATTTAGTATATAATATATTCATTTGATATATATATATATATATATATATATATATATGTATATATATATATACAGGTGTCCCGTAAGTAAGTACAAAAACGTAGGGAATAGGTTATATGGGTCAAAATAAAAATAAAATAAAGAATAATTTTTTTTCTAAAACGCTTTGTTACCGATATATACGCCATTTTGTATTTTTTCAATACAAATTTATACCTCAAAAACCATTAAATATTACTTTATGAAACTTGATATAGTGTTTAAGGTAGAAATGAAATAATTGCAAAAAAATTTTGTTAAAACTTATTTTTCCGTTTCAAAAGGGCGGCCATTTTATTTTTTAAAACTAAAATTACTAAAAAACTGCTGATTTTATGGAAAAAAGACAAGAACACTTTTCCTTAGTATTTTGAATTTTCTATCAAACGACACCAAGTTCAGAAGGATCGGGCAACAAATAGCTGAGAAATAACGATTTTTAGTTGATTTTTAGCTGATTGTCGCAGACAATGTGGAGAAGCTGTCAGGGTGCGCCTGGCCTGTACAACTAAAAATCGTTATTTCTCAGCTATTTATTGCCCGATCCTTCTGAACTTGGTGTTTTTTGATAGAAAATTAAAAATACTAAAAAAAGTGTTCTTGCCTTTTTTCCATAAAATCAGCTGTTTTTTAGTAATTTTAGTTTGAAAAATTAAAATGGCCGCCATTTTGAAACGGAAAAATAATTTTTTACATTTTTTTGCAATTATTTAATTTCTACCTTAAACACTACACCAAGTTTCATAAAGTAATATTTAATGGTTTTTGAGATATAAATTTTTATTGAAAAAATAAAAAATGGTGGATATATCGGTAACAAGGCGTTTTTAGAAAAAAAATTATTATTGATTTTCTTTACATTCTGACCCATATCTATTCCCAAAGTTTTTGTACTTACTTACAGGACACCCTGTATATATCAAATGAATATATAATTAATAATAATATAATGGTAGGATTTGCCAACAATAGCGTTTGATGGCCCAACGTCGGCTAAGGTTGGATTTGCCAACGTGGGCTAGCCAACGATTGGTTCGTTGGCCCAATCGCGTTAATGCCAACCGACTATTCCCCTACCATATCCTACAATGCTGACGATGGCCCAACGATGTGTGCTGCTGGAGATTGTCTTTTACTTGAGTTTTACTAGCTTTTCCTATATTCTATGATTGATTATTTTTCGAATAATTTAATGAATCATTATTGAATTGGTTGGTCTTTTACTAAAGGAAATAACGTATTAAATTATATTTGATTAAGGGTTTAAATGTTCTTTCTCTAGATATCCATCAGTGACAATTTAAAAATAGCTGTACCATTATTATTATAAGGATGGCAACACTTTATGGTATTTTGTTGATTTATGAACAGCTGGACGCCCTCGTAAGACATCTTTGCTGCGAACATTACTCTTATGTAAGTAAGCACACCTGGTCTGAAAGCTCTACGAACCTTGATGATCAAGTACTCTATGCACAGTTTTCAATGCACGCTGCAATCTAACATGTGATATGAAAGTTTTATGTATATTTCGTTGTTATTCCGTAACCAACGTGGCAACCGATAAGGCCAATGTTATTTTTTCCAAATTTCAAATTAAATTTTCTCCATTTCTCAGAAACTAATGTAAATTACGATAGTATTGTGCACATCTACAGAAAAATATATTTCTAACGTTTCTAACGGTGTACTTAAATTTTTCCTACAATGCGCACGAGCTGACAAAAACATACGACAAAAATCATGCTTGCCTATTAATATAATAGATAGATAGATAGATAGATAGATAGTAACCGGTGTTATGATTTTAAACCCCAAAAGCCCAATGTTAAAATTTTCAATTTTCAAATGAGTTGTTTTGAAAAATACGAGTTTTCCTGAGGTAGTGGTTTTCACCAATCGATGTTTTACACCCAAAAGCCTCTAATCCCAAACTTTCAGCAAAATCCTTCCACTGGATCTCAGGTAAATGTTGCAAACAAACAAACAGCCATAGCTCGTATTAGAGTATAGGATATTGTCCTGTAGCTGTATGCTATTCTAATTGTTCTTGTTTTGCTTTTAACACATTTTCAGCTACACTTAGACTCGGTTAGTATTCTGTAACTTTGAATTAGCACTTTGATTACTATTATATTACTTTTTAGCACTGCATAAATAAATTCAGGCCGAGTTAATTTTACTAATTTAATGAATAGCTTCCTTCATTTACGACAGTAGTGAAACATACTTACTGTGGTACGCCCGCAGCTTCCATCCTTACTGTAGTGCGCCCGCACCACGAATTCATACTATGGTACGCCCGCAGCACGAATCCTTACTGTGGTACGCCCGCAGCCACGAATGCTACCTGTGGTACGCCCGCAGCATCGAACCATTTCTAAGGTACGCCCGCAGCACGAATCCTTACTGTGGTACACCCGCAGCCACGAATGCTACCTGTGGTACGCCCGCAGCATCGAACCATTTCTAAGGTACGCCCGCAGCACGAATCCTTACTGTGGTACACCCGCAGCCACGAATGCTACCTGTGGTACGCCCGCAGCATCGAACCATTTCTAAGGTACGCCCGCAGCACGAATCCTTACTGTGGTACGCCCGCAGCCACGAATGCTACCTGTGGTACGCCCACAGCATCGAACCACTTCTAAGGTACGCCCGCAGCACGAATCCTTACTGTGGTACGCCCGCAGCCACGAATGCTATCTGTGGTACGCCCGCAGCATCGAACCATTTCTAAGGTACGCCCGCAGCACGAATCCTTACTGTGGTACACCCGCAGCCACGAATGCTATCTGTGGTACGCCCGCAGCATCGAACCATTTCTAAGGTATGCCCACAGCACGAATCCTTACTGTGGTACGCCCGCAGCCACGAATGCTATCTGTGGTACGCCCGCAGCATCGAACCATTTCTAAGGTACGCCCGCAGCACGAATCCTTACTGTGGTACGCCCGCAGCCACGAATGCTGTGGTACGCCCGCTGCGCCCTGTCTGTGGTACGCCCACAGCGTCCTATCTGTGGTAGGCCCGCAGCATCGAATCAGGTCTGGTAGGGTAGGTTTGTAAGATTGTTAGTTTATCTGCATGTTAGTGAAGTACGTAAGAGTGAATAATTGTGCTAGTTTAGCCTAAAGTAATAATTCCCTATTCCAAACTATTAGGTCTACCATTCTTTCTGTGGTTCACCCGCAGCACTCCCTCCTACTTGTGGTTCGCCCGCAGCGTTCCTTGCGTGCTAGGACTTTCAAATCTACGTACTGTGTCTGTGTCAAAAGGACCGCGAATTCGACCAATTAGAGTAAGGGGCAGCCCAGTTGGCGGAAAGCTCTATTACTCATTCCGCCTCCCAAATGTGTACTATCCTGCGTGAAGACTGTTTCACAACCACTGTCTCTTGACTATTTTTTTAATTGTCTGTACTGTACTACGATTTATTTATATTTATACATGAATAGTTTATTCGTACTACAACAATTTTGTTATGTCAAAAACTAAATCAAGTAAAATTTAATATTATTGGGTCTAATATTGTTTCAGTTTCTATAAAATAAGTAGTTTCATATCATCTATCTTAAACGATAATGCAAATTCTAACTTAATTAAATTTAAGTAAATGCAGTAATATAATGTTACATAATTACGGAATACTGTATTATTTATTCTATGGTTTTATTAATAACTTATATACTACTAAAGTATAATATTACAATAAGAATTACTCTTAATTATGTATTATCATTAAATCGTATCCGTCTTATTTATACAAATGAATCACATATACCGTTTACTAACAGGCAAATCGCCTCAACTTTCCAACGCGCGCAGCCGTTAGTTGAGGGGCAGTTATTTACAAGTGGGATTTCCTAGTTTCCGGGAAACGCATAATAAAAGTTCAGATTCTCAAATTCGTCGATTCGCTGCTTAGTTGCGTCTTGGAGAAAGTGTCTATCAGTAGTAGATCATTACGCAGTGTCTTGCAGTAGTAGATCATTACGCAGTGTCTTGCAGTAGTAGATCATTACGCAGTGTCTTGCAGTAGTAGATCATTACGCAGTGTCTTGCAGTAGTAGATCATTACGCAGTGTCTTGCAGTAGTAGATCATTACGCAGTGTCTTGCAGTAGTAGATCATTACGCAGTGCTGAGTGACAATAGTGTTTTTAAGTGTTAAACTTTATTTATTTCAGTTTGTTACAATGTAAAAAGTTTGTTGTACTTTTACAACAATTTTTTTTAGAATCCGGATTGCCAAGAATATTTTTTGTAAAATTACAAAATTCACTCTTGTAGATCTTCAAATCCCGAATTAGTAAAAGTACAAAGAAAATTTGTAAAAATTACAAAGTAAATATTTGTAAAATTTCCATAATTTATTTATTACAATTACAAATTTTATTTTTGTACTTGTACTATTCGGGGTTTGTGGATCTACAAGATTGAATTTTGTAATTTTACAAAAAATATTCTTGGCAATCCGGATTCCAAAAATTTTTTTGTAAAACTACAAAATTAAAACTGCTCAAATAACAAAGGATTTTGTAAAAATACAAATAATATATTTGAAAATTACAAAAAATCTATATAAATAAAATTATAGTTTTGTCTTTACATTGCTTGGAATTATGAAACGTTTGCATATCTTTACGTTTACCATAGGAAAGCAGAAACGTATCTTATTTCAATTTCTGCCTGTCTCTGTCTTTCTGTCGGTGACACTCAAGGACGGGTTTTTGTTCGCTTTTCACGGGAAAACGGATGCACTGACATTGATGAAACTTTGTTTCTTTGTTCTATACATGCGTAATAAGGTTTTAGGCTACTTTAAACCGGCATACGCCTTTTGGAAAATAATGGCGACCGCTCTAAAACGTGATTTTGAACACGTTTTGTTCGCTTTTCACAGGGAAACGGGTGCACTGATTTCGATGAAACTTTTTTTCTATGTTCTATATTTGCTTTAGAGCAGATTCATCGGATTTTCAAGTGCATGCTCTTTCAAGTTCATTACCAATGACTAAAGAGAAGAGGAGTCTTTTCCAGCGATGTATTGAAGAGGATCTAGAAACGGCCTTAGTGAAAAAATATTTCAATGATGGTTGGCCAGATAGAAAGCAAGACACACCAGAAATCCTGCGACATTACTGAAACCAAAGAAATACAATTTCAGAAGAAGATGGCTTACTGTTCATGAACCATAAATTGATTGTAGGTACCAAAGCAGCTCCAGCAAGATATGCTGCAGCGAATCCATGCAGCTCATGGATTCAACTCTATTGAATAGAGTCAAATATGCGATTGTGTCTCTATCTGTGTTTGGGGGGCGGAGCTATCACTAGAAATCGTGTTTCCATAAGCGTGTCCCTACTTATAGGCAATTTATACATAACTCTATAAGTAGGGTTACTTTAATTTAGTTTTGGCCCCCCAAGTTCAGAGGAGAATATAGCGCTGACTGTCCCTGTTAATTCGCCTTAGTCCCGTCACGCGCGGTACTGTTTCCCTTTAAAACGTCAAAATGAGTATGTTTGTAAACAAACTAATAAATAACATATCCCTGTCAATATATTTCAGCCAGCTGTTTTAACAATTAACTTTATCCGTAAACACATAAATCCGGTCCAAATAGAGTCAAATATGAAAATGTGACTCTATCTATGTTTGGGGGGTGGAGTTATCACTAAAAATCATTTTTCCATAAGCGTGTCCCAACTTATGCGATTATGAATACATTTTTATTTGGTTATGTATGTACAAGGTTCGTAGAGATTTCAGACAAGGTGTGCTGAGTCGATCTATTTAAGGTTTTCTGCTTTACCGGAAGAGACCTCGTAAAAACAGGTGGAAGGTCACGTGATCACCAATCCAATCTGCAGTGTTGCTGGAACACGATATTTATCGTACGAGTACCATATTTTTCTCACCGTTGTTAAATGGCATTGTTTAAACGCTTGCATATTTTTATCAGCTGTTATTTAATGAAACTAATGTATCGTTTTGATTTATTCTCATTATTAACTTAAACTGCATATAAAAAACAAAACCTAACAGTGAAAAGAAACGTGTTTTATTTCTTCCCAGGTTTACATTGATATTTTAAGTTAATGTTAATATTTAAGTTATTTACTTTTGAGTGTTGAAATTATTTGACTTTATGAAATCCCGTGATTTAAAACGAGATTCCCGAGAACGTTTTTCAAAGTCTACTTTACTGCTGTTACTTTTTTTTTATTATGTGTTCGATTGTTTAAATTTTCCTTTTTGCATGACTAATAATTCGGAATTAAATAAATATCCAGGCCTATATTTTTTATTTTATCTTCACTGACATGCCAGGGATGAAATGTGTTGTTTTAAGTTGCAAAAATTACATAACAAAGACAAAAAAACGACCAATTGAAGCATATTCAATACCACGTTTTTCCTAAAGATGAAGCAATTAGAAAACAATGGATAGATAATTGTTTGCCTAATCGCGAATGTAATGTCAACAATTTAAGAGTTTGTTCCGTTCATTTCACGAAAAAATCTTTTCTTGAGTATTTGACAGGAAAAGTACCTATAATGTCCAACTAAAATGAAACTGAGACGCACAGCAGTGCCGACCCTATTTTTAGGCCATCAAGCAGCAGAAGTTTCTGACGATGAGAAGAAAAACAACCCTGAAGTATCAGAATATGACGAGCCCTCAAATGTTAACACTCCAAGCGGTAAGACTGATCAAATTCTATATTTTCAGTACAGTGGTTGCTATATGAAATGTCGCTCCGAATGCTTTGCACATGCCCCCCCCCCTGTACTACCATAGATTAAGCATACCTTCCTATAGGCTAATAGAAAAAACAAATCGTTTCTAATCATTTGGATTAGTCCAGTAGTGTCTAGGTCTTGTGTTGGTATACAGGAGCACGAAAACCCGATACCCGGTGTCCATGGTTAAGAGTAGTTCATATTAATTTATTAACAGACAATCCATTTGTATGTTGGTAGGCTAAGAACAAATAGCAATATAAGATAGTAGTAATATTTTAAATATACTCTATATTAAAATATATAATTGGTAAATGAATAAGTTTTATAGGATATATGTTAATCAATTTCCGAACTTTACTAAACATCTCTATAGCCTACATACTATTCACATTCTAGTGATAACATTAATCTTAGGCCTATCTTTATTTACTCATAAAGTGATATAAAATTAAACTAAACAAAAGCTAATACCTTAAGTTGTTAAATCTAGTTTGAAAAATGAATAACCTCAATTTATTAAAACAATAAGGAAGGCCTAATAATAACAATAATATTATTTTTTATTACTACCTGATGTCCATGAACAATAAATTGTATTGTTTAATATTAGGTACCAAGTTTAAGATGAATTCCATTTACAATGAAGGCTTCAAATTATTACACTTAGACAAGATTGACTAGTTAACTTAGTTATTTTTTAATTCTTGGACACTTATTCTTGTAAACAGTTCTAAATACCAACAGCTTTTAATTCAATTTGTTCAACGATTGTAATAACAATTACCTAATTAGCATTATTCAAGTAAATACGTAAAAGTCATGTACCGAAAGTCCACTGTCCAGTGGCTATTTAAAACTAACTGTAACTGTACCAATATTATACTCTGTAAGGTTGGCTACACTTTATGGTATGTTGTGGATTTATGAATCAGCTGGACGACCTCGTAAGACCTCTTTGCTGCGAACATTGCTCTTATGTAAATCAGCACACCTTGTCTGAAAGCTCTACGAACCTTGATGTATGTATACATTGGTATTACTTTGACAGTTAGTTCCCTCTGGTTCATTATGAACAGCTGTTACAATTCTATTGTTTTGATTTTAAACTCCATAAGCCCAATGTTATTCGTTTAACTTTTCATTTTCGTTTTTTACATTATTTCATTTTTTCTGGAGATGAGACCTGTATAGAACTTTTTTTATACTAGAGATTAGTTATTTCCAACATTTGAAGGAAATGTTGGAACCGTTTTAGAGATCAGATTTGCAAGCATGCATCGTGGCACGGACGCAAGCAAGCAAACTTTACTCATATTAGAGTATAGGATCTGAAAAAAGCAATCTGATGTGCACCAGATGATGTTTCTGACCAAAAAAGGCACCAGGACTACGCTTAGCGATCTCCAGATTTGGATGAGGTTATTTCCAACTCAGGTAATATCTTCCAGTTACTTTATAAGTGGCATGTGAGGTCATTTTAGCGAATTTCCCTATAGGGAAGAAGCTATTACCGTAGTCGGCATGCCAAGACCTAGGCCCAGGACCATGATAACTTTTCGTTTTGAGGTCCCCAGACCCCAAAAACACCATTTGTTCGAAACTGTATATATATATATATATATATATATATATATATATATATATATATATGCGTGTGTGTGTGTGTGTGTGTGTGTGTGTGTGTGTGTGTGTGTGTGTGTGTGAGTGCGTGTGTGTGTGTGTGTGTGTGTGTGTGTGTGTGTGTGTGTGTGTGTGTGTGTGTGTGTGAGTGCGTGTGTGTGCGTGTGTGTGTGTGTGTGTGTGTGTGTGTGTGTGTGTGTGTGTGTGTGTGTGTGTGTGTGTGTGTGTGTGTGTGTGTGTGTCCGTGAGCACGATAACTCTCGTAAAAATGATCCGATTTTGATGAAACTTGGTATAAACGTGTAAATCAACATTTATGACTTAAAGTTCGAAAACCAGCTAGATCGCTCCACCGAAGGGGTATTTTGGGGGGGGGTTGTACCCCAAAAATGAGTTTTTTGAACTTTTTATATATCATTTTTAAAATAGTCAAATTTTAGTTTTAACCATTGGATTCAGCTTAAAAACACACAATTTGCTATTTTGATCATTCCTCTACGTCAATTGGTTACCGAGGTATTGAAAGTACTAAACACAGTACGTTGTCTAATGCTATTCTTATGGAGGAAAAGACAAATTTTATATCTCGCTCATTTATGAACGTATACTGACGAAACCTGGTATACGACTTCATCTAGTTATGGTCTATTGATATTTGCTCAAAAAAAGGTTTTTTGCCAAAGCTTCTCGTAGCAGCAAACCTGCGTACTCAGCTCCCATGTTATTTCTTGTGGAAAATAATTAAATGCTCTGTCTCCCTTAATTATGAACATAAATGAATAAAACTGGTATACGACTTCACCTAGTTGATTTATATTGATATTAGCATAAAAAACAATTTTTGGTGTTCCTTGTTGCAGCAAACCTGCGTACTCAGCCCCAATGTTATTCTTTTGGAGAATAATTAAAATTGAATATATCGCTTATTTGTGAATATATTTTTATGAAACTTGGTAAGTGGCTTTTTGTAGTATTAAGACATTATATCTCCATTGGAAATTCGCTGAGTATGCAGGTTTGCTGCGACGGGGGTATTTTGTCATTTCCTGTGAAATTGAAAATAAGCAGACTTTGCGTCAAATACTGCCTGCTGTAGACGTTGGTTACTGTCAACTGTGCATCTGGTTTACGATACTAACTGTATAAGTAGTCCTAGATAACAGTGGGTCTTAATTACTATTCTAAAAATCATGCATTGGTTTAGTTTCAGATACACAGTCAATAGTTAAAACAGACACCTTGACCTTACCAGGTTTTTATGTTATTTTTTATTCTTGAACATAACTTTTTGTTAAGTAGCACAAAAATATAAGTGGTAAACTAGTACGTATGACTCTTTGTAAATAGAGTTACGTTTAAAAGGAATCAGTGAGCAAGTTTTGAGCTTTATACATAACTGATTTCATGCCGTTATGGGGGTGCAGATAATGTTTATAAAAAGCTTTGAAGGTAAGGTTTCTGTGTTATTGTTCCATCCAGAGGTCATGTTTGGGGGGGGCGGCCACCGAAAGTTACCCCTCCGCCTCGCCCTGGATGATCCCTGGCACCCCCATTATTTGTTGTAACTATATGAAATTATACAACTAATGAAAGTAAGTAACATAATATATAAATAACCTTGTGCTCAAGAAAAAGCAATCTTAACTTTATAAATAAACAAGCTAAACAAAAATTAACTTTAGTTCTACTGCGCCCAACCGTAAATAAAAATAACAAATATTTAGGCATCACACTTTTTTCTACGTCATCTGTAGGCGTATAAGAACAAGTAAGATGCCTAAACTATTTATTTTAGTAGTTACCCACACGGAAAACTATTTACAAAACTTATTTGAAATTTGCAATACTGAACTATGCTACGCGAAGATACAATGAGGAATGAGGCTGAAGGTCAACCACTCGAAAAAAGAAAATGTCGTACCACATTTTTAATAAATAAAATACTGGCGTATCAGTTTCCGTTTGCACGCAATTTAATCTTTGTTTCCTCTTATTTCATTACATATAATTCGAGGCACTTTTTGCTTCTAGTCTAGTCACTGGATATTTATTGCCTAGCAACGGAATACGGGGTTTTACACAAAAATCAAACCTAACCTGTAAACAAAACACAGCTGATTGCAAACGACGCCAACGACGCCAACGACGACGGTAGGCGGGCGAAATCCAGTAAAAAATAATCACGGAATACAATGGTAGCAAACTTTGCTGTGTGTGGCTAAAATCTACCTCCAAACCCATGTTGAAAACACTGCATTTTCGGTCTGCCAACTGGCAAAACTGCAACAACTTTGCGATGCTCGGGAATATCCATGTTTTTGTAAGATGTTTTTAGGTGAAATACGTGTGGATCTAAGAAAAGTGTTATATACTAAAATGGAAGTTAACAATTTCACCTGTCTAATGGTGTATATTCTATTCCATTTATCGAACGTTTAGGTTCATTATTTTGAATTTAATGTAACGTTATAGACGAGAGCGGCAAAATTTGACTCTCGGAACCGAAAAACGGGGTTTTGGGAGGGTTTTGCTGCTTACATTTTCATTCGAATTTATTCAAACTTTCATTGTATGCCTGAATGATAAAATAAAACACAACAATTCTTAGGTTTGGGGGGGTGACCGCCCCTACCGCCCCCCCCCCCTTGGATGCGCCCCTGGCATTATAATGCCGAAAGGATCGTAACGCAATTTACAATTTGTTAGAGCCGTTGACGGAAGGTAAACCCTTATTTAGTTATATAACGGCTCTGGGGCTAAATAACATTAATTTTAATTGTATATTTAAAAGCAGTTGGCACATAGCAATATGGCACAGCAGCAAGAAAAGGTGTTCAGGTGTTATATAAATAACCAGCTGCTACCCCGCAGGCTTCGTCCCACAAATGATTTATAAAAATTATGACAGTTGTGTGTGCTGCATTACGTGGTTAGCCCGTGGAACTATTACGAATCAAGATCAGCTGTTTGTATTTTCATGAGCTCAAATAAAAATTAATGTCCATAAGGAATACATGGGAAATTTTTCGGGGTCTCTGGCGGAGCCCTAAGGTCAGATCAGGATGAAAACCATTTATTTTTCCTATTTTAAGCCTAAAGAATCAGTGTACAACATCTCAACCCTAGAGAGATAAGTAAATTAGGTAAATGGGAAGTAGGAATTTCTGTGATGAATGAGTGAGTGAGGGCTTTACATTTTAAAGGTGTACCCTACCTTAATTTATGGTAATTGCCCTCTACATTTCGACAACTATCACATAAATTCTCTGAAACCAATTTTCAGTACTCCAGTGCTTTTTATTACCTTCACATCTTAAATATAATTTAGAACACTGGCAGGTAGAGACAATTTGTGAGGTTTTTTAAAATTAAAATCAATATACAATATGCTGTTACAAAATGCCTTTTTAGCGAATTTCCCCTATAGGGAAGAAGCTATTACCGTAGTCGGCATGGTAAGACCTAGGCCCGGGACCATGATAACTTTTCGTTTTGAGGTCCCCAGACCCCAAAAACACCATTCGTTCGAAACTGTATATATATATATATATATGTGTGTGTGTGTGTGTGTGTGTGTGTGTGTGTGTGTGTGTGTGTGTGTGTCCGTGAGCACGATAACTCTCGTAAAAATTATCCGATTTTGATTAAATTTGGTATAAACGTGTTAAGCAACATTTATGACTTTAAGTTCGAAAACCAGCTAGATCACTCTAGCCGAAGGGGTATTTTGGGGGGGGGTTTTGTACCCCAAAAATGGGTTTTTCGGATTTTATACATATAATTTTGGAAATTGTCAAATTTTAGTTTTTTCCATTGGATTCAGCTTAAAAAAACACACAATTTGGTATTTTGATCATTTCTCTACGTCAATTGGTTACCGAGATATTGAAAGTGCTAAACACAGTACGTTGTCTAATGTACTGGAGGAAAATTCTTATGGAGGAAAATACAAATTTTATATCTCGCTTATTTATGAACTATACTGATGAAACTTGGTATACGGCTTCATCTGGTTGTGGACCATTGATATTTGCTCAAAAAAATTTTTACCAAAGGTTCCCGTAGCAGCAAACCTGCGTACTCAGCCCCATGTTATTCTTATGGAGAATAAGTAACGTGTTACCTGCCTTCATTATGAAAATAAATTAATAAAATTTGGTGTATGGCTTTATCTACATGAGTTATATTGATATTTGTGTAAAACCCCATTTTTTGTGTTCCTTGTTTCAGCAAACCTGCATACTCAGCCGCCATGTTATTCTTATGGAGAATAATTAAAATGTCATAAATCGTTTATTTATGAATGTATATTGATGAAACTTGGTATGTGGCTTTATGTGGTATTAAGATACATATATATGCATTGGAAATTCGCTGAGTACGCAGGTTTGCTGCTACGGGGGTATTTTTATTTATGTAAAATAATTGACGTTAAAAAAAAACAAAACTTACTTTCAATTGACCTTTACATAATATTAACTTAAATCAATAATACCTTTACTTAAAAATCATAAAATGCTAGTTCTTTAAGTTTTACAACATTATTTTCGTTAGGATTTTGGAAGGAAACAGATAGGACAATTATTCTGATGTTCGTTCCCCATACTCTTGAACCCTGAAGCAAAAAACAAGCGCAATCCGCGCTGTAGAAATTGCTTCGAAAAGATTTAATTTAATTACTCAAAGTTTGTTATTTACAACGTTAATCCCCCAACTTGACTTTTACTTTACTTTACTGTGTTTAAAATACTCGGTATAGCCAGACTCAAAATTATTATTACAGAAATCTAAAATGTACAAAATTATCCATTAAAATCACCTGAAAATACAATACATAATTTATATACTCCTGCTACTATAATAAATACAAAGTGTTGAGAATACCTTCAAAAAGGGTGAAAATGGAGTAAACCAGTGATTCAGCCGACGACGAAGACTGCCGAACAGACTCTCAGCCACGCCGCCTTCTGAATGAGGAGTCCCGTCCTGGTCGGGTTACCCCCTTTTGCTCTCTTATAATTTAATCTTGTCTTATTCTAGTTTCAGCAAGATTTAAACATGACTAAACCTATCATTTACTATCCTGTATATACTGGTATACTGAGTCATCCTTTGGCTTACCGAGTTTTCTTGAGCTTTTAAAATATTGGCAAAAATTAAATTAAACGTATATTTTATAAGAACTATATCAATGTACCAATGGCAATTACGGTACAAAGGTACAGATTACTACTGCAATTAGTTTCACCTTTGCCATCTCCAAATAAAGACAATCATAAGGATTTAAAAATGCCGCCCTCAACAGTCTCATTGCCGGGTGGGTGTCAGCTATGCAGAGATCACGACAATAGAATCAAAGACACCTGCCAAGAAGCCACTTCACCCTCGAGAGAGCTCTTTTGCCTCGAGCCACGGCGAAAGCGCAAATAATAGGCAATCACGAAAAGTATTTTCATTCTTAACATTTCCCACTCCATCTCCAACGCCCCGAAATGACTCAGTTAACAAATAAGAACTTTATTGAAATTATACTAAACAAACGAAACTGTAGTAACTATATTTTTCAAAGTAAAGTAGAAGAGTGGACCTTACAAGTACCGATCGAAGGGGCACCAAAATCTGAAGAGGGGGGCGCATCATTTTCTCCCTTGTTTCATATAATAGCAAGATTAAACTCGAATTATTTTAACTTCAATTAAAGATGAAATCCCGATTCAATACTCTCTAATCCTTAAACCATATATCTCGCCAACTAGGAAGTATTTTAAAATAATCAAAGATCGCGGCTAAAAATAATTAGTTGCACCGTGAAACTTGATATTTCAACATTGCAATTTTCTTGCACGTATTGCGAGAGTAGGGGGCAATAGCCGATTCAAAACCAGCAAGGGCGAAGTGAGGATGCGAGTATGCACCTCCCCCCCCCGATGACGTCACCCCCCCGATGACGTCACCCCCCCCGTGACGTCAGCCCCCACCCCCCTCCGCACCTAACTTTAACCTACCAAGTCAAACCTCACCCATCTGCCTTATTTTATATATTTGTTTTTTGTTTTATTTATTTTTTTTTTTTTTTTTTTTGATCTTTTATATTTCATTTTTATTTTCTTTTTATTTTATGTTTCATTTTGGTTTTTCTTTTTTCCCTTTGGTTTCTTTATTTCACTATATTTCCCGGTCCTTATCTTAAGTGGGTCCTCTCGTAGCTTATTACCGCCGCAAAGCCATTGGAGAGGAACCCACTGACCCTCTCTTTTACTTTATTTAGCTTCACCGGTACGTTGGCGGTGAACCGGCGGGTTCGGCGCGATACCTATACAACGCTACATCACTTCTTGTTTGAAGGGCAGTGTACGACGCTATGTGCCGGTGCTTCCTAGACGTGAAGAGGACGAGCGCGTCAGAGAGCTTTATAGGAAGTATGATCGCCACATAGTGTACCAGTGTAGACGTTGTGATCATAAAAACCACTATTGTGGTAAACTGTTGTACGAGGTACAACCGGTCAGTACTGTGACAGTGTTTCGCTGTGCAGACAGCGAAGAACATTACAAGTGCTTCTGCTGTAGACGGAGTGCGTGGGAGTGTAACTGGTGGAGCAATGACAATTATTTGACGTGCTTACTATTGTTAAACGCGATGGATACTCTGACGGTGAGGGAGGGGTCTCAGCATTCTGGATATATGTATTTCTAAAATAAAGTTATATACCATTACCCTTTTTCATAAATAGAAACCATTAAATATTGTAGTCTTAGCTTTAAGTATCTACATTAATAAAGGGGGAAAACAACCCAACACCCCCGATGACGTCAGCCACCCCCATGACGTCAGCCCCCCCATGACGTCAGCCCCCCATGACGTCAGCCCCCCATGACGTCAGCCCCCCCATGACGTCAGCCCCCCCCGATGAACTTGAACACACCTACTCCAAAGATGGTTGATAAATGAAGTTCTCAGACATACGTCATCCATCACTCTTATTCTTTATTATCTTTTATTTTATTTTATTTTGAAAAGGGATGGTTAACTTACCCCCCGTTTACTACAACCCTCACATATACCGGGGGACTAGCTTCCCGAAGGAGCCAAACTATGGCGTTGCGACATGCGACGTGTGTCGGTATTGAATTCACGTCTCCCAGGTCAGCCCTCAGTTGTCGACACTTGTGTAGGGCTAACGGTCTATCCAACCAGAACTCGATATATAACTGGCCGAGGAAGCATTTCGTGTAATAATATACCGTTTGTAGAAACACCTCGGCATCTATTGAATCCACCTCTTCTATTGTGGAATGTATGTGGAATGGTTTTGTTACGGGGTAGGGCCCGATCGACTCTATAACTACCACGAGCAAGTGGAACATGGTGTACTGCTTGCTAGTAATGCTAGAAGGAGACTGGCGAGTAGGACCGAAGCTGTAAACAACTCGGTGGAAACTTCCATTACGTCATCTGGCGGGTGACGCAGTGGAAAGTCCCACGGCGTCAACAACTGGCTTACTTAAACGCGCTATCTTCCCGGGTTACATCAGTGTCTAGTGGCAGTTCGTACTGTGAGGATATAAGTGTCTTCGTGGCAATTACTTGTGCGATTGTGTGGAGCCTTCTCTTTGAATATCCTAAAATGTAAGTAGCATCTAATTTACTTTTTCATTAGCTAGTTTTCCAATGCTCTAAAACCTAATTGGCTAACATTAATATTTAATCTTTTACATATTCCAGTACACTGAGCCTTGTCGTTGTTTCTTTTCAGATGGAGATGAGTGGAGCTGTAATGACCTTGAAACAGTTGTGTTTTATAACGATTAAAATTAATGATCCAAACTTAAAAAGCAAAATAGACTCACTACCACTCTTTTTAAAAAAATGTTTGAGCGAAATAAAATTCGGTTTTGCTTTTCAATCGAAATTTCGAGTTCCGAGTGGAATTACAGACGAGGGTGAAATCGCCATGTGCAAGCGTAACAAAGACAAAGACGTGTACCAGTGTTGGGAATGTCATAGGAGCGATTCTTGTCATTTATTTCTTTCTACTATTAGAAGGGTTAGATTCGCCTCGTTCCCAGGGGTATCGCTACCAAAGTGCTTTTGCTGTGACAACTGCGCCTTTGTGGCGAACGGAGAGCACAGATACCCGATGTTGTAGATGGCTGTTCCTCGTCTGTGTGAGGTTTGCGGTCGCGTCTTCAGGACCGCTGGAAACCTGGCCCGTCACGCAGCATCCGACCACAACGACCGCCATTACGAGTGTCATGTCTGCGGCAGACGCTTCGGGTGAAGTGACAACTTGCGACGCCACCTCACCGCAGTTCATCCTCCTCCTCCTCAGGATCAAGCGCCAGGTACAGTTTTAGGATAAATAAGAAACCGCCAGTAGATTTGTTAGGTATGCTTTCTTCCCCGGTGTCCTCACCCATGACGTCACGGCGCGCCCGTGGACTTTGGTAACTAATGATTTGGTTTTATGAGAGTAAACGGCCTTGGATGGGAAGAAGCCAGGTTCCAAAGGTAAACGACTAGTGACGTCACCCCTGCTTGGCCGGGTAAACTGGCGAATGAGACGAGGAAACAGACTCGAGGGGTAAACAAGAGGTTGCCAGTCCTCTGTGTAATTCCTCACCGCCACCTCCTCACCCTCGTGTTTATCGAGCTCGGATGACTAATAGGACTTGTTTTCCTGTTGGCAGGCTGTCCATGCCCGTTGTGCGCTGTCGCCCTGGCGGGCCCCGAGGATCTACGCCATCACATGGAAGCGGTCCACGGCACGAGCCCGTCAGCTTCGACTTCCTTTTCCTCTTCCTCCGCTGCAACGCCATCCGCCAGAGACCTACGGCCCAAGTGCAACGCGTGCGGGCGGCGATTCTCCCGCGAGGACCTGCTCCGGCGCCACATGCAGCTGGTACACGCTAACGAGGTCCGCTGCCCCGAGTGCGGTGCTCTGTTTCGCAAAGGCCGCGTACCTGCAGCGACACGTGACGAGCGCTCACCACGGCAGGAGGTTCAGGTGCACCTACTGCAACCGAGGCTTCACTTGGCGTTACAATCGAGACCAGCACGAGGCTCACAATTGTCCCGTCGTGAGGAACCTCGTTTTGAACGAGATGCCGCGACTGCCCGTCCTGTCACCCGAGCCTCAGCCCGGACCCAGATCCGAGCCGCGCCCAGGACCCAGCCACGAGCCTCAGCCCGGACCCAGCACGGCGCCCAACGGGATGGTGGGTGCGGGATTCCCCGCGTTCCGCACCATCCAACGGACGTTCCGCGGACGGCTCTTGACCTTCGGTCTGTCCTAGCCCATGGAGGATTTTCTAACCGTGGATGACGCGCTGGTGCTGCTGCTTGACAGCGTCCTGGAACTGTTGAACGACGTCAGGACCCGACACCCGAACACCAAGGTCAACATGTTCCTGGAGTGCGAATTCGCCAACGTCCACGGGACCACTTGCCTGCGAGCCTTCAAGACGAAGAACGTGCCTCTCACTGCCGCGTTGAACCTGGAGGCGTTCCTGTCGGCTTCCTACAACAACTGGTGGAAGAGAAGGAGCGGTGCGAGCTAGTGGGCAGTGAGTGGACCTACCTCCGTATACGCGACCTGGAGATCTGCGTCAACCTCTACACCCCGTCGGGAGAAGGCGGAGCCCGGTTCATCCAACTTCCCAGGGTCGTCTGCGAGACGCGCGCTGTCATCAACGTGCACAACGACAGTGACATGTAGTTCAAGTACGCTATCCTGGCCAAGTTCGTCGCGCAACACGCGGAGAGACCTGCAGCGTATACACCGGACATTACGGCGCGCTACGATTGGACCGACCTACGCTTCCCCGTGGCTGTGAATGCCATCAAAGCCTTTGAGAGGAAGAACGCTATTAGCGTTAACGTATACGTTATCGAGCGTGCCATGGTGGGAAGACGCCCCGATGGATCCCCAAAGTTACAGGATCGCGTATTCCCGCTGAAGATATGTAAGCGGGAGTTGGAGGATCACCGGGACCTGTTGTACGTGACTACCGGCGGGGGCAGTCACTACGCCTACATCGCAAACATCAGCAGGCTAGTGCATCCTCAGCTAACGTCCCACGGCCACACTATCCACGTGTGTAAGCGATGCTTCGCTTACTTCGGTAACCAACCCACCAAACTGGAACTGTCCGGTGCCGAGCGTCTGGAGGAGCACATGCGATACTGTACCGCCAAGGCCCCCTCCGCTTGGACATCTCCAAGAAGCAGCAGATCCGCTTCGCCCATCCCGAGTACACTCGGCGCGAGCGTTTTTGCGTTTACGACGATTTCGAGTGTGCTCTGCAGCCGGTCACTGTTGACCCGGTGGAGGCGCCACCCGGCACTACACCTCTGCGTATGCACGTCCCGTACGCCTTCGCATACCAGATCGTGGACTCGCTCGGCCTGGAGGAGTTTGAGCCGCGGGTATACTTCGGGGCGGACGCATCCAAGGTGTTCATGGAAAGGTTGAAGATGGACGTGCTGGCGCTGTGAGACCTCCTGACCAACATGGTCTTACTACAGCCCAACTTGAACGACCAGGAGATGCGCCAGTTCATCGCGGCCACTCTCTGCTACCTCTGCGGGAAGGAGTTCACGGACCAGGACATCAAGGTGCGGGACCATAACCACGCCCCGCCTTACGAGTTCCGAGGAGCCGCTCACCGCTCGTGCAACCTCAGGTACCGGGAGCAGCGACACATCAACTGCTACTTCTACAACCTGTCCAACTACGACGCCCACTTCGTAGTGCGGGAGCTGGCCATCGACCCCGGCGATGTGGACGTGTTGGCGCACACGGAGGAGCGGTATATCGATTTTACCAAGCGATTCCACTTCGGCCAGCCTGAGGATAAACAGCGACGGAGCAGCTTCACGGTGCGCTTCCTGGACACCTACAGCTTCCTGTCCATGAGCCTGGCCAGCCTCGCCACGGGACTTCCCACGGACAGGATGCGTGAGACGAGGAAGCAATTCCCCGACGACAGGCTGTTCGACCTAGTGCACAGGAAGGGCGTGTTCCCCTACGACTTCGTGACGTCCTACGACACGCTGTACAGGACCAGGGAGCTGCCACCCAAGGAGGCGTTACGGAACACCATGACCCTGGAGGACATCAAGAACGAGGAGTACGAGCACGCCCTTAACGTGTGGCGAGCCTTCGAGTGTCGCAACCTCAAAGACTACGCCGACAAGTACCTGTGTTGCGACATCGCCCTGCTCACAGACGTCTTTGAGCAGTTCCGCGATACGTCGCTGGCCGAGGACGGACTGGACCCCGCCCACTACTACACCCTGCCGTCCTACGCGTGGGACGTGATGCTCAAGACCTGCGACGTGGAATTTGATATGTACCTGTTCGTGGAGCAGGGGATCCGAGGAGGGATCTCTCAGGCCGTCACTCGCTACGCCAAGGCCAACAACGACCGCTGCCCGGACTACCACCCTGACGAGCCCACGCGCTTCCTCCTGTACCTGGACGCCAACAACCTATACGGCTGGGCCATTTCCCAGTACCTGCCCACCGGAGACTTCCAGTGGCTCAGTCGTCGGGAAATCCAGGCATTGGATATAGCGGCGCTGGACGCGGAGGCCGATCGAGGCTACATCCTAGAGGTGGACCTGCATTACCCCGCGCGCTTACACGACCTGCACAAGGACCTTCCCTACTTCTGCGAGACGAAGCGCCCGCCGATAGGGAAGTTCCCCAAACTGATGACGACCGTGGACGACAAGGCGCACTACATCTGCCTTTATAGGGTCTTGCAGCAGGCGCTGCAAAACGAGTTGGAGCTGGTCGCGGTGCATCGAGCAATCTCGTTTCGCCAGTCGCGGTGATTGGAACCGTACATCCTGATGAACACGGAGCTGCGGAAGAAGGCCAGAACGAAGTTCGAGCAAGACTTCTTCAAGCTTATGAATAACGCGGTCTTCGGCAAAACCATCGAGAATGTACGGAAGCGCCTCAACGTCAAGCTGGTGTGTACCCCGGAGAGGTTCTCCAAGTACGTTGCCAAATCCAACTTCCTGGACCGCACGTACTACACGGAGGACGTGGCCCTGGTGCATCTGTCCAAAGTCAATATTGTGTTGGACAAACCCGTCTACATAGGCATGTCCGTCCTGGAGCTGAGCAAGTGGCTCATGTACGAGTTCCTGCGGAAGATGAAGGAGCGCTACGGCGACCACCTCACCGTTGACTACATGGACACGGATAGCTTCGTCTTTGACATCATGTCCCAGGAAATCTACGCCGAGATGTTGCAGCACCTAGACGACTTCGACACCAGCGGTTACCCGAGGTTCCACCCCTGCTACAGCCCTGTCAACGCCAAGGTCATTGGAAAGTTTAAGGACGAGTGCAACGGTCTGTCCTTATTCGAGTACCTCGGCCTGCGGTCCAAGTTGTACTTTATGGACATCAAGGACGCGGCGACAAGCGGCAGCAGGGCTCTCAAGCGAGCCAAGGGGGTGGCGAAGGGCGTTGTGAAGAACGTCCTCACCCCCAAGACTACAGAGAGTGGCTATTCGACCGGGTCCTGAAGCACACCACCAACATCCGTTTCCAGTCCCACTTGTACCGAGTCTACTCCGTGCAGGTGGGTAAGCTGAGCCTCAGTCCCGCTGACGACAAGCGGCTCGTCCTCCCCGACGGCATCCACACTCTACCGTGGGGGCACAAGGACATTCCGCCGCTACAACAAGCCAGGAGAAGAGAAGAATAGCCACAGCGGATGGAGGTGGACAGTGAGGAAGAGGAGGAGGGACAGCGCCAGCCTGAGGGCGAAGAGGATGAGGAAGAAGAGTTTCCCGTCTAGTTGTATATATATATATATATTAATTATAAGAACAATTGCAAATAGTATTTGTAAGTAAATATACGGTAATAGCTTTATGAACAGCATGAACCCGAGTTGTTTATTTCCTTCCTTTCGCACACTCAAAAGTCATAAGCCGTTAGGCTTAGAATAACTCAAGTGTGAGAGAGAGAAAGGCGTTATGGGCCGTTTGACCCGAGCCGTGCAGCTTAAAAAGGCCCCGCCAACCGGGAGCGATTGGCGGCGCGTGTCGGGGATGGCCCTGAAGGAATTGCCCAGCGGCTTGCTGACGCTCGAGGGTGCACCCTTGAGTTACTCAGTGGCTTGCTGATGTCCGAGGGTGTCGTGGTGGGCCCTCTTTGGCGGCCCTCACTGCCGCTTGGCGGGGGCTTAGCCAGTAGCACGTGCCGCTGGTATATAAACCTGAGGTCCAGCCCCGCTGCCTCGGTTTTACTAATTTCTTTTTCCAAATTTAATAATGAGAAAGGAGAAATGAAAACAGAAGCTTCATCATAACGAGACATGTATTGAACAGTAATAAGGTTACACACACTACAAAAAAAGAAAAACTAGTTTTAAGCGAATATGGAGTGGAAGAGCCTGCCGACCAGAGCGTCGTTGGTGGCGGGAGTGGCAGGGTCGAAGAGCTGGACGTAGTCGCCGAGTGACGTGTGGAGAAAAGCCCGGCAGTACAGGTAGGTGAGGCAGTAGTAGCCGCAAACAGAAGTATCATAGCCCTGGAGCCGATACCTGCTGTAGATGTAGTGGCGGCGATGAGGGTTGCGCCTCAGGAACCTTTGAAAGTCGGCCTGGTATGGTGGCCTCCCGTAGCTGTCCAGGTACTCTAGTCTGTCCTCTTCCGAGCAGTAAAACGCCACCCAGTGTTCACCTCCCTCGGTGTGCGCCACTGTGTTGGATACGATGGCGGTCAGAGGCTTGAGTGGCGCGTCCGGTATTTGGTCAGAGGCGCAGACCGCGACGTTCCTCAGTCCGGGGATCCTCGCCAGGCATTCTCTAATCTGGACGGTATTCATCGTGGGCGGAAGCAGCACAGGCAGCTCGAGGCGGATGAGTCCAGCCTGTCGTTAGCCACGAGCCAGTCCCGTAAGACGATACAGTTATGAAGGTCGCAACGGTTGAGGGCGCTCTTATCGTGGCGACAGCGCAGGGTCCGGTAGGCGAGCGGACCGTTGAGCGACCCGCAGCCCAGATCCTCCATGTCCTAAGCGGCGGTGGCGGCGGGCTCGGTTATGAGGTGATGTTGGACGGAATCCCACTTCTGCGATCCCTTGACGTAGACCAAGGGGCGGTGGATGAGGCAGGAGCGCAGCCTGTCCAGCAGGGCGACGTACGCTATGTCTCCCTGGTCCCACTCCAAGCCGTGGCAGTGGCGCGTGAGCCAGACGCTCTCTCGCTGTTTCTCGGGAGTCAGGAGGTCCTTGCTGAAGGGTGGGCGGGCGATGTGATGTAGGAGTAGCGTGCCGGTAGTGATGTCCACCACACAGACCTCTTTCAGTAGAAAGTCATTATCACTGTCTTTGAAACACTGCATGTCCATCACCACGCTTCCGTGATGACAGCGCGCTAGCGGTGGCTCGTTGTAGATCGGCGGCGGCACGTCCATCTCGTAAGGTTGTCCAAACTGATCCGAGCACGCGCGCCGCTGCCGGGCGACCTTGGACGGGTTGCAACTCGCGCGCGTGCGCGCGCCACCTTCGCCTAACGGTCAGCACGGTGGCCTTGAGCGCGCGGCTACTCGTTTACCCGCCAGAGTCCACAGTCACGTTGCGGTGGCGGTCCACTTCCACGTCGTTGTCCAACTCGGCGTACACTATACAGTTGACGGCCTCGGCCAGCGCTGTGCTGAAACCGATCTCTATGCGCAGGTTACCGTTGCGCACCAGGTTCCAGTGGCTGGGTTGACCGGCCGCCATATCGGGTGTCAGATCGAACGCCATCAGGCAGTATCCGTAGGGATATTCGTTGCAACCGATATCGTTACAGCTGTCTGAGAAATTGATGCCGGTGCCGGTGACCAGCGTGTTGTAGGCGAGCACGCACAACTCCTGGCCGAACGTGTACTGCGGTTGAAGCAGCTTGCCCGGCACTTGCTCTCGGGAAGAAGTTTGTGTCGTAGTGGGTGAAGTTGAACGGGTTCTTCTTGTAGTTTCCGTTGAACGCCTGATTGCTTACCAGGCCGACTATAACGCGTTTCGGCAGTTGACCCAGAAAGACGCTGTCCAGAGTCTTGTTGCTGATACCGGCGGGTAGCGTGATGGTTTTTACTTCCACATGCGTGATAGGGTATTTGGCTGTGCCCGACTCCAGCGTCCTGCTGTGAGCCAATAGCACGCTCGGGTTGATCTTACAGCGGCGCATAAACAGGTTGACTTCGGCGATGTCCACCTTGTAGTCTGCTACGGTTTTGGACATGATGAAGAACGAGTTCCACGACCTGATCAAGCGAAAGCGCATCTCCACGCCGTTCAACATGAACTTGTCCTGGTTGCACAGGTCGACGTGCAGATGTCCGACCATGTCCGCGTAACGGCTGCCCATGATATACGCCCTCCGCGCCTTGAATCCGGAATTATCCTCCTCAGTATTGTCCAGGTACCCGGCGTAGTCCTCGAAGACCAACTCCGCGGTGAGGTGCGATTTCTTGGCGTCACTGCTGTAGGACAACTGGTTCTCCAGGTAGGTGCGATAGGCGTACGTGTTGTTCTGAGGAGACACCAGTTTGTTATTAAGGTACAGGTCCACTTGACTGAACAGCGAGTGCAGCCAGTTGTTAACCGGGCCCACCTCTTTTATCACTTGATCGCCCGTTACGGCGTCTCCGATTGCCGATCTAATGGTGGCCTTCACATGCAGTAGCGTCTGTGACAGATCCGTGTACTCGTCCCCGTGACCCGGAACTATGAACTCCACGGGCGAGTCGTCTGTCAGGGACGAGACGGGCTTGTACTGCACCCATTTACCGCTCTCTATACTGGTCTGCGTCGGCGGCAGCGAGAACAGGTCCAACTCGGTCTTGACACACTCGCACGACTTCTGATGTATAAACGCCATTATCCAAAAATGTCCTTCGCGGTACTCCTGCTCTTCTTACGTCGCACAACGGTCTTGCTTCTCCTCTTCTTAGCGACGCGTTTTTCGCACTTCCTTTTCCTCTTGGGCGCAGTGCTCTTCTTCCTCGCTCCAAGGAGTTTAGCAAGAGACTGAGGGGTCACTCGCTGTACGCACCTCTTCTCATAGGCACCGCCGCCGCTCGGCACTTGATCCAATTTGTCGTCCGCCTTGCGTTTCAGCGCCCCGGTAAACTTCCTGAGCCGGGCGTTGGCCGCGACTCGGGGGTCGGCTGTGCCCGCCGCCATGTCGCCCAGGAAGCCCACACCGGACCTCAGCGCCTCCTTGCCCAGCACCGATGCGCCGGACCTGATCAACGGGACAACTGTACGCATCAGCCCGCCTAGGAAACTGCCGATGCCGTGACCACGTTGGAAAGCGGCTCCTCTGAATACTGAGGACACTCCGTGCCCCGACTGCTGTTGGCGGTAGTACGCCAGATAAGGGTCGTTCGGGTTCATTGCTGCTGCTGCTCTCTGCGCAGGTGAAGCTTCATGCACGTAGTCCCGAAACGGAATGGCAGGTGGTGTCCGACGCTGTCCCTTAAATCGATTTCCACGCTATCGAAAGAGCTCCTCATCAACGGCACGTAGTGAGGGTCGGTGAAATGCACAGTGGTACTCACGCCGTAGGTGTAGTTTTTAGCGTCGATGTTTACAATCTTTAACAAGGGCGCTACCGTGTCACCTACTAGCTGGGGTTTGACTAGATCGCAGTACACGTACATGTGCGAAGGGATCCCGGCCAGTAAGTTGGGTGGTCTTATAGCTTTTCTATGTTTGATCACATCCACACTGTTCGCATCGTATCCCAACTGTAACGCTAGGGTGGGGCTAAATTCCAGTTGCACCACAGTCTGGTCTATCGAGATCAATTCCACCTTCCCGGTTTCCTTGTCGTACTCGAACTGGCATTGGTACAGGTTCAATTTTAGAATGGCGTTGATGGCGTTAACCAGTTCATCGATGTATTTATAGTTTCCAGCTTCCACTTTTACAGCGGTCAGTACAGGCTTGTCAGTGTTATCCCTAGTGTGGAGATATACGCGAGCGTCCTCGCCCACTGTGACAAACGAGCACGGGTAATGGGCCTCGACTAAAGCGACTTCCCATTCGCCGCCGCCACCAAATGGCACGACTGACGGTAGATGGGTGATGTAATTAGCCACGGTGTTGTTTGGATAGTAGTTCATGGAGCTGTTGCTGGGCAACGTCAGGTACAGCTCTCTGCGCTTCGTTATCATAGCAGCTGTTGCACTTCGGATGCGGGTACCCACGAGTTGAAGTCCTCTCCGTAACCGACCCACTTGACCAAGTAGCGCTTACTGCGGCCTCGCCCTTTAGTGTCCAGTATCTATTTGGTACAGGCGGTCCGGGGCGACTGTTACCTTTTGCATCTCGTGCTCGTAGAAGTGCCCTTCCAGCGGCGTACCGTTAAGGTCGCGCAACACGTACAGGGGCAGGGGAAGCGACCCGTATAGACGGTCCACCACGAACAGCTCCTTACTCCAATTGGTCTCGTAACCTTTAGCGAACGTGCCCTTTTCCTTGGCTATGCGCACCGTGTCGCCCGGCTCGAAACTGGGCTTGCGTCGCCGGATCGCTTTTCCGTACATGTGACGCCACGCCTTGTACACCGTTTGTCCATCACCGCTGTCCACGTCCGCGGGTCGCAGGCCGCTGCCCAGGCTCTTGTGCGGGCTGCGGTTGTAGGCGTCCACAAGCCTGTCCAACACGTCCACATAGCGATACGTGTTTTGTAGGTCAGGTAGCGCCACATGCGGGTCTTGAGCGTGCGGTTAACTAGCTCCACCACCGCCGCCTTCACGTCGGGGTTCTGCGAGGTGACGTACGTGACACCGTGACTCTTGAACACTCGCTTGGTAGCGGCCCCGGTGAACTCTGTCCTCTTGTCGGTCTGTAGACAGCGACAGATCACCGCCTGTCGCCTTGGTGAATATCCTCTCAAACGCCGCCGCCACCTCTTGTCCGCTTTTTCTCCTCAGCGGTACCGCGAACAGCCACTTGCTGAATACGTCGATCACAGTCAGCAGGCGGTTGGCTCCGTCGTTGTACCGGCTCAGGCCGCGCATGTCGTTCAGGTCCGCCTGCCTCAGTTCGCGAGGCCCGGACACGACGTAGCGGTTGCGGGAAAACCGCTTGCGCGCCGGCCTGTGCAGCGTGTTCACGTCCTAGGCGCGCAGCCAGTCGGCCACCCGGCGTTTCGGTAGGCGCGCGGCTCTGGCCAGGGCGACCACCCCGCCGAGGGAACCGGGCTGGCTCGGGTTGTAGTACAGTTTTTCCATTAGAGCGTATCGAACGGCTCCCAATTGTCCAATAACCGCTCCCTGCCGGTATCCCCGGTTAATATCTTTCGCCTGGCGGCTGGTTGGGGCCTCGGTCTTAGGCGTTCTGGAATCGGTGTAATCCTCGGCGGTACGGGTGTGGACATAGCTATAGCGCTTCCCGAGGGGCTCGACGTGGTGTCCACGCCTAGAAACGCCAACGTCGCGGAGTTACCCACATGTTGTTTGGGCACGTTCATGTCCCTCAAAGCGCTCATCACCTCTTCCCAACCGGGAGGTACGCTGTCGAGCTTTCGCACTCTCTCTATGGCGTGTAGGACGTCTATTATGTTAGCGCCGGTGATCTTCTGACCGTTCACGTACACGCCCCCGACAGCGTCCCAGGTGATGGGACTACCTCGGCGGTTCATGAACCGCAACAGGCCGCGCGCGTCTGTCTTGTAGATCTTGGGGAAGGTTTCTACGATCTCCTCCACTAGGGCGACAGACTCGCGTTGTGTGCGGCCGGGCCCCTCGCTCATTTCTTCCTCCTGGAAGATGGGTAAGCCTATAGGCTGGCGCTTAGCCGCTGAGAAGTGCAGGAACCGCTGCAACGCCTGTTGGTACTGTTTCCACTTCTCGGTATCGTCCAGCCGCTTGTCGCTCAATATGCAATGCATCTCGGCGTCCAGGCTGGACGGCTTGGTGACACTGGCAGCGCCACCGTCGCCGGGCCCCTCGCGCATCCGCTCTACGAGCTCCTGCGGTACAACCACCATTTTCCTAGGGTACTCCATGTCCGATTAGCTTCTGCGCTAGAACGGGCAGAACAGCGTTCAACAGCAAAGGTAGGAGGATTGTAACGCCCTATTGGACGAGGTAGCGCCGCTTCTTGGTCCAACCCTCGCCGCGTTTCACCAGCCGCCTGAGCGCCTGCTTGTGTTTGCTCAATTTGCGTTTGAGGCAGGGTACGACAGTGGTACGTTTCCGCGTAGCACGTTATACGCGCACTCGCACAATTACTTAATGCGACTCTTGTCGCACGCTTTTAACAGGGCCTTGCGTTCTTTGGGCGTAGCGTGTATTAGAGCCCTCAGCAGATCAACGTCCTTCTTCACGCGTTGCGACATGCTGACTGACATTGACGCGCGCGCGCGATCGGCCTATTTATCACTTCTTCTTGGGCAGGTACACGTAGTTTACCGGGTCGTCTGGAAAATGGCGGAACGTACGCACATCTCTTCGGGTGTGGACTGTTTCAGGTCTATGATCAGGTAGGCGTGCGAGTCGCGCGTGGCGTCTGCGTAAGCCTCCTCCACGAATTTGGGGTTTTCCGGGAATACCTGGCGGGCCAGGTGTTTGATTTGAGCTCGGTTTCTCGGGTTCTTGAAACACACGATGTAGTGAGCGTTTAGCGAGATGTCGCGCTGACCCCTGCCCTGGTGAAACAGGTTTTGCGTGACGAAGAACATGCTCATGTTGCGGTGGTGCGAGCCTTTAGTGAACAGGTCCGCCACGCCCGGGCCAGCCTCGCGCATCATGTCATCGACGATAACCAGAGTAGGCTCACTATCGTCGTAGTCCTCGAGGTCTGGCGGACCAGCTACGTAGCGCACGACAGGGTCCTCACGGCTCTTTCCACGTCTGCGGCTGTCGTAGTGCCAGGTGATACGGGCGAACCGCGTATCGCACATGCGTTCGGCGTGCCCTATGAAACGAGCCACGAAGTGCGACTTGCCGCTGCCCGAGGGCCCGGCCACGATGGCGGTGAACGGGTGTTTCCACCTCAAGTCCATGGCGTCTACTGACCACCATGCACCACCACCTCGGCTCTTGTAACTAAATTGTTTTTTATTTCTTTTTTTATTTGATTTTTACTTTTATTTATTTTTTCAATTTTGAAGGGAAACAAGGAAATAAGGTATTCCATTTATTTAAACAAATTCGAGGAGAGGGATTTTGCTGCCGGGAGGGCCGCTCCTCTTCACAAGGCTCGTCCTCGGCCCCACGCCAACATTGTACTGTGTGATGGTGTTATCGTCCAGGACTGTAAGGTACCGCCGAGACATGTAGATGCGAATCGGGTCGTCGCCAACAAGGCCCTCCAAGGTGTGTCCACTCGCTCAAACGAGCGAATTGGGTACACCGCGTTGTCCCATAGGTCTGCGATGCGAGTGTAACCCGCAGCCTTGCAGCTATTGAGAGCTGTCCTGAGGTCCATCTTCTGGTCCGTGCTAAGCATGGCGCGGCTGGATGCAGAATGACTGGCTCTCGCCACCGAGTCGCCTTTTATAGACGGTGCCTACGTGACGATTCGCACGCATCAACAACATGATGACGTAACTACTCGCTCGGTTCTAGGAAAGATACCCAGTGGGTGACGTAATGGAAAGCTTTACTGCGTAAACAAGTGGATTGTTCTAGAAGCGTCTCGGTTATTAACTGCTGCTTGGTGAAAGTTTCCCGGCTCTGTTTCTCGTTTAACGGGTAGCACACCTAGAGTGCGTGTTTCTCTTGGTTTTTCCAGGGATGACGCAATCGGTCTTTCGCCAGGCGGGCAGAGGAGTAGCGGTCCTAGCGATCCCGTCGTATCTTGTTTCTCCGTTCTCGCTATTTACCAGCCATAGGTTTTGCAGTCCGGATAGCAGGTCCGTTAGGCATATACAGATTTCATCGTTTCGCTCCTCGTCCAGGTACAGGCCGCAACTGAACGTGGGGCGACCTCCTTTGAACACGTTCATCTCCATCAATACATCACCGCTGTTGGTAGGGTTCTTCACAGTATACTGGTATCTGCCAGCGGACCAGCACAGTGTCGGGGAATCGATAGGCACTTCCTTCCTCTTTACAGTCCACCCATCGGGCTTCCTCTTCTTTGACGCGCATCCCTGCTGTTGCTGTACTGGCGGTGCGTTGGCGTTCTCATCGTTCATTGCGTTCAGCTCCTCTAGGAAAGAGCGGATCGTTTGGTCCACTTCTGCTACGCTTGCCCCGCTTCCGTTCATGGTGGCATCTCGAACAACACTGAGGTTGCGCGCGCGGTCCAGCCTCGGTTTTATACCCGAGTCGTGTGGGCTCCGATGAACCTTCTAGAAGCTTCCAGAAACGTGAGAGATGGTCTATCGCACGCATAACAGCTAAGATCCCATAAGGGAAACGCGTTTACAAGTTAGTAGCGGGCTTATTTGATGGTGGATCTTTGGGGTTCTTTCATCGTTCGCTTCATCGGGGGTAGACTTACACTCTTATTAAAAAGATCCCATGGAGATCGGTGGTTAGACAGGCGAGTTATTAATTTTCGAAATTCTTTCCTCATGGTCCTTGACCAAGTTACGGGGGGGGGGCTGACGTCATCGGGGGGCTGACGTCATCGGGGGGGTGACGTCATCGGGGGGGGGGGTCAAGTTCAAGGTTATGGATTGAGGTAAGACCTGGACAAGTTCAAGGTTATGGATTGAGATAGGACCTGGTTCAATATTCCAGATAAAGAGCTATCAAACCAACATTTGTTTTACGCGATAAAGCTTTCCAATGCCACTTTCACCCGCTGTTGTTGACACCTCTGGAGTCGGGCCGTCATTCCTTCCTAGACCCGTGACCCATCATGTTCCCCTGCCCTCTCTGCACTGCAGCGTTCACACGCAAAGACCACCTCACCCGCCATCTCCATTCCACGCATGGGGAGGGAGGTGAATCCTACTGTTGCCCCAGCTGCGGAAGGGGTACCTACTGCACCGACCACCTCCTTAGCCCCACAACCGACCGCCTCCTTCACCCCACAACCGACCACCTCCTCACCCCACAACCATCCACCTCCTTCACCCCACAGCCATCCACCTCCACCTCGATCCAGGTCGCCCCCGAAGCAATTTCGGTGGGTGTACAGGTCGGGGTGGAAACGAGCGAGGCGTCCACCCAAGGGCCGGTCGTCGAACGCCCCGTATGTAAGTATCGCAGGGACAGGTTAGGGCATCGATAGTTAACGCTTTAAATAGTATTACGAATTACTGACTCCTTTCCTCACAGGCAGAGTCCGCCCTCGCGTTCACGAGAACCAGAACTGGTTACAAGAAGAGGCGCAGCAACTGGCACGGAACCGGCAGGAGCGGGAGGCGAGAAGGCGAGAGCGGGAGGAGGCCCGCCAACGTCTCCTGCAGAAGCTGGAGGAGGAGGCTCAACGCCACCGTCGGGAAGCAGAAGAGGCCGCTGCCGACGACTCCGGCTCCGACGTGCAACTCCTGTCAGACAGCGATGACGACGGGTGGAACGCCTGAAATAAAGATCAATCCCTTTCCCCTCATCCCACCTGTTAAAAACGAGAAATAAAAAAATAAATAAAAAATATATATATATAAAATAAGGCAGTTGGGTGAGGTTTAAGTTAGGTTATGGGGTAGGTCAAGGTTAATGCCGGGGGGGCTGACGTCACGGGGGGGGTGACGTCATCAGGGGGGTGACGTCATCGGGGGGGGGAGGTGCATCATCGTATCCTCACTTCGCCCTTGCTGGTTTTGAATCGGCTATTGCCCCCTACTTGCGAGTTTTGTTCACACTCTCAGTACCAATCAGAATGCCCTGAAGATGTCAAAAAACGTTAGAGGTCAAAATAACTTTTCGATTCGGAATAGAGGGGAGCGGAGGTTGTGTTATCTGATTTGTGAATTTAATGTTTTAAGTATAATGAAGGTGCAACATGGTGACTGCAGAACATTCTTCCCAATAATGCCTTTAACAATTTATAATACTAATATACAAAAAATTTACAAAACTAGTCGGGTTTATATATATTTACAAATACTCTATTTTAGCCCTACGGACTACGCCCCGACCCCGCACCACACCAGCGCCGAGGGCCGCCCCCCTCAAAAGCGTCGCACCCCGTGCTGGAGCACGGCTCGCACTGCCCTAGAGCCGGTACTGATCAATATCTAAAGTGTATGTGAGTTATTCACTCTCAGCTCATAGCGTTTTTAGAAAAGCACAGTCTTCTTGACGATAGCCAGCATGGTTTTTGTAGTGGCTATCGTCAAGAAGGCTCTTTAGGGAAAGCGGTCCAAACCCCTCAAATTTGTGTGGACACTCCGGGATTTGAACCCGTGATCCTTTGAACCGAAGCCCAAGTTTTCAAATTAAGCGTTTTTCTGAAGCTTCCTAACTTAAGGAAAGAAATTATTTTGGAAAAAAGGAACCGTACGAATCCTAAATAGGAATCTGAAAAGGGTAAAACTGCAAATCGTTTGGTAGAAATCTTTAAAATAACAGTGCGATTGAGGAGAACAAAAAGGTCTTCAAGCGTAAATATGCATGTTAAACAACATCGTGTGAATTATTCAATCTGGGATAGGGTGCACCTTTAACTGGTTCAGATGATATTTAGGGGATGGATTCCAATATGTTGAAATTCAACATAATTCTTCTAAAAATAGAGTTAGAAAAGTAGCATCTGAGTTGCAGCCAATAAAATGTGGTGTCCCTCAGGGATCAATCTTAGGTCCTTTATTGTTCTTATGTTATTTAAAAAATATGCCCCTTTGTCTGACACAGACTTCTCACAAAAATCTTTGTTCATATACCGATTATGAAAACCTAAAAATATCAGCAAAACATTAAATTAAATTGAAAGGGCATTGATCAAACTGTCAAATATCAACAACTTTTTGAATGTTCACAACTTAAAACTAAATGTCAAGAAAACCAATTATTTAACTTTTAAAACGCATCAAAATAAGACAAATATCAACCCAACAATTGTAATTGACAGCCAACTAATCATGAGAAAACCAAATACCAATATGTTGGGTCTCATGATGGATTAAAACTTGAGTTGGAATCAACATGTTGAAAGATTGTTACCTAAATTAAACTCAGGAATATATGTTCTGAACAAAATGTCCTTTTTGTGCAGTATTGTGTAGTATTTTGTGCAGTATTTTTGTGCACTGGGGATCATTTATTTCTCATATTTGCATTCAGACATTGCTTATGGTTTGTTTATTTATGGTGCAACAACCAAATATAATCTAGATGAAATACTAAGAATACAAAAAGAGCTATTAGGATCATGTTGGTTTTAAAACAAGGCGATTCAGTGAAAGATCATTTTAAGCAATTGAAAATGTTAACTGTCTATGCCCAATATATTTTAGACACTATTATGAACACAAACTGCTACCATGCAACTAATACCCCAGATATACCTCTCCATTCTTACAATACTCGGAATAGGGGTGAAATTGTTTCACGTCACAGGCTAAATTGTTATGGAAAAACCTACATTCTTGGGTTCCAAGTTTTTTAGATTCATTCCTCTCAACATCAAACAAGAAAGACAACCCAATGTTTTCAAAAAAATTAAAAGAATACTTGTTAGATATATACTTATTTATTTATTAGAGTAATTTTTGGTTAATCACAACTTTTAAATATGTAAACTATGTTTCTGTTGTGTAACTATAAATAATAATCCGCCTAAAATAGTTACCGTATGTTTACTTTGATTTTAAATATAAAGTCTATGTATGTTGAATTAAAAAAATATAATAGGTATTTCTGACACTATTTAAATGTTACCATGTAACTGAGATGAATAAAGATGTTTTGAGTTAAGAGTTTTTAACACAGTATGTACCAGCAACTTCTTAAGACCTTTATGGCCGAGAGCTGAAGCCAGTTTTTGAGCGATAGGGCCACAACAATATGGTAGCGGGAGATAAAAATTGGGAAAAACTAACACGTGATCAGTTGAATTTAGGTCAAGATAATTTATAGATTTGGGGCCAAATGACTTGTAATCCTAAACAAATGTTAATAACAAATTTTACCATATTTTTCATGTTTATTAGTAACCAAATAGTAAAATACAGTAGAAGATTTGTAGAAAACTCTTGGCAGGTGCTCACTTTATTTACGTTCCTTGACAATATAAAAAGTGCTAATTTTAATTAGGTTTCCAAAAGAAAATGTTTTTAATCAGAACAGGATTAATAAACTATGTCTTTCAACACTAAAAAATATATTTAACTCTGTATGTAAATATGCCTTGTACCGTATTCTGTGTATACTGTATTTACCGTCTTGTATATAAGTTCAATATAAGTATATTTCGTCGTGTTACGAGACGTTGTTTATATCCTGTTTAATTGTAACATCACGTATGCCGCTACCATGCTGCTCAAGAAATTATTAACCAAATACTTTTGTTACCTGTTACCAGATAAATTTAACCATATTAGACGGGCATATTTTAAATAAAAGTGTATTCAAATAAAGGTGTTCAATGTTTTTATGATTATAACTTTTATTAAAGATACACCACTGGAATATGGTTAAATTTTCTATTAACAATTTGAGTATTTTAAGGATTTTTGTTAAAATGAAGCAAATGAAAAAACGTTTTATATAATTTTATTTCACCACTCCATTTATTGAATAAAATAATAAAATTTGGTGATAAAATCTCAACGATTTATTTATGAATAAAAATTACAAGGCCTTTTAGCCGAAACCCAAAATTATCTTGGCCCAAAATTCTAATTCAACTGTGCAAGTGTCGCAGTTTTTCCCTATCTTTCCCATGTTAAACGGGAGCGCCACAGATTATTCATCTCTGGCCGCTACCATCTTGTGTGTGTCATTCAAAAACTGGCTAGACAGTCACAGTTTATAAATATTAAACCATTTTAAAATTATAAAAACAGGAAAAAGAAAACAATTAACAGATGAATAGAATTTATTTAAGAAGTAAACTCTATACAGTCTTAAAAATAACAAAACATTGTATAAATGACTCTATACTATTTAACTAGTTCTTAAGCATCTAGATTGTATTGCTGACTGACTGCCCTGCTGATAAAGAAGATGTGCAGGGAAATGTGCTCAACAGATTCAACTATTTCAAACAACTAATTTTTATAAACCCATTCTTAAAAAGTAATTAAATTGTACTTGGTACACAAATAATTGTTTCAAAGAAGCATAGAAGATGTTTAACAGTGTGCATGTTCAAATATAATTGACAAAATTGTACAAATTTAAAATTCCAACTTCCTAACTGTGTGTTTAGCTTTACAAGACATAAGATCTTTTTTTCTAAGATGTATGTTTAAACATTATGTCGTGTCAACTATATTTTTGTCCTTATCTACAAAACACATTTGACATTTGAGGTTCTGCTGACTGGAAGATAAGACTAATTGTCCTTGATTGCATAAAATGGATCATTGGATAATGATCATTATTACTACTGACGTAAAAATTTAAATTGCTGTTCACTACAAACATTTGTGCAATAACACTATTTATTTTGTTATTACACAATCTGTGTTTTAAGCAAATTGTTATGGTCAGTAACTTTCTTCAACTATAATTCATCCCTGTTCTCCAATAATTACACACTTGGTTGTTAGTGTAAACGCACTGGTAGTGTATTGATTGAAATTTAAAGATGGGAAGTGTCTAATGAATGAAACCGTTGAAGAATGCATTTCATTGCTTTAAGGATAGGTTACTTTATCCATTTACAAGTTTTTTTTTTCAAATTTTGACTCAGAAACTATTGAAACTAAGGGAATACTTTTCAAATTTTTAACCAAACAACAAAAAGGGTGGATTCAATGTAAACTAATCATTGATAAATAATTTAAAATCAAAAACTAAAAATCTATGTTAAAACCCTACAGTAGGTCTATTTGAAAACTAAAAATAATCCCACTATCTATTAGAATTGGTTTGTTCTCATTTTTACCATAGTAAATTGCTTTCATATGAGCACTTCTAATAATAAAATATATTGATATGTAACAAGAGGACAGTTGTATTAGTTGTTAAAGCACAGTGCTTAAATTAACTAAACTAGTATATGTGAGCAATGTTTGGCATAATTGGACAAATTAAATATGTAGCAAATGTTTCATCATTACAAATTCACCTAAAAATGTTGATTTAGAACAACACCATACTATGGCGGTAGGTGCTTTGATAGAAAATAAGTTAACACGTTTGGTTGAAAATAAAAAAGTTGACATAAGCATAGAAAAACGTTCATGTTCATTAAAAAATAGGTGAAAATAGTTGTCAAACCTATTATTTTTGTATATTAAATACACATGTTACTAGCATGATACTACAATATACAATAATACTTTTTTTCAAAATATAAGTTTATATTTAATAATGTATCCAATTCAAAAGAGAAGTTTTTCATCCCTGAAGATATTTCATAAAATGTTGTACAAATGTCATGTTTGTTTTGCACATCATAACAAGTATTTGGTTAAGCAAACGTATATCACACTTACAAATAAGAAGCTACAGAGATATAACCCAGCAATGGTTTATAATTAATTTTTTACCAAACTAATAAAGAAACTAATTAAAATACTGAACAATTTTGGCATTTAAAGTACAAAAGGCTCTCTATAATCCAGCCACTTCAGAACACGGCCATCATGTAAATAAAAAAAGTTGAACAAATTGAAATATTTTGTGAATACAAAATATTGTATTACTTAGTCACCTACATATATGACATAATATTAAGACACCGTAAACAATGTTTCATTGGCGTATTTGAGCAACACAAACCATGTCCTCTTGCTGGGTCTACATATTTATACAGGGTGAGTTTTAAATGAGCCCCCACCCCTACTTTTTTCTACATTTCTTAAGATATCGACTCCGGACCACCCCCGATCATTGTTGACAAACTTATATTTCATTTTGACTTAATATTTTAATGTTAATATTTTTGGGCGCCATGTTAGATCCGCCATATTGGATTCAACTATTTATTTTTAAATGTAAAGGTGGGGTTGTGACCCATCATATAGAAGTGCCTTTGTACGGTGAACACAATGCTGCAATCCGTTTTTTTGAAATCATTATCCGTTCTTAAGATATTGGGGAATTAAATTAATTAATTTTGGAGCGAGTTTTAAAGGGCCCAACTTTAAAACATGCCCATAATCTCATCATTACATCAAATAATGACCATGAACTACTACCAATCGTTGTTGAGTGGCATTTGCTTCATTTTGACAAAACTAAAATTTTCGGCCGCCATCTTGGATCCGCCATTTTGGAATAAGATAATTTTTCAAATGTAAAAGTAGGGTTGTGACCCATCATTTCCAACTGCTTTTCCACGCTGAAATCAATGCCACAATCTGTTTTCAAATATCACCTTTCATTTTTATGACATTGAAAGATTTCTGTTTAATATTTCAAAAAGTGACAACATCATGAAAACTAAATGTGATATTTTAAAACAGATTGTGGCATTGATTTCAGCATGGAAAAACAGTTGGTAATGATGGGTCAAAACCCTACTTTTACATTTGAAAAAAAAAATATCTTATTCCAAAATGGCGGATCCGAAATGGCAGCCGAACCTTTTAATTTTGTCAAAATGAAGCAAATGCCACTCAACAATGATTGGTAGCAGTTCATGGTCATTATTTGATGTAATTATGAGAATATGGACATGTTTTATTTAAAGTTGGGACCTTTAAACTCTCTCCAAAATTCATTTATTTCATTCGCCAATATCTTGAGAACGGATGATATTCAAAAACAGATTGTGGCATTGTGTTCACCGTAAAAAAAGTACTTCTATATGATGGGTCACAACCCCACCTTTACATTTAAACATAAATAGTTGAATCCAAAATGGCGGATCTAAGATGGCAGCCAAAAATATTAACTAAGTCAAAATGAGATACAAGTTTGTCAACAATGATCGGGGGTGGTCCGGAGTCGATATCTTAAGAAATGTAGACAAAAGTAGGGAGGGGACTCATGCTACTTACAAATGATATAACTAAAAAAATTAAGATAAAGTTCGGTAGCCTACTTTTTTCAACATAAATCGTTTTTCTTTAACACAATCCTCACTTTTTTTATAAAAAATTTAATAGACTTGAAATGGAATAACTAGAAATAAATCAGAGTGTGGGTAATGTGTTCAGGTACCTATATCAGTTATTTTGACTGTCTGCTACTTCTTTACGCATGACATTGCTCGTTCAAGAGCTGCCTCAAGTTCTATAAGCATCAACTATTCCTCTACACTGTCAAACCCTTATCCACAGCATACAACAGCATGTAATTATTTTCCATCATAATTCTCGGCAGATTTTACTCATGATTACTGAGTAAAAAATAAACTCCTAGCGGCCAACTGATATCAGACTGGAGAATATCACATTATCTGTCTGCTTGTCCAGATATGGTGATTTTAGTGTGAACAAAATGTAAGAAAACACTGTTACTATTGTTTCAATGTTTTGTTTATGATATATTTTCTTCTTATTCTAAAGAATAATGTTTTACTGTATTATTGACTTGTTTTATGAAATAAAGAACTGTTTGTTGTTACGATTTAAACAGTTATTAATGTATCTTAATACATTTAACTACTGTATGACAAAAATGTTAACATTATGTACCATTTTTCGGTAGCTTGAGTTGGAAATAGGAAACATGGCACTGACCTAGTTATATAATCGTTTGGATTGGGCATTAGATTTACCATATTGTATGAAAGTACGTTGATCTTAATATAGCTGGCTTGTGTAAACATCAACCACAAACATTATAAAGTTTTACCTTGTTACTTTCTAATATTGAATGTGGGCTGCATAAAGGGTTGGGGAGGCGGAAAGCTCCACCAATGGCTCAAAAACAATTAAAATTACTACACAAGAGTAGTACCCTCTTAACTCATTACTGGTCTAAAATCAAATTTATATTCCATCAAATTCCTTCCCTCATGATTAAAGGGACAAGTGGGATTTAATATTAAGACACTTCTAGTAACAAACATAAAAAGCCATCATGGTAACTTTAACATTTGTACAGTAGAACTCCAATTATCCGAATTAATTGGGGATCAGGCCAATTCGGATATGCAGAAATTCGGATAATCAGGTATACCTCGGGAATTAAGCAAAAAACATCACCATACATAAAAAATCAGAATTTTATCGACAAAGTTATTATAAATGTAGTGAACAGAAAGAGAGCGAACTGTATCAAGAATATACGTCATACAAATTAAATTACAGGAGTTAAATAGAATACAGTATATACAGTTGCTCTTTTCAATAGGCCTACATACTGTAAGTATTTCACTGTTCAATGTTGGTTATTTCACTTGAACATCTCGAGCAAAGTGAGTTTATCACTTAGCGAAAGGACAACACGTTTACGTTTTGTTCTCATTTCGAACGATAATCTCGGTGAAAGAACAGTAGCGACTGATGATGAGCAGGGCGGGAAGGGGGTATGACTCATTGTTCCCTGCGAAAATATCGTCCAGAAGGTAACAGCGCAGGCTTTTATTTTAGCGCTCACGGCGCATTATCGCTACACGCGCTCCCGCTGTTATTTTCTTGATTTTTATATTTCTATTATTTCACTCAAAATCGATTCGGATAATTGGATATTCGGATAATTGGGATTCGGATAATTGGATTTCTACTGTATACTCTTTAGTTTTTTGGTTGTATGTGAATTGCATTTATCTGATTTATTAATCTTGAGTATATTTGAAATATTTCTTAAGTTATAGTCTATTTAAAGTAACTTTAGGATTGACTGTAGTGCCCAAGTGATAGCTCTCGGAAGCTTTTGTGGTGCAATGTTGCCAAATCTAGAAGCAATAAGAGACGACGCTACATACTCACCGTATGGGGACACATATTATGGGAATCGCATTCCTCAGTTTGCCAAAAAAACATTAAATACCTCTGATATTTTAACAAAACATTGAAAGATCAAAATCAAAACAAGCAACATTTACATTTTAACTGGTGTTTGCACATTTACCATCATTTCCAGGAGTGAATAAAAACAAACATGCAGACATGCAGACATGTAGACATGCTTAAGAACCTAAAATATGGAGACCAGTAAACAAAGAGCAATCTGGCACTGCAGGACACGTGTTTGGTTGTCCCGTCATTGGCCGGGCGAGACGCTACTGCTTTAAGGCGCGTCCACACTAGGCTCGCGAGCACCATCAAAATAAATGGAAGGTTCCTGGAGGGAAATGGCAAGTGAATTGAAACATATATATAATTATAATAGCAAAACGGTATAATCGTCTGTCATTGCACGGCAGCGTCTTGAACTGACTACCTTGTCATCATCATCAGAAGGGGCGGACATGAGTCCAAAGGTACATCAGCCGCACTGTTCTTTTGCACACACCTGATAAAAACAGTGAGAGTTGGTTTCAGGACTCTTCCAGGTTTAAAAGCCTGATAAACTGCATCATACTATCGATGAGCTCTTCAGGAGGCAGATATCCACCCCGACTACCTTGAGCTCGTCACTGGCTCCTGCTCGCATACAGATCGCGGGAGGCTCGCAGTAGGCTCGTAGGTAGAACAATTCCGACGAGCGTTCTACGAGCTGCGAACCAGCCGCTCGCAAACCAGTGGGAACGCGCCTTTATAGTTTCCACTAGCCCCAACAGATGTCACTAGAGTCAATCCTAAACCTACTTTAAATAGATTAAAATGAATAATTCCAATTATTTATCTTGAAATGTATAATTTCAATGGTATTGAAAAATGATTACTAAACTATCTCAAAGAGCATATTTCAAGGTAAGTCTGCAGTCCAATCCAAACCTCAAAGTAAATAATTGGTGATTACAAAACTAGACTATTGAAATAAAACAGGTGTCTTAGATAAACAATTGTTCCCAGAACAGTATTTACAGATAAATAGCATTTTTAAAATATGTGATTGTAAAAACAGATTTGTAGTCTGTTACTTTGGCACATATTAACAACACAAGTTGATATACTTAACCTAGATAGATTACGTATTAGTAAAATTGTATGTAAATGCAATTGTATTTTTATAAATAGAACAAGTGTTGTAGCTTCAAGTTCGACATGCATTGCAGCCAATTTGTGCTGGTTGGCTAAATGTAAACAGAATATGTATGATCCATCTCAACCGATCAGCGTGCCCTGAATCTTGTCAACCGATGTTGACTATGTTACACACATTTTACTGTTGAATTCAATATAATCTTGACTGATTCATACTGACTATACAATACTTCCTCTAACAGGGCAGTAAAGAGGTTATAACCATTCTGGCCCATAGTTCCTAAAAGTTTGCCCATAGTTCCTAAAAGTGTTCTTTTCTTTATTCGTTAAAAAAAGTTGGCGTTCTTATTTTGCCCATCACATAGATTTCAGTTCTATGCAAGAAACATTAGAGCAAAATGGGTGAGCCGTTACAGTAAAAGTTGAATAGTACTGATATAATTGACTTGACAAGAATTTGAACTCACACCGAGACTACTGCCATGGCTCCAAAGTCTATCGCCTTGATCACTATCAAAATGGGCGAGCCGTTACAGTAAAAGATGAACAGTACTGATAAAATTGAGTTGACAAGAATTTGAACTCACACCAAGACTACTGCCATGGCTCCAAAGTCTATCGCCTTGATCACTATCAAAATGGGCGAGCCGTTACAGGAAAAGATGAACAGTACTGATAAAATTGATTTGACAAGAATTTGAACTCACACCGAGACTACTGTCATGGCTCCGAAGTCTATCGCCTTGACCACTATGCCAATGTGGCACTTCAAAAATTGTTTTATTTTAAATTTATTGGCTGCAAATTTGTGAAAATGACACAAACTATTTAACAAGGCAAGCAAAGAACTTACAACAAATCACAAAAATTAGCAACAGTAAAAGACAAAAACTGTAAAACTAACTTCACAACCTATCAATAGGAATATATGCTTACAGTATGTTAAGTCGATAGAGCTGATGTATTGGCAAATGCTTATGTAATGTTGGCAAAACTGATGTGCTGATTGACTTTGTGGGGCAACATTGTAAAAGGCCAATGTGCTGATTAATTGTAAATAGAAGAAAAATAATTAATTATTAATTTATACTATATCTATAGTTTGTTATAATTAGTATTGTATATTATAATCTAAGTGAAAATTCTAATAGTCTTAAGTTAGCATATTTCATCTAACCAACCTACTCAAACTTGTTAAAAGACGTGGAATAAGAATAAAAGAAGAAATAATTGTAGTAATATAAAGAATAACTAACAATACGGTACTAGTTGAATGGTTATAATAAGGCTTCAGATTGTTCAAGTTGGGATTAATTGAAAATGGAGTGGTCAAAATAGTAAAAGTGTCATTTCTGAGTTAGGACCCAATACTAATTTGTGTTCCTTAGTGTAATGGCCTACTGTACCTAATACCGGACATTTGTCACTGTTTTAATAAACAATATTCAACTAACATCATACAACTTCACATCCTACACTCAAACATTCAAGCGAACATTTTTGTGAAACAAGATCCAAACCGCAGCTGAAACTGACATAGAGAGTCACGTTTGAGGACAGTGTGGGAGCTTCTCAATCATTTGTAAAAGCAGAGATTAGCGAACGTTCCCTTTGATGAGGCCCAAAAGTTGCTAAAGTGAATCGGACAAACTCCTCTGTACTCGGGATATTCAAATCGACATTCGTTAAACTCACCACACTTTGTAACACGAACATTCGGCATATTCGAGAATAATGTGGGACCAGCTTTAGTAGAAAGAATTTCTCATTAGAAATAGATGTAGGAACTATATTTGAGTTTAGAAATGCATATAAAACGGACCAAGTGAATGCTCGAGTGACCAACCTTTTGTATCAAAATCAAAATGACTTAAATGTATTTTAATAATGCTAATTTTGGAATGGAAGTAAGCAAATAAGAAATCTGCAATACCAAATTTACAGGTTTTGTTGTATCCGTATCACATTGCATATCAAAAGTTTCATTAGGATTTCTACAGAAAATGTCTGAATTTCCCTCAGGACTCTCTCTGCCTCATTGGCCTTAAACCTAAGACTAATTCTCCTAGACAATTATTTTACTTGGTCAGATGATTATATAACAATGTCTATGTTAGTCGTAAAAGATAATACATTTCTCTACAGAGTGCATCACAAACCAATGTGTTTTGCTGTCCATGGATCTTCCCTCAATAACTGGATTCGTCAGGCTTAGTGTTACTAAATAAATAATACATTTCTTTCTAACCAGCCCTCACATGCTCATCCAACTGTTATAAATGGATGAGCATGTTAGCGCCAGATGAGGCGCATACAAAAACTAAAGCATACAAAAACTCGTTATTATAAGATTAAAAATTATAGTATGACTGTGACAGGTTTTGTATTGAATTTACGTGTTATCCATTTGTAATTTTAAGAACATTTTTCTGATTTCTAATTGTACATATGAAATAAAGTGTGATACCAAAGATACTGTAGACTTAAATAAGAATTATGCTCCATTGCCACTACACAAAACTCAAACATTCACCATCTGGCAATCTGAAAAATGTGAGGAGATTAATCATAGTTAGACAAGTTGTTGGCGGTTGTTTTTTTCACATTGGTAGTACAGTGACTGTCACAAGTATACCCACATTGGAGCAACTCTGTTTGGTAAATGGCAACAAATGCCAAACAGACAAATAATATTGTTTATAAACAACAACTAAAAGGTAACACTACAAATATATGATTACGACTATATATTGTAAACAAATACCGGAGAATGCCTAACCAATTATAACAAAACAATCAATCATCAGTAGTGCTTCCAATGATTACGACCTTATCACATAACTGGTAACCGAATCATGTGATATCGACTGTAAATGATCGCACTGCCTAATACTGGCTGTAAATAATTATCACACAGCCTGATATCGGCCACAAATGACAATCACATTGCCTGATATCAGCCGTAAATGACGATCCCACCGCCTATCAGCCGTAAATGACAGTCACACTGCCTGATATTGGCAATAATTGACGATCACACCGTCTGGTATCGGTTGTAAATAACGATTGCACCGTTTAATCTCAGCTATGAACTACAAGCGCAATGCATTGATTTGAAAATTAAGAAACCATCGTGGCGGAATTCACTTATAAAATTATACCAGGCCAGACATTTTCAACGACAATCGAACTGCGTGATATCGCCCGTGATGACTTTTGAACTGCAATCGACCGTCTAGATAACCGGACCATGCAAATGTTGGGTCTCGTCCATCACTAAATATTAAGACTGTAATGTGGAGTTATCAACAATCACAACCATATCGCATAGTATCACAGATGATCAAAATTACATTGCAGAGTCAACAACAATGAGATCGGATAGGGTAATTCACTGTTTAGAGACCAGTTTTACACCTGATTTTTCGTTTGTTTCCTTATCTGTCAGTGAAATTTTTAACAAAATAGATCTTAATATCAGCCAATCTGAGCAAGGAGTTAACTTTGAATATCAAAACAGCGTTGTCATAGGACAATAATTCAAAATCTCCTTAGTCATAAAAGTTAAAGTAGCAAAAATTATAATTTCCAGAAATCAGTAAAATCAGAATTAATACAAAAATAGCCAATACAAATATATGTGTACATTGTGTAATATATGAAAGAGCAACATTACAGAAAAATATAAATTTAACAAAGACAACCAAGGCAACAAATTATTTTAGTGCACAAGAAAAAACATGATTTTGTTACTTTCCACGACTCAAAACTTTTTATAATGATTAAATAAACAATGATTATATACAATTGTGAACCCAGATAATAAGATTAAGATTAAGTTTATAAACTCTGAAAATAGAATATTAAAAATAGAATATATATAAAATGCAAAAGTATTTCAAATATATAAATGGGTAACTCTGAGCATTCTGTTTATTAAAATCATACATAGAATATAAAACTGTACAAAGACAGTAATAAGGTCAATATATAACATTGCATGACTACAAGCAATACACTTACACATACAACTTATTTACATTCTTACTTTTAACAATGTTTAATTTTTTCTTCCAGGTTAGCAACAATATACTCAGTTTCACATTTCAGTCAAGTTAAATAAGTGGAACATGTTCTTAAGGAATGTGTATAACCTGGATATAAGGCCAACTAGATTACAACATTTAATACGCCTCTCGGTATCTGTCCGTAGCATCAAAATATACACATTTAAGAAATTTGGCACAGAAATGACAAACAGTGTGATGCAAATGTCACTTGACAGAAACTAATCAATATTTGTTTTCTAGGGACATTCTAGGAGGTTTTTTTTTCTAGATTTTTTAAATGACGACATCTGATTCCATTTACAGTCAGTTGGAGGGAAAACGATGTTACGTTACCCCGCCAGACTGAACAAGTTCAATAAGTAGAAAATACTTTTGTAAATAAACCAATGAACAATAAACCCGACAAACTGTCTAATTAGGGTAAATTGTTCAATCCACAGAAAATTAACAGCAGACTTTGGTTCAGATAAAAGATATTTATACAGCAGAGCATCAAGGTATTTCAAACGGCTAGGGTTTGGTGTTTATGTAATTCCTGTCACGGGGTTGCGGGGTTGACAATTTTTTTCAAATATGATGGTCCTAATTTCTCTTAAAACTACATCCTTTTGCTCTCGGTTTTAGAAGTATTTACTGTCACAGCCTTGCACTCTAAACCATTTTGTAGTAATGTTTTGCTTATAAGAAAAAGAAATTTAATAACATTTCAGCAGCTTTACGTATTTTTCCATTATTGAACTATAAACATTTGTAATGTAATATTCTGCACAATAATTTGTATGCTTTGAGATACTGCGAATACCGCACTCTGTACCCCGCGAGATTTGGTGAGTCGAGTGGCGCGTTAGTGTGCGCGCGCCAGCACGTTGGCGCACACCGGCACCATCTCCACCTGGAACGGCCCGTCGGGGATGCGCTCTCCATCCACCGTGACGTAGCTGCCCGGACTCTGCGGCTCCAGGCGGAACGCTCTCACCGGCACCAACTCTGTCTGGGCCACGCTGACGTGACTGCCTGACGACAGGCCTAGCAGGTACTGTCAACAGATGTGTGTTAGTGGTAGGACGTTCTATAATAGGTAGGGGTGTGCGAGTATTCGACCTTCGAGCTTTTTCGAGCCGAATATTACAGTATTCGGCTCGGCTCGAGATTTGCAAAAAAGCTCGAAGTTCGAACCGAATATTTAAACTACAGACTTGTGAAAAGAGTCGTTTACAAAAGTAAACTTGAAGCAAAAACTTTCAATAATCAATGTTAGAATTCTCGTAATTTGCATCGGTAGAGCTCCATAACATATATATAATCCAGCAATGCTGTGCTTTCGGTCCTTCGTTTGAAAAAAATAACAAAATATAAAAGTAGGTACAAATGTTTTAAACTGTCGATCTCATCAACCAATGCAATGGATCTACTTTCTCTACGCTCAAAAATCATATTAAGTGGACATCTACACAATTCTGTTTGCAGTACAATGTTGCCGTTGCCAGCTGAGTTGTGCAATATTTCACGGTTAATAATAATTAATACAACAACCCTACTGCTCCAGAAAAAGTACCCCAGCAAAAACTAAAATCCATGAAAACAAATTTTCTAACTGTTGCAGCGGGACAGTCTTTACTGCAACTTACAATTTCGTACATTACACAACAATAATTTCCTGGCGTCTGAAATCACTTCTGGCAACACTGTTGATTGCAAAACTGTCTTAAGACGTTGAGGGACGATGGTTATAATGTTATAATGATTTAGCGTGACCAATGTCCAGGGACAAGGTTGTAGGTGATGAAGGACAAATCATGGCGTTTTGGTGTGCAGCCGAAATAGTACTCTCCAAAAATTGTATTGTTAAAAAATCATCAATTGATGTAATTATACTGTAATTATTAAAGTTAACAAATATTTTCACATCGCTGTTGAAATAATTTACAAATCAAAATCACTAATTACAAGATTCACAAGATCAAAGGATTTTGTGAAAATTCTAAATGGTTACGTCACACACATTATAATATCGGTGGTCATATTATTTACAAGGTTATACTTTATTATACTCTATGTTCGCCTAACCAAGAGCAAGACACAATCAAATTGGCGCAGTGTTTTGTTTTGCTACAGCTGTGCAATTAAAATCATATATTGTTAACGCCGCGGGATTATTTGAATCTGTGAATAAACGTCAGTTGAAATCATTTCATTTTTAAATTGTAGGCTATCAAGTTGTTAAATCATTGATGGGCGAAGACTGCATTGACGATCCTCTTCCACCAGGAACTTCTGCTTCTGAAACCTTCTGTTTCAGAAGCAGATATAATAGGTTAAGTCTATTAGGTGATAAGAGGTTAGATACAACGTAAGCCAGGCCTACGATTATTGGATAATTTATTTCTGTGAGTACAATAAGATATAATAATAGTTTACAGTGATTATATTTACAATATGGTTAGCTGCTGAGTGTCCTGATTTAACTAACTTATATTAAAAGGATAACCTTAAATTTACTATTTACCATCAGTTGAATAGATAAGCTTACTGTATTTTTGGTAATTCCCTAGAATAGGGCCTAATGTTTGGTTACATGGAGGGTACATCTTGACATATAGTCTGTTTATTATGGCTGTTATAATAACGGTAATAACTACATTCAGCCTTATCGGTCTAGTTTAAAATTTTGTAGTTCTCTTTCTTTATGTTATTTTTTCCTATGTTTCTAACTTTATATTAAAAGAAAACTGTTCATTACTAGCAACAATAGGTATCAATAAATGTTCCGTTTCAGTACTTATTTTGTTACTTTTGCACTGAAGAACTTTATTTAGGCCTATTAAAAGTAGGGCTAGTGAATATAGAAGAATTGAATGAAAGATGACCAATATTGAAAGTATAAAATTATACATAGCAAAATTCAGCTCGGGTCATAAAATCACTACCGGTATATTGCGTACCCCTAGAGAAAATTGCCATAAAAAATGCTCGGCTCGAGAAAGCTCGAAGCTCGAGAACTTAAAAAAAAGCTCAGCTCGGCTCGGCTCGAGTGAGAAATCACTATTCGTACACCCCTAATAGTAGGACAAACACTTTACAGCGTACAGGTAGGGGCCTCAATCCCGGACCAAAATTCCAATCCCTGGATGACGACCCCAGGATTCCTTTAGTGTAGAAATCTAGCATGTTCAACTTATTCAACTATGTAATAACACCACCAAAGACATGTTTACTCAAATTTATAGTAAATTACACCAAGTTCTCACATACTCGACACCTCGGGAAACTCTACGCTTATCTGGACAATTTATTTTACAACCAACAGCTTTTGTTTTTAATGCGTGTCTGATTGGAAGTCAGCAATTTCGCTGTTGTCGTACCTCACACGCCTATATGTTGAACCTACCTCACACGTCTCCAATTCTTTAAAATCCTGTCCTTTTATAATATTTCCTTAGATTAAAAAAATAAGTGTAAATTGTACCGAGTTTGTGTTGCAACTGAAAATATTGTGACTCCATAAATCCATCAAAAATAAAGTTAACTGAGAGAATTCAATTCAATTCAAAAACTCTTTATTTAATTATGTACATTTAAAAAATATACAAGAATGGGGTCAAATTCTGCAGAAGGAAGCACACTGGAGGTTCAGAGCGATAAGAAAAATATTCTGCGCGCCAGGAATCAGTCAGGTACGGGAATGCAGGCAACTTTAAACTTTATGAAATAAGGTGGCATTGTTGAGCTAAGCAGCTCTCATCGTTCGTCAAACAATAAGTGTAGTTTCAAAATTAACTACTATAAAACAATAATTACAATCGATTTGGATATTAGGGTTTTTAAGTGTTTGTAAACACATTGTTTGCAATTTTCAGTAGTAGTTAAGCATCACAAATTTTCAAAATCAATAAAAAATAAAAATAATGTTATTTGACAATCCTGATAATCCTGGGATTGAAGGTAAAAAAAAACCGGGATTTGATGGTACCAAAAATTGACCAACTAATACACTATTCCATTCCAAAGGCTAGCCCTCGTAAATATCTAGCCTATGAAATTATTGCTAATGACGTTCGATACAACCAATTAAATAAAAACCTGCATTTGCAACATCTTAGGTCCGTCTGGACCTAAGCATCATTCTAAATAAACGGTATCAGGAAACTGACACATACTTTCTCCCTTTTAGCCAAACTTTAATGAAAAAAAGTTTTTTTATTTACTAAATATAGAACATGAAGTAGGCCTACAGATAAATGAACTGAAAATTGTCTAAAATAGTTGTTTTCAGAAATATTCACCAAAATCCCTTTTTAGGAGCACTATAGAGTCCGTTGCTACACAAAGAGATTTTGAGAGGGGAAATGCCCCCTTGTCCCCCCCAGGGTTAAATGGCAACATATTTCGAACATCCTCTATTGGTCAATGCTAACTTGACCTGCATATCAAGTTTTAATGAAATTGATCAGTAAATAAGAGAGAAATAGTAATTTATGTATTCCCCATAAGAATAACATTGGACAACGTACTGTGTTTACCGCTAAATGAAAATTTCAATTTTCTCCGCAACTAGCAATCGTAGAATACTAATTCAAAATACTAATGTATTTATTTTTTTGAGCTCTTTTCAATGGTGAATAGTAATCTTTTGCAGCACTTATGATTTTTTATGAAAAATCCAAAAAACGGAATTTTGGATGTTTTAAGTCCTGTAACTTCTGAACCCGAATTTTTCCAGAAATACGGGTGGTGTCATTTTGTTGGAAACCTAAAGCTCTACAAACCACTAAAGTTTAATCAAAATCGTTGGAGCCGTTTTTGAGAAATTAGGATTTTACATGTTTTTTGGCGATTTTTGAGGGACAATTACCCTAAAAAATCAAAAATTCAAAAAAATGAAAAAAACGCCTGGAGATATCATGGATTAGTACCTACATACCAAATTTCATAAAAATCAGTCCATTGGTTAGGGCTCTAGCTCTGTACACATCCACACAGACACACACACACACACACACACACACACACACATGGACACACACATACGCGCGTAGCACTCAATCTGAGATCCATGGTTTTACACAGTATTGTGAGATCCGGCATAAGGAATGTTTTTTCCGAGAAAATAAATAACACTTCTTTTGAGTCTGTTTCATGCTTGACTTTGAGCATTTTGCTTTTAAGATTGCATTACAATTTCAAACTTGAATTTTGTAATATAATGTGAGCTCCGGCATGTAAGTCGACGTGAGCTCCGGAAATGTGTAAGTTGATGCGAGCTCCAGTTGTGTATAGGTCGACGTGAGCTCCATCCCAGATAGCAAGGAAAATTTGCAAAAAATTTGCAGAAAATTTGCAAAACATTTTCAACCGCAAACCAAAATGTTTGCAGAAAATATGCATTGCAAACAAGTTTGTTTACAAAGAACTTTCCGCAAGTATCGAAAATTCCGCTGAATGTTTGCGGAAAATGTTCACTGAATATTTGCAGCAACTATGCAAAAAATGTTTGCAGAATGTTTTCATGATAGTTTGCTGCAAATTTGCAAGATAAGTTTGTGGCATATTTGCAGTGGAATATGTGCAGCTAATATTCATTGATAACATTTTTGTTTGCAAACTCTTTCCTGCAAATACGCAAGTCTACACTGTTCACACTTCTAGCAATTTTGCACAGGGCCCATTTTCTAAAGTAGGCCGCAGCCTACGGTGCGGCGGCAAATTTCTGGGAGCATATTTTTAAATATAAATTTGTCTACAGATTAGATGGATTTAAAATATTGTAATCTTACTTGCAATACTAGTTTTACTTTTTTTAACTTTGTAAATCATCTTTAACATTGAGTTAAAATATTTTTTTTTTCTATTTGATATGTTATGCCGAAGGCAGGAAGGACGCGTGGATCAAAGTGTTTAATTGGTTTATTCGTCTTTGCCAGTCATGAAGGGCAACGTCACCGCGATTGTTCACACGGCTGATGTTCACCGGCGAGATAGCGACGAGTATTTCTCGTGCGAAGTATCGGACAAAATAAACAAATGGTGCATTGTTTCTTACCCAAAACCACTAAATAAAAACGAGGTATGAGGTTAATTAGTTTAAGCTATGTGATTTGAATGACATTTGGCATTAGTTGCGTAGGTAAAAGTCACCTAAGTGAACATTTCTCACTTTTAAGAATTGTATGGTGACTGTTGGTAGTATACTTTCCAAAGTTTAAGAAAATCACCATCCACTTTGGTCGATTTACCCCACCGTTTTTGAGTTGCAGGTAAAAAAACCTAAAATACCTCTAATTCTTTGGTTACATATTTTGAAAAAAATATAATTACTGTAGGGGTATTTTTGTACATTTAACTTGAGTTCCATCAGACGGATTTTTATATTCAACCCCTCACTGGAAACCCTTATTATGTATATTGTAAAAAATATAAAATCGGAATTATTTTAAAATGAATGGACGATAAACGTAAAATATTATATTATAAGAAATACATTAGAAATTTATTGACAAATTAATTATTTTGTACAGTCAACTAATGCTTTGTATAGATTTGTAGGAAACTGCATAAGCTTAAAGCCATTGTGGTCGATCAAAATCAAAACAACCTCTGACGAAAAATGTGTTATAACTTGAAGGAATCAACTGACTAAGCTCAAACATTGTCTAGACATTAACGTGTTACTCACCCGTAAGGTAACAATAATAATATTTTATTTATATAAAACAACCTCTTAGTTGTGGATCAATGTAATAAATATATAGCCTACATTTTGATATTAGGCTAACTAATGGTTATAACTATGCAGTATTTACAATAATTTCAACCTAACACATCCTAGATATATAAAAAAATTAAGAAAAGTTTAAAACACACACAACTATTTATTTAAAAATAATTTAATTGTTTCCTAAGCGGTCCATAAACTCATCTAAGTTATAAAATCCACTATGTAATAGGAATATTTCAAAAAATGTTGATTTGAATAAATTCCGATTGGTTTAGACTTTAATATAATTTGTTAGTTTGTTTCTAAACCGACACCTGCATAATGTAAGTAATATCTCCGTGATTGCCGCGTTATCGCTCCTGTGAATCGAGCCTCGTGTGAAGATTGAATGCAACACATTTTGTCGGTAACTAAAGAAACGATCTGGATGACGATTTTGTCGATGAGTTTAGCTTTTAGTTCATTAGTGAATTTCCTTTGGAAAGTGAACTATTAGCATGACCCGCACGGTGAAACTTAAGCCCGGGACCACCATAGAAGTTCCTAACGTGACCCCCTGAACACGTTTTGGGGGGTCGTTCAAAATGTTATATATATATATTTATATATATATGTATGTATAGATATAGACACATATATATATATGTTTGCACTCTAGTGGTCGTATTTTTTGTCCGATTTACTTAAAATTTGGTAGTGACATTTCTTTCAGTAATCAGTTGGACAAGTTCGTTGGGCAAAACAATCGGAAAGCTCTAAACCCCTTTTTTGGGGATTAATCTTTAAAATTTCGAGTTTTTGGGCCCAAAAAGGGTCAGAAAAGCTCCGGATGTAAAATAAAATCATTTAAAAAGATGGGAATTAGAAAGGCGAAAGTTTTAAGCCCTCTCTCGTCATCCTATCCGAGTAATATTTACCGAGTTATTATAGAAAATGTGTATCGACTAAACACAGTACGTTGTCTTATGGGGGTTTTATACTAGAAAAGCCTGCAATTCCTTTGTTAGAGTACTTTTATCATCCACACAAATCTCACGCTTACTTTCAAGCCTGTCTGGACCTTCTCCTAACCTCGTAATGCGCAAAACTGTACTCCCAGCTTTGCAAGTAAATGAAACCAGGACTATCAGAACAGCCAAAAAATCCATGTTTTCAGATTTCAATAAAAATTGGACTAACTGTGTGTTTTTAACCTGATTTTGATTTTTAAAAGTTGTTATGTGGAAATTCACTTCCCTCACGTCAGCGTGCTGCGTGGGAACTCGTTTATTTTTTAGCATACTGTGAAACTACAGTTGAATAAATTCTAAGACTATTCGTTGATATACATTTTAAATTACCTGTGGTACATTAGCTTTAGGGTGTTTATCCAAATATATACATAGCATTGAGAATTTGCTTATCAATTCCAGCTGCTAATTGCTCTAGTGTGAGGAGTTTTCCTGCCTTAAGGGGGTGCAAAATAACTTTAAATCGTCGCTAAACGAATATAAATAGCACTTATTGCGGGCCTAGATCACTCTCTCGACCACCGCCAACGCGGTCCCTTTGCGACAACTAAACTTCGACTTCTTTCCTTGTCCCTAGTTGTGGGGGGAAGGGGGCGGCAAGCTTCATATGGCCTAGGGGCGGCACGAAGCTAAAATGGGCCCTGATTTTGCAGCAAGGTTCGTAGAGCTTTCAGACCAGGTATGATTATTTCCATAAGAGTAATGTTCGCAGCAAAGATGTCTTACAAGGGCGTCCAGCTGATGCATAAATCAACAACATACTATAAAGTATTGCCAACCTTAAGGGTATAATAATGGTACAGCTATTTTTATATTGTCACTAGATATGCAGAAAGAAAATTCAAACCCTTAATCCGTTAATCTAATAATACAAATAAATGAAAACAACACATTAGTATCATAAAACAACAGCTGATCATAGAATGTAAGCAGTTAAACGATATTAATTTGAAGTACAATTATGTAGAAAATATGGTACGCGTACGATAAATATTGTGTTTCCAGCAACCCTGCAGATTGGATTGGTGATCACGTGACCTTACAGCTGATTTTACCATGCAAACTGTCTCTTCTGGTTAAATATAAAACCTTAAATAAATAGACTCAGCAAACCTGTACAAAGTATGTATGAACCTTGATTTTGCAGTGGATTTTTTCATTGAACTTACATGTTTATATGATGGTTTGCAAGTTTTCATTGTAACTACAAATTAATATTGCTGCCAACAATAATAATGATACTAGATTGAGTTAAAATTAATTTACACTGATTGTTGTATGACAATTAACAACAGTCTCATACAATTGTCTTAGCGTAATGGAACTAACTGTTTAAATGTTAATGGATATTCAACATACAAACAAAATTATATATTTGAGATTCAGCTCAAAGTATAGTTTATCATTCTATAATTTTAAACAAATTTATTGTGAATCATAGATTAAGAACAAAAGTTACCTGTTACTCAAAAATCCTGAACTTTTGCCTACTATACATTTTTAAACAATCCACAATTTGTTTGTAAGCATATATGATTGTTATTTACAAAAATATTTGAAATTATTGATGTGGTATTTTTTTTGATTAGAATAAGTCAAGAAAATACATTTTAAAGCATTCACACACCAACTTACATGATTTAATCTTAATAACCAAATTGTATTGTCAGGCAAATGAAATATAGACAAATTCAAAGTAGCCTAAGGGAACTTTATCAATAAAAGGAAATGGTCAAATAAATATAATTTTATATTTTGTAAATTATTATTTATTAAAAAAATGTTAAAAAATAAAGGAAAGCTATACAATATTTTATATACTACTGAAGTTCGCCATGTAACTGCTGTGTCCTTAAACCTTGTTCGCTGAAACAAATACAAAACTTATTAACGAACAATTTACATTATGTTAAACAAATCTTGAGATGGTGCTCCAGTCCTTTGCTTATTAGTGGATTTCCTATGGAAAGTGAACTATTAGCATGACCCGCACGGTGAACTTAAGCCCGGGACCACCATAGAAGTTCATAACGTGACCCCCTGAACACGTTTTGGGGGTCGTTCAAAATTATATACATATATATGTGTATGCACTCTAGCGGTAGCATTTTTTGTCCGATTTACTTCAAATTTGGTAGGAACGTTCCTTTCTATAATCAGTTGGACAAGTTCGTTGTGCAAAACAAGCGTAAAACGCTAAACCCATTTTTTGGGGGGTTATTCTTTAAAATTTCGAATCGTTGAGCCCAAAAAGTATCAGAAAAGCCCCGGACATAAAATTAATGCATGTATTAAGATGGGAATTAGTGAAGCAAAAGTTTTAAACCCTCTCTCGTCATTCTAGCGTATATATTTACCGAGTTATTAAAGAAAATGTATATCGGCTAAACACAATACGTTGTATTATGGGGTTTTTACATTAGAAAAGCATCTTATTTATGTGTTGGTTATTTGTGTCTTCCCCAGCAACCTCGCACCTACTTTCAAGCCTGACTGGACCTTCTCCTAACCTTATAATGCACAAAATTGTATTCCTAGCATTGCAGGGAAATTAAACCAGAAGCATCAGAACAGCCAAAAAATTAAAGTTTTCATATTTCAACAAAATTGGAATAATTGTATTTTTTACACTGGTTTTGAGTTTTAAAAGTTTTGTATGTGGAAATTCACTTCCTTCACGTCAGCGAGCTGCGTGCGAACTGTTCTTCCATTAGACCAATGTTAACTTTCAAAGCCCATCCCTCTTCATCCGATTATCCTAAATCAAATGTATTGTTTATTTTAAATAGCAACAAAAACCTAAGGAATTCATATATTCATACCTATTTCATATCACATATAGTTCATTCATAAAACATCGTAAATATTGAACATTTTGAATTTTTTGAATGAATATATTATATATAAAAATTTTGATCGTTGAAATCACTAGGTATTTTTTGATATTCAAAATGACGGGCTTTTAATTGGCCTTATGGGGGAAGCAGGTAGAAACGTAACAAGTTTTGTGACTCGAGCTTAAATTAAAAAATACAAGTTATTATACCCCTGTCTTCAGCTTTAAGTTAACCAGGACTTAAGTTCAGGAACTACGATAAGGCAGTCCAAATTCCAACAGGAGTTTCATCTTCCGCTTTGCCATGTCCACCTCAGTCGGCGTTCACCTATCGGCCAGTACGCATTAACAGTGCACTTAAAATGTTTTTCGCTGTCGTGTGTTTATGTTCGGTGTTGTGAGGCTTTTTTAAACATTTGATGACAGACATGCAAATTCAGTAAAATTTTATTGAACTTCAAGTCCTGAAGATGGAAGCAAAATTAAGCTTCTGAAACCGCGGTAGTCCATTTTGGATTAACTTAAAGCTGAAGACGGAGGTAAAATAACCTGTATTTTTTAATTATCTTATCAGCTTTGGAGGATATTCAATATTAATAGAGCTTAAACATTAAAAGTGAGTCAGTTAACAATCTTCTGAACAGTGACGAAGCCAGGATTGTATTTTATTGATAGTAGGTTGGGGTCTCGCCCACGAGGAAGTAAAGTGGAAGGAGGGGAATCCCTCCATAAAAAAGTATACTACTGGAAACAGATTTTATGCTATGCTAGCGCTTAAACAGAAGGGAGACAATAAATCATTTCTGTAGACCTTTCAATAGAGAAAAAAGTTATCTGTTTTTCCATCGGAATCATACAAAAATGGGAGAGTGTATACAAATTATCTCCAGTACTTCAAGTTCTTGGAAAGAGTGGTTAGGCCAGTGTGTTGCAGGGAAGTTCACTGGAATACTTTCTTACCTAATTCCTCGTTGGAAAATAATCAATGTAACGAAGACAGAATAATACGAATACAACAAAAACCCGCCATAAATTATGAAAATTGAACTAAGTGCAAACATTTATATAAACTTACTCTTGTATAATTCTAGTTTTGGCCTGATTGAGGAATCTCTTCACGTGTTTTTTGGTAGCTCCTCAGTTGCCTTTGGGAACACGCTCATCACTGGATCTATAAATACAAATACAAAGTCTGTTTGTACTGTAATGTCTGGAAAGTGAATATTTTGAAAACAATAAGTTAAATACCCTCGTCACAGCAAACCTGCATACTCAGCCAATTTCCAAAGCATAATATATATGTCTTAAAGCACATAAAGCCGCATACCAGGTTTCATAAAAATATATTCACAAATAAGCGATATATACAATTTGAATTTTTCTCCATAAAAATAACATGGGGGATGAGTAGGCAGGTTTGCTGCAACAAGGAACACAAAAAATGGGTTTTTATACTAATATCAATATAACTCAACAAGGTGAAGCCACATACCAAGTTTTATTAGTTTATGTTAATAATTAAGGGAGACATTACATTTTACTTATCCTCCATAAGAATAACAAGGGGGCTGAGTAAGCAGGTTTGCTGCTACGGGAATTATCGGTAAAAAATTTGTTTGTGCAAATAACAATAGACCACAACCAGATGAAGCCGTATACCAAGTTTCGTTAGTATATCTTCATAAATAAGGGAGATATAATTTTTTTCTTATCCTCCAAAAGAATAGCATTGGACAACGTACTGTGTTTAGCACTGTCAATATCTCTGTAACCAATTGACGTAGAGAAATGATCAAAACACCAAAATGTGTGTTTGTTAAAGCTGAATCCAATAGTAAAAACCAAAATTAGACTATAATAAAATATTAAATGTAAAAACTTCAAAAAACCCATTTTTGGGGTACAAAATCCCCCCACAATACCACTTTGGATGGGGCGATCTGTCTGGTTTTTGAACTTAGAGTCATAAATGCTGCTTTACGCGTTTGTACCAAATTTAGTTCATATCGGACTACTTTTACGAGAGTTATCGCACCCACGGACACATATATATACAGTTTCGAACGAATGGTGTTTTTGGTGTCTGGGGACCTCAAAACGAAAAGTTATAATGGTCCCGGGCCTAGGTCTTACCATTCCGACTACGGTAATAGCTTCTTACCTATAGGGGAAATTCGCTAACAAACCGGTCATATTAACCGGACGATATTAAAATCACAAAACAAAATGTAAGTGTTCGATATCGCACTTATCTACTGTATTCCCTGGCTTAAATCTATTTTAGAAAGCATTTCAACAGCACCTTTGGCTGATACAGTACACTGATATAAGTACGGTATGGATTAATGTTTTAAAACTGAATTTAAGTTAATAGAACTATCTTAGCTTCTGCAACAGGGCTTAGGCTATTAAGAAATAGTTTTTGGTTATGAGTACTTATTGAGAAATCGCCTCAAATTTAAATTATAAATGAAAATAGCTAATTATGAATTGGCTGAATCATTTGAAGTTTTAATTATGCATTTAGTATTCAAGAGTATACAAACTGTTTCAAAACTGATCTTACCAGGATGTCCACTCACCATGAATTCGGGAAAAAAGCCTTAGGTGTACCAGTAAGTTAATAGGAAATATGTGTCTATCCAAAATTGCGGAAATTTAGTTTAAATTAATAGCCAACGTTCCAAACTCCCTAAAAAGTGTATTTAACACTATTAAAATGTAAAATGTGAAAGGGGCCCATAAAGTGGGGAATATAAGCGAAAAAGTAACTACCGTACGTCACATAATTAACTCATCGACCAAAATGACAATCATACTGTGTGATGTCGGCAGAAAATAAGGGTTAAATAAAAATGTATTTAAATTCATTAGTTGATAACTAATTGCATTAAATTATTATTTGCCAGTCGAAAAATCATAGAAATTTTACAAGTCCAACCAATAAGTTAAATAATAAGCTAAATTAGGTCAAGACCTTATTTGGTATTTGCATGAAAGTAGGCCTAGCTATGTTTGCATAGATCCAGAAAAATTAAATAAAAATAAAAATTGGACTGTCAAGTCAAGAAAATGGAAGGGCCCCTCTCGTGAATTTTGCCTTGATCCCCGCAAATCCTAAGGCCGCCACAGTTCCAAAATAAATATTTCCAACAAATGATAATTAGACCTGCTTTAGAATCGCCCTGTAATCTAATCCAATGTCTAAATCTCATCTACACTAGTCTGACAGGGAAATATGAACATTTTATGAAACATTGTATTTTTAACGAAGTGACTACGTACACGTCCAATGTAAAGGCAAATTCACATCGCTACCGCTTAGGTTAGGATAGGTTAGGTTACGTTACGTTACTTTAGGTTATGTTAGGTTACGTTACGTTACATTAGGTTAGGTTAGGAGGCTCCTCAGTTGCCTTTGGGAACACGCTCATCACTGGATCTATAAATACAAATACAAAGTCTGTTTGTACTGTAATGTCTGGAAAGTGAATATTTTGAAAACAATAAGTTAAATACCCTCGTCACAGCAAACCTGCGTACTCAGCCAATTTCCAAAGCATAATATATATGTCTTAAAGCACATAAAGCCGCATACCAGGTTTCATAAAAATATATTCACAAATAAGCGATATATACAATTTGAATTTTTCTCCATAAAAATAACATGGGGGATGAGTAGGCAGGTTTGCTGCAACAAGGAACACAAAAAATGGGTTTTTATACTAATATCAATATAACTCAACAAGGTGAAGCCACATACCAAGTTTTATTAGTTTATGTTAATAATTAAGGGAGACATTACATTTTACTTATCCTCCATAAGAATAACATGGGGGCTGAGTAAGCAGGTTTGCTGCTACGGGAATTATCGGTAAAAAATTTGTTTGTGCAAATAACAATAGACCACAACCAGATGAAGCCGTATACCAAGTTTCGTTAGTATATCTTCATAAATAAGCGAGATATAATTTTTTTCTTATCCTCCAAAAGAATAGCATTGGACAACGTACTGTGTTTAGCACTGTCAATATCTCTGTAACCAATTGACGTAGAGAAATGATCAAAACACCAAAATGTGTGTTTGTTAAAGCTGAATCCAATAGTAAAAACCAAAATTAGACTATAATAAAATATTAAATGTAAAAACTTCAAAAAACCCATTTTTGGGGTACAAAATCCCCCCACAATACCACTTTGGATGGGGCGATCTGTCTGGTTTTTGAACTTAGAGTCATAAATGCTGCTTTACGCGTTTGTACCAAATTTAGTTCATATCGGACTACTTTTACGAGAGTTATCGCACCCACGGACACATATATATACAGTTTCGAACGAATGGTGTTTTTGGTGTCTGGGGACCTCAAAACGAAAAGTTATAATGGTCCCGGGCCTAGGTCTTACCATTCTGACTACGGTAATAGCTTCTTCCCTATAGGGGAAATTCGCTAACAAACCGGTCATATTAACCGGACGATATTAAAATCACAAAACAAAATGTAAGTGTTCGATATCGCACTTATCTACTGTATTCCCTGGCTTAAATCTATTTTAGAAAGCATTTCAACAGCACCTTTGGCTGATACAGTACACTGATATAAGTACAGTATGGATTAATGTTTTAAAACTGAATTTAAGTTAATAGAACTATCTTAGCTTCTGCAACAGGGCTTAGGCTATTAAGAAATAGTTTTTGGTTATGAGTACTTATTGAGAAATCGCCTCAAATTTAAATTATAAATGAAAATAGCTAATTATGAATTGGCTGAATCATTTGAAGTTTTAATTATGCATTTAGTATTCAAGAGTATACAAACTGTTTCAAAACTGATCTTACCAGGATGTCCACTCACCATGAATTCGGGAAAAAAGCCTTAGGTGTACCAGTAAGTTAATAGGAAATATGTGTCTATCCAAAATTGCGGAAATTTAGTTTAAATTAATAGCCAACGTTCCAAACTCCCTAAAAAGTGTATTTAACACTATTAAAATGTAAAATGTGAAAGGGGCCCATAAAGTGGGGAATATAAGCGAAAAAGTAACTACCGTACGTCACATAATTAACTCATCGACCAAAATGACAATCATACTGTGTGATGTCGGCAGAAAATAAGGGTTAAATAAAAATGTATTTAAATTCATTAGTTGATAACTAATTGCATTAAATTATTATTTGCCAGTCGAAAAATCATAGAAATTTTACAAGTCCAACCAATAAGTTAAATAATAAGCTAAATTAGGTTAAGACCTTATTTGGTATTTGCATGAAAGTAGGCCTAGCTATGTTTGCATAGATCCAGAAAAATTAAATAAAAATAAAAATTGGACTGTCAAGTCAAGAAAATGGAAGGGCCCCTCTCGTGAATTTTGCCTTGATCCCCGCAAATCCTAAGGCCGCCACAGTTCCAAAATAAATATTTCCAACAAATGATAATTAGACCTGCTTTAGAATCGCCCTGTAATCTAATCCAATGTCTAAATCTCATCTACACTAGTCTGACAGGGAAATATGAACATTTTATGAAACATTGTATTTTTAACGAAGTGACTACGTACACGTCCAATGTAAAGGCAAATTCACATCGCTACCGCTTAGGTTAGGATAGGTTAGGTTACGTTACGTTACTTTAGGTTATGTTAGGTTACGTTACGTTACATTAGGTTAGGTTAGGAGGCTCCTCAGTTGCCTTTGGGAACACGCTCATCACTGGATCTATAAATACAAATACAAAGTCTGTTTGTACTGTAATGTCTGGAAAGTGAATATTTTGAAAACAATAAGTTAAATACCCTCGTCACAGCAAACCTGCGTACTCAGCCAATTTCCAAAGCATAATATATATGTCTTAAAGCACATAAAGCCGCATACCAGGTTTCATAAAAATATATTCACAAATAAGCGATATATACAATTTGAATTTTTCTCCATAAAAATAACATGGGGGATGAGTAGGCAGGTTTGCTGCAACAAGGAACACAAAAAATGGGTTTTTATACTAATATCAATATAACTCAACAAGGTGAAGCCACATACCAAGTTTTATTAGTTTATGTTAATAATTAAGGGAGACATTACATTTTACTTATCCTCCATAAGAATAACATGGGGGCTGAGTAAGCAGGTTTGCTGCTACGGGAATTATCGGTAAAAAATTTGTTTGTGCAAATAACAATAGACCACAACCAGATGAAGCCGTATACCAAGTTTCGTTAGTATATCTTCATAAATAAGCGAGATATAATTTTTTTCTTATCCTCCAAAAGAATAGCATTGGACAACGTACTGTGTTTAGCACTGTCAATATCTCTGTAACCAATTGACGTAGAGAAATGATCAAAACACCAAAATGTGTGTTTGTTAAAGCTGAATCCAATAGTAAAAACCAAAATTAGACTATAATAAAATATTAAATGTAAAAACTTCAAAAAACCCATTTTTGGGGTACAAAATCCCCCCACAATACCACTTTGGATGGGGCGATCTGTCTGGTTTTTGAACTTAGAGTCATAAATGCTGCTTTACGCGTTTGTACCAAATTTAGTTCATATCGGACTACTTTTACGAGAGTTATCGCACCCACGGACACATATATATACAGTTTCGAACGAATGGTGTTTTTGGTGTCTGGGGACCTCAAAACGAAAAGTTATAATGGGTCGGGCCTAGGTCTTACCATTCCGACTACGGTAATAGCTTCTTCCCTATAGGGGAAATTCGCTAACAAACCGGTCATATTAACCGGACGATATTAAAATCACAAAACAAAATGTAAGTGTTCGATATCGCACTTATCTACTGTATTCCCTGGCTTAAATCTATTTTAGAAAGCATTTCAACAGCACCTTTGGCTGATACAGTACACTGATATAAGTACGGTATGGATTAATGTTTTAAAACTGAATTTAAGTTAATAGAACTATCTTAGCTTCTGCAACAGGGCTTAGGCTATTAAGAAATAGTTTTTGGTTATGAGTACTTATTGAGAAATCGCCTCAAATTTAAATTATAAATGAAAATAGCTAATTATGAATTGGCTGAATCATTTGAAGTTTTAATTATGCATTTAGTATTCAAGAGTATACAAACTGTTTCAAAACTGATCTTACCAGGATGTCCACTCACCATGAATTCGGGAAAAAAGCCTTAGGTGTACCAGTAAGTTAATAGGAAATATGTGTCTATCCAAAATTGCGGAAATTTAGTTTAAATTAATAGCCAACGTTCCAAACTCCCTAAAAAGTGTATTTAACACTATTAAAATGTAAAATGTGAAAGGGGCCCATAAAGTGGGGAATATAAGCGAAAAAGTAACTACCGTACGTCACATAATTAACTCATCGACCAAAATGACAATCATACTGTGTGATGTCGGCAGAAAATAAGGGTTAAATAAAAATGTATTTAAATTCATTAGTTGATAACTAATTGCATTAAATTATTATTTGCCAGTCGAAAAATCATAGAAATTTTACAAGTCCAACCAATAAGTTAAATAATAAGCTAAATTAGGTCAAGACCTTATTTGGTATTTGCATGAAAGTAGGCCTAGCTATGTTTGCATAGATCCAGAAAAATTAAATAAAAATAAAAATTGGACTGTCAAGTCAAGAAAATGGAAGGGCCCCTCTCGTGAATTTTGCCTTGATCCCCGCAAATCCTAAGGCCGCCACAGTTCCAAAATAAATATTTCCAACAAATGATAATTAGACCTGCTTTAGAATCGCCCTGTAATCTAATCCAATGTCTAAATCTCATCTACACTAGTCTGACAGGGAAATATGAACATTTTATGAAACATTGTATTTTTAACGAAGTGACTACGTACACGTCCAATGTAAAGGCAAATTCACATCGCTACCGCTTAGGTTATGATAGGTTAGGTTACGTTACGTTACTTTAGGTTATGTTAGGTTACGTTACGTTACATTAGGTTAGGTTAGGAGGTTTTCTGGCTCTCAATCTGTTTTAAAAATCACAGGAAAAGTAACGTACGGTGCATAATTTGGAACGGGCGTGAACAGTAGCGGCTCACGTCGGACGTGTACGTAGCCTCTGCCTATTTTTAACACCATACCAACAATCTTAACCAACTATTAATTTTAGGCTAAATCAGCTATTTAACCTCAAAAAAATCTACTAACCTTCAAGGTAAAATTATCTAAAGATGTTATGATACTCTAAGCCTCTAAGTATTAATTATTTAGTATTCATAATGACTAATTGTTAAATACATTTTACTACATTATTATAGTTTAAACAAAAAAACTGCAACATTTAACCTCGTATAGGTCCTACCCACCGAGTTAAACATAACAAATATAGGAACAACCCAAATGACAGAGATCCGTCTAAGCTTTTTTATTTTTCTTCCATAAACCGATTGTTTTAAAAACAAAGTCGGCCTATTACCGCACTATATGACCGTACTATAAATAATTAATTAAATCTGAAGGCCTCTTTGAATTTGAAATTATTTTATCACCTAATTATTTTTACTTTAAAACTTAACCTTTAGATACATCAACAATAACAGTATCAGTAACATAAAAACAAACAGTAAACAATTGTACAGTAATTAGGGTTAATAATAATAATTTGTACCGGGGTACTTACCAAGTTTACACAACAGTTTTCCTCTTCCACTCATTGTATAACATTATCCAGTTCTTCGGCATATCCCCACGACCATGGAACTGCAAAATCTCTCACAGTCCCATGCGCCAAAAACTTTGATCATGGATCCCACTTCGACCGTATGGAACTTTTCGTGTGTAATCTAGGAGTGTAAAAGCGATGCTAGCGCGACGTGGTGTCACTTTCTGGAAGCTTATACACTCGCACACTTTGGGAAAACGCATGATAGTGAGCTCCACCTCATTTCGGCTGATTTCGGGTATTTCCGTGATTCTCTATTCGTCAGGATAGCCAATTAGAGGCTAGTTCAATCCGAGATCCGGGGGGTCGGAGCTCACATTGAAAACGGAGCTCACATTGTTGGTGTGTATCCATATAACGGATCTCACGATGTATGCCGCGCAAACACACACACACACACACACACACACACACACACACACACACACACACACACACACACACACACACACACACACACACACACACACAGACAGACATCACGTAAAAACCACTTTTTTGGGTTCAGGGAGCACCAAAACGAATATTTCCACTAACAACTCAAATTCGAAAATGTTGACGAAAACAATACTTTCTCCATATACTATGTATAAGGGGAGAAAGTAAACACATACCCTACATTTAGGTCCACACAGACACTAACGTGATAAATAATTTACAATTTTAATGTAACTAAAAGAAGTTAATCATAATTGAGTTTTAGCCTTTTTTTTAAAAAACAACCATAACTTGTCGGACTGTACAGTCAGTTTATCATTCTCTCGCACGAACATGACATCACGGTTGGCAATCGTGATGGCCTACCTGTAACAGATGCGCCCTGGTGATGCCAGCTTTGATGACAGACAGCCAGATGACGTTGTCCGCCAGCCGGGAATCTGGCGCCATCACACAGTCCGTGGCTATGTGAGACTTGTACACCGCGTGCACCATCACAAAGTCACCTGTCAACACAACCTCTGTTACAGTTTAATTTTCAACTATGCAAATTTAAGCAGAACTATATAATAACAGGCAAGAGAGTTGACAGTTGGGCTGTAGACTAATAGTATGGTTGTACGCTGTCACTGTTGTCATTTTACCATAGAAAAATATCACTCAAATGTTATTCCGATTAGCTGGTGTGCAGTTTTGGCAATGCAGCACGTCTTGGCTGGTGTTGGTTGATAGCCCTCCAAGCCATGCCCTCAACTGGAAACTGTCTTGCCCCCTGGAATAGTTGGTACCTGTCGAAATTTGATAGATAGAATTTTAAGTTGGTGTATTTTTATAAAGTACCTGGGGGGCTGAGCTTTGCTCGGGGGATGTTCAGTCAGTTTGTTTAGGGGCCATTCCATGCCAAATCATCCAGGGGCTGACACCCATGGTGTCAGATTTTAATAAAAATTTGTATATATTAAGTGTGTACAAAAATAAGAAAAAATGCTAAGTTTCACCAAATTCCATTAAGTAGTTTCAGAATTATAGTCGTTTAAAGTTTTAGAAAAATGTAATTTCCGATGGCAGTATGAGCGGGAAATCAGCTTGTATGTTTCCACGTTTTTCTAAATAATATTTATATTTATGTAGCTAAAGGCTTCAAACTTTATGAATTTGTCCTAAATTTAATGGAGAATCAGATTATACTATAAGTGTTGGCATTATAACTTGTCATCATTGTTTAAAAATTCGTAAAACACAAAAATTATAGTTTTTTTCAAATTGTGACGTTTATGTAAAAAACAATCTTTGGCTAAAATCTCTCTCCAGATACCCTAATACAACCATATATCACTGAAAAGAGCATAACATTTCCTTATAAATGGTGAAATAATATTTGTGGGTTTACGTGTTCTAAAAGTTTTATTACAATGTAAAGTTAATAAATAAATTTTTGAATAGCGGAAAAGGTATTTTCATTGACAAGACAGAGTTTGTGGTAAGGATGTTAGAAAGTCAATAATATCTTATAAAATATAGGACTATGGAGCTAAAATCATATGTAATACAATTTGCATGGCATATTTTGTAATAACATAAGGCTTGCTGTTGGATATAACACATTTACAACAAATAATTTTGTACAGTATGATGTCATTTTGAATTTAAATGTATACCCTTGTTAGCCTACGTATTACTGGAGAGCTGCATGTCAGTCTCAAAAGGTGAAATAATATTTGCAAGTTATAGTATTACAAGAGTTTTAATACAATATAAAAATATGAAATGAAAACCTAGGATTTGATGAAGTTTTGGTCTTAATGGATTTCGCTGAGAATTATAATTTTGTTCTTCAAAATGAAGTACAGTCATACCACTGGAGCCATTTAAGTTGTTCAGTTCATCCTGTAGTAATATATTCTAAAAATGGAGATGGTACCTTAAAACATCATTGTGGTACTAGAAACATCATAGTGTTTCATTTCTGATGACCTAAGACACGATGTACCATTTGTCTTCTCTGTCCAAGAAAAAACGATTGATTTAATTAAGCTGACATTTCCATCAGTTGGCAGAGTGGAATACATTACTGATGGGTGCAGTGCACAGTATAAAAATTTCAAAACCATGATGAATTTGTCATAAAAAAATGTTCAACTTAAAGGAAGTCATGGAAAATCTTCATGGAAGTTATGGAAGGTCTTTTCATGCAACAAGTCATGGAAAAACTGTATGTGACGGAATCGGGGGCAAGACAAAAGAACTAATACAAAGAGAAACCTCCAAAGTTCAAAAGCAAGTGAACGGATTGTAAATGCTTGGCAAATGTTCACACTTTGTAATAATCTGTTTTCAAAAATAAAATTTTTCTTTTTGAGTGAAGAAGATATTGAAAATATCAGAATAACCCAAAGTAGTCAGTCGTTTTGTATTTGGGCAAAGCATAACTGGAACAAGAAGTTTTAATTTTTTCCAGCCTGCATCGTTAGAAGAAATCATAGCAAAAAGAGTGAGCTCAGGCTCTGTTATCTGTTTAACACTTTCGCTGCTGCAAACATGTTTAAACATGAAATTTGCATAAGTTTCTATGTTAAGAAAAAAAACCGATCGGGGCCCACAGCAGCCAACTTGTTAAGAAAAAACATGTTTAACCCATCAGGACCAATGATTGAACCTAACCTCCGTTCCTTTGTTGCCTGGGTTTATGAAAGCAACTGGTGGATTGGAATGGTTCAGCAAATTAATGAGGAAGAAGGGGATTATAATATCCTCTTTATGCAATCCTCATGGTACAGCTGGAAACTTTTATTGGCCTCAAAAAGAAGAAAACTGTCCCGTACCACCACCTCATCTCCTTTGTAAAGTAAAACCTCCAGTGGTAACGTCACAATTGGATTGAACTTATAAGATTGATTCTGACTCTCAAAAATAAATTAACACAGCCTGGGACAACTTTAAAATATCACTATAGACGGTCATCAGTTTTAAGTTTCAGTGATTGTGTTTACTTACATTTCAAGTTACTTTCGAACCAAGCCAAGACTTTTAAAAACGATTTAACAATTTTTAACTTTTAACACAATTTGAAGATATACTATCATTTTGTACAACAGAAGAATTTTCCCACGAAAATCTGGATAAGAAGTAAGTAAACCAGTGCAGTAACTAAATGAAATGTAAATATTGTATATTTTGTGTAGGTATCATAAATTCACGAGGTTGTTTAATGTAAGCTAAATCAGTACACCCTCAGTATTGAGGTAAAAAAGGAGCACTTAAGCCATGTCATTTCATATTTTTATATTGTATTAAAACTCTTGTAATGCTACAACTTGCAAATATTATTTCACCTTTTGAGACTGACATGCAGCTCTCCAGTAATACGTAGGCTAACAAGGGTATACATTTAAATTCAAAATGACATCATACTGTACAAAATTATTTGTTGTAAATGTGTTATATCCAACAGTAAGCCTTATGTTATTACAAAATATGCCATGCAAATTGTATTACCTGTACATATGATTTTAGCTCCATAGTCCTATATTTTATAAGATATTATTGACTTTCTAACATCCTTACCATAAACTCTGTCTTTGTCAATAAAATACCTTTTCCGCTATTCAAAAATTTATTTATTAACTTTACATTGTAATAAAACTTTTAGAACACGTAAACCCACAAATATTATTTCACCATTTATAAGGAAATGTTATGCTCTTTTCAGTGATATATGGTTGTATTAGGGTATCTGGAGAGAGATTTTAGCCAAAGATTGTTTTTTACATAAACGTCACAATTTGAAAAAAACTATAATTTTTGTGTTTTACGAATTTTTAAACAATGATGAAAAGTTATAATGCCAACACTTATAGTATAATCTGATTCTCCATTAAATTTAGGACAAATTCATAAAGTTTGAAGCCTCTAGCTACATAAATATAAATGTTATTTAGGAAAACGTGGAAACATACAAGCTGATTTCCCGCTCATACTGCCATTGGAAATTACATTTTTCTAAAACTTAAAACGACTATAATTCTGAAACTACTTAATGGAATTTGGTGAAACTTTGCATTTTTTCTTATTTTTGTACACACTTAATGTATACAAAATTTCATAAAAATCTGAGAACTTGGGTGTCAAATTGTAATTTGGCTGGATGATTTGACATGGAATGGCCCTTAGATGAGTTGGAGTAATATTTCACCACTTCCCCCTACTGATAATCAGATTTATATAACTCATTTGCCTCTTTTTAGCAGTTTTAAGGTCACTCCAGTTGTTATTTATAGCTCAATGTCCCTTTGATTTATTTTACTACTCTATATATGTAATCTTCACTCAAATATTTTAATCTCTGCTCTCAGGAAATCACATGTTAATAATCATAAACATCATGAGTATTACTTTGACAGTTCTCTGGTTGATTATGAACAGCTGTTACAATTCTTTTGTTTTGATTTGAAACTCCGTAAGCCCAATGTTAATTTGTTTAACTTTTCATTTTAGTTTTTTTACATTATTTGAATTTTCCTGGGGATGAGACCTGTCTAGAACTTATTTTTATCCCAGAAATTAGTTATTTTGAAAATTTGAAGGAAATCGTTGGAGCCGTTTTTGAGATCAGTGTCGCAAGCAAGCAAGCAAACCTTACTCATATTAGAGTATAGGATACGTTACAGTACAAATTAATATAAGTACCGTACCAAATTTGTACCTAGAACCAAGGCACAACTCTTTTTACATTACCGATCTGAAAGTTTTGGTATCGCAGACCCTTAAAATCACACTCCCCTTGATTCTGTATATTTAAATAGTACAGTGAAAGTCAATCCATTGTTCTCTCTTTGATCTGATTCTTAACCATTTAAGTTTTTCTGAAATGGGAATCTTAACAAGTAATGCCGAGTGTGTGAGTGTATTCCCGACTGTACATTCCTACTTTATGATTCAACTATCTATATGAAATTTTAATATTAAGTACCTGGGGGAATAAGCTTTGCTCAAGAAAGGTCAGTTTGTTTAGAATACTTGGAGTAATTTTTCACCACGTCCCTCTACTGACGAGCAGATTTTCTTAGCTCATTTGCCTCTTTTCTGCATGTATAAGGTCACTACAGTTGTTATTATAGCTCAATGCCCCTTCAGGCAGTGACTTGATTGTATGTACATTTGATTAATTTTGGATATGACCATTGACCATTCTATATGTAATATTCATTCAATGGTTTTTGTCACTGTTCTCAGGAAACAACATGTTAATACTTAACTACAAGAGTTTTAAGTATTACTTTGACAGTTCATTGATTGATTATAAACAGCTATTATGATTATTTTGTTTTGATTTTGAACTCCATCAGCCCAATGTTTATTATTTTAAATTTTTGAATTTGTTTTCAACAAAATTAGATTTTTCCTGGGGATGGGACCTGTTTATAGCACCTTTTTAATTCAGAAATAAGATAATTCCAGCATTTTAAAGAAATCATAGGCGCGATTTTTGAAATCAGAGAAGCAAACGACCAATCAACCAAACAAGCAAACTTGACTTATTTGAGGTTTTAAACCTTAAATAAACCCTTACTTGTAGTTTTCAATATACAATTACACTTTCTGCCATTACAACTCTACTCCGCCTACCCTGGTGCACCGTCCACTCCTGAGGCACCGGCTGGGACAGCGCCGGCAGGTTGGAGGCCGGTCCGTACATGGTGATGTTGTCTGCGCCGTCCTCCGCCAGGCTCAGGTAGCTGGAGCCCGACACAGACAGGTAGGTGCTGCGGCGCGACGCCACCGAGTAGAAGCTGTCCCGCCGCACTCCGTCCGAGTCCTGAGAAACAAATCCATGTACCGAACCGCACTTTGAAACACTCTATTCCCAGGGGTGCAGAATATGCCCGATCCAGCGAACCAAGCTCGGGGAAAATTTTGGGCCAACAAACAAAATAAATTTAAGTCGCAAATTAATTTCCCGGAAAATTAAAACATCTTAAAATCAGATGAAACATCAACATGATATTGCATATGCGATTTACAATAAAGTTTGAGTATAATTATTATAACCGTGTTTGTTTCTTTACCTCACAAGTTAGTCGAGCAATCCTACATTTTTTTCTCATTTTAATGGCTAGTCTATTGTTTGGCATCCGGTCGCAGAAATTTATTCAAGAGATAAGGTATCCTACCGTACTACAAAAAATGCTAAAACGTAAACTAACTGTCTTACAAAGACAAATGATGGTTCATTTTTTCCTCTATCACAAATTCAATAAAATGGCAATCAAAGTTGTGTGACATTCCCTTCAATAGATATGGAATACAATCACTGTTTATCAGTTTATCAATTTTCCCGACTAAGTTATTCAAAGTTTTCTATGTTGACTTCCTCCTTTTCCCGACATTTTATTAATTTTTATAGATGTTTGTGTGATGATTCTGATTACATTCCTCCATTCCTCAAGAAATTGTATGGAAAATTAACATGCAATTCAACATAAAATTTGTTTAAATTATTTCTTTTTGTAAGTTTATTTTACTATATTTTATTAGTAACATTATTTTATAACAATGTTAGAGGTAGTTTTATAATAAGTGGTCAAATGTTTAGTCCCATAAGACTAAACTAGGGGAAATTGTATGAACATGGTTTTTTATTTTCTCCGCAACCACTAACCCTAGGTTAATGATACAAAATACTATGTTATTTGTTTTTTAAGCCCTATCAAATGGTCAAAACTAAAATTGAGTGATTTCATATTTTTAGGGTAAAAATTGGAAAAAAACTGATTTTTTGGAAAATGTCGAGCCCCCATAAAACTTCTTTTCCATTGTCCGATCTTTCTGGTTTTCAAACTCAAATTCATGAATAGCACTTTACACATTTGTACCGAGTACGAGAAGCTCAAACGCAGCAACCTAGGCCCTTCCTAATAATTTTCTTAACCCTTTCAGAGCTACAAAAACAAAACAAAAACAATATCATACACCCATACACCAACTGTTTCTTTCAAAAAGTGCAACAGAACAAAATTATGTTGCGCGTATTTCATCTGAAAAGTACTAAGCAACTATAAAACTATAAACTATATTATAGTATAATATAGTAGGGGTGTGCGAAATTTTGATTTGATTCGATTCGATGCATCGAATCGTCGTTTATAGTAATCGAAATAGCGATGCATTGAAAGTGTTCGATGCCTTCCTATACTCCCGCCGTTTACCCGCGCTACAAAGGGCACTGGGAGTGTTTGGGTCGGCGTCAAAAAATCTTACCTTGGAGATAAAGAAGGACGGAAGGGAAGGGGTGGGGTCCGGTTGAAAGCGGAGATAAAGAAGGACGGAAGGGAAGGGGTGGGGTCCGGTTGAAAGCAATAATTCAGTCAGCTGACCAACATTATTTATTTGAGTCGTTATCTTACAACCACGTTTTTCCCTTTTATGAATTTATAATAGGCCTAAACAGTTTTTTATAATAAACAGTGAGTTATTTGAATAACGTTATACCTTCACAAAACCACGGGTGCAGAAAATGTTTAGACCCCTGAAATTTCCCCTGATACTACTATTACGAACCAAAGATTTCCCCCTGAAATTCGCGACATGTATTTTTACATTAAAATCTACCAGCTCTTCATAAGGCCCGTATTACACTGTGAAACAGTTTATAAAAGATAGGTTTCATCTATTATAAAAGATTATATGAAATCTATCTTTTATAAAATATTGCACAGTGTAATACGGGCCAAAGGCAAATCAATAATAATCAAGTAAATGTTTTTAAATTTAATTGATTAATGTTAAATTCCACAATGACGTTTTGTAAACTTAGGCTTACCTTTGATATTGTGATAAAATTATACAGGATGAATAAAATAGTCTTATAACACTACAAAGTATATTTACACTTATACTGTACTTACATTGTACCATAATTTTATTTTTTATTATTAAATAAAAATTCATACAGAATTTAATAGGTAGGAGTAAATGTAAAGTCTGGACAAGTAAGAGTTTAGGAAGTTACAATCAAGAGCCTGTTATTTGCTAGAGCAAGTTTAAACCAAAAATCATGTTGAGAATTGTTTAGGTGAGTAATTTTCCATTTATGGGCACATTTAAATCCTTGTTTCATGATTGGTTAATAAAGTTGTAGAGGGAGTCTCCCCACTTTACCCCACCACGTGCTGTACGTAAGGGGAGCAATACAGAGCTTCACTCTTAGTTCAAGTTCAGGACAAGCGTCACTGTGTTGATCACTCTCATATTAGAGGTAGAGTAGCTGTTTTATTTTTATAATATTGTACTTTTAAAATTGTCCTAATAAATTTCAGGTTTTCAACGCGGGCGTTTGAGGTAAACTGAATGTCTTTTCAAAAAGGAAGTTTGATAAGTCAAGTTTTACAGAATTTGCTTTATTTTCATGGTCACAGGGTTGTAGCTTCATGGGTAGAACTCCCAAATTTAAAATTTAAATTAAATAAAAGACGCTTTAGAAAGTTTTGTAATATGATAAAGTATCAATATCTGACAATATGTAATGAAATGTTAATCGATGTGTGCTCTGGCTCTATTTTTTGTTTGAATACGTCGTCATTTAATAAATTAAATAATGGTTCAATAAAGGATTTTACGTGTAATTAGTGAGGAATATAACTAAGTATTTTAAAGCGTAATGGAATGGTTTTATTAGGTTTGATATACTGAGTTAAATATTTTATTTAAACAATTAAAAACTGTATTTATTTGCTGATAAAAACCAACTTTATCAGCAATCAAAAGATTATGTACTTTAAGTTTGGTCAATAAACTCTCTTCTTTTTATCTAAAAATGTTTGTTTCCATTAAATAATCCAGAATAACGCACACAGGGCAATTTAAGTTATAAATTTAATTTTGTATGTATTCAATTATTAGTCACACAAAGAAACAACAGAAATAGTTGTCGGTACAACATACAAGACGGTAAAATATACACAAAACATGGTACAAGGCGATCGATTTCAACGAGTTACACCGGTCATCATCACGCTGGTCCTCTGATGATGACTGGCCTTGTACCATCTTTTGTGTATATTTTAGCGTCTTGTATGTAAGTACAGAATAAGTGTAAATATACTTTGTAATGTCGTAAGACCTAAAACCAGTGGATACCAGATAAAAACCTCGGATCGGATTCGGATATCCGATCCGGACCGAAACCGAACCGGCTTTTCGGATATCCGCACACCTCTAATCATCTGTCATTGTATGATAATTAGTTTCGGTTTTAGCATGTTGTAGTAGGACACCTCTTTATTTCTTTAATAAATTACCACGACCCTCGACCAGATGCTGAACAATAGACCAGCCATTAAGAATGAGACAAAAAATTTAGGGTCGCTCGTTGACTGAATTTTGATGCAACAAACACAGTTAGTTGTCTAATGTAACAGTGAGACCATCAACAATATTTGGATATTTCACTCAATAATATTATGTGACTTCCAATGATAATGGAATTATACTTTATTGTAAATTGCTTATGCTACACCGTTTTTGTTGTGTTATCTAAGATTTTTCAATTTTCCGGGAAATTAGTTTGCAACTTAAATATATTTTGTTTCTTGGCGCAAAATTTCCCCTGACAGCCAAAATTTCCCCCGAGCCTGACTCACCGGATCAGACATTTTCTGCACCCCTGCATAAAACTATTCCTAGGGTGGGTAAAATAGTGTTTTGTCAAAAATATGGTATTTTACAATCTGGCAAAACTGTCTACGTTACTCGTTATTTAACTTTGGCGCTCGTTTGTATTCGTCCGACCTTTGAAGCTTAAGTAAATACAATTAAGTTTAAGTTATGCACTTTTATTGCAAAAGTTTTTAAATAATGGATCAAGATAGGATGGAAGAAGAATTAGTTGATCAAATCAGAAAATTATCACTAGACTTTGGCCAAGATGGTAGATCATCCATGTTGATCATAAAAATTGGTGTGTAGGCTGAGTTTTAATCATTGAAACATGTCACATTGCATTGATTGGAATCGAAATTCTTTGAATCGCATCGTTGCATCGAATCAAATTAAAATCGCTACATCGCACACCCCTAAAATGTAGTATAGTTCCGAATCAAATTAGGATACCGTGGATTTTAATATGTATATCGGTTGACTCAGTTTTTATTTTGAAAAATTGATAATTCCAACCTATTCCCTATAAAATTGAGAAACAATATATCGTTTCACATAACTTTTAGGTTGAAAATATATTTTTTTCTTCTCCAAGAAGTAACCAGGCTACTGTAACATTTTTTTTGGACAAAATCATAAAAAACTTTAGCACTTTTAGGAAAAAGTATTTGAAATGTTTAGCACTGAAAAGCTTACAAATTCATTGTAAGCTCAATAAGCTGTTAAGCTCCAAAAAATAACTTTACCATACCAAAATGACATACGTTCTTGAAATACATTGATACCTTCTATTTTCAGCCAACTAACCATGACTGATTTTAAAAATATAAAAAGGGAAAAAGTATAAATGAAGAAATGACAGAAATGTTATAACTGATAAATGTTAATTTACAACAACTGAATCAACAACACATAGATGTTAAATTGGAATTATGATTAATGCACATTATGTATCAGTAAAACAAGATTTTAGTTTAAGCTTTAAAAAAGCATGATGAATTTTAGTTTGATCTGTAAAACACGTGATAGTTAAACTGATGCCTTTAGTTTAGTTTGCAACTTGTTAGTGACATTAAACACAGTCAAAGGACCTTGATCAGATATTCTTTTAGTTTATATTATTTCTAGAGATGTGCGAGTACTCGAAATTTCGAGTTTGAGCCGAGTTCGGCACTAAAACTCAAGGTTTTACTAAAACTCAAAAGTTTCAAGCGAGTTTAGTGAACTCAGCCGTTTACCCGCGCCGTGTGTCGTCTGTAAATTCAAATTGAGTGTGAACCATTTGAGTTGTTAAGAGTTAGTTGTGATGTGAATTTTAGTGTTTTATTAATAAATAAGTAAGTTGTAGCTCATAAATTTAAAGTAAAATATCAAAAGCATGTCTGTAATGAAATCTAATAGGTAGGCATAAGAAGTTTGTGCTTGTTTTTTGTTCCATAGTAGAAATTGAGTCAATCCATTAGTTTTTGGCTCCACTGTCCTTTGGCATTGAGCTGTTTTTAATGACAAGTGATTTGCTTTGGCCTTGTTTAAGTTTCATTAACGATTTTTAAAATAATTTTTAATATTTAAAAACTCTATTTAAGACATGGCTTCAATTTCATCAATTGATTTGCCAGACACTTTCAAACATGTCTTCATGTAACAACATTGTTACATTTCATTGCTACTAACGTATTGTTCTTATTAGGACTATTAGTGTTAAAATTAATGCTAAGATATGTTAGTAAATACATTTTGTGTGGTAAGTAAGTAGGCTAATGTTTTTACCATGTAATTGGCCTTTTAAATATTAAAATAACGTTTATTTTAACTTAAAGGTCTAAATGTAATTTTATTTTCTCCATTCGGAGAAAGATGTAGCCTAGGCCTAAATATAATATACAAAACATCGGAAAAATAAAAAGGAGGAAATAAAATAAAAAACTGAGATTATTTTTTAATAAAACTGTTAATTAATACCATATAGGCTATAAAAACCTTAACACCAAAAGATTTAAAGTATTTTATCCTCATGGCTAAATGTTATGCAATAACTTTGGTATGATTTATTTTCAGATAAATGTATTTACCTTTTTCCAATGAAGCATGAATCCATTTATTTTACTTACTATTATTATTTTCAGGTCATATTGACTAGAAAAGTATATTGCAATAACCAAATTTATAAATGGAACCCTATACACTGTTTTGATCCAATCCAACTAGACCTATGTTTTTTTAATTTGTATACTCGACACGAACTCGAGATTCGAATCTTTTGCCATTTAATCGACTCGACTTAAAAAACCTGTACTCGCACATCTCTAATTATTTCCCAAGCTCCTCAAAACACGCTATCTACAATGGCGAAAAGCTGAAAATCAAAATTTTAATTCAACTCATTTGACTAAAACAGAGATTCCCTCAACAATATTGAAGTTAATAGCAATTGAAGATAAAAATTTAAGTAACCAACAAATAAAAGTTTGCCCACAACCAATCAAGCTAATTTTCCTGCCCACCACATGAATACAGACAAAATATTCACCGCAGTGACGAAATGTTGCTTTTGGCGGCGACCAATCTTCAGAATGTTTCCGCGACCTTTATCAGTCACTCCCTGGAAACATCCAACTAATATACGGCAAAACATGTTTGACCCATACAATTTTACAAGGTAAGACCTTTTTACAAGCAAAGTTTTACTTGTTGTTACTCTTTTTCCACCAAGTCACAAACTATATAATTCTTCCCCAAAGTAATAAAAGTTGTATAATTAGTTTCTGATGGTCCAAAACACTCTTAGCTGTCCAGCCTGCAAAAGGTTTTTTTCAGTTTGAATGTGGGTATGACATCTGGAATGCATTAAAAAAATAACTTTCATAGCAACAGTAAGAAATATGTTCAAAACGGTTGACACCTTCAGTCTCGGGAGATTACACCTTCAGTAAACTCATTCACCCACTTTACAGGCGGCATTCCTTTTTCAAATTTACCAGTTTGCTCACATATCTATGCATTTACATAAATCACAGTTACTTCTCCAAGAAAGGTGCATCCATCTCCAGGACTCAATAAACACAACACTGATCAAATATTTGTTTTATTTCTTAGTTAAAATATTAAATCATTTTTTGTTTGGTGCATACTGAGTGTCTAGCATAACAACAATAGGCCTATGAAATTCCCTGACTTTTACACTTATTGAAACCTCTTCCCGTCACTAATGCTATCAGAACAAGTTTCTATAGCAGATATTATTTGCTTCTTAATTGTGACAAGATTACTATATTATTGCCTTTTGCCTATACACAAACGCATACGTACCTGTCATACCTGATTTTCAAATAGACTTTCACAATCCTACAACTGAATTTTTCTTAAACAACCTTTTCAACAACCTTTTTGTGTAGTTCTAGGCTACAACCAAACAAAAAATGTCAAGCTATTTTACAAATTGTCCCATTCCTCTCCAAATTTACCATCAACTTTACATTTTTTGACCTTCTTCAAGCTTGTGGGTCAAATGCCTTGTTTGATGCATAAACATCCAATCGGGTGGCTGTATGTGTGTTGACTCTAAATTTCCTAAAATCGTTTAATTTATCCGACTCTCCGGCTTACCTCGCTGGCCTCAGTCTCCAGGTTGATACTGTCGCCGAGGCTGGTGCTGTGAGGTAGGCTGACGTTGTCGCCTTGTCCCATCGACATGACCCCCGGCGCGACAGGCGTGGCGCAGTGTGACAGCGACAACTCGTGGTCGGGGATCCTCAGGTACGACAGTCTGGCGGTGTACGTCCTCAGTCCTGTGACACAATAGCGGTTGGGATTAAATATAATGGAAGGTTCTAGACAGGTGACTGGTCAGTACCAATGCAAAGATCGACAATAGTAATATATTTTGTGTGAATTTCTCTTTCACCTTTGTACCTTTTAACCTGAATTCCCTGTCAATCTGAGTCCTTGGAGAGAATAGCCCATCATCCTTCTCATGCCACCTGATAAGTGTGGTCCTTATTGCCAAATAATCATTGACAGTTTGACAGGCCTCACTTAAGGAAGGAAGGAATCTACAATGTATTCTGGCCCTGGGAGGATAGGTCTTTGCCAGGAATGTCCAGGATGTCAGCGACGATTGGGAGACCTTCAGGAGCCGGATATGCTGAGGAGTAATTTTTTCTCCCCTTTCAGACTGACTTGCTGACCTTTTTGGCCGTTCCCATCTCTGAACTTTTCTTTCTTTTCAGGAAAAATATTCCATAAGAAAGATGTGCCTTACAGGCTAATTCTGGGCCCTTCTAACCCATTACCATAATTTATAAATGTGTTCCAACTGCCACAATTTTAAACACCGTCGGACACAGCTGAATACAGTGCTCATACCAGTACGATTGCTTATATATAACTATGTTTATAGATATCAGATTCATATGCCAATACATCGCCTCAGGGGCTTAAAATGAAAAACTTACAAGTTTTGATAACAAAGTTTACAGACAGTAGCCCTACTGACCTATCAGCCTCGCGATGGTCCAAACCGTGAACCTCTGCCCTCCCAGTGCCCTCAGCCGCTCACTCTCTATGTCGATGTCCGACAGCAGCCCCCAGCCAACCGACAGGAATGAGAACATCGTCTGCAACATTAAAACAAATCATCTTTATTCACAATATGTATACATAATACATGAGAACAGTGTCAAAATTCCAAACTAAAAACTAAAGGCTACGTCTACGAGTTATAAAACTCCTCAAATGTGTACAATGGTTTTTCAAATAGATAATTTTTCTGTGCTTTGTTGTTTTTTTTTCATTATTAAACATCTTCCACTGCATCTACCAACTACTAATATCAGACACCCGACTACTTTAAACTTGGATTAAATACCCAGGCACTTATTATACTTCTTTTGATAGTTAGGTACTAATTTAATTTATTCCCACCTTGTTCAATCCATGAACTTATTTAAGAATATTAAAACAGCTTGAATAAATTATTCTCATAAATAACTATTTGTAATTATTCTCGTATTCTGATGAAAAACATTTCATCTGAATACAAGAATAATTACAAATAGTTATTTTCTTAATAGGTTGTTCATGTAACTACTATAGACCCTCTTTGAGTCCTTTTTGACCTTTGACCTTTATCGCAGATTGGAGCCCACTCCCCCTTCCCCTCCCAACCCCTCCCCCACCCGTCCCCCTCCCTCCCCCACCCGCTCCCCTCCCTTCCCCCTCCCCCACCCCTCCCCCTCACCCCCCCACCTGGCCCTTCCTATCATTTTACCTAACCTACATTTGGGCAGTGTTGCCAACCTAGTTTTTTCTGTGTAGTGCTGCCAACCTATTTTTTTTTTAAGATTACTTCACCCTAAGTTATACTGTTTGTTATATGTATATATTTATTACGTCACACTACTTTCATTTACTACAGCACCAGGTGTATCAGATCAGACTGAAATAAAATCTATGCATTTATAAAATGAAAGTTGATATTTGTAAATAGTGATTTCTCTTTACGGTGGAAATTATACCTTGTGGATAATTTTATATCGGAAATTATACCTTGTGGATAATTTTATATCCTTATCGGGTTCATCACTCCTGTTTCAACTTGTTTAGATCTGTCACTATTTGTTCAGTAGATATGACCCCTATAGAGCTCTGTTATTTATAAAGAGGAGACCAAAAATATGTTGGATACCATACCTAGCTTAGAGAACATAACTAAACTGCTAGAAAAAGAATGTTTTGAAAAACAAAATCAAATATATAAATTAGAAAGAGTAAAACCCTGATGTTTAAAATGTTTTCCTCCACTCAAGAATAAAAATTATAAACCTCAAACCCTCTCTGCGACTGATATATGGCATAAGGTAGCTGCAACCTCTCATCGTAAAAAAACAAATGTTCAACACAGTGATGTGACAAGTGCTGCACCTAATTTTGTTACAAAAAATCCGTTTCAGGTGCTTCAAGATGATTTGGAGGATGTCGATTCTGACGATGTAGTGCATACTGGTTTTCCCAGTGAAGTAAATTCTTCAGGTTTGAGTACAAACATCATCTCTAGTGTTAATTCTACTAAGGTTCAAAAGCATAAAGGTAGTAATGAAGTTATAAAAAATACTAAGAAGCAAAAGATACTCTTATGTGCTGATAGCCATGGGCGTAATTTGGCTTCCATTTAAACAACTACTCTAAGACATTTGATCCAGTGGGTTTTGTTAGGCCTGGGGGATTGGCTGGGCAGATTCTCAACTATGACAATATTGACGGAGAAAAACTGGGTCATGAAGATGTGCTTACCATTGTATGTGGCTCTAATGACATTGCTCGCAATGAAGCTCATAATGCATTAAATGCTATTGAAGGAACTTTAAAGAAATACAGTAGAGCGTCAAAAATCCGAACCAATTGGGACCGTAGGTGGTTCAGATTACCGATTTGTTCGGATTTTCAAACATAACCTAGAAATGCCTCTTAGACACATAATTAGGCCTACACTATTAAATATGCAGTTCTAGGCTATAGTAAATGAAACAAAAACAATAGTTTTTTTTGTACTTACGTATATTATGTACATTACTGCAGTTGGTTAAAAATAGACACGCCCAAGGTCATTTACCTGGCTCGGCGCGCTCACTCATTCCCCCGCCGGGCGCCGGCAGTTTGGCTCGAAATTTTAAAACATATGTCGCTTCCGTGCTAATTCAATACAGTACAGTATTAATAACATCCTCAGGAGAGGTTCGGATTTTTGACGTTTCGGATTTTTGACGTTCGGATTTTCGACGCTCTACTGTATAGTAGTAATAGAGTAGTCCTACTTGACCTTCCTATCAGACATGATTTAAATGATTGGTCTTGTGTTAATGGGGAAGTAAGAAGAGTGAATGAACTGCTTGAGTCTTTAAGTAAAAAATTTCCCCATGTTTATCTGGTTAAAGTGAGTGCAGCGGATAGACAATTATACACACGGCATGGTATGCACTTGAATGAACGTGGCAAGAGCTGGCTCGCAAGACAAATTTGTGGTGCACTGACAGAAAAAAGTGTGACTGTGATGCCGGTAACTTCCAGTAAACCTAACACTCCGAGTACTGATTTGCAGTTATCACCAATTCAGCTTGAATGTGTCAGGGACGCAATTGAGATAGACTCCACCATTGAACGCAGTGCCTGTGCTTCTGACCCCAACCCAACATCACAGCTACTCATAGCAGTGGAAAAGGAGACTGCGTCTATGGGAAACGACTCTTTTCAACGCCCTGTACCACCACCGTAGGAAACAGTACTTTAAGTGGAGATGATTTTTCCATAATTTGTAATAGGAGTCCTAATTTTGTATTTTCTTCTGATAACTGTATTAATATTTTAGGGCCTAGTGAAAAAGAAAAATTTAAAATTATGCATTTAAATATTCGGGGTATTCAAAAGAAAGTTGACGAATTGGAGGCTATACTTATCGCTGGTAATTATAAAATGGTATGCATAAATGAACATTTTCTTAATTTAGACTCAATTGATTTGTCAGTTCCTGAGGGCTATATTGTTGGTAACAGCTATTGCCGTAAAGTAAATGGTAGGGGAGGAGTGTCTATTCTTGTTTCTAAGGATGTTAGTTTTAAGCCTATGGACTTGATGAATTTTTGTGATGAAATTCATATTGAGGTTGCTGCCATACGTGTTGTTGATTATAGTTCGTGTTTAATTATTGTATCTCTGTATAGGTCCCCTGATGGAAGCGTAAAACTATTTCTTGACAAATTTGACCTAATGTTGAAGTACCTGATTAGTTTTATTGTAAGTTGATTATATGTGGAGATTTTAATGCTGATTTTGATATTACTAAGTGTAAGCCTAGTGTTCCTGAATTTCTGAACCTTTTGCGTCAATATAATTTATACTGTACAAATAGAGAGTTTACTAGGGAAAATTCATGTTTGGACAATGTTGTTACTAATCTTAAGAAAAATAATTTTAATGTTTCTGTATTTGACCCTGCTTTATCTGACCATAAAGCTATCCATTTTGAAATCTTTAAATTGACTGTCGTGAATAAAAATATAGGTGAGGGCCATAAGGGGTTGGTAAGAAAAATCACTGAGCTTAAGAAAAGATTATTTATCAATGAATTGGAGTGTTTTGACTGGTCTTTCTGTATGTTGAACAGTACTTCTGCGGAGGAAAATTTTAATGTATTTTTTGACAAGTTAATATGTATATTTAATAAATGTTTTCCTTTAGTTAGTAAGAATGGTGGTGTAAAAGCAAAAGCTAAGTTAAAAGATTGGTATACCCCACAGCTTGAAAAAATGAAAAATGAAATTCTTTTTTTAGTAGATGTATTTAACAAAACTAATGATGACCAGATTTCGTTCCAGTTAAAAATGAAAAGAAAATTGTATAGACATGCTTTGCAGTCTGCCAAAAGGGATAAAAACATGGAGACGATTGAAAAATCTAAGAACAAGTGTAAAGCTGCTTGGGCAATTATTAATGGCTCTGTAAATAAAAAACATAGCTATGAAAATGATATTCTGCCTGATGAATTTAACAACTTTTTTATTAATGTAGTAGAAGATTTAAGCCATAAAACTGATACAACTGTTGATTTGTCTGCTCAATTTCTCCGTAATAAAACTAAGCCCAATTTTGAATTTCAGTGTAGAGAAACCTCAGCCCAAGAAGTCTTGAAAATTGTTAATTGCCTCTCTAATTCAACGTCAGTTGATGTGTATGGATTTAATAGTGTATTATTTAAAGAAATTATACACCTTATATTGGAGCCTTTTACACATTGTCTAAATAAATGTATAGTAAGTGGGGTTTTTCCTTCCTGTCTGAAAATATCTAGGGTTGTTCCAGTCTATAAAAAAGGTGATCAAAATTTGCCAAGTAGTTATCGCCCAATTTCATGTATCCCGGTAATGGCTAAGATTTTTGAAAAAATTGTAAAGATGCAGTTATGTAGTTATTTTGAAAATTTAGGTCTCTTTTGTCCAAGACAGTATGGTTACAGATGTGGACGTTCGACGATTGTAGCAGTCGACGAACTTGTCAATAATATTCTGCAAAATTTGGAAGATACTTGCTCTGCTCAGTTAACCTTATGTGATTTGAGCAAGGCGTTCGATGTTGTAAGGCATGATTTGCTCTTGCAAAAGCTGCAATATTATGGTGTTCTTAATGCTGAATTTGAATTGTTTAGGTCTTATCTGGACAATAGAAAGCAAGTTGTTGATGTTAAGGGATCCTTGTCAAAAATTATCAATGTCAAATATGGTGTCCCACAGGGTTCTGTTCTGGGACCTGTACTTTTCTTAATTATGATAAATGATCTCCGCTGTAATCTTTCCACATTTTCAACTATATATGCTGATGATACCACATTACTCAGTACGCACAAAGATATTACTCAACTTAAAACTTTGACTAAAATTTCTTTAGATGAAGCTACAGATTGGTTTCTTGCTAATGGACTGTACTTAAATGAAAATAAAATTCAGAATCTCCTTGTTACTTTAACTTCCACAAAAATAATATAAATTCTGATGTTTCTGATAGTGTTAAAATACTTGGCATTACTCTTGATTCTCAGCTCTCTTGGAGTTGCCATATAGATGAAGTATGTAAAAGACTCTCTAGAGTAATATATTTACTAAGTAATTTGAAAAGACATGTAACTTTAGATTATCTAAAAGTTGCTTATTTTGCTTTTTTCCAAAGTATAATTCGATATGGCCTTATTGTATGGGGTAATGGTACAGGTATTAATAAAATCTTATTACTGCATAAAAGGGCACTGAGGATAATGACTAATTCACATAAACTGGAACATTGTAGACCTCTATTTAAAGAAACAGGTATCATGACCATAGTAAATCTGTATATATTTGATGTCTTGTTATTAATTAAGTCTAATTTTAACCACTATTTACAAGTGAACCACTTTCATTCTTACTCTACACAGGGAAATGATAAGTTAGCTGTGAGCAGATGTAGACTGACTAAGACTATGAATTATCATACAAATTTAGCTGTAAAATTATATAACAGGTTACCTTCACACTTTTCTCCTTTACCTTTAAATGTTTTTAAAAACAAACTTCATGACTGGCTAATAAAACATCCCTTTTATGATATTAGAGAATTTTTTGAGATAAATCTAAATAAGGATAAATTTTAAAATCTGTATCTGTTATGACATGTGTCTAATCTGTCTGTGCATTTTGTTGTTGTATAAATATTTTATCACCTACATGTCATATATTATATGGTTAATTTTATTGTAGTAATAAGTACTGTGAAGAGGTCTATTGTAATTGTTGTAAATTACTGAATGACTAATAAATATTGTCTATTGTCTATTGTCTATTGTCTGTAACTTATTTGCTATGCCAAACGTTTTAACTTGTAATACTATTCCCCTGTATGCTTTTTGTAAGTAATTTCATCCTAATTGTACCTTGTGTAAGTCATTATTAAACTATGCAGACAAGGGGAAATAAGAAGTAATTAATAACAAACGAAAACGCTTATTGATACATTTTGTACTATAACTATTTACATAATTATATCATTCTTAAACAAATTTTATTCCTCTACCGATACCCCAGTCCTGGCGGTATCTCCGTTTCACAATGTTTCCAACCTACCTTTTGCATAAAAAATCTCTTATTTCACAGTATTGTTGTTATCATTTCAACATAATACAAAAAAATGAAAAATTGAGTTAAATTTATTAAATTATTCAGTTCACCCTGATACAAAAGGTACTAAAAAAACTATTTAAAAATATGTTAATTTGTATTGGCTGAATATTTAGGTACGGGAGTTGGAATTTTGTATTCCATTTTCTTTCACAATTTTGCAAACTTAATTGTTTTTGTTTTCTCTTAGATAAGGTTTCAAACCTAATTGTTTTTACGCTTTTCATTATCAATGTTGCTAACTTAATTTTTTGAAATTAATCCTTGCCATTGTTTCCAAACACTTGATATTATACTGTGACACTGATGCAAACCTAGCATTTTTCCTGTTCGTTATTGTCAACCTAACTCTTTTCGTAATTGTTGGTGTCAACCTAAATGTGTACTTTTATCTCTCAAAGTCTTTCTGTACTTTTTGTTAACGGATAAGCCAACATAACCTTCTGAGCATTCTCTTTTACACTTTTCCTATCCTAAATTTATTCTTTGCAGTGTTTGCCAACCTTAGTATTTTGCGTTCTTTATTTTTTACAAAGTTGCTAACCTAGAGTTTGTATTTTTTCATTCTTAATGTTACCAATATAATTTCTAACCTTTTCAATTATATTGCCAACGTAACGTCTCAATCTTTCTTCTACAGTGTTGCCAACCTAACGTTTTGAAATGTTTTTCGCAGGATTGCTAATTTATATTTGAATTGCGGTGTTAATGCAGAGTTTCCTAACGAACTACTGAATCACTCGCTGTGTCGCCAACCTAACTTTCTAAAATTTTATTTCGCAGAGTTGCCAACCTACCTTTTTGTAACTTTAGGGCAGTGTGTCCAACCTTTTAAAGGTATTGGTGAATGTTTTATTTACAAAGCTTCTAACTTAAATGTTGGTGTTTTCTTTTTAGATAGGGTTTCAAACCTTGTTTTTACTCTTTTGTTCTCAACTTAACATTTTGCAATCTTTCTTCCAGTGTTGCCAAGCTAAATCTTAATATGTTAGGTCACACTGTTCCCAAGCTAACTTTTTCCTGCTTGTTGTTGCCAGCCTACTATTTGCATTTTAAAAAATCTTTAGTAGAATTGTCAACTTTTATATTTCGCAGTATTGTCATACTAACATTTTTCTTTCACAAAGTTGCCAACACAACTGTTTGTATTTTCTTTTAAGGGGGTTCAAATCTGATTTTTGTATCTTTCATTCTCAAAAATGCCAACTTTACTTTTTGCAATTTGTCATTTCCAATGTTGCCATACTAACTTTTTTCCTGCTTGCTGATGTCAACCTTAATTTTTTCCTACTTGTTGTTGCCAACCTAAACGTTGAATTGTTATACCGCAGTGTATTTCTATATTTTTTCGTTACCGTAACGGAATTGCAAACATAACTTTCTGAATATTCTCTTTCACATGTTTACTAACATAACTTTATATTGTGCAATGTTTGAATACCTATGTAATTTGTGATCTTTCTTTCACAAAGTTGAGAACCAGAATTTTTGAAATTCTGTTTTGCAGGGTTGATAACCTATTTTTTTTGTTTTTTGCATGGTTTCCTATCTAACTTCTGAATCATTTGCTGCGTCACCAACCTAACTTTCTAAAATCTTCTTTCTCAGAGTTGCCAACCTACCTGTTTGTAGGTGTACATTTTGGTATAGTGTTTCCAACCTTTTAATAATTTATTTGCAGTGTATTTCTGTACTTTTTTGTTCCAAGTAATTGTCAACAAAATCTTAACTACATCATCTTCTCACTTTTATTTTTTGGAGTGGTTACCAACCTAAGTACTTTGTGTTCTTTCTTTCTCAAAGTGGTCAACCTAGATGTTGTGTATTTTCGTTCTTAATGCTGCCAATACAATTTCTGATTTGTTATCCTGATGTTCCAAACATAACGTCTTAATCTGTCTTTCACAGTGTCGCCAACTTAACTTTTTGACATTTTGTTTCGAAGGCTACCTAACTTTTTGGATTTCGGTTTTTGTTCAGAGTTTCCTACCTAACTCTAAATATTTCACAGTTTCACCTACCTAACTTTCTGAACTGTTCTTTCGCAGAGTTGCCAACCTACCTTTTTGATTAACTCGGGTGTAGTGTTTCCAACCTTTTAATAATTTTTAAAGGCATTGGCAAATTCTTCATTCTTAATGTTGCCACCTAAAATCTTTGCAATTTGTCTATACCAATGTTGCCAAACTAACTCTTAATATTTTAATCTGACACTGTTGCCAACTTAACTTTTTTCCTAAATGTTTTTGCCAGCCTAAATGCTGTGTTTTGATTTCGCGGTGTATTTCTGTAGTTTTTCGTTCAAGGAATTTCCAATAAAACTTTCTCTACATTCTCTTTCACAGCTTTACTTACATAATTTTATTTTGTGCAGTGTTTACCAACCTAAGTACTTTGTGTTCTTTCTTTCTCAAAGTGGACAACCTAGATGTTGTATGTTTTCGTTCTTAATGCCGCCACTACAATTTCTGATTTTTGTCATAATGTTGCCAACATAACGTCTCAATCTTTTTTGCAGTGTTGCTAAAATGGCTGTTTGAAATTTTGTTTCGTAGAGTTGTTAACCTAGCTTTATGTTTTTCGGTTTTTGTGCAGAGTTTCCTACTTAACTTCTGGATCTTTCACAGTGTCACCAACCTTACGTTGTGAAATTTTCTTTTGCAGAGTTGCCAACCTATCTTTTTGTTACTTTAGTGTAGTTTTTCCAACCTTCTAATATTGGTTAGCCATTGGCAAACTACTTTTTACATATTTCTTTCGCAGAGTTGGCAGTTTAACTTTTATTTCAAACTTGTAATTTCTACTTCTTGATAACGATCACTACTTCCAGATTGGCAGATTATTATTTCTATTACGCAATTAATATGATTTTAACATACATTTATTAGTTTGGTCATGTATATTTATTGAATGAGAGTATTTTAGGGTAAATGTATTACAATCTATTCTTATATTTTCCCATCAGTTAGTTATCTTTCCGGTTGTGAACAGATAGTTTTTGGGTAGTGAATATTTGTCTTTTTATATGTTTTTCCTACCAGCTTAACGTTTTTATTTTCACAGCAGCAGGACTTTAACTTTAGGTTCAAATACTAACTGAAACCTATAACGAGTTATTTTTTCTGAAATAATATTTTAGAAATATTTTAAAAACTATTTTTAATAGTAAGTTTTATAATTTCTACAATTAGTTTAGTTTTCGTTTATAAACTTTGTAAAATTTCATTGCTAATTAGATTGTTGCGTTTAGGTTCGGAAAGCTACTTAACGGTCTTTGTTTTCTATCGAACTTCTAGGCTATCTGATCTGACTTTATTTTGCTGATTTTAAATATTTTATGTAAGAGTTCAACACTTAAATGAGATTTACCTGAAATATAACATTTTAATGCAAGACATAAACAATTTATAATACCGAAGGTATAGTTTTCATAAATAATTATTTTTGTTTGTAAGCTTTTTTTATAAACGACATTGGAGATTTGATTTTAAGCGTATTTTAAGGTGGAATTTGGTATTTCCCAGTGAGATACCATTCGTAACCTCACAGATCGTGTTCTCATTGGGCTTATTTTAAATTTGTTGATAACTTAGTAAACCTAAAGCCGGATTTACTTAAACAAGTATTTAGAGTCTTGTGAAAAAACTATCTGATACATTACCTTACAGGTAAAATGCATTTCCAGTCATAAACTTTAATTAACGTGTATTTACTATAGCCTTTCATTTTTAAGGTTTGGTATCTTGCCTTACATATTTGTATTTACATGTTGAACTTGTCATTTAATTCTCAGATATGGTTCCATGAGTTATCTTAGTAGATTCTTATTTGACTGATCGTAAAAACATATGATACAGAGAATTATTAGTGGTAGATATTAACTTGAATTATTAAAATGTGTCAGATTCATAAAAATCGAAAAAAAGTTACCCTACACATATAAAACTATGCTAATATTTGTTCAAACAATTGAAAATTGTGTGGGTTAGCTGAATTTATGATAACCAGGTTTATCAAAACGACTAAAATCAAACACAATACCCTTACATCTAAAACAAAGTATAATTATTTTAAAAGTTATACTGTCGAAACAGAACCAGGTGCTTCAGACCAGCCAAAAGTATAAACATTGGACTCAGTTTATTTTGTTTTTTTACAACAAAGTACTTGGGAGTGTTGACAGTTAAATATCCGCCCCTAGTAAATAATTGATTTTGTATCCAGCCCTATTCGAATCTCCGTATTTCCCTTGTTGTGATAAACGGGTTTTCCTTTCAAATTCCAAATAGCAAAAATTGACTGTAAGAAATAATCATCATCATTTATAAATGAGGCTCCGAAAGCTAACTTGTTCTATTTTCATTTCGTATTAACCAACATGAAATTAGATTGCAACATATTTTGTTGATGAAGTATAAAGATTCGCCTTAATTACAGATGTGCAGGGCCGTTGCTAATGTTATTTTATACTTAAACTTCACATATTTACAAATGCAAATTTTAGTTTATAAACTAAACATAATATTTACAACAAAGTATCTATTTGAATAGAAAATAACCAGGTACATATGAACAGCAAAAATATAAAACTTGGACAACATATCTTATATAAATTGCTACTTAAAGCAATGTATTATTATTTTTACTAATACAGTCTTAGGGTCATTAGTAAAAACTTAATATGTACATTTCTGAAATTAGTGATTTTCTGTCGAGTCCATCAACTAATATTTCTTTGAACTGTAAAATTGTTTAATCTTATAGATTAAGTCCAGGGGACTAAATTCTCATAGTCATACTCTTAAACACAAGTTATTTTAGTATTTTGCGATTTTTCATTATTTTCCACTACACATTTAGTAATTATATCGTGAATATTTATCTGAAAAGCTATTAAAGTAGAAAAACTAAAATAATTTCTTTACTGCGATTATTTATCTAATGTGGTAAAGGCCAAATCTCCAAATCTGTGATAGCTCCATTACTACAGCATTTTATTTCTAGATGTACGGATTTTCACTAACCGATTGAACTGTCTTTTGGTTGACTTTCTAAATTGTTCAATTACCTACGTAAATGGATTCAATATAATGGATTCAATTTAATATAATTCTTTCATTTACCAAGAGTCAACCCATATTTTGAGAACTTACAAAGGACCTTGGGTAAATAGACATTAGAAAAATCTTTATTGTACATAACGCCGGGTAAATTTCTATTTTCACCAACATTAACCCTACATACTGAGTCCCTCTGTTTAGTACTTACATGTGATGGCCACCTTAGTGAAACATGCTTATTCGATTATAAAGGTAGAGAATTGAAATCCCAATGCAAAAAATGTGATCTAATTCTGTTCCACTTGTTCTCAACCCTGTAATGCACAGCACTCCCACCCCAATATTGCATTTAAAATTTTAAATAGAACCAGATACACCAGAAAAGCCAAAAAATACATTTTTTCAATAAAAAAATGGCACCAGTATTGGTTTATACCCCCGTTATTTGACTGCACCAGCATTGGTTTATACCCCCGTTATTTGACTAGTTTTTTTTTTTTTAGTTTTTAAGGCGGAAATTGCTTCCCTAAAGTCAGCTGCTGTGTGCAAACTCATTTTAAATCATACCGTGATCCCAAAACCTGAATATTCCACCAAAGTGGTTCAATCCCAACCTTATATCTACAAAACTACCTTTAGTGAAGATTAAAATAAATAACTTTCCAGTAATATAAAAACCAAAAAACCATTTTGACACCATCTATATCCGCAGTAGGGAATTTTAAAAAGTAGATACACTTGTTAAAATTAAGTTCTTTTAATAGATGGTATATAAATAACCTTGGCCAAAATTTTTCAGACATATATGGCCTTCTTATATTTTAAAATACCATAATGCTGCTCTTAAAGCTTTTGTGTGTTGCCACCAACGTCCTTGGTGTGCACAGGAAACATCAAACCTTGCCAAATTCCAATTAACCAACCTTGATTCATGTGTTCTAGTTTGTGAAAGTGATGAACAATGGACAAAATTCACAGTCTGATATGAATCTTTAAACTCGCCGACATATCCTAAAATTGCTTACTTTTATTTTTTCAATGTTTTTTTATGGTAATAACTCCAGTTATCTCCTTAAATATTTGAAAAAAACTACAGCATCTACATGTTTAAATACTCTAAAAAACTAGCTTAGAGCTGACATATTTTGAAGACAACCGTAGTCAGTTCAACAAAGCTCACTATGAAATCAATGGAGCTACTGAGTAACAAACATTCAAATAGCTTTAGTAGTTATTAAAACACCAAAATAAAATACAATGTTTTTTATAAACACCCCTTAGATATTAAAAATGTATCCTTCAAATCCACATTATAAAACTTTCTAGCGGTTCTGAGTTTTTCAGTCACGAATCCACAAATAAAAGGCATCTGAACTTTATAAATCCAGGGATTCACTTTGCTCCTCCAATTCACTTTTCTTTTGATCCAATTATTCTGTGGTGAAACCAGCATCATCAGCTAATCTATACTTATTTAATAGGTGAGCAGGTTTTTTGTGACAATCACTCCTCCTAAACTCCTGAACCGATTTTCATGTTTTTGGTGTCATTGGAAAGAGCCTAACGTGAAGTTGTGCAGGAAACTTTTTTATAGAGAAATAATTTGTGAGTGGGGCCCTGGGGTCCCTTAAAGTTGAGTTTTTTTCCTATAAGCTTAACATTGGGAAATAACTATAAGTTTTAAGAAATCAGCTAGATAGAGTAAACACAGTTAATCAGCAGGCCACGTTGGCTTTGGGACGGTAACACAATACTTATACGGGAATATCAGTATAATATTGCGTTGTGATCGCGAGCAAAGCCGCGTCAGGCTACTAGTAACTTTAATTTTGGCATAAAATCTTACACAAACAATATTTGTTGCATGAAATAGCAATAAATTTACTGCCATATTTATAGTCTGATGCTGGTGACGTGGCGAGTTAAGAATTAAGAATTCAAGCTTTTTCTTGTTTTTATTTTACCTGCGAAGGAGTCTGTACCCTAACGAGGTCCATGGGTGAAGTGAAGCCTCTCACAATGTTGAGGGTGGAAACCAACACCGGGCTATGGTCGTATGGCTCACTGAAAAAAATACAAAATATTAAAATCTAAGCTACCTTTTACAGTGAAAAAAAGTTATTTTCTTAAATAAAACATGAAATAGTTAGGCCTATGTGTGTTATGGGAGTAGGACGGGTTGTGTTTGCATTCAAAGTAGATTTAGTTTTTCACTGAGAAGCGACGCACATATGGATGATCTAAGCCAAAGGGAAGTGAAAAACTTATAGCCCAATCTCCACCAAGATAAAAAGTTATAAAATAATATGTAAAATTAAAATAAATATTTGAATTGCAAAGTATTTAGACCTATAAGCAACTATCTAAAGGAAACATAATCCAAGCTTCAAATTTAGTAGCATATACAGGGTATTAAAAAAACCTTAAATTATTTAGGATATGATTATTCATGCAACAATTAAGAAAATAGTTCCCATAAAGATATGTCCTAGAACGATTCCACTTATCTGTCTGGATGACATTTTTTACTGAATCACATTACTTCAGCTGGGAATGTACAGATTAAACTTTGCACATATTTTAAAAAGGTACTTTGGGTAAAATAATGAACAAAATATCTTACTAATTTCAAAATGGCAGTCTTTAACAACATTAATATCTAAACTACGGTACACAAAATCCTTAACTCAGTTGGCCATTCGATTCAGCCGATTTATTTAGTTCTTTTTTAAATAATGAATATTTACATTCGGTTATTCTATCAGTCATTTCAACGACATTTTTCACAATGGCTTCGCCCCATTGCCCTTCAAAGTCCTAGTTCCTTCAAACACAAATGTATCCAGATTTAAATGTGCATTCATTTGTAATGTTATACAAACCTTGACATAACGAATCTGAAGGGAATGAATAAAAAATCTGTGATGTCAAGGAATATGTTAAAATGAGGTTCATTAAATTGAGGTTAGGTTAGCTAAGATTTCCCTATATATAGAGGTTCACAAACTGATTTATTAACCTCTTATCAACAAAATAAATTGAATTACAAACTTTTTAAAAAACTGTGCTATTCTATACAAACAATGGATTTCTATGTTTTACCTCAATGCTTAATGTACACTGTTTTCATTTTACCCCCATCGGTACTGCACAACTCGTTATTTTATGTCTGCACTTCCCACGGCAACTGACGCACAGACTGAGGATTCAAAGTTGAGACACAATTGATTTCTAGAACTCTTTAATTGTTTACGTTTGTTATATCGGGGTTTAGACTGGAAAGTTTATTATTGAAAGGTAAAATTTGCTGTGTAGAGGTTCTTCATTAAAAAAAATAGTTATACAGAGTTAGGCCTAAACTTATTTTTGCTGGTTTTATGAAGGGGATTTTAAAAAATTGGTTAAATCAAGGAATTTGTTATATTGAGCTTTGTTACATCAAGGTTAGACTGTAAACACTAAGCCTCACTTGAACTGGTGGCTGATGGCCTTGGCTAGTCCGTTGCCCGAGCCGCACGGGATGATCCCCATCTTGACTTTCTGGAAGGCCGTTTCCCAGTCCGGCCGCTCCATCACTCCGTTGATGATCTCAAACAGGATCCCGTCCCCACCCATGGCCACCAGACCCCCTCCGTATTGGTAGATGTCCTGAAACATAACCTTCATTACTTTGACATGTCTTGTTTCTGCATTTTTCATTAAAACATATTGGTTAGTAAAAAATATAAAACATTGTAATGGTCAATATTTTTACATGCAGAAATTGTCATAGGGTTTATGGTTTTTGAAATATGTAAAACAATTTAACGTTTTAAAAATTGATAGGCTATGGCTTTTTAACATTTTTAGCGAAGTTCCCTAAAGAGAAGAAGCTACTACCTTAGGTGACATGGTAAAATTTAAGCCCAGGACCATGATAACTTTTCGTTTTGAGGTCCCCCAAAGGCCAAAAACACCAATCATTGAAATGTAAAAAAAATATATATATATATTTATGTGTCCGAAACTATCGTAGTGTGTGCGTGCGTGCGTGCGTGCGTGCACAAATTCACCCTAAAATTTTTAAAAAACTTAATTTTGGTTTTGACTATATTGTAGAGCTTGAAAAAACAAATAATATAGTTTTTTTAATTATTAACCTAGGTTGAGTGGTTGCGGAGAAAATTCAAAAAACCTACTCATAAAATGTCCCATGTTAATCTTATGGGAAAAAGGTTTTTGATTTTTCCTCAGTTCATTTCAATGTAAACTTTACATTTGCTTTTACCAATCAGTTCAGCTCCACAAAACAATCATTTTGGTGTTTAAATTGTAATTCTACGTCCAACCGTTGCAGAGATATTCAAAGTGCTAAACACAGTACGTTGTCCAATGTTATCCTTATGGAGAATAAATAAAATTTGATATCTTGATTATTTATGAATGTATATTGATGAAACTTGGTATGTGGCTTCACTTAGTTCTGGTGTTTTGAAATTTGCACAAAAAAAGATTTGTTGCTGATTATCCCCGTAGCAGCAAACCTGCGTACTCAGCCCCCATGTTATTCTTATGGAGGATAAGTAAAATGTAATTACTCCCTTAATTATCAACATAAATTAATAAAACTTGGTATGTGGCTTCACCTTGTTGAGTTATATTGATATTTGCATAAAAACCCATTTTTTGTTCCTTGTTACAGCAAACCTGCTTACTCAGCCCCCATGTTTTTCTTATGGAGAATAATTAAAATGTTATATAGCGCTTATTTATGATTGAATATTGATGAAACTTGGTATGTGGCTTCGCCTAGTTAAATTCTATTTATGTTTGCATAAAAAACAATTGTTTGTGTTCCTTGTTTCAGCAAACCTGCGTACTCATCACCAATGTTATTCTTATGGAGAATAATTAAAATTGTATATATCGCTTATATGTGAATATATTTTTATGAAACTTGGTATGCGGCTTTATGTGGTATTAAGACATATATTATGCATTGGAAATTCGCTGAGTACGCAGGTTTGCTGTGACGGGGGCATTTACTCTTGTTTTGTGTAGGCCTACCTACTGTCAATTTGTTCTAAAAATAAACTGTGCAAATTACAATGTAGACAAATTTATTCTAACAGCACAGCGGTCTTTCAATTTTGAGCGCAGTAGATTATATTCTAACACATATGGTTAAAAACATAAAACCAAAGAAACAAAAAACAGAGAGGGAACGAATATAAGGACAGTTCCGCATCACTCTGTGCATTCAAAATCGAATAGTTTCTGCAAGTCTCCGATTTAGATGACACCACAGTAAGACACCTCTGATGTTCCATCTCTGTGCAAGTGAATGAAAAACGTTAAATAAAGGGGAGTGTAATACCAGTGAGCGGACGAGAGTGCGAGCGTCATCAGGGTGTCTGGTGACGTGAAGGTCGTAATTGACGTCTGCCTCCGTCAACAGAGGAACCACCCGGCTCTGGAAGATGTCCCGACCCTTGCCCTGGCCCGACTTGGGGTTCAGAAGTACCAGCACTTTGTTCTCTGAAACGAAAACATTACGATATCAACGCAACAGTCAGCGTACTAACTCAAGTGGAACATAGTAAATTTCTCAACTCACTTTGTAGGACCCCGAAAACATTGAATGTTTTGAACTTTGTAGGACTAGAGTAGGACCCCGTTAATCCCATCTCGGATCATCCAACACCACACTTAGTCCGACCGCGCCGTTATCGGCATTTGTTATTGTTTACATAACCAGTGTGTCGCCGTTCAGGTCTTCTCCTGTTGATGGCTCATCATTGAAGATATAAATCGGTAGACCGGTAACAGTTGATAGTGTGTCTGTGATTTTCGTATAAATATTTGTATTACTGTGTACTGTATTTTTATCACAATATAATTCATTTATTATTTACAGTAATATTAAATATGTAGCATGTCAAAATGTTTATTCATATTACTACAAATTATTTATTCTTTTGTCTCTGAATAGCTTTATTTTTATTTTGACACTAATTCTATACTCAAAGTATATGAATAAAGGCATGTTCTATTAAACTGGAACGATTTTACTTGCTTGAATTAATAAGCCCATAACTAAAGACATTCACATAGGCTAGTACAACCAAGTGCACTTTAGTAGGCTACACCATACCACTACCAAAAAAATCAACATGCCACACGAAACCACGATGCCACGATGGTGTCATGTTCTGCTTGGCTACTTAAAAATCATGGAAAGACAAGTGAACATAACAAATTAGCACTCCAATACCTCAGCAATATTTAATGATCAAATGATCCAGTTTTTTGACATGGTAATTTTACAGGTTTTATACAAACAAAATCATGAATACAGGTAGAAGTAGTGTAAAACAAATAAGCCTATATTTTTGGGGTAATTTTGCAGTGATTAAATTTAGCATAACATAAACATTTAGCGAATTTCATATATATAAAGCATGTAGAATTCATGTTCAAATATGTATACTTGTATCATACAATTATAGTCTGTAGTTACAATAACTTTTGTAAAAAGTCCAGTCTTGATGAGATTAGGTACACACTTGTACAGCACCTTCTATTTTCGTGAGGTTGTAACAAATGTTTTGTTTTTGTTTTTAGTAATCTGTCCAATATTATTCTTATGGGAGATATGATACTGAGGTTTTGGAGCCATTGGAGGTATGTCTGAATTGGTCCAAATGTGACATTCTTAGGTCTTGGCACCAAAGTGGATCGTAGTTGGTCAATATGACATTTTAGCAACCGTCCTGATGTGTCAAGAGAAACTATATAATGCCGTGTTCCCAGCTTTTTATTTATTTCCCCAAACTGCCCCAAACTTTTATTTCTTGTTGTTGATGAACAGATGGACTTGTACCCTCTGCCCCTGGTGAAAAGAATGTGCCAGTGGAGCATCTGATTTTGAGGCTTGATGTCAATAAGGGAAGATAGCGTCTATTCGGATTCTCAACTTCCAGTTCAGGTAAAATTCGGCAGGAGATTGGCCGCAGGCGAGAGGAGTAGCCCGATACCGCATAAGAATGTTTTGAACTTTATGTGGCATAGGGATTTTCTCAGTAGAGAAGGCTTCGAGACGGTGCTTCAATGTTTAACTGAGCGCTCTGCTAGACCATTGGTTGCTGGATGGCCTGGTGCGATGAATTTTTGAAAAATTCCGCGTGCTTTGCAGTAAGCGTGGAAAGTGTCACTCTGGAAGATTGTAGCGTTGTCAGATACAAGAACTTTTGGGTATCCATGAGAAGCGAAAATTTGTTCAAGCAATTAGATGATGTTTAAGCTGGATGGTGCGTCCTTGAGTACCTTTACCTCGGCCCATTTTGATCTGGCGTCAATGCATACAAGGAAGTTGAATCCTTGAAATGGCCCGGCATAGCCTATATGTACCCTTTCCCAATTTTCTTTAGGGGGGTCCAAGGGTGAACTGTGGCTTTCGGTGGGTTTTCGCGGGTTAGAGCAGAATTTTCGTATCCTCTTACAAGACATTTGATATCTTTATCGACATTTGGCCAATAGACATACCGGCGTGCAAGCTGCTTCATCTTGGTTATTCCAAGATGTGTTTCATGAAGTTCATCGAGGATCTTGGACCTAAGAACGGTTGAGATATAGGCCCGGTTTTCTAGAAAGAGCATTCCCTCAACTAATTTAAATTCTGAGTCAATTGAGCTGGTTAGAAGGTGGTGCCTGATCTTTGAGAGTTCTGGGTCTTTCTCAGTTTCGATTCTGATATTTTCAGCTGTGATTTTATGACTTGAAATCTGAAAAATAACTTGAGCGCAAATTTGATTCACCTCTTCACCCATGCCCTTTTCAGTAAATGCACGGATGTTTTTGAGAGAAGCTCTTGATAGACACTCTACGTTTTTGTTTTCAATGCCCTTCTTGAATTTCAATTTGTAGTCGAAACTTGAAAAATAAGAAGCATATCGGAGCAGGCGTGCTGAAGTCATTTGAGGAAGAGCCTTGTCGTGTCTGAAGATTCAAGAGATTGGTTGATTATCCGTAACTAACTGGAATTGAGTCCCAAATAAGTAATAATAGAAGTGTGAGACACCAAATATTAAGGCAAGTGCTTCAAGGTCTAGTTGACTGTAGTTGCATTCAGCAGCAGTGAGTGAATGCGAGATTTAGGAATTGGGTTTCTAAGCTCCCTGGATCGTATGGCTGAGGACAGCAGCTAGTCCAATAGGTGAGGCGTCCGTGGTGAGGACTAATGGAAGTTCTGGGTCGAAGGGTACGAGTACCCGGTCACTACAGAGCTCAGCTTTGATATTTAGAAAAGCTGTTTCACATTTAGAAGTCCATTCCCATTTGATACGTTTCCGCAACCGGTGTCGTAAGGGTGAAGTGAGAGTCAATGCGTCTGGAAAGAATCTAGAATAATATGAAACTAACCCCAAGAAACGTCTTACTTCCTCGACGTTTGAAGGGCGGGGCATTTCCTGGATAGCTTTAATTTTGGCTGGAGATTTGCTGATTTTATTGAACTCCACCACTCGACGTAGGTATTCGATTTTTTCTTTGAAGAAAGAACACTTCTGCTTGTTGACGTGTAGGTCGAAGTCAGAGAGACGTTGAAGGCAGGCTTGAAGGTTGTTTCTGCATTCTTCCATGGTGGAACCATGGCAGATAATATCATCAAAGTACACTTCAGTTTTCGGTAAACCCTTCAAGATCTGCGCAAGGATTCGGCTGAATTCGGATGGAGCCGTCTTGATCCCGAAACTGAGGCGATTGACACGATATGTACCGCAGTGCATTGACATCATTTGGATCATGCTCGTATCCTTATCGACCTTGAGGTGCAGGTATGCTTTGTAGAGGTCAAGTTTGCAAAAGAAATGGGATCCACGTGAACTACTCAGTACGTCATCGATTTTTCGAATTGGATGGTTGGACTGGACAATTCGCTCTTGACCCCACATTGGTAGTCGACACAGAGACGAACACCGCCATCTCTTTTGGGTATGACAACAAGGGGAGATCCCCAATCACTGGTTGCAATGGGCGTGATGATTCCATCAGCTTCAAGTGTGTCTAATTTGTGGTTGTCCTGTCGAGAATACATTGAATATAATTTAAACCATTCTTTATATTCAAAACCAGTTAGGGAACTGGCAGATGTCGGATTGAACCAATACGGCAGATTACATAAAAACAAAACCAGTTAGAGAATTCAATAAAAATATTACAAGATCTGCTGACACTTCTTAAATAGTTAGGTTGTACAGGTTGATAAATAGGGCTACTAATATTATTACTTTTATTAACATTGTAAAAATGAATGACAAAAAGTACCCTTTTTTATTTTGATTTAGTTTATTGTCGGGGGGGAGAGAGAGAGAGAGAGAGAGAGATAGAGATTTATATTTGAACGAATAGTGTTTTTGACATCTGGGGACCTCAAAACAAAAAGTTATCATGGTCTCGTGCTTAAGACTTACCACGAGACCTATGGTAATACCTTCTTCCCTATAGCGGAAATTCGCTAAATGATGTAACACCTTCATAAAAAGAAATATAAATAAAATCTCAAAAAAACAAAGGAATAAATGTGTATTACATGGTTAATATAGTTAAAGTGTTCTTTAAGTATACTCTTAATTCTTAAAATGTTTTGAACAAACTACAAAGCAAAATACAAATTATTAGACTTTCTTTACCGTGGAATTCCCAAGGTCAATTGCTGGCAATAATGTGATTAGGAAAGATAAGAAATAACAGCAATAATTCTCTATGAAGGCCAACATTCAAGTCATGAGTCATCTGCGTGTTGTGTTGTTCTGACTAGTGTTCACTTTCAATGCAGGGAATCAATTCATCATTCAAGCAAAACATATCTGTCCACAAATGGAATCAGAGACATTTAACTGCTTTTTGTCAAACACATAAAATAATTTATTTTTAAACACAAAATTACATCTTTTTTTATATTTACCATCTTGTATGTAAATAAAAAGTGTAAATTATATTTTATAGCGTTGTTAGGCATAGTTTATTTCATCCTGATAAAATAACTGTGACAATAAATATAACGTACTATAAGTAAAATTAGCTATTATTAATTTATTTAAACATTACGTCACTGCTATAGTACGAGGTGAAATAAAAATATAGTTTTACGGTTTCTAAAGATATTTCTAGGAATACATAAGGAAATGGTCACCAAAACATTTAGAGCCTAATATAGGTTATTACAAAATTGTATAAAAGTACTGCAATGAAAAAATAGTACTATTTACATATTAAGGACTATAAATACTTTAAACATGCCATTCCACTTTAAGGTTAACATGATGAAAATAATTGTGTAATCAATTAATCAATCAATAAGTTATTCTTTATTCACATTACCATAAAGAACAGTAAATATGTCAAAGGATCTAAGGTTAAAGAAATTATCTACAGGGTAATGAACCCAAATTGTAAGTGCAAGTCAAAATTTGCAAGATTAAATTTACAGGGTAATGAGCCCAAATTGTAAGTGCAAGTCAAAATTTACAAGATTAAATTTACAAACTATCAGTTTATAAATGTTTGATAGTTTTAAAAATAGCTTTAAGGGTTAATTTTCAAAATTACAACAAACAGAATCTTGTAAAATAAAACTTTCAAAAAGACAAATCTACCTCGACTTGTATTTATATTTTAGAAACTAATATTTTTGCTTATTATAAATTAGATAAACAATAACGAATTCATACATATAAAAATGTAACTGGAGATAAATTACCATAACTGGGGCTGAGCATTGATTAATATTTACAATCTCATACAAATACAAAGTTTGTGAACCATTTACAGATAAATTGAAAACCTGAAAGATCTATCCATCCAAAAATAAATTTTAAAACCTTACAATATCACTAAAGTTGTATGATATTAAAGAAATCATAGACCATCAACTGGTCTATCCGAAATGTTAAACTTATAAATTAATAAAACATAATAGATTATAGGTTAGAGAGGAATTTCACAAGCCTAACGGTTAGGTTAGATAGATAGATATCTTTATTTCTCAATTGGCATACATCATTGTACATAGAGAATTGTCAATACATGTCCAATATCACAAATAGTTTTAACAAAATATAACTAAGGAGGAACAGGTCTACTTATAATTCCAAAATACAAGCAAAAAAGATAGAGAAAAAATAATAATAGTAAATACCCCCGTCGCAGCAAACCTATGTACTCAGCGAACTTCCAATGCATTTATATGTTTCTCACTCCTACATAAAGCCACTTACCAAGTTTGACAAAAATACATTCATAAATAAGTGATTTATAACATTTTATTTATTCCGCATAAGAATAACATTAGGACTGAGTATACAGGTTTGCTGCAACGAGGAAGATAAGAAATTAGTTTTTAGCAATTATCAATATAACTGAACCAGGTGAAGCTACTTACCAAGTTTTATTAATTTATGTTCATAATTAAGGGAGATATAAAACTTTACTTATTCTCCATAAGAATAACATTAGGACTGAGTATGCAGGTTAGCTGCTACGGGGACAGCCAACAAAACATTTATTTTTGTGCAAATATCAATATACCAGTACAACGTGAAGCCACATACCAAGTTTCATCAATATACATTCATAAATAATCGAGATATCAAATTTTATTTATCCTCCATAAGGATAACATTGGACAACGTACTGTGTTTAGCACTTTGAATATCTTTGCAACGGTTGGACGTAGAATCACAATTTAAACACCAAAATGATTGTTTTGTGGAGCTGAAGTGATCGGTGAAAGCAAATGTGAAGTTTAAAGTAAAATTAACTGATAAAAAGCCAAAAACCTTTTTCCCATAAGATTAACATAGGAGATATTATGAGCATGTTTTTTGGATTTTTGCCGCACCCACTTAACTAGGTTAATAATTCAAAATACTATATTATTTGTTTTTTAAGCTCTATAACATGGTCAAAACCAAAGTTAAGTGTTTTAAAAATTTTATGGTGAAAAATGCAAAAACTGATTTTTGGAAAATTTAAAATCCCCATAAACCCCCCTTCCCATGGTCCGATTTTTCCGGTTTTCGAACTTAAAGTCATAAATGTCATTTTACACAATTGAGCCAAATTTCATCGAAATCGGACGATTCTTACTCAAGTTATCGCATTCAAGGACACATATATAGATATATATATATACACATAATAATAAATTTGAACGAATAGTGTTTTTGGCATCTGGGGACCTCAAAACAAAAAGTTATCATGGTCTCGGGCTTAAGTCTTACCATGAGACCTACGGTAATAGCTTCTTCCCTATAGGGGAAATTCGCTAAAACTACAGTACAATTCTGTCTTCTTCCAAAAATTCTTTTACAGAATAATAAGCAGTTACTGATAGGAATTTTTTACTCTATTAAGAAAACTTTTTTCAGAACTAGACATTCTCACAAGTGAGCACAAATTATTCACAATTTTGCATGTAATGTAATGGGGGGAGTGCTCCATTTTCGCAGCATTATGTGTAGTATTATTACTACATTAGCAAGCTACCTAATGGTTAGCATCTTGGATGCGGGTCAGGAGGTCACAGATTCATTCCCTGAGAAATCCAGTACTGTATGGGTTTGAACCAGTTTCCCTAAAAGCATTATCTCCCTAAAAAAATTGCCTCTGGTATAAATATAGAAAAAAGTTATTGGAAGTAATGCTAGGTTGTCAATTCTTTCTTCATCATACCTCAACATCTGTAATTTAAGTGTGAAATTTTGAAATCATTTAGTGGTGCAGAACACCACACCTACTCCTAACCACATCTACTGGGGAAACTCACCATATTAGGCCTACAAAATAAAATGGCATCATTCTCTGATTGGGCCTAATGATAACTGGTTTAACTGGTTGAAATCGATCGCCTTGAACCATCGTTTGTGTATGTTTACCGTATGGTATGCAAGTACACTAATATGTAAATATTGTCTATTGTCTATTGTCTATTGTCTAGAAACAGAATCATTTTTATTGTCATTTTTCTTTTACAGAAATGGGCAAAGTCAAATACAAGAACATAACATAAACATATACAAGATATATTACTTAGAAAGTCAGTGCCTAGTTAAAATGTACAATGAATAACATGTTATTGGAGTAATTATAATTAACAATCAAACTCTACCTCTGTGTTTAAAAATTCCTTTACAGAGTAAAAGGTATGAATGGTGAGCCATTTAGAAATTTGATTCTTAAATGCTTTCATGTCTAACAGTCTCCATGCTTCGGTAAGTTTGTTATAGAATTTGATTTGCAAGTACTTGTGGCTCCTAGCGTATTTTTCTATTTTATTATAGGTAAAATTAAGTGTTTTGTATGTCTTGTTCGGTAGTTGTGTACATCATTAAATCTTATAAAATCTGTAATATTTTCTCTCACATAAATTAAATTTTGAAAAATAAAAATGTACGGGACTGTCATTACCATATTATAATTAGAAAAATAGGTCTTGCAACTATTACTATATTCCAAATCAAACAGAATTCGTACAGCCTTCTTCTGCCAAAAGAAGACTCTTTCTGCACCCACACTACTGTCCCATAATATATTTGAATACAATAAATGTTAGTGGAAAAATCTGAAATAGGCAATTTTCATCAAGTTATTACTTACACAGCCCTTTTATTTTCTCAGTAAAAAACCAACTTTTGATAACTTTGGAACTATATTATTAGTGTGTTCCTCCCATACAAGTTTCTGATCTAAAGTAACACCTAAGAGTTTTACTGTCTTCGAAATTCTTTCAGTTTCAACATTTTTTAACAAAAATAATATATGTTCAGTTTTATTTTCATTAGTTTTTAAAACATTAGACTCAAACCACAAATTAGCTGTTTTAATTACACTATTGGTATGACTAATCACATCATCCAAACAGTTGTTACAGTATTTACTAATACAGAGGTATCGTCTGTGTATAATATGATCTTAATGTGAATGAAAATGAAAGAGAAATAAATAATGAAACTAACAAAGATATTAATAAACAGAAACCTGTGTCTAGAAATATTTCAAAAGCCAAAGTTCACATATTAGCAGACAGTCATGGGAGGAAATTAGCTTCAATCCTTACGCAGAAACTTCCTCAATATAATATATGTTCTACTATATTTCCTGGAGCCCACCTAAATTTCTTAACTTCAAAAGTTCACAATATTACAAAAAACTTAACAAGAAATGATATTTTAGTTGTAGTTGGGGAACAAATGACATGGGAGGAAATAATTATGTTAATGTGGATAAACTGGTGAAAAACATATCAAATAATGCACTGAATAATAAAGTAATACTTATGGATATCCCTTATAGATATGACAAAAATTGGCTCAACAACACCATTGAAATTGTGAACTCAAAGTTTAAAAAGGAAGTAGAAAACCTTAATAGGAGAAACTTCAGTGTAATGCCATTACATTCGCTAAAACGTCAACACTTTACTAACCATGGCTTACATCTAAATATAAAAGGAAAGTCTGTGTTATGCAACCTTATAAAAAACCATATTCAATCCACAAGCGATGAAGGAAATAATGGTGGTTACCGATCAAAATGACTAGGAAGGAAATTCTTACATAGCAATACAAAAGAAATTTGTATATCTCACATAAACATTCAGGGTATTTTAAAAAAAGAAGATGAATATTCAACTTTTCTTGATGCAACTAAACTCAATATGAAAGTGTTAATGATAACAGAACATTGGATTTCCAAAACAAATGATTATTTATTAAATAGAATTAAACATTTTAAATTAGTTTCAGGATTTTGTAGGGGAGCTTATGAAAAAGGAGGTAGCTGCATTCTTGTACATAACAGCTGGCTTTCCGATGCTCATAAACAAACTGACCTTGAAAGTATTTCTGTAAAAAACATATGTGAAATATCTGCTGTACAGTTTAATCAAAACGAGTTACTCATTGTTTGCATTTATCGTACTCCTTATGAAAGTAACACAAAACAGTTCTTTGCTATCTTAAACAACCTCCTAGCTGTAATATTTAAAAATTCAAATTCTTTTAAAATGAAAGTTGCTGTTGGTGGTGATTTTAATATTAATTTAATGAACATAAATCCTGTTTGCAAAAAGTTCAAATCAATATTTCAATCTTTTTGTTTACATCCTAACATAATGGAACCAACACGAATAACAGCTAAATCAAAAACATGTATTGATAACATTTTTACAAATTTTGAAATTCAAAATGCTTATACTATTGATCCTGGTCTATCAGACCACAATAGCCAATTTATCAGTATTAAACCAATAAAAGATATTATTAATTATAATATTGAAGAACGTAGAAAATATTCAATTTCAAATATAAGCCACTTCTGCGAAGAACTATCATCAGCAAACTGGTCTCAGGTTTACGAAATAAATCATAACCTACCAGAGAATGAATTTATTAACACAACTTATAACACGTTTTTAAACATATATAAATCTATTTTAGACAAGACAATACCAATACAAAAGGTGCAGTTAAAGAAGAAAAATGAGAAGAAATGGGTAACAACAGAAATCAGAGAAGCATGTAAAAATAAAAGGAAATATTATTTAATTTTGAAAATGACTAACGATCCATTGGATTTAAAAACATATAAGATTTATAAATCCAAAGTGAGAAAATTAGCTTATTTAAGCAAGAATAGTATGTATCAAAACTTTTTGATGAAATCAGCTAATAAAACTAAAGCATTATGGTCATTAGTAAATTCAGAACTTGGGGAAAATACAATAAATAAACAAGTAGACTTTAGTAAAATAGGCTTGAATCCTGCAAATGAACTTAATGACTATTTCTATAATATAATAACATCATTGAACCTACATCCAGATATGAAAAAAACATGTGAATATATGATGGAATATAAATCTATAAATAAACAAACAATCTACTTAATACCAACTAGTGAGAAAGAACTACAAAGTATTATTAAATCTTTACCAAACAAATGGTCTCAGGGTTGGGATGAAATTCCAATTAATTTAGTAAAACACACTGCAGAATTTATAATACCACATCTTGTATACATATTTAACCTATGTATAAACAAAGGAATATTTCCAGACTACTTGAAATTATCAATTGTAAAGCCTATACCTAAAAAGGCTGGATTTGTTACTAAAGAAAACGTTCGTCCTATTTCAATCTTACCATCTTTTTCAAAAATATTAGAAAAAATTATTTTTTTCCAGAATTACAACTTTTCCTAGTAAATATGAAATTTTAAATCCTGAACAATTTGGTTTTCTTGAACACAAATCAACTTTAAATGCTATTTCAAGATATGTGAAAACTGTAAATGATTTTATTGAACAAAAATGCGATATTGCCTCCATACAATGTGACTTAACTAAAGCTTTTGATTGCTTGAATCATAAAATATTACTAGAAAAAATGGAATATTATGGAATGCGAGGATTAGCCAAACAGTTTACTGAATCTTATTTTCAAAATAGATTTCAACGAGTTGAATGAAAGTCTGAAAAAAATAACGATGTTTCATCATCCTGGAAAAAATTTAATATAGGCATTCCACAAGGATCTGTTCTGGGACCACTTATATTTATAATTTATGTGGCAGACCTTCCCTCAAATATTAGAAATGGAATTACAACTCAATTTGCAGATGACACATCTGTGGTGGTTTCCAATAAATCAACCCAATCCCTAATATTATCATTAAAATTGATTTTAAATGAGTTAAATTCTTGGTATAGTGCAAATGGTCTATTATTGAATAAATCCAAGACGAATATTCTTCACTTCCAGTTTAAAAAATCTAAAGACAAATTATTAAATATCGAATTAGAAAATGAAAAAATTTCTGAGGTCTCTGAAATAAATTTATTAGGAATAACTTTAGATAACCACTTAAACTGGAATACTCAAATAAATAAAATCATGAACAAATTAAACTCTGTCTGCTTTAATCTGAGAGTATTAGCAAATTGCTTCAATTTTGAAAACCTAAAAATTTTTTATTACTCTTATTTTCAAAGTATATTACTATACTGCCTCCCTGTATGGTTCGGCACATCTAAGGAGAACCAAAAGAAAATTTTTAAATTACAAAAACGAGCAATAAGAATTATTATGCATGCCAAACATGATGAGCCAAGTCGGAAAATCTTTGAAAAGACTCAAATTATAACAATTTTTGGACTTTATATTATAGAAATTTTGAAATTATATGTAAATGAACGAAGTGAAATAAAAGAATTACAACATAATCATAATTATCACACTAGAAAACAATTCATCATTCAACATCAAATCCACAGAACCACTAAATATGAAAATTCACCCCAATACATGATGGGAAGAGTCATAAATCAAATTAAAAAAATTCACAAAATTGAAGTAATTGGAAGAACAGAATTAAGAAAAGTAAAAGAAATTTTAATGAACAATCCTTTATTTTCATTGGATGAATTTTTTAAAGAAGAACCAAAAAATTTAAAAAATAAGATAACATGAAAAATAGAAAATTTAAGGTGCAATATTTTTTTAGACTTAAGATATTTTGTTGTAAAAGCCTACACAATTTATAATTGTTTTTCGGCAAATAAATATTATTAATACAGTCTGAATTAGTAGGCAAGTCGTTGACATACAGAATAAATAGAAGAGGGCCAAGGACAGATCCCTGTGGGATATATATATATATATACTATACAATATACTTTGTAGTGTTGCGATTCATAGTTTATTTATCTTGATTACTATATAATAGTAAAAATATTGTGAACACCTTAACAAAACACATTTGGTTAAACCCTTTTTTGAGTGGTTGAGGCCTGGAATGTATTTGATGTTGTCCATCACAACATTTATTTGTTCTTATCAATGCGCCAGCCAACCTTCAACCTAAATCATTAACTCGCAATCTCTTGCTGACAAGGTATGTTTCCAGTCAATTACGAAATGCAGCTCATGTGCAAAATATAGATTAAACACACTCCTAAGGAGTATGTTTAATCTGTGGCAAAACAAAGGGAAAGGTGAAACTATTGAAACCTCGATGATACAAATCATAGGAAGCAACAGTTTTGAATGACAATTCACTCTTCTGTATCACACTGCTTTGATTTCTTGTGAATTTTAAGTAATTTAGTTTATAAACTTTCTTTTAGTGAAAGATGTAACAGAATACAACACAAGTGACCCTCCTCTCAGTCTCTTCAATTGAACCTATTTAGATTAATTTCATATAAGGTATTTTCTATGTATTTAATCAGGCCTAGATAATACCCAGCCAAAGAAATCACAAAACTTACCAATGAGTTAAAATACAATAACATTACAATTTAAAAAGTAATAAAAAGTAAAATGCTAAAAATGTGAAATATTACAAAATATCAGAAATATTTACAGGTCGTTTTCAAGGGGGGGTAGGGGGGACAACTGTCCCGGGGCCCGGGTCGGGCCGGTGTCTAAAAAGGTCACCAACTTGGATCCGGACGGCAACAAGGGCCCACACCAACAGGCCTGCCCAGGGACCTGTGAAAGCTGAGTACGACCCTGAATATTTATCTCTGCATGAGGAAGGGGCAAAAACATTTTTAAGACTTGTTACGTACTGTATAACTATTTTATTCTCATATACAAGAGTAATGTTACTAGAATTTGCAGTACTGTTTTTTCCCCGGGTAAGATATGCTTATAAACAGAGCCCTTTCAGTTCCCTGAAACCGCTTTCTACACCCTATAGAACTAACTAGCTATATGCTTCAAAACAATAAATGTAAATTGGTAAAATTTTAAATGATTGAGGAAACAAGAACATAGTCATAAAAATATGGATTGTGGATAGTAAATTAGATAACAATCACCGCTGCTGAATAATGGGACCAGCTGTAACAGGAAACATTTGACAGCCTAACAACACCAATGTTGCAACTGCTGTCAAACTAATGAGAGTTCTGATAAATGGAGGCATGGCCTGAATAAGTCAGAAAATTAGTTAACTTACAAAAGTTTCTCACACACAACGGTATATGTCTGTAGGTTCTTTATGTGAAATATTGGCAAGAGAGATTCTTAAATTGGATGAAAAATATGGTCATGTAAAACTCTAAATTTGTTATTACCACAAAAATAAATAGGCAAACATTGACTTCATTTCATAATGTTAAATCAATATCAATATTGTCATGTTTAAGTCTCTTAAGCTACAAAGTTATATTAATTTCATCGTTTCTAGTGAAATTGTGTGATTTTGTCTTAAAATAACTTGAAATAACTTGTAAAACTAGTCAATTTGGCTATCTAATGTAAAAAAAACTAAACTTATTTTTCAAATTTACTTATTTAAAGATTCGGAAATTTAGCAGAGCAACCAGCTATGCAACCTGTGGGAAGGTAAATCCATTCGAAAAATTAATGAAAAACCATAAAATTGTCTCTAGAGCAAACTGTCAACAGTTTGTCAAATTCAACAATGAATAAATTACTTTATTTAACTAACTCGAGAAAAGATGTGTTGAGGAGCAACGATCAGAAGAAATCGTCATTAAAAATTCAGCATTTTGAAAGGGATACAAAAAGTTGTATTTGCTTCGCTTTTTAGATCTAATATTAGACTTTCTGGAATATATTCCATTGAGATTTGTATTATATATAAACAATAATTTTTAAGTTATGATCGACGATTTATAGGCCTACTCCTGGATGGCGCGTGCTGAGGCGAGACGCGGACGGTTTGTAGTCCGGCTCAGTGGCTGCTTCCTTCTACCCCAAAAGGCAAGAAGGCTGCCGCATTAGTTGCGTCGGCACCCGCGCTTCTCGACATAAACACAACGACAACGTCCTATTTATGAAATTTAATAGTGTATGTGGTTTGTTAAGAAGAGTTGTACTGAATAGATGACTTAATGTTTACCTTTTACAGAAGCATTTATATACCAGTATCCTTTTATTGTATTTAATTTATACCTGTCAGTATAGGCCTAGAAAAATAAAATTTCATAAGGAATATTCTTAAATCATCCAAAAAGAACATTTGTGATGGAATATTCATCAAAATAGATGAAGGTCACAAAAGTAAAGACATGAGCTATCTAACGACATCACTGAGCAAAAACTGGCCTTTTGTAAAATATACCCCCGTCACAGCAAACCTGCATACTCAGCGAATTTCAACTGGAGATATAAATGTCTTAATAGTACATACAGCTACTTACCAAGTTTCATAAATATATATTCATAAATAAGCTATATATACAATTTTAATTATTTTCTATAAGAATAACATTGGGGCTGAGTACGCAGGTTTGCTGCATCAAGGAACACAAAAAATGGGTTTTTATGCTAATATCAATATAACTCAGCTAGGTGAAGTCATATACCAATTTGTATTCATTTATGTTCATAATTAAGGGAGACATAGCATTTAATTATTATCTATAAGAATAACATGGGGCTGAGTACGCAGGTTTGCTGCTACGGGACCCTGGGTGTCCAAAAAGTCCTGGGTCGGTTAAATATTTTTCGAAATATTTAAAATAGAGCTACAAAACTTTGCACAAAGTTACTGGACATAAAAATCTATTTTAACACATATTCAGTGATCCGCTACTTCCTCAGGGGGACGGCCCGCTAGGAGTCAGAAGAAAACCTTAAATGTAAGCATAGGTTGATATGCATATCAAATAAAAGGTCTTTATTAGTAGAGTACAGAGCCGCAAACCCGACCTCAAATGGAGAAACGAGTCAAAAATGACAGCCGTTCAAAGATGGCTTGAGTTTGCAACTTAGGTTAATGTAAAAAATAAACTGACGAGCTTTTTTGATTTTAACATTACTAACCCAAAACTGTTTACAATTAATACTGTTGTAGAATAATAAGTTTCATTATTTCTGAGAGGGATCGAAAATAAAACAAACAAGGAAAATGAATGAGCCATGATAAACATAAAAGAGAAAGTTATTTGTGACTGATAGTGAGTATTCCCGCAGGCAGTAAACATTCTTGCTTTAGATAGATGTTATTAGTGGCATTCTACTCGTTGGTAAAGACAGACCATAACAGTTTTTTACTTCATTTGTTTTGAGTTTAAAACTTAGTTTTCTCTTGTCTTTGTTGTGGCACTTAGTGTACGCGAGAGAGTTACCATATTAATGATGCGTGGTTGGGGGGATTTAACACGGTCTCACAGTGAAGTTCAACACCTATTCAATTATTCATTTCCTAACCGAAACCCAATATCAAAATCAACAGTTACGAGAACAATAGACCGTTTTGTAACTCATGGAACTGTCTCTGATCTTCCTAGAAGTGGTCGTCCACCAAGTGGAACCGATCAGGATTCGAGTGTGGAAGTTCGGTACTTTGGTATTATACGGATGCCACTATTTTTGGAGGTTACATTTTTACCGGATACAAAGGATAACTACATAAATCGAAAAAACGTACTTTTATTAACTTACTGTACAAATTTTACATCATTCTGATGAGCGGTCTTTGTGTTGTGCCTCCCAAAAGGCAGCGATGTCCGCTAGGATCGTGTTGAATACGTCGCCGCCGCTAGCAGCCACACCCGATCGCCACATGTACTCCGCCAAACATACAGCACGCTGTGTCAGTTATGTTAGGATGGGTTATCATAAAAATACGTACGGTTTCCTCTTCATTTCGAGGTAATCCCCACCAAAAGAACGTCACTCATTATGAAAACAAATGTAACGTAGTGCACGGCAATAAATCACTCATGACACTGACCCAGATACAGGCGGTGACAGGTGATGCGCGCGCTCCAGTCAACGACCTGACCTTGGCCTATTTGGAGGGGGTTTGGCGGCCGGAAGTATGACTCATCAGGTATCATTCGATTCGTAATGAAACAAGAAAAGTCCTACAATCATTTTTATGATAACCCATCCTAACATAACTGCCGCAGCGCGCTGTATAAGGGTGGCATCCGTATAATACCAAAGTACCGGAAGTTCTTCAGTCATTCATTGAGAATCCTCATGAAACGCTCGGATCAGCTGCAGGCAATCATGATATGTCCAAAAGCTCTGTGCAAAAAAATTTGCATAAAAGTGGTTTCAAGCCATACAAATTTACATTGCATCAAGAAACAAACGCAGACGATTTTGACAGGCGTCTTGAGTTTTGTGAAATTATGATGACCAAGTTAGATACAAAGCAAATTCTTCTAAAAGACATTGTATTTTCAGACGAGGCAACATTCATGTTAAACGGCAATGTAAACATGCAACTGTCGTTACTGGATTGATAGTAATCCGCACTGGATGATAGGTCACACGCAACACCCACAAAAGTTGAATGTCTGGGCCGGCATAGTACGTGGGCGAATTGTGGGGCCGTTTTTTATCGACGGGAATTTAGACGGAGTATCCTATCTTGACATGCTCCGAAACCGTATAATACCAGCACTTAAAAATATTGTTGGTGAAAACTTGGCTCCAATCTGGTTTCAAAAGACGGAGTACCCCCGCACTACAGGACTATCGTAAGGGATTACTTAAATGTTATGTTCCTCCAAAGATGGATCAGGAGGAGAGGTGCCATTGAATGGCCCACTCGTTCCCCCGACTTAACTCCTTTGGATTTCTTTTTCTGGGGTTATCTTAAAGATAGGGTGTATAAAAGAAAATCACGGGATTTGGAAGAATTGAGGAACAGGATCTTGGAAGAAAGTGGTTGTTTGGAACGTGAGAAAACAGGACTACAACACGCTGTGGAGGCCTTTTATCACCGATTAGCTCACTGTCAAACAACAGAAGGCGGACACTTCGAGCATCTGTTGTGAAAAGGCTCTCTGTAAGTAGTAATCTTCTAATGCCTAAATCATTGCATTTTCACCCCTAGATTATGCCATTGTAATGGGATGCAGCAATCATCAATTGCTCTAGTTTTGCGTGTGAATAAATTAATTAAACTACCATGAACTTGATTACATTTACCTAAGTTGCAAACTCAAGCCATCTTTGAAGGGCTGTCATTTTTTACTTGGTTATCCGTTTGAGGTCGGGTTTGCAGCTCTGTATTCTACTGATAAAGACCTTTTATTTTATATGCATATCAACCTATGCTTACATTTAAGATTTTCTTCTGACTCCTAGCGGGCCGTCCCCCTGAGGAAGTAGCGGATCACTGAATATGTATTAGAATAGTTTTTATGTCCAGTAACTTTGTGCAAAGTTTTGTAGCTCTATTTTAAATATTTCGAAAAATATTTAACCGACCCGGGACTTTTTGGACACCTGTATATATGTCCGTGAGCACGATAACTCTCATAAAAAGTATCCAATTTTGATGAAATTTGGTATAAACATGTAGGCCTAAAGCAACATTTATGACTTTAAGTTCGAAAACCAGCCAAATCGCTTCATCCAAAGGGGTATTTTGGGGGGGTTTTGTACCCCAAAAATGGGTTTTTTAAATTTTTTATATATAATTTTGTAACTGGCTTGAAATGGTTGTGGTACTGAGAGCCATATTAGCGAATTTCCCCTATAGGAAAGAAGCTATTACCGTAGTCGGCATGGTAAGACTTAAGCCCGAGACCATGATAACTTTTCGTTTTGGGGTCTGCACCATTCGTTCGAAACTATATATTTAATTCATTAGATACTATTTGGTTAACCCATTGAGGTAGTAATTTTATTCTATTTGTAGTAGCCTATAACGGGAATTGATTGGTGCTGCACTCTAGTAGCAAAATATGTAACTATTGACCGCGGGCGTCTACGGTTCTATCCGCTAGGGGCGCGGACTGACTGAAAACCCTTAATATCGCCGCCAGGCCTTTGGTCATGTTAGCTGAGTTGGCTACGTCGTGGAAACACCTTGGCCAGGTGGCGATACGATGTTCGTGAGTTCGATTCCCGCACACGACCAAAACTGACCAGTTGTGCAACTCTCAATGAGTTAACCGGTCTGTGGCAACGTTGGTGGGAGGGCCCAAGTAAAATAAACGGTGGCAGGCTTGCTTGGAAGTTGACGGGATCGGTTAATTCTTTGAGACTTGCACATGGTCAACACTGATTTTGCTAATTTTTACTTATGTCTACTGTGTGTGTGCCAATGCGACTCTCTAAACTGAAATAAAACAATATTTTTAATTAAAATATGCCATTAATCCATTTAAAAACACCAATTTTATACTCCAATTCACACGTTAATAAAATTACAAGTAAGGAACGAGACCTGCTCGTATGTCTACGCCAATGGGTTAATGAAGTTAACCTTATGATTTTTAATTAAAACTGTGACACTTTGTAGATGTAGTATGATTATTTCTTTTGAGGTATATATATATATATATATATATATATATATATATATATATATATATATATATATGTATATACAGTTTCGAACGAATGGTGTTTTTGGGGTCTGGGGACCTCAAAATGAAAAGTTATCATGGTCTCGGGCTTAAGTTTTACTATGAGACCTACGGTAATAGCTTCTTCCCTATAGGGGAAATTCGCTAAAAACACTAATACGTGGTCAAAATTCCGTCAAATTTCTATGCCAAAAAAAGGTCAATGGCGGACACGATGTAAGAAAATGCCAAGTTTGGATTGATTAACATTCTAACTTTAGTTTATTTTTTTAATAAATGTTGTAAATTATGATTTTTTTAATAAGAGAAACAAGCACATCAACACCTACAACCAGCAGGAAAACTATCACTGATTGGATGTCGTTTTGTGGAGAGGTCTGCTTTTGCTATATCGACAGCAAATTTGAAAAATAAGATCAATCGATATATCGATGGTTAAAACTTTGATATTTTCTTTCGATAGTATGGTAGCCCAGATACGGAACTGCACCCCACCTAGAGCCTATGACTGCAACCTCTGTAAATCATTAATATGAGACATTGGTGTCTCACGCCGGACAGAGTAACATACTCACAATCAGCCACCAGTGGCTCAGGCCGCAAAAATAGGCAAATGTCAAAGTTCATGATACAGTTTTAAGCAGTAAATTTCAAGAATAAGTTAGACCTAGCACTTACCAATAACTGAATCGGATGGTATCATTTTCCCTGGTGATAGTTGCGGATTGGTTCTGCTATGAATTAAGTGCTTGATGGAGGATTTCCACTTTTGAGCTTCTCTCATATTATCTTCATATTTATCAAAAGAACGAAATCTTAAGGTGATGGTCATCCTGTCACGTTTTTGCCCTGATTTGACTTTACAATTCTTTAAAATATATGAATAAATGTACAAATATGCACTTATATCTGACTCATCTTTGTCTGCAGAATTTTCTTCCACAACCCTTGGGTCATGTTTTCTAATTGAACTGGGATGGCAAGCACATGAGTTTTCAGAACGTCTTTTCCTTCTCATACATCTACACCCAATAATGTCACTAAGAGATATGGTTTCATTTTTAACATTTCCATTATGTTCTTTCTGTAGGCACAAACCTTTCTCTGTCAATTTCACTCTATAAACAGTATTCTTCTTTGACAAAATGTAAAATGTCTCTTCAAGCATCGGCCTTACGTTCAGATTAACCTCATCTGTTGGCTCCATCATAGTTAACAATCCAAAGTATCTATATACGAGTTGTATATAAATATTCAAATGTGTGCTATGTTAAAATGGTTAGTCATTAAAATGGTTGGTTTGATCATAAAACTGAAATCTTAAATTACTAATTTAAGTTATTCCGAGACAGGAACGACATGAAATCCTTCAGTCAATCTAAAATGTATGTAACTAGCATGATAACTTTATCATTAATATAATAGCTACTCAATTGTCAATAACCTTTCATTTTCATAAATCCAGCAACCGGATTGAGAAATTTAGAAAAAAACTGGAAAATGAAACTAAGTTGAATATGTAAACTGAAAATCTGCCAAACCAACAGCAACACAACAAACTGTCAATGCCAATGCCGTCATGCCGTCGACTGTCGACCAGTGTTTCCACATTCCACACTATAAAATAAAAAGTCCCTTTTGTATGAGCCCAAAAAATCCCTTTTTATCCCTCACTATCAAGCCCAAAAAATCTCTTTATCTCTCCCTGTTGTGAACTCTTAAAAATATGCATATGATATTGTAATCAGCTGCTAAGTATTTATCTATTCTTGTTTATATCTTTAGTTTGTTTACTTTTCCATCATGTAACATTTTTAGTTGATTAAAGCCTTATAATCTTTAAAAGGGTTTATTCAATACAATTTAATTAACTAAATGTTATAAACAAAACAAACAATAAATGGAAAAGCTTTTACGACCGTAAAGATTTAATTGCAATCCAGAATCACCATTAGCAAGCAGAACTTAGACACACGGGCTGAAGACCTTTAAGAACTTTGTATCAAACTCAGAAGTACTTATGAAGACAGAAAACTCAATGTTTTAATTAGTTAACATTCTTTCCTACAATGTGTATGAGTACATCACTGAATGTTCTACATACGACTCCGCGGTAGAGATCTTGGAAAATACTTATAATTCTAGAAAGAATTCAATCTACGCACGCCATTTACTAGCAAATCGTAAACAAAAATACCCCCGTAGCAGCAAACCTGCGTACTCAGCGAATTTCCAATGCATATATATGTATCTTAATACCACATAAAGCCACATACCAAGTTTCATCAATATACATTCATAAACAAACGATTTATGAGATTTTAATTATTCTCCATAAGAATAACATGGCAGCTGAGTATGCAGGTTTGCTGAAGCAAGGAACACAAAAAATGGGGTTTTATACAAATATCAATATAACTCATGTAGGTAAAGCCACATACCAAATTTCATTAATTTATTTTCATAATTAAGGGAGATAACACGTTACTTATTCTCCATAAGAATAACATGGGGCTGAGTACGCAGGTTTGCTGCTACGGGAGCCTTTGGAAAAAAATTGTTTTTTTGAGCAAATATCAATGGTCCACAACCAGATGAAGCCGTATACCAAGTTTCATCAGTATACGTTCATAAATAAGCGAGATATAAAATTTTTCTTTTCCTCCATAAGAATAACATTAGACAACGTACTGTGTTTAGCACTTTCAATATCTCGGTAATCAATTGACGTAGAGAAATTATCAAAATACCAAATTGTGTGTTTTTTTAAGCTTAATCCAATGGAAAAAACTAAAATTTGACTATTTCCAAAATTATATGTACAAAATTCGAAAAACCCATTTTTGGGGTACAAAACCCCCCCAAAATACCCCTTTGGATGGAGCGATCTGGCTGGTTTTCGAACTTAAAGTCATAAATGTTGCTTAACACGTTTATACCAAATTTCATCAAAATCGGATAATTTTTACGAGAGTTATCGTGCTCACGGACACACATATATATATATATATATATATATATATACAGTTTCGAACGAATGGTGTTTTTGGGGTCTGGGGACCTCAAAACGAAAAGTTATCATGGTCCCGGGCCTAGGTCTTACCATGCCGACTATGGTAATAGCTTCTTCCCTATAGGGGAAATTCGCTAATTCCCTATAGGGGAAATTCGCTAAAAGAAAGAGAGCATATAGATCAGTATTTGCAAGAACTAAGACTTCTCAGCAAGGAATGCAATTTTCATGCTGTGGATGGGACTACTCATTGAGACGAATCTATCCGTGATGCCTTTTATTAGTGGAATTTTTAATTACCATATTCGTCGAAGGCTATTAGAAAAATCATATTTGACTTTAAAGGACGCTGAAGATATTTCTCGTCCACTTGAGTCTGCCCAGAAGAGCTGTTAAGCATATACATCATCCTATCAATCTGTATTACAATGCAACACTTCATCGACTCAACTGAATCCATTGGATGAAGACACAGATACCGAGCACCCATCCTCAATTTCAGCTGCAGTACCTAGAAATATTCTCAACAGAAGTGGTTCTACTGCGGCGGGCGACGTCATCTTTCAAACGACTATGCCCAGCCAAAGATGCCACTTGCTCGGGTTGTAAGAAGAAAGGACATTTCTTGAAGGTATGCATATTAATAAAAAACTCAAGGTAAGACCATCACTGCCTTACGTTCAAGCCTCAACATCTGTAATATCCTCACTCACTTCTGCAGCGGTTTCCAATGGACTAACAAAAGCGGTTGTATTTATTGGAAAGCTAAATAAAATATCTGTTGAAATTCTGGTAGATACTGGAAGTACCAATAGTTTTTTAAACATAACTCTTGTAGTGAAAAATAGTTTTTGTTTCTTTCCAGAAAGAAAACCAGTGCCCATGGCATCAACTGCCTTAACATCACCTATCAACGGTATATTTTAGTAAATTTAGAAGTTTCTGGTCATGAATATGAGAAAGATAAATTGTTTTTATTGACAATTTAGGCACTGATGTCTTGATTGGTCACAACATAATGAAATTGCATTCTTCGGTTAATCTAGGTTTCGGGGGTGAGAAAGCACCCCTGTCTATTTGTAATGTAGCTTTTGCTACTGTTGAACCACCTCACCTTTTCAGAATTTATTACCTGAGTGTAAGCCAATAGCAAGTAAGTAGACTGGCAGACTTTCTAATGACGATGAAAAGTTCATAAACTCTGAAGTACAGAATAAACTCCTTCAAGGTGGGGTAATTGAAGAAAGCTCATCCACATGGCGTGCACAAGTACTAGTTACCAAAAGCTTATCTCATAAGAATAAATTAGTAATAGATTATATAGTCAAACAATAAATAGGTTTACTTTACTTGACGCTTACCCGCTGCATAATATTGAAAGCATTGCTATATTAAGATTGCGGAAAATACAGTGTTCAGTACTATAGACTTAAAAGATGCTTACCATCAAATTCCAATATCAGAACATAAAAAATGCTACACAGCATTTGAGGCGGCAGGGAAACTTTAATTATCAGTTCTGTCGAGTACCGTTTGATGTGACAAATGGTGTGTCTGCTTTTCAACGTACCATTTGATAAGATTATTTCAAATGAAAATCTAGAAGGGGTCTGGGCTTTCATTGACGATATAACATTAGCCGGGAAAACTCAGTCAGAGCACGATGAGATATTGAATAGATTTTTACAGGTTGCTAAGAAATATATAACCTTACACTAAACAATGAGAAAAGCAAATTCTCTCAATATACTATATAAATTCTAAGATATCGTATTAGTCACCAGTAGTGGATAAACAGGAAAGAGGCGCCACTTCCGGCGCTTTTTCCCCATGTTATTCTTATGGGGAGCCGTTTTTGCGCCGACGCCAGCTCCCGCCTATACTAATAAGCCACAAGTTTCCGCGCTGGCCTATATTAAATATATAGGCCTAAATATATATACCCTTGCCTATATTAAATATATTGTCCCTCCTCTTTTTAAAAATTAATTTTCAAATTCTAAAAAACCATCTTTAGTGTTTATGGTCCGATTTGTTTAAAACTTGGATATGTTATTGTCGTAGGCAAGTGTTTTAATAAATTCCACTTACATTTCCCAAATTCACCATTACGGTCAAATTAAAAATTATTTTTGAAAAATACTGCCAATTGCCAACTTCTTTATTTACTGTCCGATTTATTTAAAATTTGGATATGTTATTGTCCTAGGCAAGTGTTTTAATAAATTACACTTACATATCCCAAATTCACTATTACGGTCAAATTAAAAAATATTTTTGAAAAATACTGCCAATTGCCACCTTCTTTATTAAATGTCCGATTTGTTTTTCAATTTGGATATGTTATTGTCCTAGGCAAGTGTTTTAATAAATATCACTTACATATCCCAAATTCACTATTACGGTCAAATTAAAAAATATTTTTGAAAAATACTGCCAATTGCCAACTTCTTTATTTACTGTCCGATTTGTTTAAAATTTAGATATGTTATTGTCCTAGGCAAGTGTTTTAATAAATATCACTTACATATCCCAAATTCACTATTACGGTCAAATTAAAAAATATTTTTGAAAAATACTGCCAATTGCCAACTTCTTTATTTACTGTCCGATTTGTTTAAAATTTAGATATGTTATTGTCCTAGGCAAGTGTTTTAATAAATTCCACATACATTTCCCAAATTCACTATTACGGTCAAATTAAAAAATATTTTTGAAAAACACTGCCAATTGCCAACTTCTTTATTTACTGTCCGATTTGTTTAAAATTTAGATATGTTATTGTTATAGGCAAGTGTTTTAATAAATTACACTTACATATCCCAAATTCACTATTACGGTCAAATTAAAAAATATTTTTGAAAAATACTGCCAATTGCCACCTTCTTTATTAAATGTCCGATTTGTTTTTCAATTTGGATATGTTATTGTCCTAGGCAAGTGTTTTAATAAATATCACTTACATATCCCAAATTCACTATTACGGTCAAATTAAAAAATATTTTTGAAAAATACTGCCAATTGCCAACTTCTTTATTTACTGTCCGATTTGTTTAAAATTTGGATATGTTATTGTTGTAGGCTAGTGTATATGCACCATCCACATTTTACAAATATTGCGGTTAAATTTTAAAAAATTTGGAAAAATACTACCAATTGGCAACTTCTTTATTTATGGTCTGATTTGTTTAAAATTTATATATGTCATTATTCTAGGCTAGTGTATATGTACCATCCACATTTGACAAATTAACCATAATGGTCAAATTTAAAAAATATTTTGAAAAATATACAATTTCAAACTTCTTTATTTACGGATATGTTATAGCTCTTATATAGGTAACAAGACCACACTACCACACGTTCCATTACCCATTTGTCTTTTTTGTTTGTTTATTTTGCTGTAATCCCAAAACTGACTTTGCTGTTTATTGTCCGATTTGCCTACACTTTGGATATTGTCCTAAGCATTTATTGTCTGATTTATTTTTGGATATGTTATAGCCCCCAACTATATCTAAAATTACAATATTATTTCCACCTATAATACAGTTGTTTGTTTTGCCACAACCTAAAAACTAACATTGGTATTTGTGTTTTTACAAAACTATATTTTGTAAATTACTACCAATAACTCCTTTATTTACTTTTCGATTTGTTATATCCCCCTATATCTAAATTTACCGTATATTTTTCCCCTTTTAGTGCTGTTTTGTCGTAACCAAACTTTGGATATGACTGCAATATATTACTGGCCATTGCATAAGTAAATACCCCATTTCTAAATTCACTTTATGAAAATAAATGCAAGCTTATTATATACATCCAGCCGATAAGTAATATATATCCACAATTATGGTCAGAACTGCCTAAATTTTGGATAGCCAATGCGATAGCAAAAATAAATTTTTAAAACCCAAAACAACTAAACACAAAACACTAATCTTTCTTTGTGCTTGTTTGGAGTAGTCTTTATTTTATCCAACTTAATTTTAATTTTGCAGTTAAAATCAAACTTCCCACATTCTAGCTCCCTTTCCAGCCAATGGTTGGAGACATAAAGGTTACGAATATTTTCAAACTGTACAATATATCTTTTTCTACCCCTATGTTGGACTTGTTTAATAGCGCACCATATTCCAAATCCTCCAGTCTACTACATTCTTTAAATTTAACATTGCCTTTAATATCTTGCATCTCTATGTCTTCTTGTCCATTGTTACGGAAACTTAGGTTTTCTATTTTTGGAATTGCCATAAAATGTTGCGGTTCCGTTAGTGTTAAAGCTTGCAAGTGGCTCGTTGGTAGGTAGGTAAATAATGTCCAAATCACCAGTATATGGCAACACGCCTTGCCTATTCTTATTTATCTCTATAAATACAGTTTTACAGACACCTTTAACATAGTATACACCCCACCGTCCTTTTCTGCCAACACTCCCACAAACTTGTTGTTTACTACAAACGCATACACTATATAATGTCCATAATGCTCTAGATCCTCGTCGCAGGAAGTAATCTTTTAATTTATCCTCTCTTTCCCTTCTTTCTTTAGCCAACTGTGCTTTGTATTCCTCTGCAACAGTATTTTCCACATATTCCAATGTCTTCTAATTCCAATTTCCTCTAAGAAAGGCTTGGAAAGTGGCTCTATTTCTTTAATAGTGTATGGGTACAGTTTATTGGTCCGGCTTCTTAAAACGTAGGGAGTAAGGTTAGGACTTTCCACTAAGCCCAATTCTTCTAAATTGATGTGTTTAGGTATAGTGGAGAAAGGTGTATTTGATTTTGTAAAACATGTGCCCCCAGATTTGATGTAACACCTATGCTTTACACTTATGGCATCCTCCTCTATTACCTCTACATAGTTGGTAAACAGTTAAAGCTAAATGCAGATAGAGCATACTTTATTAACTTTTCCCTTTGATCTTTTGGCAGTTTTAGTTGTACTCCAGTTATCTTCCCCCAATATGCATCGTTAAACACTAAACAACAACTGTTTTGTAATTGATTGGCAACTTTCACCCACATCTTATGCAGAGGTACAGCATAGAATGGAGCATTTTGAAAGTACCGTTTGTTGTCTTCTATTAGACTTAAACAATCTCTTAAAGGTTCAAACCCTTTACCTCTACAATAGTTATAGATTGTTGCCTCTAACCTTGTTATTCCATTCTCTCTAGCTAGACGAGAACGTTTCTTTTAGTCTCGCACAGTTTACAAAGTTTATTATATGGTTTCCTATACTTTTAATTACTCCAGGGCTTGTAATCTGGCATATAAATTTATTATATATTTTTACCCTGCTATTAAACCATGTTAAACAGTCTTTACTAACATTATCTACAATAACATTATATCCATTCGCCCCTTGGTAGCAAAAGTTTTCTGTAAGATATTGGCACATTTCCTCCAGCCAAATCTAGTGTTATATCGAAATCCATAAGATAGTACATGGTTCCAGATCTTGCAGTATCTTTGGAAGATCTTCCAACAAATCCTTAATTTTAACATTTGCAAGCTCTATTTTATAGGGAATTGCTATAGGATCATCGTACTTTTGTTTAATTTGGTCAATATCTTTCTTTATTATTTGTAACACACCCTCGCTTTGGGAGAATGGTAGTTTGGCCACAACACCATGTCGAGCTAAAGAGAACTTTTTAAATATTCCTCGTAAGTAGCTATTAAACGAGCCACATATTTCCTTCTTAACTTTAAATTTATTCCGAACGTCCCCATCACAATCCGTAACATTGGTTATCTTAACTAACATTATGTTATCACAAAACGCATCCGTTATAGATGTTATTTAATTTTGGTTCACCCTCACAATAGTTTATATTACCTATGTCTGTAAGAAGGTTATTACGTAGATTTTCTAATAAAAACCATATACCGAATCTTTCGTTAGTAGGTTTAATAAATGGCTAACAGAGTACATTTCTTTTATACAAAAAGTAGCGGAAACATGTAAACAGGACAGATTACACTATAGGCATATAGAGGTTGTAAATATATATTGTATATAAACATAGGCGAGCGGTAAGTGTAACATGTAAGTGGACACCCACATGCAAATATGGAATACCCACAAATTCGACTAAATAGTCTCAATATAATTAACACATTAACATTAGTACCCAAATTGTCGAAATTCTATAATTCTATTCTTAGTCCTTGTATTAGGTTTTGTACTATTAAACCCAACATCCTGTGCAGTAGAGTAATATATGTATTTAATACAGATACGCACATTCTACAAGACCCATACATCTGTTGTATAAGCAGCAGAATAGACGTCTCATTGTGTTGTTGTAAAGTAAAACATAAATGTGCTGGATACAACCGGCCAGATATTAGACAGGAAATGTGTTGGAAGTGTATTGCCAAATAGTAAGACAAACACCACATAGTGCAGCATGTAATCAATCCATTACTATTTGGTCAGTATTGGTACAACATCCGATATATTAGCCAAACCCACAATCAAACTTGGAAAACAAACAGTAAAAGATAAATATTATAGTAACAGAAATAGTAAGAGTATAAGGACATAGTAATATTTAAAGTTTATAAAACAACACAAATGCAGAGACACAATAAATAACACACTCCAACACATTTGGACACAGGCACAGATACTGGTTTACATCCATTTAACACAACTTTACACGTTCTGTCAACCGACACAAAAATAGTTTGTAAATTGTGTAAGAAATATATGTAATATAAACAAATTTAACACAATCATAACATTGTGGACAATGTTATGATTGTGTTAAATTTGTTTATATTACATATATTTCTTACACAATTTACAAACTATTTTTGTGTCGGTTGACAGAACGTGTAAAGTTGTGTTAAATGGATGTAAACCAGTATCTGTGCCTGTGTCCAAATGTGTTGGAGTGTGTTATTTATTGTGTCTCTGCATTTGTGTTGTTTTATAAACTTTAAATATTACTATGTCCTTATACTCTTACTATTTCTGTTACTATAATATTTATCTTTTACTGTTTGTTTTCCAAGTTTGATTGTGGGTTTGGCTAATATATCGGATGTTGTACCAATACTGACCAAATAGTAATGGATTGATTACATGCTGCACTATGTGGTGTTTGTCTTACTATTTGGCAATACACTTCCAACACATTTCCTGTCTAATATCTGGCCGGTTGTATCCAGCACATTTATGTTTTACTTTACAACAACACAATGAGACGTCTATTCTGCTGCTTATACAACAGATGTATGGGTCTTGTAGAATGTGCGTATCTGTATTAAATACATATATTACTCTACTGCACAGGATGTTGGGTTTAATAGTACAAAACCTAATACAAGGACTAAGAATAGAATTATAGAATTTCGACAATTTGGGTACTAATGTTAATGTGTTAATTATATTGAGACTATTTAGTCGAATTTGTGGGTATTCCATATTTGCATGTGGGTGTCCACTTACATGTTACACTTACCGCTCGCCTATGTTTATATACAATATATATTTACAACCTCTATATGCCTATAGTGTAATCTGTCCTGTTTACATGTTTCCGCTACTTTTTGTATAAAAGAAATGTACTCTGTTAGCCATTTATTAAACCTACTAACGAAAGATTCGGTATATGGTTTTTATTAGAAAATCTACGTAATAACCTTCTTACAGACATAGGTAATATAAACTATTGCGAGGGTGAACCAAAATTAAATAACATCTATAACGGATGCGTTTTGTGATAACATAATGTTAGTTAAGATAACCAATGTTACGGATTGTGATGGGGACGTTCGGAATAAATTTAAAGTTAAGAAGGAAATATGTGGCTCGTTTAATAGCTACTTACGAGGAATATTTAAAAAGTTCTCTTTAGCTCGACATGGTGTTGTGGCCAAACTACCATTCTCCCAAAGCGAGGGTGTGTTACAAATAATAAAGAAAGATATTGACCAAATTAAACAAAAGTACGATGATCCTATAGCAATTCCCTATAAAATAGAGCTTGCAAATGTTAAAATTAAGGATTTGTTGGAAGATCTTCCAAAGATACTGCAAGATCTGGAACCATGTACTATCTTATGGATTTCGATATAACACTAGATTTGGCTGGAGGAAATGTGCCAATATCTTACAGAAAACTTTTGCTACCAAGGGGCGAATGGATATAATGTTATTGTAGATAATGTTAGTAAAGACTGTTTAACATGGTTTAATAGCAGGGTAAAAATATATAATAAATTTATATGCCAGATTACAAGCCCTGGAGTAATTAAAAGTATAGGAAACCATATAATAAACTTTGTAAACTGTGCGAGACTAAAAGAAACGTTCTCGTCTAGCTAGAGAGAATGGAATAACAAGGTTAGAGGCAACAATCTATAACTATTGTAGAGGTAAAGGGTTTGAACCTTTAAGAGATTGTTTAAGTCTAATAGAAGACAACAAACGGTACTTTCAAAATGCTCCATTCTATGCTGTACCTCTGCATAAGATGTGGGTGAAAGTTGCCAATCAATTACAAAACAGTTGTTGTTTAGTGTTTAACGATGCATATTGGGGGAAGATAACTGGAGTACAACTAAAACTGCCAAAAGATCAAAGGGAAAAGTTAATAAAGTATGCTCTATCTGCATTTAGCTTTAACTGTTTACCAACTATGTAGAGGTAATAGAGGAGGATGCCATAAGTGTAAAGCATAGGTGTTACATCAAATCTGGGGGCACATGTTTTACAAAATCAAATACACCTTTCTCCACTATACCTAAACACATCAATTTAGAAGAATTGGGCTTAGTGGAAAGTCCTAACCTTACTCCCTACGTTTTAAGAAGCCGGACCAATAAACTGTACCCATACACTATTAAAGAAATAGAGCCACTTTCCAAGCCTTTCTTAGAGGAAATTGGAATTAGAAGACATTGGAATATGTGGAAAATACTGTTGCAGAGGAATACAAAGCACAGTTGGCTAAAGAAAGAAGGGAAAGAGAGGATAAATTAAAAGATTACTTCCTGCGACGAGGATCTAGAGCATTATGGACATTATATAGTGTATGCGTTTGTAGTAAACAACAAGTTTGTGGGAGTGTTGGCAGAAAAGGACGGTGGGGTGTATACTATGTTAAAGGTGTCTGTAAAACTGTATTTATAGAGATAAATAAGAATAGGCAAGGCGTGTTGCCATATACTGGTGATTTGGACATTATTTACCTACCTACCAACGAGCCACTTGCAAGCTTTAACACTAACGGAACCGCAACATTTTATGGCAATTCCAAAAATAGAAAACCTAAGTTTCCGTAACAATGGACAAGAAGACATAGAGATGCAAGATATTAAAGGCAATGTTAAATTTAAAGAATGTAGTAGACTGGAGGATTTGGAATATGGTGCGCTATTAAACAAGTCCAACATAGGGGTAGAAAAAGATATATTGTACAGTTTGAAAATATTCGTAACCTTTATGTCTCCAACCATTGGCTGGAAAGGGAGCTGGAATGTGGGAAGTTTGATTTTAACTGCAAAATTAAAATTAAGTTGGATAAAATAAAGACTACTCCAAACAAGCACAAAGAAAGATTAGTGTTTTGTGTTTAGTTGTTTTGGGTTTTAAAAATTTATTTTTGCTATCGCATTGGCTATCCAAAATTTAGGCAGTTCTGACCATAATTGTGGATATATATTACTTATCGGCTGGATGTATATAATAAGCTTGCATTTATTTTCATAAAGTGAATTTAGAAATGGGGTATTTACTTATGCAATGGCCAGTAATATATTGCAGTCATATCCAAAGTTTGGTTACGACAAAACAGCACTAAAAGGGGAAAAATATACGGTAAATTTAGATATAGGGGGATATAACAAATCGAAAAGTAAATAAAGGAGTTATTGGTAGTAATTTACAAAATATAGTTTTGTAAAAACACAAATACCAATGTTAGTTTTTAGGTTGTGGCAAAACAAACAACTGTATTATAGGTGGAAATAATATTGTAATTTTAGATATAGTTGGGGGCTATAACATATCCAAAAATAAATCAGACAATAAATGCTTAGGACAATATCCAAAGTGTAGGCAAATCGGACAATAAACAGCAAAGTCAGTTTTGGGATTACAGCAAAATAAACAAACAAAAAAGACAAATGGGTAATGGAACGTGTGGTAGTGTGGTCTTGTTACCTATATAAGAGCTATAACATATCCGTAAATAAAGAAGTTTGAAATTGTATATTTTTCAAAATATTTTTTAAATTTGACCATTATGGTTAATTTGTCAAATGTGGATGGTACATATACACTAGCCTAGAATAATGACATATATAAATTTTAAACAAATCAGACCATAAATAAAGAAGTTGCCAATTGGTAGTATTTTTCCAAATTTTTTAAAATTTAACCGCAATATTTGTAAAATGTGGATGGTGCATATACACTAGCCTACAACAATAACATATCCAAATTTTAAACAAATCGGACAGTAAATAAAGAAGTTGGCAATTGGCAGTATTTTTCAAAAATATTTTTTAATTTGACTGTAATAGTGAATTTGGGAAATGTAAGGCTAATTTATTAAAACACTTGCCTATAACAATAACATATCTAAATTTTAAACAAATCGGACAGTAAATAAAGAAGTTGGCAATTGGCAGTGTTTTTCAAAAATATTTTTTAATTTGACCGTAATAGTGAATTTGGGAAATGTATGTGGAATTTATTAAAACACTTGCCTAGGACAATAACATATCTAAATTTTAAACAAATCGGACAGTAAATAAAGAAGTTGGCAATTGGCAGTATTTTTCAAAAATATTTTTTAATTTGACCGTAATAGTGAATTTGGGATATGTAAGTGATATTTATTAAAACACTTGCCTAGGACAATAACATATCTAAATTTTAAACAAATCGGACAGTAAATAAAGAAGTTGGCAATTGGCAGTATTTTTCTAAAATATTTTTTAATTTGACCGTAATAGTGAATTTGGGATATGTAAGTGATATTTATTAAAACACTTGCCTAGGACAATAACATATCTAAATTTTAAACAAATCGGACAGTAAATAAAGAAGTTGGCAATTGGCAGTATTTTTCAAAAATATTTTTTAATTTGACCGTAATAGTGAATTTGGGATATGTAAGTGATATTTATTAAAACACTTGCCTAGGACAATAACATATCCAAATTGAAAAACAAATCGGACATTTAATAAAGAAGGTGGCAATTGGCAGTATTTTTCAAAAATATTTTTTAATTTGACCGTAATAGTGAATTTGGGATATGTAAGTGTAATTTATTAAAACACTTGCCTAGGACAATAACATATCCAAATTTTAAATAAATCGGACAGTAAATAAAGAAGTTGGCAATTGGCAGTATTTTTCAAAAATAATTTTTAATTTGACCGTAATGGTGAATTTGGGAAATGTAAGTGGAATTTATTAAAACACTTGCCTACGACAATAACATATCCAAGTTTTAAACAAATCGGACCATAAACACTAAAGATGGTTTTTTAGAATTTGAAAATTAATTTTTAAAAAGAGGAGGGACAATATATTTAATATAGGCAAGGGTATATATATTTAGGCCTATATATTTAATATAGGCCAGCGCGGAAACTTGTGGCTTATTAGTATAGGCGGGAGCTGGCGTCGGCGCAAAAACGGCTCCCCATAAGAATATCATGGGGAAAAAGCGCCGGAAGTGGCGCCTCTTTCCTGTTTATCCACTACTGTCACCAATCCATGCAAGCAGACCCAGAGCGATTAAAACCTTTGTTAGATTTGCCTTTGCCAGCTAATGCATCTCAGTTAAAACGTGCATTAGGAATATTTTCTCACTACTCAAAGTGGGTTCCTAAGTATTCAAACAAAATTCGGCCTTTAGTTGACTGTAAATCGTTCCCTATATTACACCTTATTCTGTGACAGCTTTGACATTTAACGAAATTAAACAGGACATAGGGAAGTCAGTACTCACTGTGATTGATGACCACACTACGTTAGTTGTGGAAACAGATGCTTCAGAATTTGCCATAGCTGCAACTCTCAGCCAAGGGGGGAGGCCAGTTGCGTTTTTCTCCAAAACCCTGTCCGATTGTGAAAAACGCCATCCCTCAATTGAAAAAGAGGCACTAGCTATAATAGAGTCCTTAAAGAAATGGAGGCACTTTCTTATAGGAAGACATTTTCTTTTAATAACAGACCAACAGGCTTTGTCGTTTATGTTCAACAGTAGGCAAAATCAGCATGCTAGCAAAATCAAAAATTAGAAAATCACAAGATGGCATCTTGAGTTGTCCCCTTACTCATTCGACATTCAAAAGACCTCGTAAGGAAAATGACACCGCCGATGCTTTTTTCACGCGTATGCGGGGCTCACTAGTGATAATAAGCTTTACGCGTTACATCAATCTCTCTCGTTACATCAATCTCACTGTCATCCTGAAATCACTGGGTAAAAAGTAAAAATCTTCTATACTCATGAGATGATGTTAAGGCGGTAACGAACGATTGCCCAATATGTGCGAGATTAAGCCTAGATTCTATAGAAATACCAATTCACATCTAATCAAGGACACTAAACCATTTGAACGGCTGAGCATGGACTTTAAGGGGCCCTTTCCTTCAAGCACACGGAACCGCTATCTACTAACTAGAGTTGATGAATATTCGCGTTTTCCTTTTGCTTATGCCTGCAGTGATATGTCATCAAGCACAGTAGTTCACTGTTTAGAGAATCAAATCTATTAGGCAAATGAATAACAGAGAAGACTTGAATCGACATAGCGACTATTTTTACTGCTGATTTTGAAACAGATTTCCTGAAGGCAAAGGGAATTACTAAGGATTGCATATAACTTTTTAATACTTTTGGAAAAGGTGTTAAAGAGTGTTCTAAAAGGTACTTTGGTATTATACGGATGCCACTATTTTTGGAGGTTAAATTTTTACCGGATACAAAGGATAACTACATAATTCGAAAAAACGTACCTTTATTGACTTACTGTACAAATTTTACATCATTCTGATGAGCGGTCTTTGTGTTGTGCCTCCCAAAAGGCAGCGATGTCTGCTAGGATCGTGTTGAATGTGTCGCCGCCGCTAGAAGCCACACCCGATTGCCACATCTACTCCGCCAAATATACAGCGCGCTGCGGCAGTTATGTTAGGATGGGTTATCATAAAAATACGTACGGTTTCCTCTTCATTTCGAGGTAAATACCACACCAAAAGAACGTCACTCATTATGAAAACAAATGTAACGTAGTGCACGGCAATTAATCACTCATGACACTGACCCAGATACAGGCGGTGACAGGTGAAGCGCGCGCTCCGGTCAACGACCTGACCTTAGCCTATTTGGAGGGGGTTTGGCGGCTGGAAGTATGACTCATCAGGTATCATTCGATTTGTAACGAAACAAGGAAAGTCCTCAATCATTTTTATGATAACCCATCCTAACATAACTGCAGCAGCGCGCTGTATAAGGGTGGCATCCGTATAATACCAAAGTACTCTATAGAATATATTTATTTTCTAAGCAGTGTATGTTTTTGATTTGAGTAATTTTTATGTAATCAGTAAATAATAACGTTACTGAACCTAGATCAGTAATATTGATTTTTTAAGGAAAAATTCAAACCTTGATGAAGAATCGCCTTTTGCAGTTTTTTTACTTACTCCCCTTATACATAGTATATGGAGAAAGTATTGTTTTCGTCAAAATTTTCGAATTTGAGTTGTTGGTGGAAATATTCGTTTTGGTGCTCCCTGAACCCAAAAAAGTGGTTTTTACGTGATTTCTGTCTGTGTGTGTGTGTGTGTGTGTGTGTGTGTGTGTGTGTGTGTGTGTGTGTGTGTGTGTGTGTGTGTGTGTGTGTGTGGATGTGTACAGAGCTAGAGCCCTAACCAATGGACCGATTTTATTAAATTTGGTATGTAGGTAGTAATCCTCGATATTTCCAGGCGTTTTTTTCATTTTTTTGATTTTTTTGATTTTTAAGGGTCCCCCAAAAATCGCCAAAAAACATGAAAAATCCAAATTTATCAAAAACGGCTCTAACGATTTTGATTAAACTTTAGTGGTTTGTAGAGCTTTAGGTTTCCAACAAAATGACACCACCCACATTTCTGGAAAAATTCGGGTTCAGAAATTACAGGACTTAAAACATAAAAAATTCAGTTTTTTGGATTTTTTATAAACAAACGTAAATGTTAAAAATTATTACTATTTACCATTCAAAATAGCTCAAAAAACTAAATAAATTAGTAATTTGAATTACTATTCTACGATTGCTAGCTGCGGAGAAAATTGAAATTTTCATTTAGCGGTAAACGCAGTACGTTGTCCAATGTTATCCTTATGGGGAATACAAAAAAACTATTACTCTCTTATTTACTGATCAATTTCATTAATACTTGACATGCAGGTCAAGTTAGCATTAACCAACAGAGGATGTTCGAAATATGTTGCCAATTTAACCCTGTGGGGGACAAGGGGGCATTTCCCCTCTCAAAACCACTGTGTGTAGCAATGGATTCTATAGTGCCTCCCAAAAAGGGATTTGGGTGGATATTTCTGAAAACAACTATTTCAGACAATTTTCTGTACATTTATCTGTACTTCATATTCTATATTTAGTAAAAAAAAAATATTTTTTTCATTAAAGTTTGGCTAAAAGTGACAAGGTATGTGTCAGTTTCCTGATACCGTTTATTCTATATATTCTATACCTATAATACACTAAGGTTTTGTGAATAGAACTCATCTGTTATTTTTGAACCAATTTTGACGATTGAGGTAGTATCAAATAAATGTACTTGATCCGTAGCTGTGCTAAGTGGTTTTCAATTTTTTAAACCCCCAATCTGAAAGGGTATAGGCCCCCTCGAATTTTGCTTTTTGCCCATACAGAAATTTGGGGAGCACTAAATGTTAACATTTATTTTACTAATTAAAGTTATAGATTAACATTATACTTTACTACAAAAGAGCCTCTCTTATATAAAGCATTGTAAAAATTCCTTTAACTTAATAAGGATTACTTTTATGTTTATAAATCTATTCTTGACAATAACAAAGTTAACTGTACTTCGAAAGAGAGGCTCCTTCATAAAAATTGGCTGATCGCAACACAGTCTCCTGAAAACTGTATAGATACCTACGTATTATATGGCCTACCACCACACCACCAATGTCAGGTTATGTTCGGCTTTTTGTTTCTATTTTATACCAAACAGTTATAATACATTTTATATCACGCTATTAATTTATAAAAATGACTGTGTGGTATTAAGACACAACCATAGAACTCTATTAATACACCTGGAACGCTCGGGCTGTGTCAATAAATCGGTCTTTACCCCCACCCCTTCAATGGCACTCACGGCCGCTCAGTGGATATCAGCATTGTGCGCCCTATCGTTTACATGCTTTTGCGCCTCGCCAGATTCATGTAATTACAATAAATGTTATATATTATTGATCTGCATGAACTACGGAATCTAACAGTGTAAACTTCTTATGGTTTAGTAATTTATTTTATTCGTAGTAATGAAAACTAGATAGTGTTTTAAAAGTGGGACACGAAAAAGTCACAAAGCGTAAACTTTGTTTGTTTTGGGATTAAAAAGAAAATTCCAGCGGAAAAGTTGTTGATAATTAGTTGATCCACAATTTTTATCCTAAACATTTTTTCATAAGATGATTTATTTGTTCTGTAAAGATGGTAACATTTCCCGTGCTCAAACCAATTCGTGCCGCACTCATTCCAGCTAACTGACGCAACACTTTGTTATACAAAACGAATTTGATTGTATTAACAAGCTGAACTATGACTTATTATTGTACAGGCAGTAAGTGCTGGTCTATGGTAGCTACACTTGTTAGCGAATTTCCCCTATAGGGAAGAAGCTATTACCGTAGGTCTCATGGTAAGACTTAAGCCCGAGACCATGATAACTTTTCATTTTGAGGTCCCCAGATGCCAAAAACACCATTCGTTCAAATTTTTATATATATATATATATATATATATATATTTATATATATATATTTATATATATATATATATTTATATATATATATATTTATATATATATATTTATATATATATATATTTATATATATATATATATATTTATATATATATATATGTGTCCGTAAGCACGATAACTCTCGTAAAAAAGGTCCGATCTTAATGAAATTTGGTACAAATGTGTAAAGTACCATTTATTTGAACGAGTTCGAAAACCAGATGAATCGCAAGTAGTGTGCATTTGAGGCTGCTGGGGCGGAAGTGACGTCATCCGGTCACGTGACCGGATGCGCTGAGTCATTAAATACGTCATCTGAGCCTCAGCCAGTGACGTAGGCGGTTTTGTGTCGTAATGAGGGAAAGTTTAAAGGTCAAGGTCTCTGGGAGGTAATTTAAAAAAAGTACTACCTCGCACACGTAAAATCCGATTGTGATTCGATAGTTTTAATTCGATAAAAAATATCGAATGAAAAAATCGAATGAAGCAATCGAATGATACGAGTGCGAGGTAGTACTATTTCATTTATTACTTTAATGTTTACATTTCTTTTTATTTACAACAAGTTATGTTTCCAATAATTTATGTTTACAATAGTTCCCCGTTGTTCGTCGTCATCGATGTTATTGATCCGGACGAGTTGCGGCCATCACTTCGCTTTCTGATGAAAGACGGTAGATACTTCGATTCCTGCGCAGAGTCCATGTTGTTTTTTGATGCGTAAAGTTCCAAAGATAAATCGTAGCCGGACGCAATTAGAAGTCTTAACTCTTCATTAAAAACCTCGAGGTCTTGGAAAGTCGCCAGATGAATAGAGTCATAATGAATACACCTAATTTTGATGGACATTTCAACAGAGAGCTCGATGTACACTGGTCAAGAGCCGGAGGTGTACTGACTATTCGCTAGCTAGCGTTTTGGTATCAAACAAAATGGTGGGGGTAAAATTGTGGTGGGGCGGAGCAGATGGCGGACGGCAGATGGCAGGCGGCAGGTGGCAGCTGGTGCAAGGCAGATGGTTGCTACTACATCCACCATCATTAGTCAAACCCTATTAGGGATGACATTATTGCTTCTGCATCAGAAGATATTGTGCTAGAAACTTCATGTACTTGTATTTCATCATTTGTATTGTCAGCTTGCTCAATATTAAAAGAAGAACATGTGGAAGAAACAGTAGTGCCTTGTATTTGCGAATCCATGTGAACTATGCAAGAGCCGCAGGTATACTGAAGTGATAAAAGCATGTAGGATGGGCACTCGCCTTTACCCCCCCCCCCGCACCAGTTTCCCCCACCAAGTTTCCACATCGCACAATAACTACGGGACATGCATTAGTTAGGGTCTAGCTCTGACTCTGTGAGGATCGGAGCTCCGTAACTGAAAAACATTAACAATTCTTGCTCGACACTGTTTTTGCGCAATCATAACAGTCACTGTGATCTAATTTATTGCATGTACTCATATGATGCATCTTGCGTAGCAGACAACTTGCTAAGAATGTTTCAGCCTGGAGTATTCTACGGCGAAATCGCTCACAATCCACTAACAGCGTAGACCTTCTATCTTCACAGTCGGAGAAGTAGAAGGTGGTGGCAGGCGGACTGTTGAAGGACACCTTCGTCATATTTCTGTAAAACTGTGACATCTTTAGAATAACACAAACTCTATAGGTAGATGTTAATCCTGCAAGAGCTGAAAGTATAATGATATAGTGCTAGCGTGTATGATACCCACCCGACCTACCCGCACCACAACGTTACCTCGGTATACTGTAAACTATAAATAACTTGTCGTAGTTTAATCCATAAACAAAGTATTTATTTATGTCAGGCCTTGAAAGTGTTGTTTTCGCGCTATTTCTTCCCTACTCTCAGTCGGATCTGAATTCTATTCGCACCATCTTGTTCGTCTAATTAACCCGCGTAATTTGAGTACCCACTCGCTATACTTTAACTCAATAATAAAGAAGTTATTAATATGTAACCTCGAAAACATTGGTTTTTTCGCTATTTCTGCTATACCGTTGGTCGGATCTGAATTCGGTTTGCACCATCTTGTTCGTCTGATTATTCCGCGTAATTTGAGTACCCACTCGCTGTACTTTAACCCAATAATAAAGAAGTTATTAGTATGTAACCTTGAAAACATTGTTTTTTTCGCTATGTCTGCTATACCGTTGATCGGATCTGAATTCTGCTTGCACCATCTTGTTTGTCTGATCAATTCGCGTAATTTGAGTACCCACATGACATACTTTGGACAAACTTTGTACTTTTTTCGCTTCTGCTGCTATACCCTTGGGTGGATCAAAATTCTGTTTGCACCTCCTTGTTCGTCTGATCAATTCGCGTAATTTGAGTACCCACATGACATACTTTGGAAAAACTTTGTACCCCCCCCCCAACATGGGTCATGTTCAAGGTCAAGGTCATGTTCAAGGACCTTGGGACTTAGAAATTTTCACAAAGTGGACTGTACTCAAACCGGAGACTAACAAAATCTCCTGCCTATGTACAGGCCAAGTCCCTAACTTGAAATGCTTAGGGTGGTCCTGAAAAGGACCGTTTGTGGAGGGAGGGTGGGATGGTAAGGGATTTTACTTTACAGTCCACTTCACTCTACTCTCTTCTTTAACCAAGGACAAGGTCTGCTTGTATGACACTTCTGGTGGTGCCGGAATTGATCGTGGCAATTCCACCTCAAAGAGAACTTCACCGGCAGTTAAGTAGTAGGTGCTTCCGTTCTTCAGCACCGCTCTGTACGGGAGGTTTCTTCTCAAATGTCTGAATTTTGTTTTGGTAACTTCAATGGGAGATACCAATTCGTCTTCCGTCAAGGTCTTCATCTTCTGCAACACGTGCAGATGATCCCGTGTGGCAGAGTGTCGTTCCGTTGTTGATGAAGAGTGTCGTTCCGTTGTTGATGAAGAAGTCGAACCAGAAGAACCTTGTTTGTAGTAAAGAGGGTGGTTTTTAAAATCCCTCTTTAGCCTCATTCTGAGGGAAGAAGATTGTTTAAATCCGCTTGTCTTTGGAGCCGTCTTCTTTAAGGATTCCTTAATCCTTTTCAGCTTCTCGTTGGTTATCGGCGAAGTCATTTTGTAAGAAGAGAGAGAGCGAGAGCTGTGAAGTGTACCAGTCAATGGTTGAAGCTGGAATGAGGTACCAGACGGAGCAAAGCGGGTCGTCAAGTGTAACCGTGACATTTCCATATACGGGTAGAAAGCTAAAGACCGGTCTACATCCTGTTCCCCTTCCACCGTGACGACCCCCCCCCCCGACGTCACGGGGAGGAGCCCCCCCCCTTGACGTAACCCCCCCCCGATTTGGGTCATGTTCAAGGTCACCCCCCCCCTTCGACCTCCCCCCTTCCGCTTCGGTGACGTCACTTTGCCTTTATAAGCGGGAGCAGTCCGCAGTCTCGTCGCAGTAGCTTGCCGCCCGTTGTTTGGATATACGTCCCAGTGGGTTGCACTCTGCTGCAGCGTAGGTCTGTTAAGTGTGCGTTGGGCCCGACGCACAATTAAGAGATCCGCGCCCTTGCATGTTTAGTTAGTTTGTTTATGCATGTTAGATAACGCTTGTAGTTTGCTGCTAGGTAATGTAGTTAGTCTAATATATATGTTAGTGTGTGGTATTGGTTTGAAGTGTTTTATTTACTAATAACATATGTACTCCCGGCCCTACAGGTCCCTCAACAACCTTGGTCAAAACTTGGGTTCGCAGCAGCCTGACGCCGGGTGTTTGGGTCTACGTCCCACCGGGTTTCAGTGATACTGTTGACCTTTGCAAAACCGACCTCGGCTGTTCTTGTAAAAGTAACGTTAACTGATTAATTTTGTTTAAATAGTTGTTGGTAAAGTCTTTATTTTAAAAGTAATGTAACTTGTTTCTCATCCTTTTCCTAACCCCTTACAAAAAGGTATGGCTCCCAAACCGACCTTATGTCATTACGGCGCGCAAACCGGTTGACATTACCCATCTTAGCCTGAGAAACGTTTGTGAAATATAAAATCAGCCTCTTGTTTAAAATCAGTCTCTTGTTTAAAATCAGTCTCTTGTTTGTTGTCTTTTGTCCCCTTCCCCAATACAGAGCGGGGAATAGAGCAGTATGTTATGCTCTATTCCCCGCTTTGGCATTATGTCAGATGACCTTGACCTACTGACGGGACTTAGAAAAACCGTCGTTTGATCAAATATTGGAAGAAATGTGAACTTAGAGATATTTCATGCGGACAAGGTTGACACAAAAATGTTGTATTAAAAATAAAAACTGGAGGGGGAAATGTTTTATATACTGCAACAGCGTGGTAAAAATCATCATATCGCTATGGAAGCTGTAGGTGTAAACACTTGGCTTGTTCCTTCCGAGCTTGCTATTTCAGAAGCCTTTCTGTCCATCCTTACTTATGAGTTCCGAGGCATTAAATTAAAAGTAAAGATAGAGCTGAGACCGTTGCATAGAAATGATATGCATTGTATTTTGGTGGAATGGGAATCGCCCTCCGGCATTAATCTTTTCCATTTTATCAAAAGATCGTGCAAGGAGTTTTATGTAAAACGGATAATAGTCTCCCTTGTTTAAACGTAGTACAGCTTGCTTCCAAAGTAAAATGGCAAAGGTAACACCTTTGCTATTTTACAAAATATTTTATCGTGTCCTTGACCCAGTTACCAGACTTGGAGCAATTCAGAGTATGCGATACAGTGTTGGAACAAACTACAGTCGAAGTCCTTTGCCCCCCCATGATATATTCCTATAAAAGCGGGAGCAGCCCGCAGAGGGTTTGCAGTCGCAGGCCGACAGCCTAGCTAGCTGTTTGCCCGCGCTGTCCGCAATAGTATCTCTAGTATAGAGTTGGTACCACTGTATATTAGAGATGCTACCTTAGCTTAAGGCATGTCTGTTTATTACTAAGCATGTTAGAATAACGCTTGTAGTTTGCTGCTAGTAAATGTAGTTAGTTTAACTGTAGTTAGTTTGGTGTTGGTTTTAAAGTGTCTTTGAAGTGTTTTTATTTACTAATGAAATATGTACTTTTCTTTCACGCTTTAAAACTGATCTTGGTCAAAACTTTGGTTCGCAGTTGCCTGGCGCCCGTTACTGACCAACGTCCGACTGGGTTTCAGGATGTTGTAGACCTTTGTAAAACCGACCTTGGTTGGTATGTCCTTTTCTTACACGCTATAACTAACCTTGGTCAAAACTTTGGTTCACAGTTGCCTGGCGCCCGTTACTGACCAACGTCCGACTGGGTTTCAGGATGCTGTTGACCTTTGTAAAACCGACCTTGGTTTGTCTTTGTAAAATTAACTTTAACTGATCAGTATGTTTCTCATCCCTTTCCTAACCCCTTACAAAAAGGTATGGCCCGAAAACCGACCTTTGTCAATATGGCACGAAAACCGATTGACATTACCCATCTTACCCTCGAGAAACTTTTGAAAATACTCTCTGCAAACCATTTGTAACTTCCTTTTGTTTGGATAAATTAATAAAAGGTTCTGTTATCAGGTTTATTGCCTATAACTGTGACCTTTCTTCAAAATTCACTTCCCTAATACAGAGCGGGGAATAGAGCAGTTTGTGGTCCAAGTGGGAATCACTTACTGCTCTATTCCCCGTTTTGGCAACATGTTCAGATGACCTTGACCCACTTCGGGACTTAGAAAATAATTGTTTGGTAAGATATTGGAAGATGTATTTATTTCTTACAAACCCCCCCCCCCCTACTCAAGGTCAGAACCATTTGGGTGGGGGCTCAACTGGTTTGGCTGACTCGGGTATAAAATAAGTTCCCCATCACTGGTAATATCATTCTGCTGCTTGTGCTTGCTCACACAGGATCATGGCGCATATCAGAAAACACACCAAACCGATGAAATTTAACGTGAAGAAAACGCCGCTGGTTTTACCCACTACCTCTTCAGCATCAACTTCTTCTGCCCCGTCTATACTCCGCCAGGTTATATCATCGCCTCCTTCTACATCATCCTTTTGCCCTTCAGATATACTCCGCCAGTCATTATTATTATCTTTAATTCTTCCGGAGAAGATGACTGATTCACCGCACAATTCTACATCAAAGTATTCGCAGTCTTCTCCATCAAAGTTTTCGCCATCTTCTCCATCAAAGTCTTCGCCATCTTCCCCATCACCAAGGTCAAGGTCTTCTTCTTCATCGAGTTCGAAATCATCTTGTTCATCACCAAGGTCAAGATCTTCTTCTTCATCTTCATCGATTTCGAGGTCATCTTGTTCATCATCAAGCTCAGGGTCTTCTTCGACATCGAGCTCAAAGATATCTACAACACCCACCAAGCCTTTAATTACTGGACCAAAAATCATTTCTCCAATCGTCACTCCACCTTCTACAAGTCTTCGTCCTTCAGTAATTTGCACAAGTATTAACCGTCCTTCAGAAAAATTTAATGAGCTAAAATTGTTGAGGAGGAAGTGTATGCTTCCTGCACAACAATGTGGTTATGTATTTAAAAAAGGTGCAAAGAAAGGTCAACGTTGTGCTAAATCCTGTGTCTTAAATGAGGAAGTGTGCGGTTCTCATTTAAAACACAATGCTAACGTTTCTCTTTCTTCACCACACCTAACAGTGAAACCATCCAAGATTCGGATTAATAGGCTTATTAAAAATAAACAATACTACTTTGTTAAAACAATGGGCTTTGCAAAAGTACTTTTAAAGTGTGGAGATCAACGCTACATTTTAAAATTACCTAGAGGCATGTTTCATCCTCCACGCCCAACCAAAAAAGACTATTTAATCCGAGTTGATTCGGGGACCACTGTGTGGAAAACAGTACAGTAAGAAAAAAAAAAAAAAACGTTCAAACAGTTTTTCTAAATTAAAAATTAAAGTTTTTTCCAAATTAAAAAAAAAAAAAAAGTGTGGACAACCTATTTACATTTTGTAGCATATGCTGCAGAGTGTAAATAGATTGTCCACACTTTTTTTACAATGATACAACGACCTTGACCTAGATAACAGACTTTAAGGTGACCTTGACCCACTTACAGAACTTTATACTCTGTTAGTATTAAATTGTTCATATATTGTTACAATAATACCCCTTCCCTATCACTAATTACCCCCACCACTTAAATCGGGGGGTATAAAAAGAGGTTTTTCATCATTGCTTATCTCATTCTGCTACTTCTGTTAGCACTAGGATATATAGCAGCTATGTCACCAAAGGATAATATATTTCCTTCTGCAAAATCAATCGTGGGAATTATAAAACATATTGTGATTGAAAGTGAGGATGAAAATGAAGACGAATTGGAAGATGTTGAATTATTAAGTGAGATGGATGCAATGGAAGATCTTGAATTATTAAGTGATATGGACAGTGATGATCTTGAAGCAGGATATATGGAACAAATTGAACCGTTAAGTGACGTGGAATCTGAAACCTATAGAATCTATCAGCATCTTCTCTATTCTGAAGAAATACATGATGAAAGCCCAACCACTAGTAGTAGTTTGGATGGGTTATTTTTAGATAGCGCACGAGGGGTATATCATATTCGTCGACGACTATTTCTTTCCGATGCTTCTGATACAACTGATTCCGATTCATCAAATGAGTCTGATTAAGTGTTGTTTTTTCTTGCCAACTGTCAAACTTTAAATACAGAGCGGGGAATAGATCAGTTTGTAGTCAAAGTGAGAACTACTTACTGCTCTATTCCCCGTTTTGGTAATATCGTTGTATAACCTTGACCCATTTACAAGACAGAAAATATGTACCGGCATTCAATCCCTTTTTGTTTTGAAAAAGTGGGGGTAACTTATACATTTAATGGTGGGGGAACGTCTATTTAATGTCGATGCAACAGTGTATATTTTTCATATCGGCATTATGAACCCACCAGCAAACTCCGTTTGTTACAGCTTTCCCCTCATCGATATCGATGATGTGATAAAACTTACATCAATAACAAAACGGTTTGAAATGGAAAGGCGACTAATAAAAGTCGACGTAATTCCACAAGATCTTCGTTCGGCAATGTTGACCATCGAATATGTTAAAGATGAATCTACAACTGAAGATCCCTATTGTTTTATGAAATTTTTAGTTGATCGAGATGCAATGTGTACAATCCGATTTCACATCCGAGTTTAAAATATATTAAATTTTCCTGTTGGAGAAAATTGTCCTTGTTAAATACAAAGCGGGGAGTAGATCAGTTTATGGTTTAAAATAAAATCATTTACTGCTCTATTTCCCGTTTTGGCAAATATGCTCAATGTCCTTGACCCAAATACAGAATTTTGTAGCCTCCAGCTACAAACTTAAACTTAACCTAAAACGTACCCCCACCACTTTTTCTAGGGTATAAATAGAGGTGCATTTGCAGTGTTTTTTCATTATTGCGTTGACCCTTGTGAAGAGCACGCCTACATTATGAATCGCTGCGATATTTGTAAAGCTTCTTTCAGAGATGAATGGCTTTTAACCATTCATAAAGAATTGAAACATAACACCAATACAAATACAGAAGAACCAAATGAAGAAGAATTAGATTCAATCGACCAACAACTAGCAAAACATCAAGAAGAACAAAATGAAGAAGAACACAACGAAGAAAAAGAAGAAAATGAAGAAAAAGAAGAAAATGAAGTTTCAAGACCGAGTGTCATTCATTATGCACAATCAACGCCATCAACATCGACTTCTACGCCTGCTATGTCTACACTTCACCAACCTTCAACATCAACACCATCGACTTCTACGCCTGCTATGTCTACACTTCACCATCCTTCATCATCAACACCATCAACATCGACTTCAACGCCTGCTATGTCTACACTTCACCGTCCTTCAACATCAACAGCTGCTATGTCTACACTTCACCGACCCTCAACATCAACAGCAGTAGATGTGGAACTACACGCTCAAGCACTACCTGGTAAGGTAGTAACACATTTTAAAATTGACAACGTAAAATTACAACTTGAAAACTTTTTACATAACGCCAAAGAATTAGTAACCAAAACACTAAAGAATGAACAAAAAAGATTAAATTTTATCAAATTTGGACTGTTGCTAGATGCCATATTCACTAATATTCAAAACGAAACATCACCAAGAGGTTTCATGACAAAAAACCGAACCATCATGGCTGCGTCAGATATTGAAAAAATCGTAACAGAATGTTTTGAGGAACTTTTGACGAAACTACAAGAGCATGAAGGAAGAGGATCTGGATGGACTTTATTAAGTATAACAAGTCTGGATGTTAGAGTTCATAAACACGGTTATGGAATGAGAGGAAGTAGTTACATTCCTCTTCCGAAAAAAATAAGTGATACAAAATCCTGTATTAATGTGCAAAATGAAGATAACGAATGTTTTAAATATGCTATGTTGGTAAAATATGTAAACAAAGACCATCAAAAAAGACCGAGTCAAAAATATGAAGAAGTTCAACATAAGTATAATTTCCAGGGAATGACTTACCCTGTTGCAATTACTGATATATCAAAATTTGAAAAGCAAAATCCGTCGGCTTCAGTCAACATATTTGGTTTGGATTCGTCAAATAATGTGTATCCCTTGCGCATAACATCGAATGAGCGCAACAATCATACTGACTTGTTATTAATCAATAAAGGAGAGATATCTCATTACGTGTATGTAAAAGATTTTGAAGGGCTCGTATGTAAACAGTTAACAAAACATAAAAGAAAAATCACAACATGTAAGAGATGCTTTTGCCATGTGAACAAACCATTAAGAAGAGGAGTTTCAGAATGGTTATTAGAACACCAAAGGTTATGTAGTGGAAACTATGAGGTTAGAATTAAATTGCCACATCCTAGCAGATCATACGTACAATTTGACAAAGTAAATCAACAATACCCTATTCCATTTGTTGTGTACGCGGATTTCGAAGCATCTTTACTTCCAATTGAACAAGAAGAAGAGGATATCGCAAAAAGAAGCAAATATCAAAAACACGCACCAAACAGTTATTCTATACTAACAAAATCCACGCTGTCTGAAGAACATCTTCAAGAATTTGGACTATCTTCTGCTCCGAAGATTTATCGCGGTGAACAAGCAGCGAAACACTTTGTAGACGATTTGTATTACATTGCCTCTAAGGTGGAAGAACTCTACAAAAATAAAATACCGATGCTACCTATGGAAGAACATCAACTTCAACATCACAATCTGGCAACAACATGTTATCTGTGTAATAACATATTTACACCAGATAACGTTAAAGTTCGTGATCACGACCATCTTACAGGAGTCTACAGAGGAGCAGCCTGTAACGCTTGCAACTTGAATTACAAACTTCCATCTTTTATACCTGTTGTTCTACATAACCTTAGTGGATATGACTCTCACTTTATAATTCCTGAATTGGGAAGAGATGATGGGGCAATAGATGTTTTGGCAACAACAATGGAAAAATTTATAAGCTTCTCTAAAAAGGTTGGCAAAATAAAACTTAGGTTTATTGATTCGTTTAGATTTATGCCTTCTAGCCTAATGAAATTAACTGAGAATTTAAAAAGAGAAGATCTGATAGAAACAAGCAAAATTGTAGCCAGTAGTAAAATGGATCTGGTTCTTCGAAAAGGGGTCTTCCCCTACGATTACATCGATGGACTGCATAGATTTAATGAAACATCACTTCCTCCACCAGAACAATTTAACAACAAACTTAATGATTCGGAAATTTCACTTGAAGATTATCAACATGCATGTCGAGTATGGAACGAGTTGGATATGAAGACTTTAGGAGAATACTCAGACTTTTATGTAAAACTTGACGTGACTCTTCTCTGCGATGTTATGGAAGAATTCCGAAGAACCTGTTTTGCAGCATACGGTTTGGACCCTCTACATTCGTATACATCTCCAGGACTAGCTTGGCAAGCAATGCTGAAAGAAACAAAATGCAAACTTCAGCTGTTAACAGATATAGATATGGTTTTAATGGTTGAGTCGGGTGTTAGTGGTGGATTAACTCAAAGCGTGACAAGACATGTTAAAGCCAACAACAAATATTTACCTGACCATGATCAAGAGAAACCTTCAACGTACTTGGGATATTTCGACGCGAATAATCTGTATGGATGGGCCATGTCGAACCCACTTCCATTTGACAACTTTAAATGGGTTGATCCCGACTGTATTGGCGATATATCACAAATTCCAAAACATGGAGATACCGGATATATTTTGGATTGCGACTTTGAATATCCAGAACATTTACACGATCTTCATTATGACCTTCCACTCCTTGCAAGAACAGAAATTTCACCAACTGGAAAACACCCCAAATTAATGATGACCCTTAACAATAAACAACGATACGTAGCTCACTATTGGGTTGTTCAACAAGCTATCGAATTAGGTTTACGTCTTACTAAAATTAATAGAGCTGTGGAATTTTCCCAATCGTGCTGGTTGAAACCGTACATAGACTCGAATACTACCAGAAGAGCAGCCGCTACATCAGCCTTTCAAAAAGACTTTTTTAAATTGATGAACAATGCAATATTCGGTAAAACATTGGAAAACAAAAGAAGACATAAAAATGTTAAACTTGTTACAGATCCAAACAAACTACAGAAACTTGTACAACAGCCAAATTTTGGAACATCTATAATTATTAACGAAAATATTGTAGCTGTATCTATGAAGAAAACAAGTGTGAAGATGGATCGTCCTTTGTATATAGGTATGTCAATCCTGGATATCTCCAAGACTCATATGTACGATTTTCATTATAAAAAGATGGTCACCTTTTATGGACGAGAAAACATCGGCATCTCCTACACGGATACAGACGCTTTTATATATTGGATAATTACTAACGATATGTATGAAGACCTTCGGACATTTGATTACAAAAACGATTTTGACTTTTCCGACTATCCAAAAGATCATCCAAACTACGACAATGACAGAAACAAAAAAGTGCTTGGCAAATTTAAAGATGAAGCCAATGGTGTTATACTTCAAGAAATTGTTGCACTAATGTCAAAATTATATTCTTTACAACTAAATGAAAACCAAGTCATTAAGAAAGCTAAAGGAGTAAAAAGTTTGTATTTAAAGAAGAATGTGCATTTTAATCACTATAAGAAATGTTTATTTGAAGATCAAGATATAACAGCAAAATTCAACACAATCAGAAGTTTCAACCATCAGCTGTACAGCGTGACGGAGGTAAAAAAAGCTCTCTCTTCAAATGATGACAAACGCCACATACTTGCAGACAACATCCACACTCTACCATTCGGCCACTACTCCCTCAACCCTATTGACGAGTAACCCTTTCATCGTCCTACATCCCTTTTCCTTTTCCTTTCCGTATAAAAGGGGGAACACAGCAGTATTTTGCTGTGTTCCCCCTTTTATACATTAGTTTGGAATGACCTTGACCTATATAAGGTGATGTATTAAAAATGAATATTTAATACTATCGTAGCTGTGTTAGCAGAAACATCATGACGGATCTAAAGGAGAAAATTATTGATGAACTTCATAAACCTGCAAGAATAAAGTTTCCAAGAAGAAATACTGTTATAAAAGGGATAAATGATCTATATCAAGCGGATTTAATTGAAATGCGACCGCATAGCAGAATAAACAAAGGATTTAAATATATACTCACAATTATTAATTGTTTTACAAAAGTTGCAGACGCTTTGCCTCTAAAGGACAATACTGGTAAAACCGTAACAGAAGCCATGGAAATAGCCATAAAAAGAGATAAAAACAAAATTAAACATTTACAAACTGATGATGGAACAGAATACTTTAATACAAACTTTGCACAGTTAATGAATAAATATAAAATAAATCATTATTCTACAAATTCAGAGAAAAAAGCAGCTATTGTAGAAAGATTCAATAGAACCTTAAAAGGAGCACTGTATAAACAATTTTCAAAAAGAGGTTCTTACGTATGGTATGATGTTTTACCACAATTAATAAATGATTATAACAACAGGTTTCATAGAACTATCGGTATGAAACCTAACAAAGTAAATAGAAGAAATGCAAAAGATGTATTAAAACGCATAAAGAAAAATACAAAGCCTAAAGTAGAAAAAATGCAGCCAAGAAAATTTAATGTAAGTGATAAAGTACGGATTAGTAAATATAAGGGAGTGTTTACCAAGAAATACCTTCCCAATTGGACGAATGAAGTTTTTACAGTGTATAAAGTACAACCGACTGTACCTGAAACGTATATCTTAAAAGATAACAAAGGAGATTTGTTGCAAGGTGCATTTTATGGACATGAAATGTTAAAGTCAACAGTAGGTGATGTATATCTTGTTGAAAAAGTGTTACAAAGAAAAAAGGACGCAGTTAAAGTGCGGTGGTTAGGGTTTAACAAAACTGAGGATTCATGGATACCTATAAAGGACTTGGTGTAATGCAAGCAACTCATTTCATCGTTAACCTTTGAGCGGGATGGAGATTATTCACCATAAAGATCGATTCAATATTAATAACATAGATGATTTAACTGTGGATAACGTTAAAATCAACAATGGTAAACACGGTAGTTTACTTCCAAACACTGTTCGATATATAGTAAGTGGCCCCTCAAACTGTGGAAAGACCAATGTCGTCTTTAATTTGATCACTAATCCGCAGGGATTAAGGTTTAATAACCTATATATTTTTTCAAAGTCTCTACATCAACCAAAGTATAAATTGCTGGATAAAATCCTTTTTGATGTGTCTGATGTTAATTTTTACAAATTTAACGCTAGTGATAGCATTATGCAACCAAACGAAGCGAAACCGTATTCTGTATTTATATTTGACGATGTATCTTGTGAAAATCAGGATACTATTAGAAACTACTTTGCCATGGGAAGACATAATAACATCGACAGCATATATATAGGACAAACCTATAGCAGAATCCCAAAACAACTTATCAGAGATAATGCAAATATTCTAATTGTATTCAAACAAGATGATACTAACCTAAAACATATATATAACGATCATGTGAATGCGGATATGCCATTTGAAAAGTTTAAAGAGCTTTGCGGAAAAGCATGGGCGGAAAAGTATGGATTTTTGGTTATTATGAAAGATCATGCTATAAAAGATGGTCGTTATAGAATAGGTTTTGATAAATTCGTTTTAATACACTGATTAGCGGTATTACTGTACAAGTCGTCAAGGTGTGAAGATGGTTAACCAGGAAAAGCTATTAAAGGAAATAAAATCACTTAGTGATTCTATTAGACAAAAAAACCGAGCTTTAAAATCAGGTATAAATGAAAGAGAGCAATTTTTAGAAACAACATTCAAACCTGTTACTGAACCTTTAAAGCGATTAGCACAAAATATGGAAAAACCTTCAATTCGCTTCGAAGGAGACAAAATGCTACCAATTTCCAAATATGAAGAAGAATTTCAGAATGATGAAAGTTTTGGCCAGTTACATACATCTGAAGAAAGCGATGAGTATGAAGAAAGCGGAGATATAGAGGATTTAAAGGAAAAGGATATTGCAGAAGATACAAGTACAGAAGATACAAGGGTAGAAGATACGAGAGCAGAAGAAGAGGATATTAACCCATCCAACTTAAGCAAATTAGGCACGGATATTATGTTTAAAGGAATACTTGGAAGAACATATACGTTAAAAATGTTACACGCCGCACATGCTAATCGAAGTTATCATACCTATGGAGCTAGAATAGAGGATAAAGGATTAATGATTGGAGATAGCAAGTTAGATATAAACGAAAATGATGATATAGTTATTGGAGATAAGAAATATAAAGGTACAAAAGGTTTGTTTGAACTTATCTTTAAAAATAATCCTGGTAAATATACTAAAAGGGATTTACAATTGTTTAAAAATATATTAGAGTATACAAATGCACATAGAAAAAAGTATTCCAAAGACCTACCTATTCATAGAAATCGGTCAATAAAATATACAAGTATTATATCTAGTCTTTTCCCCTCAAAATCAAAAAAAGCTCAAATTAAAAGAAGAGCTTTATCTTCTGCTGAATTAAATGTTTTGCATAAAAAGAGAAAAACAACTGATCCTACCACATCTGGAAGGGGATTATTGAAAAATTTGTATAAAACTAATATAATATATTACAACGATATAAATAAGTTAGTTGATCGAATGAGATTATTACATGAAGCCATGGAAGCCGGGCACACTGGTTTAGAAAACGAATGGGTAGCTTTGGTTGATGAACTGCGAAAACAAGGAATAATTGTTCAGTAGACGCATATATATATATATAATAAGAACCTAAACGATAGCGATTCAGTTACATCATGAGTGTGGACAAGTTTGGACGGTATTCCGAGTTTGGAGTAAAATCTGGATATAGTGAAAAAAGAGCTGGGTTTCCGTTAACACCTGACGGCAACTATAATTTTGAAGGAAAAGTAATTCAAAATGTTGGTGATCCGCTTATGTCGTCTGATGCGGTTACGGTACAGTACATGAAAAAAGAACCCCAACTGTACACGAAGATCATTGGGGGTTTTCCGGTAAAAGGTTAAGCGATATACAATATCCCATTTATGATGGTGAAGCAGTAAATTTAGCTACTCTAAAATTGTTAACGATTTACAAAAGGAATAAAACTGACACAAGCTATGATGTAAAAAAATTAAAATTATCAAATGTAGGTGATTGTGAGCAGGATGGAGACGCTGTAAATAAGAAAATGTTTGATATTGTACACAAGAAATGGACTACGGAATATGAAAAACATTTGGAAAGGTTTGGTGCAGCTCTATTCCATTATATCCATCGGGCTTCAGGAAGAGATGCAGCTTCAGATGTTAACAGTCACAATTATTTAGACTGGAAAAATATACACAATCCAGAGAAACCTAATCAACGAGATAAACCGTCTAAGCCTTCTAAAGTCAAGACATTAGGAAAGGAGGATAAAGTGAATGTGATTAATGAACCAACAGAAAACAATGAAGATTACATAAGAGAAAAAAGAATTTAAAATGCCCTCCATGATAAGGGATAAAGCATCAGTCATATTCGAGAGACGATACAGAGAGGATGATGGAATCCAATATTACTGCGTGGATTTTAATATCTCAAGAGCCGAGATTTCCCCAAGGAGTGTTGACAGATGGTTTTGTTCAACGGTTTGATAGATATATGGATTGGGAACAACTTTCCATACATTACCTCTTTACAATGACTATGTTAAGAATTTATTTTCACAGAGTTAACTGGATCCATATTTTACAAAGACAACAGTTTTCAGAAGACTTCCTCGTAGAGATGACATCAAATTTTAATAACTGTTGGGAAGTAATAAGTAAATATCAAAATCTCTCTGAGAATTACATTGACAATTTTAAAGATAAACTAGACTGGGATGTGTTATTCAATTATCAACGATTAAGTGGCAAGTTTCTAAGGGAACATGACAAATATTTAAAGTTTATTCATTTTACCGAAGACAACGATACGATCACCAGCGGAGAAACATCTGGAACATCTTCAATTACACCTTATTTCTATTTTTACTACTTTTATTTAATATGTCTACATTTAATTAATAAATCCATTTCGATATAATAAATGGATTTTAAACAGTATATAATGCAAGAAACCAAAACTGATATTACATTCATTGTAAATCATTTATAGAGTGCACCTACTGATTGTAAGTTTTGCTATAAATAGTCATGTCGAGGGTTAAACGCATCAGTCATAATCGAGAGAGATTACAGAGAGGAAGGGGAATAGCATCAACAGCATTTTCTCTATTGAGTAAACCGGTTGGAGCTATAGTTAACAAGGCGATTGATTTATTACCTGTGGAATTACATTTACCTGGAGGATATCAATATTGTGGTCCTGGAACTAAATTAGAGAAACGTCTTGCTAGAGGAGATCCTGGAATAAATAAGCTCGATCAGGCTTGTAAACAGCACGATATAGCGTATTCCAAATTTGGTGATACTAAAAATAGATCAATAGCGGATAAAGCACTTGCTGAGAAAGCTTGGCAAAGAGTAAAATCTAGTGACGCGAGTATTGGTGAAAAAGCAGCGTCTTTAGCAGTAACAGCAGCAATGAAAGCAAAAACTACGTTTGGAGGAGGAAAGAGAAGAAGGCGTGGGAAAAAACCCGCTAAAAAACAAGGAGGTAATATCAGAAGAAAACGTCGATCTACCAGTGGTAAAGCTAAAAAGAAACCAACAATATGGTCAATGATAAAAAAGGGAGGAGGATTATACCTAAGACCGTATCGTGTGTATTAAATAAGAAAGAGCAATTAATAATTAAAAACAAAGAATTGACCAATGAAGAACTGATTACATATGCTTCTTGTTTGAAAATCCCATTTTTTAGAGGAGTATTTATGAAAGATGAGTTACCGGTTAAAATGTGGAAAAATGAGACTGGCATTGTAAATTTGGATAGTAGTGAAGGATTAGGCACTCATTGGGTGTGTTACAAGAAACTTGGTAAAACCATTTATTATTTCGACAGTTTTGGAGACCTTCCACCACCGAAAGAACTTCAACAATACTTTCGTGCGGCAGAAAATGTTTTTTACAATCATACAAGAAAACAACCTGATGATACATCCATTTGCGGTCATTTATGTTTAGACTTTTTAGCTAAAAGTGTTAGTCAACTTTAAGATGTCCTCGTATACAGTGTCATTAACCGGTAACTCATGTACTTTGCGCAGTATTCTGTTTCCAGCGCTACGTTTGCAAAAAGGAAGACTATGGGAAGCCGCATTATTGGATTTAACAACATATAACTCTATTCCAAACGTTAGTGAAGGAATTAATAACAAAATACATTATTACAAGACAAAAGATGATAAAGGAAAGTATTCAGCTTTGGAAGAATTCAGTTTACCAACAGGAGCTTATGAAATTGATAATATAAATGAAGTTATACAAAAACATATGGGAAAAGAAAATATAACGATAAAAGGCAATAACAATACAATGAAAGCCGAAATTACGTCTAAGTATTATATTGATTTTAGTCAAGAACATTCAATTGGTAGTTTATTGGGGTTTTCTAAGGAAACAAAAGTATTAGAACCTAATAAAACTCATTCTGGGAATAAAACTGTGACGACCATCAAAGTTAATAGCATAGACATTACATGTAACATTATACAAGGATCCTACAGAGATGGAGAGAATCGTCATATATTACACACATTCTACCCATCAGTTGCACCGGGTTTCAAGATAGTAGAAAAGCCTCAAAACCTTGTGTACCTACCGTTAAACACCAGTTTCATTTCAGACATCGTGCTGAACATAGTGGATCAAGACGGAAACCTTATTGACTTTAGAGGAGAAGCTATTACTGTAAGAATACATATAAAATCATCCGCTTAGACAATGGGGTTATCATTTAAAAAGAGAGAGCCAACAAGCAAAGAGGTCAGTAGCTCATCAGCTGTAGAAGGATTAACAAGTGACAACATTCGTTTTCTAGAAGAAATTGGATTAAAGGTCATTAACAATGGATATACTGGATATAGCGCAGGGTCCAACATTCGACGAGACCTTATGGGAAAAGGAATATCACACGCACAACCCTTACGCTTCGTCCAAATTAAACAATAACGATGAAATTAGGATTCCTATACAACAACAAGACATTTATACTCTTCCATGCGAAAGTTATTTATATATTGAAGGAAAAGTAACAAAAAATGATGGTACTGCTGGAACCACTGTTCCGTTCATAAATAATCCTATGGCATTTTTGTTTGACGAGATTAGATATGAAATTTCAGGAGTTACAGTCGATTCAACAAAAAAGGTTGGAATTTCCAGTACATTGAAAGGATTAGCGTCTTTAACACCAAATGAGAAGAATCTGTTAGCTGTTGCAGGATGGGTTGCACCAGACAAAAGTACAATCGCTCCTGACTCTTCGGGAAACTTTGATTTCTACGTACCTTTAAGATTACTCCTAGGATTTGCTGAAGACTACAGAAGAATAATAATAAATGTAAAACAAGAACTAGTTTTATTAAGATCATCAAACGATAAAGATATTATTAAAGCAGCTACTGGAACAACTGATGCCAATTTAGACTGGAAATTAACATTAGACAAGATTGTTTGGAGAGTACCACATGTGCGACTAAATGATGAACACAGGATTACATTATTAAGAAAGTTAAAATCAGATCGAGACATTGTAATGCCATTCAGAAGCTGGGAGTTTCATGAATACCCCGTTTTACCTACAACACAACGGCATACATGGACTGTAAAAACTTCTACTCATTTGGAAAAAGCGAGATATGTAATATTTGGATTACAAACGAAGAAGAAAAGTATAATAACTGAAAATGCTGGTGAATTTGACCATTGTAAATTAACAAACTGTAAAGTGTTCCTGAATTCACAATTCTTTCCCTACGACAACTTTAATATTTCTTTTGATAAGAAAAGATACAGTGTTTTATACGACATGTACGCTAGGTTCCAAAATTCATATTACGGCAAAACAAATACACCTCTACTATCTCCCGTTCAGTTTGAATCGAAAGCTCCGATTGTTGTAATTGATTGTTCCAAACAAAATGAATCTGTAAAATCGTCTAGTGTTGATATAAAAATAGAAATGGAATTTCAAGAAAACGTACCTGCAAATACATCTGCGTATTGTTTAATTTTGCACGATAAAATTGTTACATACACACCGTTGACCGGTATTGTAAAGACAGTATTGTAAAACGTTGTACCACCACCGGCACCGCCACTGTCGCTAACCTATAAATAGCGGAGCAGCAATGCAGGTATTCAGTTGATCGTCTATCGGCGCATGGGTAACATCTTCTACAAAATGAGTTCTCCATCTGTTGTACAAGGTGATGCAGAGGTAGCACCGTTATTGGAACGTGATAATACTAGTGAAGCAGTGAATCATCAAGGAAATAACTGCATTTTTAAAGTTTGGTAAAAGAGATAGAGAGGAGGAAATTAATGCGGACCCATCAAAGGTAGTACCAAAGAGGAAGAAGAAAGTTGAAGAAAATATTCCTCCTCACATTTTAACTGAAGTTTTTCTGCGAATCTTTTACCCCATCTCAGCATGCATCAGTAAAAGTGTATCAGTTGGATTGATGAAATCATTGGATTATTCCCCTACAGTAATACTACACCATGGAACAAAAAAGGTTTTATTTTCGCAAAATGCTTGGGAGTCATTTTTGAAACACGTACATTTAATAGAATGTTATTTAACTAACAGTTTGTGTGGAAGGAAAACACATATTCGACTTTTGGATTGTGACAATGAAATCGATATTGTTAAACATCGCGGACAACTACAAGTGCGAATTAGAGACTTGACTCAACATGAAAATAAGATTCTACTGTCACGTGAAGAATTCTACGTTTTAAACTACGCAACAGAACCTATTACAAGGTACATGAGACAGTTGGTTTTTGCAAGCGCTATTATTAAAGAATATTTGGTCGATACTTTGGAAAAACAACCTGATAGCACCATCGTGTACGGACCTGTGGATACATCTATTTTTAATAGAATACCTCATGAAGTTTGCATGTGGAGAAAGTTAAAGGATTTTGAACCACTTGTAGAAATCGCTACAGAAGCTACAGAAGAAACAACACAGGAAGAAGAAATGGAGAAACAAGAAGAAGAAGAAAACGAAACACAAGAAGAAGAAGTTAAAAAAGACTAAAGTTTGACTTAGTAAAGAAGAACACACGTGGGGTAGGCCTATTGGGGACGGTGCCCACGTTAAATATACACCAACGCGCCTGCAACTGTACGGCCTGGTATTTAACCTACCGTGGTGTGGAAAACAGTTTAGTTGATCGCTAGGTGCCATGATGAGTGGAGGGGATGAAGAAGTGAGTGTAAAGCCTTGTGTAATAGAATTTCAAGCATTTCGAAATAATGACGATAGGTTTATTATCAAGGAATTAGTAATTTTAGACTTGCTTACATTTGTAGCCTACCCATTCACGTTTGAAGCTCCTTTTTCTTTTAACAAACTTAACACCAAAGCAAAAAGTACAAACAAATGGATAACAAACTACTTTCATCACATACATTGGTATGAAGGATTTATAAGCTACAGTAATCTGCACAGTATTATGTTTAACTTTTGCAAACAATATTCACATATATACACAAGAGGATTAGAAAAAAAGAACTGGATACAAAAGTATACGCACGGTAATGTTTTCGATATAACTATCAGTAAGGACTTTAACATTAATCTCGGTAATATTTGTGTCGCTGCAAAAGATCTTAAACACGGTCAAACAAACTGTGCATTGTACAACGCATATCGTTTGGCTGCTTACTTGAAACAAACGCAGGAATGTGGTGGGGGTAGCGGAGAACAGAAATGTGGTGGGGGTAGCGGGGCCTATAAATACGAGGAGACAGCACCGCTCCAGCACGAGTATTATTCGAGACTCCGAAGAGGCAACATCACAGAAGACACCACAACCACCACTGACGAAGATGGCATCACAACAGTTTCTACAAACACTGGTTGATCAATTCAACACTCATTCAAAATCCGACCTTCTGCTAACTAAAAAGTGTTCAGAACTAAAAGAACAAAAACACTACATTATTCATAACATCAAGAAAGTGGAAACCACACATGGAGAAGCAATTCTAGTTTCATTGAGCGAAGGACCTTTCACTCCAGGAGATGAGCCGAAGTTTCAAGTATTTCTTCCAAAACGATTTGTTCAACTGCTACAAAATGAAGATTTGCGAGATATTCAACCGGGGACGTTGTATTTGGTATCACACGGTGTAAGCGGCAACAACTCTACGGAACTCACTCTGCACATCACGCATCTTTGTACATAATGTCTCTGTTTGTATTTCTCTGTTTGTATTTCTAGTCATCAATGTTAGACTTAAGCTTATTGTATTGTAAAATGTTTGTTTAATAAAGAAAGAAAAATAAAAAAAAAGAATAACATTAAAAGAAAAAAAAACAAAAAAGAAACAGCAACATAGCAGTATATTATTTTATATACTGCTGTGTTGCTTTTTTTTAAAAATTCAAATGGATGACCTTGAACTTTCATTCAGGGTTAACTTATGAAGGGGTATAAAAGAGAGGGAGCAGTAAAGTTAATCTCAGTCTTGTCTAACACACGCTGCAGCTAACATGTCGGTGCCACCGATGAACAATTTATTTTTCGATAACAATTTGAAGACATATTGTTGCGAGTTGCAATGTTTTAAAATACCAGGCGATCAAGTTGACGGGAAAGCTTGTCGTAAGTGCAGGTGTTTCAGCTATTGCATATGTAGATGTAAAACATATCAAATGAACCGACAAGATAAAATACAAGAATTACGGCGACGGCTTGCATTACTTTGGCGGCGAATGGAGTAGCAACCATCTGCCGCGCACTTGCCACCTGCCGCCTACCATCTGCCGCCTGCCATCTGCCGCCTGCCATCTGCCGTCCGCCATCTGCTCCGCCCCACCACACTTTTACCCCCACCATTTAGTACGATTACAACGCTAGCTTGTGAATAGCCAGTATTGCTCCGGCTCTCGACCGGTGAACATCTAGCTGCTCGTCCCGACTGTGTGTTCCCTGCGGTCACATAAATAGGCAAGGAACACACAGTCGGGATGGGCCGATTGGACAAACAAGCGCAGCACTTGAAAACTGCGTCTGACGGCCGCGACTCCGGATCAACAACATCGATGACGACGAACAACGGGGAACTATTGTAAACATAAATTATTGGAAACATAACTTGTTGTAAATAAAAAGAAATGTAAACATTAAAGTAATAAATGAAATAGTACTACCTCGCACTCGTATCATTCGATTGCTTCATTCGATTTTTTTCATTCGATATTTTTTATCGAATTAAAACTATCGAATCACAATCGGATTTTACGTGTGCGAGGTAGTACTTTTTTAAAATTACCTCCCAGTGACCTTGACCTTTAAACTTTCCCTCATAACGACACAAAACCGCCTACGTCACTGGCTGAGGCTCAGATGACGTATTTAATGACTCAGCGCATCCGGTCACGTGACCGGATGACGTCACTTCCGCCCCAGCAGCCTCAAATGCACACTACTATCGCACCATCCGAAGGGGGGTTTTTGGGGGGTTTTGTACCCCAAAAATGTGTTTTTTGGGGTTTTCACTTGTAATTTTAATTTAAATCAAATTTTAGCGAATTTCCCCTATAGGGAAGAAGCTATTACCGTAGGTCTCATGGTAAGACTTAAGCCCGAGACCATGATAACTTTTCATTTTGAGGTCCCCAGATGCCAAAAACACCATTCGTTCAAATTTTTATATATGTATATATATATATATATTTATATATATATATATATATATTTATATATATATATGTGTCCGTAAGCACGATAACTCTCGTAAAAAAGGTCCGATCTTAATGAAATTTAGTACAAATGTGTAAAGTACCATTTATTTGAACGAGTTCGAAAACCAGATGAATCGCACCATCCGAAGGGGGGTTTTTGGGGGGTTTTGTACCCCAAAAATATGTTTTTTGGGGTTTTCACATGTAATTTTAATTTAAATCAAACTTTAATTTACACCATTAAATTCAGCTTAAAAAAACAAACAATTTGGTATTTTGATCATTGCTCTACGTCAATTGGTTACCGAGATATTGAAAGTGCTAAACACAGTACGTTGTCTAATGTTATTCTTATGGAGAAAAAGAAAAATTGTATATCTCGCTTATTTATGAACGTAAACTGGCAAAATTTGGTATATGGCTTTATTTGGTTGTGGTCTATTGATATTTGCACAAAAATCCATTTTTTGCCCGATAGTTCCCGTAGTAGCAAACCTGCATACTCAGCCCCATGTTATTCTTATGGAGAATAATTAACGTGTTATCTCCTTTAATTATGAACATAAATTAATAGAACTTGGTATGTGGCTTTACCTAGTTGAGTTATAATGATATTTGTATAAAAGCCCATTTTTAGTGTTCCTTATTTCAGCAAACCTGCATACTCAGCCGCCATGTTATTCTTATGGAGAATAATTAAAATGTCATAAATCGTTTATTTATGAATGTATATTGATGAAACTTGGTATGTGGCTTTATGTGGTATTAAGATAAATTAATATGCATTGGAAATTCGCTGAGTATGCAGGTTTGCTGCTACGGGGGTATTAATTTATACCATTAAATTCAGCTTAAAAAAACAAACAATTTGGTATTTTGATCATTGCTCTACGTCAATTGGTTACCGAGATATTGAAAGTGCTAAACACAGTACGTTGTCTAATGTTATTCTTATGGAGAAAAAGAAAAATTGTATATCTCGCTTACTTATGAACGTAAACTGGCAAAATTTGGTATATGGCTTTATTTGGTTGTGGTCTATTGATATTTGCACAAAAATCCATTTTTTGCCCGATAGTTCCCGTAGCAGCAAACCTGCATACTCAGCCCCATGTTATTCTTATGGAGAATAATTAACGTGTTATCTCCTTTAATTATGAACATAAATTAATAGAACTTGGTATGTGGCTTTACCTAGTTGAGTTATAATTATATTTGTATAAAAGCCCATTTTTAGTGTTCCTTATTTCAGCAAACCTGCATACTCAGCCGCCATGTTATTCTTATGGAGAATAATTAAAATGTCATAAATCGTTTATTTATGAATGTATATTGATGAAACTTGGTATGTGGCTTTATGTGGTATTAAGATAAATTAATATGCACTGGAAATTCGCTGAGTATGCAGGTTTGCTGCTACGGGGGTATTTTTATTTTGGAAATAGATATTTGTTTCATTGCCACTGTTTTTAGCGAATTTCCCCTATAGGGAAGAAGCTATTACCGTAGGTCTCATGGTAAGACTTAAGCCCGAGACCATGATAACTTTTCATTTTGAGGTCCCCAGATGCCAAAAACACCATTCGTTCAAATTTTTATATATGTATAAATATATATATATATATATATGTATATATATATGTATATTTATATATATATATGTGTCCGTAAGCACGATAACTCTCGTAAAAAAGGTCCGATCATAATGAAATTTGGTACAAATGTGTAAAGTACCATTTATTTGAACGAGTTCGAAAACCAGATGAATCGCACCATCCGAAGGGGGGTTTTTGGGGGGTTTTGTACCCCAAAAATGTGTTTTTTGGGGTTTTCACATGTAATTTTAATTTAAATCAAACTTTAATTTACACCATTAAATTCAGCTTAAAAAAAACAAACAATTTGGTATTTTGATCATTGTTCTATGTCAATTGGTTACCGAGATATTGAAAGTGCTAAACACAGTACGTTGTCTAATGTTATTCTTTTATGGAGAAAAAGAAAAATTGTATATCTCGCTTATTTATGAACGTAAACTGGCAAAATTTGGTATATGGCTTTATTTGGTTGTGGTCTATTGATATTTGCACAAAAATTCATTTTTTGCCCGATAGTTCCCGTAGCAGCAAACCTGCATACTCAGCCCCATGTTATTCTTATGGAGAATAATTAACGTGTTATCTCCTTTAATTATGAACATAAATTAATAGAACTTGGTATGTGGCTTTACCTAGTTGAGTTATAATGATATTTGTATAAAAACCCATTTTTGTGTTCCTTATTTCAGCAAACCTGCATACTCAGCCGCCATGTTATTCTTATGGAGAATAATTAAAATGTCATAAATCGTTTATTTATGAATGTATATTGATGAAACTTGGTATGTGGCTTTATGTGGTATTAAGATAAATTAATATGCATTGGAAATTCGCTGAGTATGCAGGTTTGCTGCTACGGGGGTATTTATTAAATAAACTGAATCACAAGTGGAATCAACATATACGGTACCATGTAAAATGACACAGGGAACAGGTTAATATTCAAAATAAATTTTAAACCCAATTTTAAATGATATTTTATTATAATATAAGATTATAAAGTTGTTCTTAGACATCTTAAGTGTTATTAAATCAAATTAACTTATTTCATTTCTGCCTTAGGCTCATTGATGCTTTATTTTGTTCCATGGATTGGGTCCAGGTTAAATCATGGCATAATAGTTTCAAAAAAATAGCAAATCGTTTTTATAAGCTATAACACATGCCAATCATCATAATGGGAGGTGATCGGATTTGAACAAAATATGTTGCCACCAAAGTAATTTATTTCACTGTTTATAAAATGAGGAATGCATCCCGCGAAAAATAAATACCCCCGTAGCAGCAAACCTGCATACTCAGCGAATTTCCAATGCATATAAATTTATCTTAATACCACATAAAGCCGCATACCAAGTTTCATCAATATTCATTCATAAATAAACGATATATGACATTTTAATTATTCTCCATAAGAATAACATGGCGGCTGAGTATGCAGGTTTGCTGAAATAAGGAACACTAAAAGTGGGTTTTTATACAAATATCAATATAACTCAACTAGGTAAAGCCACATACCAAGTTCTATTAATTTATGTTCATAATTAAAGGAGATAACAAGTTACTTATTCTCCATAAGAATAACATGGGGCTGAGTATGCAGGTTTGCTGCTTCGGGAACTATCGGCTAAAAAATTGGTTTTTGTGCAAATATCAATAGACCACAATGAAATGAAGCAATATACCAAGTTTCGTCAGGATAAGTTGATAAAATAAGCGAGATATACAACTTTTCTTATCCTCCATAAGAATATCATTGGACAACGTACTGTGTTTAGTACTTTCAATATCTCAGTAACCAACTGACGTAGAGCAATGATTAAAACACCAAATTGTGCGTCTTTTTAAGTTGATTCCATTAGAAAAAAATAAAATTTTACTTTTTCAAAAATTATATGTAAAAATCTCAAAAAACCCATTTTTGGGGTACAAAACCCCCCCAAAATACCCCTCCGGATAGGTCGATCTGTCTGATTTTTGAACTTAAGTCATAAATGCTGCTTTACACGTTTGAACCAAATTTCTTCAAAATCGGACCTTTTTTACGAGAGTTATCGCACCCACGGACATATATATATATGTATATATATACATATATATATACACATATATATTATATATATATATATACAGTTTTGAACGAATGGTGTTTTTGGGGTCTGCGGACTTCAAAACGAAAAGTTATCATGGTCCCGGGCCTAGGTCTTACCATGCCGACTACGGTAATAGCTCCTTCCTTATAGGGAGAAATTCGCTAAAAACTGTAGTCACTGTGTTGTTTTTTAATCGTATTCTAAGGCTACCAATTTAAATTAATCTGGTTTGAAGTGCTGACTACAAAGTCTAGTTGAATCTGACGGAAAAAGGATTTTATTTTCATATAAATTGACCCATTTTTCTTTAAGGCCCGGGTCTGAAAGTATAGACTGGTTGATGGAAATAAACCATGGGAAATAATGAGTAAGAAATTGTAGTGAGTTCGATTTAATTATTGGTTAAGCTTATTCCTTTTACCGGGTTTCCCATAAATTATCTTTACAAATGGAATCGTGTGTAGAACTTATAGTAGTATTTTAGTGGGGATAGATTTTTTTCTAACACATGTTCTTAAGTTTGTTAATTTTTACATAGTCTTTACTTATTTACTTCATCAAAACTATCTATTTTAAAAATTTTAATTGAAATGAAGGTGAGGTGTGTTTTAGGTTAATTAGTACAAATTCTTATATTCGAGTTCAAAATTATGTTGAAAACTTAATTTCAACAAAAAAATCATGGAACAGGAAGTGTACTCCACCCAAAAAAATAGTACTTGTTAAACCAAGTCACACACAGCTTGCCCTTCCTTCAGAAGAAAACGTATTTTTATGATAAGATAGTTAAAATAATTAAGAAAAATAGGATATCATGGAATAAAGGTTGTTTCCAGCACGGGACAGCAACACAACGCGACAGCAGCGAAATCAAAAGCGCGCGTTTGCCCTTTAAATATGAGAAAACTAAGACTGTACAAACAGTTGTTTCAAATAAAAAGTATTTATTCAACTCATTTCCTACATTTTTCTTGCTTGAAGTTTGTTTCTACCCAAAAAATAAAAAAGTTTACGCTTACTAACTTTTTATGTTCCAATTGTTTAATTTAGCAAATTATATTTTGTATTTTTATAATTCTGTTAACTGACTTATCTGTAAGTTGTTTACTTTGTTAAAATCCTCAGTTCTTCCAGATAATAAATATATGTTTCACTAGAATCTGATCCCTGTGCGATGGAGGAGCGTGTTAATGAGTGAGCGCATTAAAATATTTTCCAGCAGAAATCTCTCAGTTGCCCATTATGTGGAGGGGGAAGGACCGTTTTTCGCTTCAAAAACTCCACTGCGCTAGCATTCCAGGTGTATTAATGGAGTTCTATGGACATAACCTACCACAATCTGACTTCAGGTATCTTGCAATGGTAGACCGTAAATTAAATTTAGTACTGTGATGGACTTTAAACTGTGACATAAACATGACTTTTTTTAATTTGGTGGGCTAGTTTTTTGCAAAAAAAATTTCTGATTTTAATTTGATTACTCTTGTTTATATTATTTAAGGTTATGAATTAAGACTCTGACGAAGGCCTTAGTGCCGAAACTGGTCAGTCTTTTAAAAGATTTAAAGGGTACACAGTTATAATTATTTTTATATTAGTAGCCCTGAATTGTGGAAATAGTTATACAGTTTTGAACAAATGGTGTTTTTGGCATCTGGATACCTCAAAGAGTACACCATGCCTGCAAGAGTTATCATGGTCCTGGCCTGGGCCTAGGTCTTACCATGCCGACTACGGTAATAGCTTCTTACCTATATGGGTAATTCACTAAAAAGGCAATTTTCAGCCTAAAAAGTAGAAGTAGTAGGTTTTTCCCAAAAGTAGGAATAGTAGGAGGATAAGAACCCTGAATAAGATGTTTTCAAATATAAATAGACAGGGCACGGTGAGAACGAGAAGTGCTGAAAATCCTTGTCACAATGACCCTGACCCCTCAATGTACTGTACTTCACAGTCTGCTTTTGCAACTTGAAAATCCTGTCCAGATTATGCTTGCTTGAAGCACCCCTTACAGAATAAACAGCAGGGAACCAAGAATGGACCGCTGCGGCACATCGAACTGGGCCATACATAAATTACATCAAGCTGTACTCAGCCCTTTTTTACCCTCTGTCCCCCCTTGGTCACGCTGCTCAAACCCCCCCCCCCTCCCCACTAATTAATTATCAAGTATTAGATTGTGAGTAACGGTATTTCACCACTGTGTAACTGATGATTTTTCAGGCTTTAACTTCATTAATCGTGACACGTCTCACAGCCCTTAACCCCCCTATCCAACAGATACAAAATAATCCAATTCAGGGCCTGGTCGACAATGCCCAAGGCGGCGAGTTTCTCGATGAGAAGAGCGGTCAGATAGGCAAAGCATCCAACCAACAAGTCGCCCCCGTCCCTTACAGCCTTTATGATTGCTGACGTAGTAGAAAGATTTCTTCGTTAACCAAACTGGTTTTGACAATAAAGATTGTTTGTTCTCTTGAATGTGATTATAAATTTGATCGAAGACAAATTACAACATTTTTCAGAATGTTAGTAACTACAGGGAGGAGCGCAACTGGGCGATAGACATGGACTCTCCTTCTCTCTCCCTTCTTGAAAATGGGAATTACTTTTGAGATTTTTAATCCCCCTTCATTCAAATAGAAATTAACGAGGTGAGTTAGAGGAACTATCTATCAGCTTATTTTTGCAAAATTTTCTTGGAAATGCTATTGACGCGGCACGAGTTCTTAAGTTTCATGCTGGATATTATCTTGCCAATTTTATTCTCAGATAGATTGGAAAACTCAAAAACTTGTTTACTCTGTAAACCCAAAAACAAAAACTGTTTAGGACAAACATTATCCATCAATTCAGAAGCCACATTAGTAAAAAAACTGTTCATCAAATCAGCCACCTTCTCAGGTTCGGAGACCCTACCACCTGATGAGACAGGGTGATATTCCAATTGGTGTGAGTCCCCCTTAACCTCATGTATTTTATTTTCTGAGATTCAGCAGACCTAATACCGGCCGAGTTTATTCTATGGAAAATGTGGTTGGGCTTGCAAACCACAATGGCTTTCCTCTATAGACTTTTCAAGAGTAACCTAAAGCACTTTCAGCACTCATTAATATAGAGATGAGTAGAACTAGATGTATCGAAATAGCCAAAATATATATTTCCAATTTTCTCAAAATTTGACACAAGTGACTAAATAATTGTAATGACAGTAATAAGTTTATTACCCAGTGTATTATAATGCTAAAAGGCTGACAGAAAAACAGGAATTCAAATAAATACATGTTAATTTACTTTTACACACATTTATTAATTCTTAAACTATACAAGGAGATCTGAACATATAAACAATAAAGCTCTAATCAAAAATACAAAAAGTCAGGCATATTAAAACTATAATACAAAGAATGTAGCAGAGAATGTCGGTTTAGAACGCGTATCTTGTGCGGATGTCTTCCAACTTCTTGGACACCTCAGACGGGGTGCGGTCAAGGTCCTCGGCGATGCTCTTCTGCTTGGCCGTGTCTATGGCGTTGTACTGCTCACAGAGGTCCCCGTCTATCACGTTCTGCAAACACGGAATATGTCTTAACACAGTTGCTCATCATAAACGACAAATAAACTTGTTTGGCAAAGAGTATGAATTCCCAACAGCAGTGCAATTTTGTTATATGGATAAAACTGTATTACAGAGATCTCAGTTTAAAAAAATGTTTAAAATTACTTTTAAGGTCGGCAACACTTGTTTCGATGAAAATAAATTCAAAATGACATTTTCCCATATTCAGCACTGTCTTTTTATAAACTTTGCACAAAAAGGCTTGGCACGAATACTAGTTAAATAACAAAATTGATAGCATTATTGACAACAATTGGTTTTTAGTTACTGACTAAAATATTGATTATGACCAGTTTGAAGATGTTTTTATAGTGGTTAAAGCTGAATAGTGTAATTAGGTCAATTATAACTAAGATTTTCCTGGCTCTGCAGTGTTACGAGAAATAGCTAAGAAAATGAGTTAATACAGTACACGCCCTCTTAACCGCCCTCCATGGGACCAAGCCCTGGGCCGGATAACTAAAAGGGCAGTTAAAATTAATAACACCTTGGTATTGACATATTAAGCACTAAAAAAGATAAAACTTTTACAACACTTAAAAATACCCCCGTCGCAGCAAACCTGCGGACTCAGCAAATTTCCAATGCATAATATATGTCTTAATACCACATAAAGCCGCAAACCAAGTTTCATAAAAATACATTCACATATAAGCGATTTTAATTATTCTCCATAAGAATAACATTGGTAATGAGTATGTAGGTTTGCTGAAACAAGGAACAGAAACAATTGGTTTTTATGCAAATATAAATAGAATTTAACTAGGTGAAGCCACATAATAAGTTTCATCGATATTCAATCATAAATAAGCGATATATAACATTCTAGTTATTCTCCATTAGAATAACATGGGGGCTGAGAAAGCAGGTTTGCTGCAACAAGGAACAGAACAATGGGTTTTTATATAATTATCAATATAACTCAACCAAGTGAAGCTACATACCAAGTTTTATTAATTTATGTTCATAATTAAGGGAGTCATTACATTTTACATATTCTCCATAAGAATAACATAGGGGCTGAGTACGCAGGTTTGCTGCTATGGGAATAATCAACAAAAAATCAATTTGTTGTGCAAATATCAATATACCAGTACTACTTGAAGCCACATACCAAGTTTTTTACTCAAGTTATCGTGTTAACGGACACATATATAGATATATATATATATATATATATATATACATATATATAAATTTGAACGAATAGTGTTTTTGGCATATGGGGACCTCAAAACAAAAAGTTATCGTGGTCTCGGGCTTAAGTCTTACCATGAGACCTACGGTAATAGCTTCTTCCCTATAGGGGAAATTCGCTAAAATAGGTACCAAGATGCAATACTTGAACATAGTTCACACTTTTATTTGGTTAATGAGATCCCTGAGAAATAAGATCATTTTACTGACTTTTTTAACCAATTAAGTTCATTTTTTTTTGACTCGCAACTCAGAATGCAAATTTTTCTATTAGTTTTGATTTTTGCACAGTATTGCTTTGCATTTTCGATGAAATCAAAATTTGTCCTCGACATGTATTAATAGTAAGCATTTCCTGACTTTCGGCACTTTTCCAACTTTTTCCTTGATTTTCCACAAAGTGTGAACCATGTTGGTAATTAAGGAAGCATATGATCCGACTTATTCTGACTTGAACGTATTTTATGGTACAGGATCGGGACAACGGCTGCAGCGTCGGTTGTGAGTCATTTCTTAGAAAGAGGGTGGTTGAAGTGAGGACGGTTATAGGTGTACCTTGAGAGGGTAGTAATAGGAGCGGAAGCTGAGGTGGTCACGGCCGCAAAGTGGCGAGTTCTCTGAGCGCATGTGCATCTCCAGGTGCTGGAACAGGTCCTGGTCCTCATGGGAGGTGAACGGCACCAGCACGCCCACGCTGCCACTGAGCGTCGTGTAGACCAGCGACTCGGAGCCGCCGGGGATCAACGTCGCCTTCTGCAGCGACATGCACGCCTCGCCCACGTGGAAGTTGGCGATGAAGTCTGCCTTCTGGGAGGCGCCGTTGAGCAGCCCGCGGTCCCACAGCGCCTTGTTGCCGGTCGGGTCCTCGTCCACGTCGTCGGTGATGTTGGGCGATAGCCGGATCTGGAACAGAGCGGTAGCGTCACTCACCATCTCACGCATAACTCATTCTTAGTCCCCTTCTACTACATTAAAGTGTGTGTTGGTGTCTTAAAGATGTTTCAGCGACTGATGGAAAACAGTAGCTTAGATGATACATCAAATTGACCGAGAAGTCATGCCAAGTCGAAATATCTTTATTGATACACAGACACAGATTGATGTGTACAATACAGTCTCTTAGCAAACTTAAAATCATAAAAATCCTACTTTAAAAACCTAGCCTAGTATGAAAAATAAAAAACCTTCCTTCAGAAATCAACAGTAACTTTAATGGCTATTGATGATCTGACAATTTAAAATTTAATTGCCTTACGCTGTAATGAGCTCACTCGGTTAAGAGCTGGTTAACTGTAGCTTCAACTAAAGAATATGTGAACTAATATAATACCCCCGTAGCAGCAAGTATACCAAGCCGTATACCAAGTTTCGTCAGTATACGTTCGTAAATAAGCGAGATATAAAATTTTTATTTTTCTCCATAAGAATAACATTAGACAACGTACTGTGTTATAGCACTTTCAATATCTCGGTAACCGATTGACGTAGAGAAATGATCAAAATACCAAATTGTGTGTTTTTTTAAGCTGAATCCAATGGGAAAAAATAAAATTTGACTATTTTCAAAATTATATGTAAAAAATTCGAAAAACCCATTTTTGGGGTACAAAACCCCCCCAAAATACCTCTTCGGATAGAGCGATCTGGCTGGTTTTCGAACTTAAAGTCATAAATGTTGCTTTACACGTTTATACCAAATTTCATCAAAATCGGATAATTTTTACGAGAGTTATCGTGCTCACAGACACAAATATATATATATATATATATATATTATATATATACAGTTTCTAACGAATGGTGTTTTTGGGGTCTGGGGACCTCAAAATGAAAAGTTATCATGGTCCTGGGCCTAGGTCTTACCATGCCGACTACGGTAATAGCTTCTTCCCTATAGGGGAAATTCGCTAAAAAAGAAAAGGTTTTACAGTAGAGTCCCGGTGATCCAAAATAAATGGGCCTGAACTCTGTTAAGTTTAACGGGAATTTTGAATAGACTGATTTCAAGAATAATATCAAGGTACTGACTTGTTAAGGCGAAAATTAAGTGCGGGGTCATCTGCTAGTGTCATCTCTAAACACTATTGATCGTAGTGATGTGCCAAAACCAAAACTTGAATCTCAAAACCACCAAAACTTTGGAAAAGTTTCGGTTTCGAGATTCGATCGGTGAGTTTCGAGAATCAAAACTCGAAACTGCTGAGATTTTTTGTGTCTTTATTGTTGGTTTTTTAACAGAAATCACGCCCGTGTTTCGATCAATGATGCAAAGGTCAAAAGCCTACTGTCATCGGTCGTCTACCTTCACCTTTTTTGGATTATTGATTTTTTTATTTCTGAAAGATCAACTCTAACCAAAATATATAATTAGTTTTAATTAATTTTTCTGGATTTATTTTTCATAACCATACCCAGGCAAGTAAATAGGGTTTCGCGATTTGAGTTTCGAGATTCGATTTGGTAAGTTTCGGTTTCGGTTTCGAGATTCAAAATTTCTGGTTTTGACCATCACTAATTGATCGGATCGTGAACAGATTTAGTGAAAGTCGGAAGGGAAGGGCTGTGGACCTTTGATGACTCATAATTCTGACAGAGTTGAAGTGTAATCTCTAATAGCATTTATATTTAACATCTTTGTGTAACAATAAATAGTAGCTTTTTACAACTTTTCTTGTGTTAAAGTCAGCCTCTTAAGTAATTTCCGAATTAGAGTTTGGATTTTCAGAATAGCGGGACTCTACTATATTCCATGTGCACCAAAGTCCTTACCACAGATATACTGCCGAACTTGTCCGCGCATGCTACAGTGTTGTAGTCGAGCACACACGTAGTGGTGATCCAGCGAGGCTGGGTGTCGTCGGCGAATATGATGAGTTGGTTCTCTTGTCTCTTGTAGCGCACGTAGTAGACACTCTCCTGAACATCACTGACAAACACACGATGGCCCATCACCTTCATGTCCACTATCAGGTTGGGGATGTGCTGCAACAAGCGAACAAACAAGCGTTATCGAAATGATAATCTATAGTCTGATTTGAGTGGGTGAGAAACCCTCTAGCAACTGCAAATTAAAAAATACTAACTTTCACCAATCAACTACACATTTCTGGGATCCCTTCAATGTGGTCAGGTTAAAACAAAGCTCTGCAATTTGTCTAGCTGTTTTCCCCTGTTGTGATACTTAACAACTAGGGGTGTGAAAATAGTGATTTTTTTAAATTGAGTCGAGTTGCCATCAGTTGGTAGTTTAAAATAGTGTAATGGGACTTGGATACCACCCTAGATTTGATAATCTAAACATGGTTTCTAACTAATACATGAGTAGCAATACAACATTTTGGCCAGTACAATCAAACTGGATTACGTATTGACAAAAAAACGCTATTTAACATTCGTTTCCGGCCGATAAAACACGGTCCGGTTGTCATTTGCGAATATCACCTGGTCCAGACATCCCTTTTAATCAATATTAAATAACAAATTAACTAGATAAAGATAAAATACCCCCGTCCAGGCCCCGATTTAGGGTAAACTACACCCTGGGCAAAATCTTTTGTAGCCGCCCCCTCCCACAAAAAATGACTGAAATATTTGTGATTCCTTAATAGTATTGTTGGGTTACCCCAATAATGGTGGGCTGATAAGTATTAGGTATTAACCTGGAATGTTCTGTGTACTGTTGATAAAAAAATATAGTAGGCCTATATTCTTTTTTTAAATACGATTAATTGTTTATAACTAAGTATTTAGTGCAAACTGCAAACATACATGATACATGAACATAATTTTAAAGGTACCAATTTGCGCATTCCTAATTTTTTAAGTGTAAAACAGATTTGTTTTTGCTTGTAACTAGATCTCTTACGATGCCTACGCAAGTTATCAAGTTGGTTGTGTCGTTCCCGTTTTTTTTACCAATATCCTGGAAATAATAAAAAAATCTCCAAAAATTTCCGCCCCCCAGAAATTGCCGCCCTGGGCAATTGCCCAGTCTGCCCATTGGTAAATCGGGGCCTGCCTCCGTCGCAGCAAACCTGCATACTCAGCGAATTTTCAATGGAGATATTAATGTCTTAACACTACATAAAACCACTTACCAAGTTTCATAAAAATATATTCACAAATAAGCGATATATACAATTTTAATTATTCTCCATAAGAATAACATTGGGCTGAGTCCGGAGGTTTGCTACAAAAAGGAACACAAAAAATGGGTTTTATGCTAATATCAATATAACTCAACTAGGTGAAGTCGTATACCAGTTTTTATTCATTTATGTTCATAATTAAGGGAGGCAGAGCACTTAATTATTCTCCTTAAGAATAACATGGGGGCTGAGTACGCAGGTTTGCTGATACGGGAGCCTTTGGCAAAAACTATTTTTGTTGAGCAAATATCAATAGACCACAACGAGATGAAGCTGTATACCAAGTTTCGTCAGTATACGTTCATAAATAAGCGAGATAAAATTTTCTTTTCCTCCATAAGAATAACATTAGACAACGTACTGTGTTTAGCACTTTCAATATCTCTGTAACCAATTGACGTAGAGGAATGATCAAAATACCAAATTGTGTGTTTTTTTTAAGCTAAACCCAATGGTGAAAACTAAAATTTGGCTATAACAAAAATTATGTGTAAAAAATTGAAAAAACCCCATTTTTGGGGTACAAACCCCCCAAAATACCCCTTCGGATAGAGCAATCTGGCTGGTTTTCGAACTTAGTCATAAATGTTGCTTTACACGTTTATACCAAGTTTCATCAAAATCGGATCATTTTTACGAGTGTTATCGTACTCACGGACACACACATATATATACAGTTTCAACCAATGGTGTTTTTGGGGTCTGGGGACATCAAAACGAAAAGTTATCACGGTCCCGGGCCTAGGTCTTACCATGCCGACTACGGTTATAGCTTCTTCCCCATTGGGGAAATTTGATAAAACCATAAATTGGCCAATTAATACAAATTCTAATCCCTCAAGAAACACATATCAGAATTTACAGTAATACTTTTTTCCCGGCAATTTGTTCAAAACTACCTTTAAAATACCCCCGTCGCAGCAAACCTGCATACTCAGCGAATTTCCAATGAATTATAACATAACACACTAAGCCACTTAACAGGATTCATAAGAAATATATTAACAAACAAGCGATATTTAAAATATTAATTATTCTCCATAAGAATAACATTGGGGATGAGTACGCAGGTTTGCTGCAACAAGGAACACAAAATAATGGGGTTTTATGCAAAATATCAATAGAACTCAGCTAAGTGAAGTCACATACCAAGTTTCATCCATATACATTCATAAATAAGCGATATATAACACTTTAATTATTTTCCATAAGAGTAACATGGGGACCGAATACCTAGGTTTGCTGCTATGGGAACCATAGGTGAAAAATTGTTTTTTTGGGCAAACAACAATAAACCACAACCAGATGAAGCTATATACCAAATTTTGTCAGTTTATGTTCATAAATAAGCGAGATATACAATTTTTCTTTTTCTCCATAAGAATAACATTAGACAATGTACTGTGTTTAGCACTTTCAATATCTCGGTAACCAATTGACGTAGAGCAATGATCAAGATACCAAATTTTTTGTTTTTTTTATGCTGAATTCAATGGTGAAAATTAAAATTTGATTTTAATAAAAATTACATGTGGAAACCCCAAAAAACCCATTTTTGGGGTACAAAACCCCCCCAAAACCCCCCTTCGGATGGTGCGATTCGTCTGGTTTTCGAACTCGTTCAAATAAATGGTACTTTACACGTTTGTACCAAATTTCATTAAGATCGGACCTTTTTTACGAGAGTTATCGTGCTTACGGACACACACATATATATATATATACATATATAAAAATTTGAACGAATGGTGTTTTTGGCATCTGGGGACCTCAAAATGAAAAGTTATCATGGTCTCGGGCTTAAGTCTTACCATGAGACCTACGGTAATAGCTTCTTCCCTATAGGGGAAATTCGCTAAAACCCCAAACCTATGAAAGGAGCTCTAGCACTGTTTGTTCATTAGTCTAGGCAAACAAACTGAGACATAAACAACTTAAGATAATGCCTGAGTTTAGGTGAAAAGAATCTTTCAACCACTTTGTTTGAATTATTAACTCGTTTTGTCATTATAAATTATATCACATTAGTTTCCATCTTGGTCCCTAAATTTAAAACATATAGCGGACATAACCCCGCCAGAAAAAATCCGAAACAAAAGTAAATAATCCCCCTCATATAAATGATTTTCCCTAAATTTCGGATCCCGCCTTTCCTAAAATAACGGATTCATTCTAATTCAAGTTACGACCGGCGTAACTACCTTGTTCTCACACTTGCGCAGCAACTTCTTCTTGCCCATGTCGTAGAGTCGCAGCATGCGGCCCACGCCCACCAGCAGCCGCCCCTGGAACCCACAGATGGCCGTGGGAACCTCATCAACCTGTGTCCTGTGCACCAGCTCCAGGTGTGTGCACGCCGCGTCTATCCTGTCACAACACAACATACAATCAGCCACAGATAATATCAGGACTATAAATTATAAATAGTCATGGATCTTTCATAACGCACAATTTATTTTCTAACGATTGACATTACACAAGACGATACATGAGTGTGGTTGGAATGGAGACAACCTCGAACACAGATTGCAACAAATCTTAAGCTGCCCCGGCACCGAAAGCACCAAAGGAAATTGGGACCGACATATCCTTAGTTTTTTAGATTTATTTTGTACCTACACCTGGAAAAGATCAAATGGAAGACAAACTTTTTAATACAACTTTATGAGCAGTAGATGGTTCCCTGGAAAATAAACTGTCATTTTGAAAAGTTGCTTTAGCTGTATATTTATGTTACAGTCCCGCTCTCGTCACGAGTCAAGTAACTTTGTGAATCAATTATTGTTTTTAAATCAATAAAATGTTAGTTGTATTTTTTTCACTTTCAAGTTTCCTAGATGCAAGCCCGGCCACGCACCGCGGACCGCTTGTGTGTAGTCAGCAATCACGTCACTTCGGCCGTGCAGCCAATGAGAAGAGAGGTGATCGCTTGACGAGTGGGGGGGACTGGAGACAATAGAAAGACGCCTTTTAGTAGTGGTGGTGTTAACACCTATTGCTCCGAATGTTTTAGAAATTATTCATATTTTAATTATTCTTTGTATTTCGTTCACTTTACTTTTCAACAATGTGTTAGTCTACTATCAAATAAATTAGTAAATTACAACTCTTTAAAAACGTGTTAATTTAAATTCACATTCCTTCACGAACTTTGGGTCTGCTCCCCAAATGTAGAGCAGTGGTGGCAGCGATATAATTATGATGGCGCAACAACAGCCGGCAGGTTACATTTACTTCATCACAAAATTCTCCATCTATAAATGTTCAAATGTTAGAGTGAATGATGGATGGAAATATTCTGTTCTTTAAGTACATATCACATTTCCTATACTGCATAGTGAGGATTTTAACAGTATTTAATGTTTAGTGATGATAAATGGCAAATAATAGTTTTATTATACATAATGGACTCCCTCTTTCAGAGGTCAATTATTGGAATTTATATCTAATAACAAGATACATAAACAACTCTTAGGCCATGAATCATACATAATTTGTCACACAATGGCAGTTAACTGATCTAATACTTGAGCTATGTAATACTGAATGTTTCCCAACTTCAGAAGAAAATTACTAATCAGCAAACATCATACAAGCAAGCGCATTAATCTCATCATTAGTTGGGTTTTACAAGTATACATAGAGTGCCTTTAAAAATAAACCAAGTTCAAAATTTCAGTAAAAAAATCGAGTTCATTGATCTGAGTGTGTTTACATTCAACAGCTTGCAATACCCCTACCAACAGTTCAGGAGAATCATTGTTTTTTAGAAAGTAGCAAATAATGTGAATGCAGTTGAAGTTTAAATAATCATGAATACTGTGCAATGAAATTACATTTTAGCATAATTTTAACCCAATGGGCACAAGAGACAATAATGGGTACAAAGTTATAATAGTGTTGTTCATCCATCACCCACACTTAATAATAATTGTAACATTGAAATGTAACCCGACTTCAGTAGAAAATTACTAATCAGAAAGTCATACAAGCAAGCGCAGTTATCTCATCATCAGAAGGGTTTTGATATTTCTTAAAACACATATTTTGGACAGTTTATCTAGGTGTGTGCGTTGTCATTTTAAATATGTTCTCAAAGGTAGTTTGACGAACACATCGAGGTGAGCTCCATTTCAATAAAAGTATCTGCAGATAAGCTGTAATATTGCTTAAAATATGTGTCAGTGTCTAATTGCCGGCCGGCTTGAGTGTGTATGTAATTTATGTGAAGTATGTGTCAAATTTCGTGAAGTGCTATGTTGAGCTGTTTTAATGTTTAAATTTTGATGAAATCTGAAGCCTAATGAATTACAGACGTTTTTGTATGACTAGAAGAAGGAATTTTGAATCCCGAAAAATGTCGTCATAATAGGTGACAGGATCAATTTGAACGGTTTGGATATAAAAGGTATGTAAACCTGGTTTTTAATTGTTAAAATATGTTATTACCTTAACCTGTCAAGGCTACACAGACAGTAAACTAAAGCTTACCATCAACTATGGGCTTCGTTTTAATTAGCACAATTTCAACTATGGGCTTTGTTTTAATTAGCACAATTTAAGTGTCAAGATTTCTTTATCCAAAATATACATGAATTATCCACAATGTACATCAATAGTGTAAAATAAAAATTTGAACTTTTGAGATCAAAAGAAATTATCAATAATGATTACAAATTCAGCCCAACATCGTTATGAGTGTTATCAAAACAAACAAATCTTTCCAACTTCAGTAAAAGAAATTCTAATCAGCAAACATCAGCCAAGCAAGCGCCTTAATATCATCAAAAGTTGGGTTTGAATGCAACCAAAAATTTGGTTTAACGTAATCATGGTTTACACCAGATTGATGCACACACGATTTACGGTTATCTTGGTTTAGTTTAGAGATAGCTTGATAATGCAACAGTTTAAAAAAGTTATAAGAAGTTAACTAGGCCTAATAATGATCAGTCAAACAAAAAAAAAAATACTTTGAGAGTAGAATCTATGGTTTATTTTGCCCTTCTCCATGTTTTCAGGAATGCTATCAAGACTCACACGTTATTATTCAATTAAAAAGTCTTTATCCATTTTAGTAAGCATAATAGGACTGTTACGGCTCATTATTCCTCATACTTGACATGTCCATGCCCAACTAGTGAGCTGAGTAGTGTGTTAGGGTTCAGTGAGCGCAGTCTCCAGCCCCACTCTCTGTGGTGAGGCTGCCAGCTCACATGTCCACTGGTTTCAGGACCCCTGCGCTACTCATCATCACCCACACTTAACAAGTTGGCCATTTAAAAAAAAACAGTTGTTTTTATAGATATGTTTGAATAGCCTTAAAAAATAACAGACACAGTAGCATGTCTTAATAGGAAACGCCAAACAATATAATTGGCTTAAAGTGCGAGACCTAAATACATATAAGAACATATTTTTCAAAATATATTTTAAACTATGATTCCGAGTGCCAATCACAAACTTTAAAAAGTTCTCGGCAGAGGTTAAGTAAAAAAAATACTGTTAAAAAACTTGAATAAGAATTTTATAAGAATTGGTATGCTGTAGACTACGTGATGAATTTTTATAGCACATAATGATGAGCTGTAAATTCAATTTTTAACAAACTAATATTTTCGAAAATAAAAACAGTAAGGAGGATAATCTGAAATGAACCATACTTGCAAGGAGTGCAATTTTAGTATAAATCATACAATTGATTTGACTGAAAAACTGTAAGGAAGATGAAGCCAATCCACAATATACTTCAAGCCAAACACAAGAAGCAAAATGAACCTTGCACCTTCATCAAACCTATTGATGTATGCACTTAATGGCCCAGTACATTTAGAACAAATGTACTTGAGAATGGCAGTGCAATTTGACAAAATATATACCCCAGTAAACTTGAGTGATCAGCGAATTCAAATGCAACTGAACCAAATGAAGCCACATTCCATTTATTAATAAGCGAGATATAACGTTTGTTAAAATCTCTAAATGCGATAACCCAACTCAATGGTAATGGTCAACCAGCAACCGGAAGTTTAATTGTTCAAACTCAACCTCCAAAAAAAATTTATTAGTAAAAAATATAAACCAGTTTGATAAATACTGGCCGAGTGTTTGCCACTGATTTCTCTACTCGGGTCCAAAAATCACTACTCGCAAACCTAGTATCTGCACAAGCAACTGTTCATAACAGCTTAGTATATAACAAAACTAACCTTTGACTAACTTCGATTTGAAATTACAAATATCTTTATTAAAGAGGCAAAGTTAGGACTAGCAAGTCCTCTCCACCATTTAACCTCTAACAAAGGAAGTCATTATTTAATCGATTTAAGTACTGGTTAAAGAAAAAGCCAAGAAGTGGATGCAAACGCACATACACACAGTTACTAAACTAGTCTTAACTTATAAACTACACTTAAAGAAAACTATTAACAAGATTAACTAAAACATGTAAGACCAACAAAGCGGTACAATTCTCATGACAATGTGGTTGCATATTGGCCAGTTAATATACGCATACTTCATTCAAGCGCACAACTACATGCGATGACTTGGAATATGCGATATGAGAAGTGTACAGGATTGAACTCACTTGTAGGTGTATATGAAGCCACAGGCGACCTGTCTAGGGTTCAGTTGCAGATCCTTGGCCACGCCCACAATGAGGAACTGCTGCGTCTCGGGTTGGTTGGCAAACTTCACCAGAGTCACACTGCAACAAATCACCGACATGGTCATTATGGTCAAGATTGTGTTAATCTGCTGAGAAGCATACTGTATGACCTTGGTTTTACTGGACAGCTTAGTGTTAATTTTTAGGGCAAAATTAACTAAATTATTTTATATTATGTCTTGAAGACAATCAGAACTGCAGGACACACAAAATATCATAGGTTTCATCGTGTGTATTCATCATCATTTTGTCTCAGTAAAAAGCTATGTCACTATGCCACAGTGATTGTAGTGCTCAAGTACACACAAAACGGCACAGAACGGTACCACGCAACACTGCAACAATCTACTGCTCAATCTGAAGGAAGCCGCACGTGGAGACAGTTGTATACATCGTTAACATATCAATTTACGTTGTTTTAGAGCATCATTTCATCAACCTCAGATCAGTTGGTTTTGAGATTTATTGGTTTCTCCAGATTAGAAATTGAGGTGGGTGAAGCAAAAAAAAAAAGAAGGTATAAACAACAAATGTAGATAAAAAAATTAAAACATCAATTCCAATTAGGGGTGTGCGAGTAGTGATTTTTTTAATCGAGTGGAGTAGTGCCAATTATTTTCGAGTTACGAGTATTTGCCATCAGTTGGTAGTTTAAAATAGTGTAATGGGATTTGGATACCACCCTAGATATGATAATCTAAACATGGTTTCTAACTAATACATGAGTAGCAATACAAAGTTTTGGCCAGTAAAATAAAACTGAATTACGTATTGAAAAAACACGGTTTGACATTCGTTTCCGGTTGATGGAATAGGGCCCGGTTGTCATTTGGCCAATTTCACCTGGTCCAGGCATCGCTTATATCAATATTAAATGACGAAATCGTTAGTCACGGCCAAAATTACGCGGTCTGATCGGCCGATTTTACGTGATGCGATCGCCTTTTGCGGCCGTTACTACACATTTTGGCCAGTCGAAATCCCGTTTGGTCGCAATCCCATTCGCGATTGTAATTTACGGCCAATTTTACGTGATTCAATCGCCTTTGGCAGCCGTTTTTACACATTTTGGCCGGTTGCAGTCTTTCGCGGTCATCATTTTCGGCCGATTTTACGTGATGCGATTGCCTTTTGCAGCCGTTACTACGCGTTTTGGCCGGTCGCGATCGTTAGTGATCGTCTGGAAATCGGCGGGAAATACTCGCTCGAACTTTCGAGTAGTTTTCAAAACTTCGAGTTGAGTTTGAGTATTAAAATACTCGGCCGAAAACTCAAAGTTTCGAGTACTCGCACACCCCTAATTCCAATATAATTAAAACTTTTAAATATAAATGGCCTAGTCAGTTAAAAATTAACGTTTCATTGGAATTTCATATTTGTATTGTTTAGTAAAAAATTTAATGTGATTCCAAAAAAAGACCTTAGAATAAAAAGTATGAATAAAAAGTAAATTAGTTACAATTGTTTAAAATGTTGTAATATAGACAATCAGAACTGCAGGACACACTAAATATCACAGGTCTCATCGTGTGTAGTTATCATCATATTGTCTTGGCATTACTCTTAATCAATCAATCAAGTGGCTAAAGAACTAACTGAACCTTGTTAAGGAATAAAAATCCTGCAAATGAAAAAACTGGCTTTGCGGGGGTTGTAATCATAGTGTCGTGAGTGGAGTGTGAAAAAAGAGACTCGTGGCGCAGCAACGATGGCACCTAATCTGGCAGGCCTTCTTCAGTGTTTTGTTTTCTTTGCTAATACTAGCTACCATATTGATTCTTTGAGCCTTGGATGCCATGAACACGCTATCTGTCAATCACTGTCACTAGTCCTCACCTGACAGCCGAGAGGTTCTGCTCCAGCCGGTGCACCAGGTGAGTCTTGCCCTCCACCGGGTCCAGCAGCCGTATCAGACTGGCCCACATCCCCGCCCCCGCCTTCGGTGCCGAGAACACCCTCTCCGGCAGGTCCTCCGTCAGGAACGCCTCGGCCATCTCCCTGGCCAGCTCCTGCTCCTCCTCCCCGGCCGCCTCCTGCATCTCCTGCACAGCACAAACAACATTTGTACACCTTTGTTTAAAACTAACTGTTGGTGAAGGCTAGTTCGTTATTTAAGAAACTATTTTCCATTACTGATTAGAAAAACCAATGTTTCACAACGTTTTGGGATCAGGAATATGATCCTAGGTGGAAAGAATAACCAGAACATAACAAAACTAGTGGCACAATCCAGCAAAGCTGGATTATCACAGAAAAACTAAAAACTTGCCCCTGCACAGGTCTTTGTGTTGAATAATGCAATCGTGTATAGGCCTACAATGTTTTTATCTTTCACACTGTGAGACAATCAGAACTGCAGGACACACACTAATGATCACAGAATTCAATTGTGTGTACTCAACATCATTTTGCCTCAAACAGTTGGAACATTTTAAAACTGCAAAGTAAAATTATAAATTGTACAATGGTAGAATTTAATGATCAATTTAACAGTTTACCAAATCCTCAAAAATTTTTTAAGTAGGCTTAAATGTAAAAAGTATTGATTTAGAAAGAAAAGCTATGGATCAATTTTGCTCATGGATGTAGATGTTGACGCCGTTACATTTATTAATGAAATTGTAAATAAAGAAAACTGATTGATTTAGTGTTCAATTGTGACCCTGGTTCAATTGTAAGCTGTCCCGCCAAAGTTTAAAGACAGAAGTATCAAAAATAACTAGTTAAATATGTGCTTTTTCCTGAAATTAAAAGTCCAGTGTAGCATACATTTGTCAAACAACGCTTGCCTAACAAGTGCCTCTTTTCCCAGCATGCTGTTTATGTCAGCACACTGTAGAAATGTATCAAACTATCTGATAAATAAGGACCGTGTGCACAAATGTGGAGGTCTTTGGAAAAGGTTTATTCCCAGTGTCAAGGTGACTCCTCAGGAGAATCTCAAGGTTTGAACAAGAAATTAAGGAAAACGTAACAGGTGACACCTGTAGTAGGGACTTGACAGTAAAACTGAAATGGTGATAGGTTGTTTGAACTAGACATATCAAGAGGTAAACAGATTAGATATGGCATCCATATTGTGAGTAGTTCTAATAGCAACATTATACATTCCAGGGAGATTGCGAAAGTAACGTTTGTTCACAGTTCTGTGAGGCAGGAACATGGCAATAGGTGTAACACCGTGCACATTTCGTTGGATGAGATAGAAATATTTTTGCAGAACTTATGCGTTTTTGTTTACTTTTATCACAATATGAAATATCGCCTAAAAATTACAGAAACACAAGTTTTTGTGTTCTACCTTTATTTTTCAGGCTTTTATTGTATGCACAAATTGAAACAATCCAACACAATATTCTGGACTGTAGGGTTCATGTGCACATTGTTTTAAAATATACAGTCTAACAATAAACCAAGGATGACTATTACTGATACTCTTAATTACTAACAGTTGAACCAAACCGCAATACATATACTTAGTTATAAGCAGCTGAATAAATAATAAATTTCTAAATGAATGTGTCTTTCAATTTCGTATCATTCACTACATCTCATGAATTAGTAAAAATAAGAACCAATTTAGTAATAAACAACAGATCACAAAAAATATAAATGTTGCTTGAACCAGACAAAGCACACCATTCAATGTGTTAATTAAAATAATATGTTCCAGCATTTTGATGTATGCACAAATTGAAACAGTCTTGACACATCAAGACTGTAGGGTTCATGTGCAAATAATACAGATAATAAGCACCAACTAAATAGAACAAATACTACTTGTAACTTTACATATTCCAAAAATGGTCCAGTGTTTGTTATAATGTTACTTTTTAAACAATTTATTACATAATCAAAATGTGTCCTTATTTAATTACAAACAATATTCAAAACTGTCTTTGATTGCACCTTGATTTAATTTAAATCACAAATGATCCATCTTAAATATTAAAAGAAATTATAGTTTATCTTATATTAAAATACTTCTCATTTGAAGTTAAATAACAAATGATCCATCTTAAATATTAAAAGAAATTATAGTTTATCTTATATTAAAATACTTCTCATTTGAAGTTAAATAACAAATAATCCATCTTAAATATTAAAAGAAATTATAGTTTATCTTATATTAAAATACTTCTAATTTGAAGGATGTAACACAAAATAATAACATACCTCCGCCATTTGTATTCTCCTCTGTTTCTTGGTCTCCTCAGTGTAAGCATTGTGTTCTGTTTCCAATATTATCAAATTGGATGATTCAGGATGAACAATGAACTTTCTCGGTGTATACTCCACAGGGAAAGAAACCTAAAAAACATTTGTTTGAAAGTTAATTCCATTATAAGGACAAAGATGGGAATAGAACTTTGGAATTACACTATTATAAATTTACAGAAAATTAAAAACAATTATTTTGATTTACCCAAATTAACATAAGTGTGTGTGCAGAATTTGATCAGAAACACGGACCAAAAGTTGTGAAATCACTGATACTCATATAAGTCTAACATGTATAATCATCATTTCAAATTCTGTTAAAGGAATTCTATATCTAACTTGTTAAGAAATTAATAACTATAAATTGGAATTTTTGAACAATCCTGATTATAAAATGAAACCCATTAGTCATTTTTCAACAAAATTACAATTACAAAATAAAAATGTGTCTAACCTGGTTAAAGACTGCTCCCAACTTCTCCAGGGCCAGAATCCGCAGCGTGTTGGAAGAGATGGCGACGATGCCTTCCGGACACTGCTCGGAGGAGAAGCCCGACGCAAACTCGAGCGACTCGTACGACAGCGGCGTCAGGTGGAACCGGTTCTGGTAGCTGTAACTGAGCCACGACCTGCTTGACATGGCCAGAACCTGCAACAGACCTTCCGTGAGTAACGTTTAAACCGACAGGATCCTTCTACAATTAGTGTATTGAGACATAATTTGTTTTCATTTCAATCTTGTGAGCAGTAACTGTGTATGGAAGCGGAAAAGACAAAAATAAACTGAAAAGCTCTTTCAGTCATCCAATGGAAGATGTCGAACAAAGTGACATTGAGTGCAGAGTACTTTTAATATGGCATAGCCTATTTATCATATCCTTTCTAATGCCATTTCATTTTATTTAGTACCTAATTTATATCTATTTGATTTCAATACGGCAAACTGTTAAAAGTCTTGTTACTTTCACACTTAATAAGCATTGCATGATTTATGGTTTTATTTACTTTGATAGCATAGTCTATACTGTATATTTAAAGCCGTAAGGAGAAACCTTAGGACAGTTCGTCAGACTTCTACTGACCCGATTTACATGCGGGTTGTACCAAAACCACGATTTTTGGTCCTATATTAGCAGGTTTTATTTGTATTTTGAAAATATTGACGTCAAATGGGTAAAAAATAGAAAATAAACTTTTCTTATGGAGATTAAACATGGGGAAAAAGTCAACTTTTTCAATCCTTTGGACAGTTTGTCTGCGACTTCTACTGGGCCGATTTACATGCGGGTTGTACCAAAAAAAAAGGTTTTCGGTCCTATATTAGCAGGTTTTATTTGTATTTTGAAAATATTTATGTTAAATGGGTCAAAAATGGAAAATGAACTTATCTTATAGAGATTTAACATGGGGGAAAAGTCAACTTTTTCAATCCTTTGGACAGTTCGTCTGCGACTTCTACTGGGCCGATTTACATGCGGGTTGTACCAAAACAAAGGTTTTCGGTCCTATATTAGCAGGTTTTATTTGTATTTTGAAGATATTTGTGTTAAATGGGTCAAAAATGAAAAATGAACTTATCTTATGGAGATTTAACATGGGGGAAAAGTCAACTTTTTCAATCCTTTGGACAGTTCGTCTGCGACTTCTACTGGGCCGATTTACATGCGGGTTGTACCAAAACAAAGGTTTTCGGTCCTATATTAGCAGGTTTTATTTGTATTTTGAAAATATTGACGTTAAATGGATCAAAAAATGAAAAAATAATCTTTTCTTATGGAGATTTAACATGGGGGAAAAGTCAACTTTTTCAATCCTTTGGACAGTTCGTCTGCAACTTCTACTGGGCCGATTTACATGCGGGTTGTACCAAAACAAAGGTTTTCGGTCCTATATTAGCAGGTTTTATTTGTATTTTGAAAATATTTACATTAAATGGGTCAAAAATGGAAAATAAACTTTTCTTATGGAGATTTAACATGGGGGAAAAGTCAACTTTTTCAATCCTTTGGACAGTTCGTCTGCGACTTCTACTGGGCCGATTTACATGCGGGTTGTACCAAAACAAAGGTTTTCGGTCCTATATTAGCAGGTTTTATTTGTATTTTGAAAATATTTATGTTAAATGGGTCAAAAATGAAAAATAAACTTATCTTATGGAGAAACATGGGGGAAAACAACATGGGGGAAAAGTCAACTTTTTCAATCCTTTGGACAGTTTGTCTGCGACTTCTACTGGGCCGATTTACATGCGGGTTGTACCAAAACAAAGGTTTTCGGTCCTATATTAGCAGGTTTTATTTGTATTATGAAAATATTTATGTTAAATGGGTCAAAAATGGAAAATGAACTTATCTTATGGAGATTTAACATGGGGGAAAAGTCAACTTTTTCAATCCTTTGGACAGTTCGTCTGCGACTTCTACTGGGCCGATTTACATGCGGGTTGTACCAAAACAAAGGTTTTCGGTCCTATATTAGCAGGTTTTATTTGTATTTTGAAGATATTTGTGTTAAATGGGTCAAAAATGAAAAATGAACTTATCTTATGGAGATTTAACATGGGGGAAAAGTCAACTTTTTCAATCCTTTGGACAGTTCGTCTGCGACTTCTACTGGGCCGATGTACATGCGGGTTGTACCAAAACAAAGGTTTTCGGTCCTATATTAGCAGGTTTTATTTGTATTTTGAAAATATTGACGTTAAATGGATCAAAAAATGAAAAAATAATCTTTTCTTATGGAGATTTAACATGGGGGAAAAGTCAACTTTTTCAATCCTTTGGACAGTTCGTCTGCGACTTCTACTGGGCCGATTTACATGCGGGTTGTACCAAAACAAAGGTTTTCGGTCCTATATTAGCAGGTTTTATTTGTATTTTGAAAATATTTACATTAAATGGGTCAAAAATGGAAAATAAACTTTTCTTATGGAGATTTAACATGGGGGAAAAGTCAACTTTTTCAATCCTTTGGACAGTTCGTCTGCGACTTCTACTGGGCCGATTTACATGCGGGTTGTACCAAAACAAAGGTTTTCGGTCCTATATTAGCAGGTTTTATTTGTATTTTGAAAATATTTATGTTAAATGGGTCAAAAATGAAAAATAAACTTATCTTATGGAGAAACATGGGGGAAAACAACATGGGGGAAAAGTCAACTTTTTCAATCCTTTGGACAGTTTGTCTGCGACTTCTACTGGGCCGATTTACATGCGGGTTGTACCAAAACAAAGGTTTTCGGTCCTATATTAGCAGGTTTTATTTGTATTTTGAAAATATTTATGTTAAATGGGTCAAAAATGAAAAATAAACTTATCTTATGGAGATTTAACATGGGGGAAAAGTCAACTTTTTCAATCCTTTGGACAGTTCGTCTGCGACTTCTACTGGGCCGATTTACATGCGGGTTGTACCAAAACAAAGGTTTTCGGTCCTATATTAGCAGGTTTTATTTGTATTTTGAAAATATTTATGTTAAATGGGTCAAAAATGGAAAATAAACTTATCTTATGGAGATTTAACATGGGGGAAAAGTCAACTTTTTCAATCCTTTGGACAGTTCGTCTGCGACTTCTACTGGGCCGATTTACATGCGGGTTGTACCAAAACAAAGGTTTTCGGTCCTATATTAGCAGGTTTTATTTGTATTTTGAAAATATTTATGTTAAATGGGTCAAAAATGGAAAATGAACTTATCTTATGGAGTTTTAACATGGGGGAAAAGTCAACTTTTTCAATCCTTTGGACAGTTCGTCTGCGACTTCTACTGGGCCGATTTACATGCGGGTTGTACCAAAACAAAGGTTTTCGGTCCTATATTAGCAGGTTTTATTTGTATTTTGAAAATATTTATGTTAAATGGGTCAAAAATGGAAAATGAACTTATCTTATGGAGATTTGACATGGGGGAAAAGTCAACTTTTTCAATCCTTAGGACAGTTCGTCTGCGACTTCTACTGGGCAGATTTACATGCGGGTTGTACCAAAACAAAGGTTTTCGGTCCTATATTAGCAGGTTTTATTTGTATTTTGAAAATATTTATGTTAAATGGGTCAGAAACGGAAAATGAACTTATCTTATGGAGATTTGACATGGGGGAAAAGTTAACTTTTTCAATCTGTCTGAGACTTCCACTAGACCGGTTTACATGCAGTTTACTAAATAAAAGGTAAACTTTTCTATATTGGCAGGTTTTATTAACTTTAACGTTATCTTACTTAAACTAAAAAAATTAACATTTCCAAACCTTTACAATGATTTTATTTTACAGTCCTTCAATTAGCTGATTGTAAGGACACAAGGTATTTTGTCTAACAACAGAAGAAGGGCAAACGCTAAAGAAGCATTGGTTTATCATGACCAGAACCTAAAAATGTATACAGTTATTATGTATTATCCATTAAATGGAAAGAAAAAGTAATACAGTTTTATATTTTACAGGAGAAATTACATTTAGATTGCAGTTATTATCTATTTTAGAGGAGAATTTACATTTATATTGCAGTTATTAACTATCCATTTCAAGTCAATATAGTTACAAAAAAAATAAAACAAACTTAAAGTAAGTTTATGTTTATTCATAATTAAAATGGATAGCAACTGATATGCAGAATTTGATCAGAAACACGGACCAAACGTGTTGTGAAATCACTGTGACTCATAAGTCTAACATGTATGGATACATCATTTCAAATTCTGCATATATCAACCTCAAAATTATAGATTTGCCTCTAAGTTGTTAAAACATAAACAATAATATATTTTATAATTGACTAAATCTAATTTACTTCAAATAAATATGTCGTGAACAAGTTTTAAATTTAAAATCTAGAGATAAATAAAACACTTATTATGGAATGCATGTAATCAAACAAAAAATCCACAGCACTCAAATTCAAACAGTCTTTATTCATTTATGTAGTTTAACATGAATAGTGTCATATAAAATTATATATACAATTTATTTACAAAACTAAATAATACTTTTAAATTGGGTACGGTACTTGACAAATTCAATATATAATTATCTTATAATACGTTTTATTCTGCATTATTGTAATTCAGAAAACTCATCAATTGAGTATAAAGATAAGGATAATAGGTAATCCTTCACAGGCCTTTAGTAAACTTTAAATGCAATTAGTTTTGAATATGTACAGATTAGGGGTGTGCAAATAGTGATTTCTGACTCGAGCCGAGCTTTTTTTCTGAGTTCTCGAGCTTTGAGCTTTCTCAAGCCGATCTTTTTTTATGGCAATTTTCTCTAGGTGTGTGCAATATACCGGTACTGATTTCATGACCCGAGCCGAATTTTGCTATGCATAATTTTATACTTTCAATATTGATCATCTTTCATTCCCTTTTCTATATTCACTAGCCCTACTTTTAAAAGGCCTAAATAAAGTTCTACAGTGCAAAAATAACAAAATAAGTACTGAAAAGGAACATTTATTGAGATCAATTGTTGCTAGTAAAGAACAGTTTTCTTTTAATAAAGGCCTAAAGTAGAAACATAGGAAAAAATATCATAAAGGAAGAGAACTACAAATTTTAAACTAGACCGATAAGCCCGAATGTAGTTATTACCGTTTTTATAACAGCCATAATAAACAGACTATATGTCAAGATGTACCCTCTATGTAACCAAACATTTAGGCCCTATTATAGGAAATTACCAAAAATACAGTAAGCCTATCTATTCAACTGATTGTAAATAGTAAATTAACCAACAACTTGATAGCCTACAATTTAAAAATGAAATGATTTCAACTGGCGTTTATTCACAGATTAAAATAATACCGCGGCGTTAACAATATATGATTTTATTCGCACAGCTGTAGCAAAAAAAAAACTGTGCCAATTTGATTGTGTCTTGCTCTTGGTTAGGCAAACACAGAGTATAATAAAGTATAACCTTGTAAATAATATGACCACCGATATTATAGCGTGTGTGACGTAACCATTTAGAATTTTGATAAAATCCTTTGTCTTGTGAATCTCGCAATTAGTGATTTTGATTTGTAAATTATTTCAACAGCGATGCGACAATATTTGTTAAGTTTAATAACTACAGTATAATTACAGTTGTATTTCTATTCGCTTTATTTCTTAAGAACTATAGATTCTACATCAATTGACGATTTTGTAACAATACAATTTTTGGAGAGTACTATTTCGGCTGTACACCAAAACACCGTCATGATTTGTCGTTCATCACCTACAACCTTGTCTCTGGTCATTGGTAACGCTAAATCATTATTACATTATAACCATCTTCTCTCAACGTCTTAAAAGACAGTTTTGTAATCAACAGTGTTGCCAGACGTGATTTCATATGCCAGGAAATTATTATTGTCTAATGTACGAAAATGTAAGTTGCATTAAAGACTGTACCGCTGCAACAGTTAGAAAATGTGTTTTCATGGATTTTAGTTTTTTGCTGGGGTACTTTTTCTGCAGTAGGGTTGTTGTATTAATTATTATTAACCGTGAAATATTGTACAACTCAACTGGGCAACGGCAACATTGTACTGCAAACAGAGTTGTGTAGATGTTCACTTATTATGATTTTTGAGCGTAGAGAAAGTAGATCCATTGCATTGGTTGATCAGATCCGACAGTTTAAAACATTTGTACTTTTATATTTCGTTATTTTTTAAAAACGAAGGACCGAAAGTACAGCAAAGCTGGAATATATCTGTTTTGGAGCTCTACCATTGCAAATTAAGATAATTCTAACATTGATTATTGAAAGGTTTTGCTTCAAATTTACTTTTGTAAACGACTCTTTTCACTAGTCGGCGATTTAAATATTCGGCTCGAACTTTCGAGCTTTTTTAATCTTTCAAGAATGCTTTAATCCCAGTCAAATTTGGCACAAAAATTAATTTCTAAGATTTCTAGGTCAAGTTCGTTGACAGGCTTATCCGCTTTCACCCTCTCCATGTCTGGAGGCCCTTTGAAAACGCTAACAAATTCTGTCTCCGTTACCATATCTCCATTTTAGATAACCAGTTTATTATAGATTCCATTTAAAATTTATGCCTGCAGTTAGTACCAAATGTTATTTTTCAAAATGTGCATGCCATTACCCAGTGTACCAGTTGGTTACTAAGGTATTCCGCAGAAATCAGAAAACCCTACTAAAAACCATGGACTTTCTGTACCAATGTATTGGAAGTTACACAATTATGAAACAGTGAACTAACGAGCATTGGATGTTAGATTATTATTGAAATAAAATTAATAATATTAAGAGAAATGTGTTAATAACTTCCAATTTTACGTCAATAAACCTTTTAGAACATTGCTACTCTCTTTTCCTCTTAGCAATGGTGTCTTTTCATTTTTGTTAACTGACATTATTATTGAAATAAAAAAATATATGCCTGCAGTAACTGTTGTACCAAATTAAATATTTAAAAATGTCCATAGTAAATGTCACATTTAATATTTCCAAAAAATAATGTTAACTTATGATTTTACATATTGTAGTAGGTTCTAGTATGTCCACAACCGTTAAGAACTGTACCAGATGGTTACTAAGGTATTCCGCAAGAATCGGAAAACCCTACTATAAACCATGGATTTTCTGTACCAATGTATTGGAAGTTACACAATTATGAAACAGTGAACTAACGAGCATTGGATGTTAGTATTACTGTAGTCAAATTATTAATAGGAGAAATATTTTCACAACACTTCTTAGGGGACATGCATAAATTACTGTATATGTATAGTATTTTGTCTCTGTAACTGACGATTTCGCAGGGTTTAGCCCCCCCCCCCGGGTTCTTCTCTTTTTTCATCACAGCCAATGGTGACTCAATTTGGATTTGCATGACAAAAAATAACATTACACTACATGTTCCTGCTGATGGTAAGATTTGCAACAATGCAAACCTCTTGGGGTTCCTGTAACAATGAATTGGAAGTGTCACTGCCATCAAAACAGTGATCTAACGAGCATTGGATATTTATCGTGCTCTGATAACTTTTTAATCTAAAGTGGAACCTTGATAACTCGAACCTCAGGGGGAACGGGAAAAATTTGAGTTATCGAATATTTTGAAATATCGAGGTTCGACTTATCAAAGTGATTCTCCACAGACTTTGACTTATTGAGGGTCACGGTAACACAATAGATGGATCATGGATGGGTAGAATCCATCTTCTATCTATCACTTCATTCTTTTTATTATAAACAATCATATTATTATTAAAATTAAAAAGGATTTGAACAATTAAAATTAGAGTTATCGAGGAGTTTCCTGCTAACCCTTCGACTTAGAGGTAAAATAATATAGCATTAGGTTGGCGAGTTCAAGGGGAATAACAAAAATTCAAGCTATAAAGGAATTCGACTTATTGAGGTTCCACTGTATTTATATGTACACTAATTACCACTTATTTATTTTGCTCAAAAGAGGTCAGTGTGCAGCCAGCACTCAAACTAGGCAGAGGCCACTTTGTCCGCTCCTCATGAAGCATTTCTTCCATGTTAACAGTGTAAATTTTACATATAGTATACATTAGATACTAGTTATTATCTGGGAAAATCTAAATCCTTCAGAATGTTAATGCATTTTTTATGTTAGAATACACAAGTGGTATTTAAACTTCAATGAAAATTTTAAAAAAATTAAATAATTAATTACAAATTCATAAAAGATGAAGACTTTGTCATATAAGACCATACTAAAATTTAAGTATATGTTTTTAGAGATAAGTTAAGTCCTTTCATTCCGTTAATGGCCCCTCCTTAACATAAGTTTGGAATTTCTTATGGAAGACATTGGCAATTTTATGCATAATTTTAACGGTCTTGTATATATTACGCAAGCAGCGACAAACCCCAGATCCAAAAGGACCAATCAATGTATTGGGAAAACGCACATTTATAAATTTCGCTAATAGCTAATTAGCTAATAGCCAAATTGAAATTAAGGTAAAGGTAGTTTCTCTATTGAGATACATTTTAGAATTTATTTGCAAATTAAGAAGGTAATGTTGATTAATCTAATTGTAAATTATTACAACAAATACTGTCCATAGACCCTAAATATAAATAACTATCTGTTTTTTAAGTAAAAAATGTATTTTGCTAGATAACTATACATATTTAGTGAACTATATCTTCAATTAGTCAATAAGACCAAATTTCTTGTACGTCAGGTGAGGCGAATCAGGTCAGAAAATGAATACCGGCTGCTTCCTGTGAAGAAGGCTCTTAAATAAACCTGAAAATAATCCACAACAATTAAACACTATCGATAACACGTGTCTACATACCGCCTGGCTGCCCTGCATCTTGATCCGGAAGAGCTTGACCGGCCGACTGCCCAGGTACCGGGTCCGGGTGTCGCTAAGGTCCCCCGTCACCGGGTCCAGCACTGTCCGCAGCAGCACCCCGTTGGTCAGCCCGATGTTGAGGTAGAGCGTGCCGCCGCCCCCCTCCTCCCCGCCCATCTCCACAATACACAGCGACTCAGCGGAGGCCGGTAGCGCCTGCATACTCAGCGGTGACAGTCCATCCTGCCACAACCATGCATCTTGACAAACACTGTACAATGTGAGGCCCAACTTTCCCTGATTACTGACCCACTTCCTAACTGTAATTATTCAATTTATAAAACTAATTAAAGTACTTGGATAGCTTTGATAGCTCCCAATAACTATCACAAGCCCAACAGAATGACTATATTCAACTAATTTTAAAAATCAATTGCAGCTTACTAGGAGGGAAAAATAAACAAAAAATAAAATAAGCTCATACTCCAATGTTTCTGCAAAAACGGGACAAAAGCAAGACATATTAATCAGTAAAAAAAAGGCAATGTGGAAATGCAACATTTAAAAGTACAAAAATTACTTTTAAATTTTAACTAATAATTCGTAACACAAATATATATATTTATCTAAATTTCAGTTTGAAAATAATCACCCAAGATCAAAGTAAACTTCACTGAAGATAAAATTTAAAGTTCTCACACCGAATCCAAAAAATCCCTATCGAGATTATACAACTTTTATACCTTCATATTGATGTTGTTTTTCTGAATCATGTTGACAAATATAATATAAGTTAAAATACCTGCAATCTGCCTCATGATCCTAGATTATCCTTTAGACCGGAGTGCACGTTTCAAATAAACTTCCGTCAAAATGCTAATCAAAAGGATTAGCTAGGATTACAAGGCAGACTGCAGGTATTTAACCCTTTTATTACACTTTTACAAACTGACTCACAACAAACCATTTATGTATGACAAAGGTAATTTCCTCCACCCCACGACCCACTTTATACCAAAGGTAGCATTTGCTGCAGGTTTGTTATTACCAGTTTTACAGGTTTTCATACATGACCTTGAATGCCAATACATGGAATACACTTATGTTTGGCTAAGAATTTCTTTAACTAAAAAACAAATTTTCCCAGACTCTCGACTCAGAATGTGCAATAAGAAATATTTAATAAAATAACTGTTTTTATCGGCCTCCACCTTTACTATAGCTGTCCATCCAATGCTCTCCCCTTAATTTTTCATTTTAATGTTTACAAGAATTTGCTGTTGCCCAATACATATTTTGACTTCCTCTTTGTTGAACCATAAAAACCGATTTAGCCTAACAAAAATCTACAAGTATTGATTTTCGTACAGTATTGCCTGGAACCGTGCAACATGGTGTCACTCACGTCGGGATCCAGTGAGATGATCCTGACCGTGTTGTCGGCCAGTCCCACCGCCAAAAACCGCGACATCTGCTCTCCCGACGGAGCGTTGCCCAGCGCCATGCACACCACGTCACTGGCCATCTCCTTATGGGTGTCGTACTCCTTCAGCTCTCCCGTCTGCAACCCCACACACACTGTCAGCACTACACACTACAGGCAACTAAACACTGTTAGCACTACACACTACAAGCAACCACAAACTGTACACAACTGTTGGAGGGAAATAGTAGTGGGGGGTATTGACCATCTTTCTCGGGCTCCCTCCCCTACATGCCAGGCACTGTGAACAGACATGTAATACTTTTCCACCACAGTGCCGTCAAAACAGCTGGTGATTTTTGCCGTTAAGGCGATCCCGTACTTCTCGCGAATACGGCCGAACCCCGAATGTTCGGAGTATTCACAAGAAGTGTGGGAGCTACACAAACTTTGATTACAGGACGGAATGTTCAGTGAGCAATCGATTGAGTGTTCTGAATGTTCGGCCGAATGTCGAGGCCTACCAGTAGTGCTAGTGGTGCTTCCTGTGTCTACCATGAGCAGTGTTGCATTCAAAATCAGCTTATCTTATTCATTAAGTTATGAAATTCACTAAAAAAAAAAAAACAGTACACAAACGATTCACACAAATACACTTAAAATTCACACAACATAAATCGCATCGACGCGGTGGCCACAATTTGTGAGGGAGTTTGAACTGTTAGCAACGACGACTGGGGGACGGAGCTTTATCTGCAGTGGACTTAGTACTGTGAAAGGTCCTTTCTAGGCCCATTGCCGTGTCGAACAAAGAAATAAAATGAAATAAATAGTCCTTTATTATCACAAATACATTTTCATACTTCCAGCGTAGCTGGGAAAACAGGTGACATTGTCATAAAAACTAAAACTCAATACCTATAGAACATTGCTATACATCAATACAATACAATGCTAGTTTACATCCGTGTGTTCTCATTTAGATATTTTGTAATTGAATAATAATTTTTTGTTAGCATATATAAGAGTTGGCTTGACTGTTGACTTTATCATTCAGTACGTTATCTGGATCACACTTCACTCGGGAGATCAATTTGACGGCAGTGGAGTGTATAATATAAAATGAAATGATTACCCCAAATATTTTGGGTCAAACGTGAAGGTCATTTAGAACCCGTTCTAAAGAACATTTCCCCTAAGAAAACTGTCGTTCAAAAGTCAAATTATGCAGACAGTTCAATAAATGAAAATTTACAAATAATGCACAAATGTAAGTAATAAATGTGTGATAAATGTGTGTAATAAATGTGTGTAATGTCCACACTCTAAAACTATGAGATTTATAAGGCAGTAAAACGTGACCCAGATAATGTTCTGAATGATAAAAGTCAACAGTCAAGCCAACTCTTTGTTCGACACCGCAATGTCCTGGAAAGGACGGCTGCAGTACGAAGTCCACTGCAAATAAAGCTCCGTCCCCCAGTCGTCGTTGCTAACAGTTCAAACTCGCACGCAAAATGTGGCCATCGCGTCGATGCGATTTATGTTGCGTGAATTTTAAGTGTATTTGGGTGAATCTTTTTTGTACTGATTTTTTTATTTAACTATGATGCACCGTCATGATGATGTTGTCACTTTGTTGATGAAACGTGTCGCATCAACTTAAAAAAGGATCGTCAGAAGGTAAATCTAATATTAATTTTATAGTGACGAACCAGCAGTAGGAAATGAACTCTATAATATTTCAATTGCAGAAGAACAGTCACAAATTTGATTTAAATTAAATTTGACCATTGAATACTTTTCACGGAACGGGTCCGTGACAGCTGTTTTGGCCCAAAATCATTATCATTATTTTTACTATAAACTTGCTTTTAAAACAATTTTTTTTTTAATTTCATTTTTTACATTTTCTATTATTATATTAAAAAATCATTATCATTATTTTTACTATAAACTTGCTTTTAAAACAATTTTTTTTTAAATTTCATTTTTTACATTTTCTATTATTATATTAAAAAGGAAATGTATCCATCTTCAAGAAAAACACTATGTTTGCCCAAATAGTAGCAAACGCAAATTTATTACAATTCATTTACTAAGACTGCAAAATATTGAAAATTAATTCAGTTTCTGAGGTTCATTAAAAAACTAAGTATCCAATAAGTTAATATTGTGTTAGAAACATGTAAAAAAATCAAAACCCTACAATCTATTATTGTAAATTTTTAATCTCATGTTATTATTTGTATAAAACGAATCATGAAACAAAAATAGTGGCTTTAAATGTAAGGATGACAAAGCCAGATCAGATATTTCACTGGAGCGAATGAATCTGATTGTTGCACCTCTGTCGAACCTATTGATGTATGCACCTCACAACCACATATCAGTATCAAATATGTATACTGTGTGACATCTAAGTGCAATATTAAATATGACTTATAGGACGAGTACAGTAGAAGTCCGATTATCCGAGCTAAACGGGACCGAGACTACCTCGGATAATCAAAAACTCGGATAACACGGCGGTAAAAATTATAGGTTATAATTAGACAAAAATCGTATTGAAACTGGAGAATACGGTTTATTAATACAGTAATAAGTGATTTATGAGTAAATAAACCTTTTTAATACTCTCCTCTTTATCCAATCTCTTAATTGCATTATATTTTGTTTCCAGAGAAACCACAACTCTTTTACGTTTACCACTCATATTTGTGAAACAACACACTGATTGAAAACGGGACTGAAGTTGCCCGGTAATCAGTTCGGCGTAGACTGAGACAATGGCGCGAATTGCGAACTAAAGATGGGTGTTATTTAACATAACAGGATGAATAACAGTGTTGCGGCCGTGGCAACGTTATCGTGGCAACACGTTGCAGAGAACTCCCTGTTATTCTAATAACGTTTCTACACCCGTTATCAGAGTTGGCAATCGTTATTTAAATAACAGGTTACCGCAACACGTTATTGGATAGCTGCGTTGTCGTTACAACCGTTGCCGGAAAACAACGATAATTCCCATCTCTAGCGCGAACACAGTCGACCGATAAGACTATTGGTCCTAGCAACAACCAATAGGAGTAGCTTGTAATACTCGACCTAGCAACCACAGCCGCTACATTTTTCAATCGATTTACGATTATTTATTTATTTATTTACGATTTATTTCTAAGGCTATATACAGTACTGTATTTGCCTCGGTTAACCCGGCGGCTCGGATAATCGGACCTCGGATAATCGGACTTCTACTGTACCTATAAATGGAATAAAATAGGAATCCCTACGATTCAAATAATAAGATTTGAAATATGTATATTTGAACAATATATGTTACTTTATGAAACAAATCTACAGATTATTAAATCTAAGGCTGAGAAAGCTTAGATATTTGTTGTGCCGTACCAAATTAAGCTGACCGTTTTACTAATCTGACAAGGCTTTTTGATGTAATGGCATGCATACCTAACTCAATATACAATATGCAATATTAATCAAAGGGATATATGCATATTAATCAAAGGAATATGCAATGTTAATATCTGTTGCCATACCAACACCAATTTAAGAACTATAATAGGTCTATGTGTACTGGTTTAAACTACTTAATCGTCAAGTGATTCTATTTTCCTCAAAAGGCCAATAATAATATGTCTAATTCAAAGTGCAATAAAAAAGTAGGCCTACTCCTACAAATGAAAATATATTCAGGCACAACTTGTGTTTACATAACTCCAGTTCATGTTATTTGTATTACTAAACCAAGCCAAGTCAGATATTTCACTTATGCACAAATGAATGAGACCGTTTCCCCTCTGTCAAGACTTTTGATGTATGCACACTCTACTATCAATACACAATATGTAATATTGATCCCCACGTGCAAAAAATACATTTCATTTTAATGAGTAACACTACTAAAACTATAGCAGATATGTATTTAGTTTAAAATTTACTCCTTTTATTTTTAATATTTCATTAACCTATAAAGTAGTAATTCTATAATAAACGACTCTTCTCCCATTACAAATTGTAGCCTATAATATCTGCCACAGCTACTGAATACTTACTTACTTTTCGTTCAACATTAATCTGTTGAACAATTTATTGTACAGTCACTGTAAAGCAGGAGGGTTGATTTATTACTACTAAGTAATTACATACAATATATATCCAAACTCTTGGGTCCTGTTTTGTAAATTTGTTTCTTGGGTCAAGATTAACATAACATTACGTATGTATTAACGGACTGTCCAACGTAACAGATAAAAATTTGTCATTAATATGTAACTTATTGCATAAAATTAGCATACACAAGTTTGTTTCGTTAACCAAAGCCGATTTAAAATGGTGGGCATTTAAAATTTTTGTGTGTGTACAAATTGTGATATCAAATGTTATTAAAATCATTATAATTCCTAAATAAGTTTTGAGGTATATAAGTGTGGAATTTAAAGACAAATATATTGACACCCATAATACTACATCATGTGGACAATCACACAGTGATTACTCAACTCACCGCGTCCATTTCAAAGTAAACCAGTTCGCCTCCAGTGAGCGCTATGACAACCTGCCTCTGGTTGACGGCACACTTGACAATCTGCTTCTTGCCCGTCACTTTCCAATCCTGTAGCCTCTTGTCTGACCTGATGTGTCTCACTCCGTTGGGGTACACCTGAAACAATGACAAATAATCACTTGAAGTTAGCAAGCAAATGTACACTGCTTTCTTGGTATTGTCTTCAATAATCAGTTACTAACTTCCAAAAACAGCTTTATGCTAGCAACATATACTAATCTTTATTTTATATTAGAAATGTGGGAGTACTCGAAATTTCGAGTTCGGCTCTGAAACTCGAAGGTTTACTCCCGTCGTTTACCCGCGCTACCACGGGTCGTCCCGTTATTTGAGTTGTTAAGAGTTGTAATGTGGATTTTAGTATTTTATTAATAAATAAGTAAGTTGTGGCTTATAAATTTGTGTTAGCCTACTCATTACACCAAAAAGGAAGATTTACCAGGACCTTCAGATTGAGTTGTATGAACACTGCCTGTATAGTCATAGTCCACTTTTAGGTTAACCTAACTTTGTAAAAAAAGTAAAATATCAAAAACAAATCTGTAATGAAATCTAATAGGTAAGCATAAGAAGTTTGTGCCTGTTTTTTGTTCCATAGTAATTGAAATTGAGTCAATCCATTAATTGGCTCAACTATTGTCCTTTGGCATTGGGCTGATTTTAAAGACAAGTTATTTGTTAAGGCTTTGTTTAAGTTTCATTAATGATTTTTAAATCATTCTTAATATTTTAAAACTCTATTTAAGACATGGCTTCAATTTTATTAATTGATTTGCCGGGCACTTTCAAACATAGTATCTTCATGTTTTTATTAACTGATTGTTATTGATAGGACTATTAGTGTTAAAATTAATGCTAAGATATGTTAGTAAATATATTTTGTGTGGTAAGTAGGTTAATCCTTTACCACGTAATAGGCCTTTTAAATATTAAAATAAAGTTTATTTTAACTTATAGGCCTAAATGTAATTGTATTTCCTCCATTTGTAGAAAGATGTAGCTTAGGCCTAAACATAATATACAATAAAACATAGGATAAATAATAAATGGTATCAGGAAACTGACACATACTTTCTCCCTTTTAGCCCAACTTTAATGAATAAATTACTTTTTATTTACTAAATATAGAATACAAAGCACGGTCGAATGTACAGAAAATCTTGTGAACAAGTTGTTTTAAAAAACATCCACCCAAATCCCTGCTTTGGAGGCACTACAGAATCAATTGCTACACTTGTGGTTTAAAGAGGGGAAATGCCTCCTATTCCCCCCCAGGGTTATTAAGGGGCAACATATTTCGAATTAACTCTGTTGGTCAATGCTAAATTGACAAGCATATCAAGTTTGAATTAAATTGATCAGTAAATAAGAGAGAAATAGTAATTTTTGTATTCCCCATAAGAATAACATTGGACAACGTACTGCGTTTACCGCTAAATGAAAATTTCAATTTTCTCCGAAACCAGCAATCGTAGAATAGTAATTCAAAATACCAAATTATTTAGTTTTTTGAGCTCTTTTTAATGGTGAATAGTATTATTTTTTATATTTATGTATTTTTATGAAAAATCAAAAAAATTGAATTTTTGATGTTTTAAGTCCTGTAATTTCTGAACCCGAATTTTTACAGCAATGCGGGTGGTGTCATTTTGTTGGAAAACTAAAGTTCTACAAACGACTAAAATTTAATCAAAATCGTTAGAGCCGTTTTTGAGAAATTTGGATTTTTCATGTTTTTTGGCAGTTTTTGGGGTATAATTACCCTTAAAAATCAAAAATGAAAAAAACACCTGGAGATATCGTGGATTAGTACCTACATACCAAATTTCATCAAAATCGGCCCATTGGTTAGGGCTCTAGCTCTGTACACATCCACACAGACACACACACACACACACACGGACACACACACACACACACAGACAGACATCACGTAAAAACCACTTTTTTGGGTTCAGGGAGCACCAAAACGAATATTTCCACTAACAACTCAAATTCGAAAATTTTGACGAAAACAATACTTTCTCCATATACTATGTATAGGGGGAGAAAGTAAAAAATAGGAAATAAAATAAAACACTGAAATTATTTTTTAATGAAACTGTTAATTAATACCATATAGGTTAAAAAACCTTAATACCAAAAGATTAAAAGTATTTGACCTTCATGGCAAAATGTTAGGCAATAACTTTGGTACGATTTATTTTTAGATAAATGTACTTATCTTTTTCCAATGAAGCAGGAATCCATTTATTTGACTTACTATTGTTATTTTCAGGGCACAGTAACTAGAAAAGTATATTTTAATAATAACATTTATAAATGGAACCCTATATACTGTTTTGATCCAATTTAACTCGACCTATGTGTTTTTTTTATTTGTATACTCGACTCGAACTCGAGATTCAAATCTTTTGCCATTTACTCGACTCGACTTAAAAAACCTGTACTCGCACATCTCTATTTTATATTCATTGTTGGTAGTAGTGAGTTCATACCATGTTATTCTGTACAAATTATTTTTTTCATTACACATTTTATATATAGTTTTAAGGCAAATTCAGGGTCAGATGTAAGATTCTTCTTACAAAGTAAATAGTAGTAACAATTACTGAGTTTGCACCTAACAACTTCTTAATCTTACATATTTTAAAAATCAAGTCATGAGGATATCTAGTCAATATATTTTGTTGTTACAGGCAAACCTCGTTCATCCGAATATTTTTTTGCTCAATGCGTTCGGATTATCGACATGATCGGATTACTGAGGAAGTTTCAAATAAAGACCACAAACTCGGTAAAATGATTGCAACTATAACAAAATTACCAAGTGACAAATACAATATGAAAAGTCAACTGTCAAAGGACTTCACAAACACAAACCCGCATAATGCACACCCGAAGTTCGTATTGCGCAACTGGAAGTGCAGTAGTGCACTGACCTGGATGCATTGTCAAAACATGAAAATCTATAAATAGACCAACTGACGGCGGCTAAGTCGTTAGGATGACAGAGGCGTTCGGACTACCTTGTGATCGGATTATCGAGGTTCGCCTGTATTTGATTTATATGATGAATACAACAATTTTCACATATATGTTTTTTTATCGTTCGTGACCGGTCATTCTGTATTTAACTGAAACAAAAGTGTTGACAGCCTAATAAGTGTATACACATTTGTAACTATCCCAGAAGCTGTGTTAAATTAATTATCTACCTAGTGCTTTTGATCTGATGAGAAAACGGCAAGCTGACAATTCAGCTTCTTTACTGTATTCTGATCCACGTTACCTGTACGGCCGCGTCATCCCCGAGGGCCGAGCAGCTCAGCGTGGGCGTGATCCCCAGGAAGCCAGAGTCCGCGACCTCCTCCACCGTCTCCCCGATACTGAGCACCAGCGTGGCGTTGACGAACGACACGATGATGTAGGCGTCGTACTCATCTGCAACACAAACGCTCTTTTCACAGACCACGAACATTACACACAAGCTGATCAACAATCAGTTAACAAGTTAAAATGTTAGAATTAAATTAAGTTTTTAATCCGGGAGGATCAAAAGCAGAAAATCATAGATGATGGGAAATTAGAGCATTTAAGAGAACTATTAACAAAATTATCTAAAGTATACAATATATTTGGAATGTGCAAGTCCAAAACATATTTAATTTTTTATTGTTACATTAATTTAGTTTATTTGTTTTAATCTGCCTTCTCTTTATTTAAACCAACACAGTACATTTATCTGAGAAATTGTTATAGAGTTCCTGATTTCTGACTATTTGCCGTGACAATGGCTTTTAATAAAATTTGTTTAAATTAATACAACTACAGTAGGACCTCGCTTAACCAAGTTAATTGGGACCGAGGCCACCTCGGATATGTCAAATCTCGGATAACACGGAATGTAACCTAAAAATCGTAATTGGGGTTATAAATAGCTCAAGATATGTTTAAACCATTAAATAAAACAATGATTTGAGTTTTGTTTAGTTTATTAGTACAAGAAATATCGTAACATTGCATTTAGTTTCGAGTCTAAAGACACAACGACACGTTTGCACTTAGCACTCATCTCTCTAATTAACACGGACACGCTAAGTTAACAGCGATAAACAGAACTGAGTAAACAAATCACTGTCATCACGAAATTGCGGCTTCGGCAGACTAACGACGACGGTCCCGAATTGCACTGTCTGCTACGCACAAACATTGCCGAACAACCCCGACAACTGCCGACGTTTACTGTAGTTGAATGCAAACACAATACAGTTCAGCGCGCGTATTGCGGTTGCGGTAAGTGAAGGCACGCGCTGTCAATTGCTCGTTTATTTGAGCGTGTTACTTTCTCTTTGAAATTTATAATACAGTACACATATTAGGACCGCCTCGGTTAACCCGGAATCATGGATAAGCGAGGCTTGGTTTACCGAGGTTCTACTGTATACACAAATAATAAAAAAAATACAAAAGTGTAAAAGAAATAGGCCTAACAATAAAATTTTCGCAGATCTCACACCTAACCTCAATCAAACACTTAAAAAATGTGTTTTTGGACAAACAAACAAAGATATCCTTCGGTTGAAAGCACATGCTTCTTTTATGTGTTTGAGGTTAGGTGTGAGAGCCACGGTTCAAAAGTGAAAATGTTAGGCATATTTTGTACTAACTGTTTTTGTATTTTGAATATCAAGTATTTTAAGGACAGGCTTGACATTGTAGCTAAAAGTATCTTTACTTGGGAAATCTGTAGAAAGACTGAAAAAGAGCTTTCTAGCTACCGTACTAATCAGGATTCCATAATGGAACAAGCAAAGACCGATAAGGTAATGCCTCTATTAATAGTAAAAAACAATCAATCCACGGGTTTTACACAATTTTAGCAAAAATTAAATAGTAAGTTGGCATTTATATCAGTCAGTCAATCCAGGGTCAGTTCAACTGCCCTATTAGCCAATATATTAGGCAAATTGTTTAGATATTAGTATCATATGTAGTTTGGTTTTCATTAGGAATATACAGTAATGGATTCTGTGGTTGGAACGAGGCGGAACAATTTTTTATTCCTCCCAAATTTTAGGAAAATTTTAATCTGGATTTTTATAGCATGATGTTTATGAATCTGAAAATTACATTTTACCCCATAGTAACTGATAATTGAATCACTTGAACAAAATTACTTGTTAGAAAAGTATTTTATAGTAGAACTATAATTTATTATAAATGTAGTATTATTCTATAATAACTTTGTAATGAAAATAAAATTGACTAGTGCTGTGTGATTTATGTATAGTTGCTCTTATAAATTATTTAGCTGAAATAGTTGTAAAAGAATTCAAACCCATAGATGGACGGTTGCACCGCACATAACTGCAAGTAAATGTTAGCGTCAATCGCATCGCTATCCACCATAAAAGATGCCCAGACTGTGTGATATCGGCAGTAAATGACGATCCGAGCCGACTGATGATAGCACAGCATAATCTCGGTTGTAACAGACTTCGGACCAAGCACAGTTACTGTTTCAAAATACGGTAAAATTCCTTTCTTAAGCCTACTAGGCCTAAATCCCGACTGATAAAGGGACTATATTTCTCTGAAAATTTCCTAAAACTTTGGGGGTTGCCAATCCCCCTTTTCCACCAATATTTTAAATACTAATTTTGAATAATAGCTAATATTTTCATAACCTTAAAATAAAAATATTAAATTCCTTCAAATTTGAGCCTGTACATTTCCAGGGTGGCCACTCATTTTCAATTCCCGGTTTTCCCGTTTTCAGGCGAATTCCCGGCCGCACTGTACTTCCTCATCTTCTCAACAGCTGTTACAAGAATGCAAAAATTATTCTAAAATATTGGTCAAGACGCATCAAATCCATGGAGCAGAATGACACAGAGTTGCTAGACAGCAGGGCGCGAGCGCAGGAAGCATGATTAGTTCCATATTGGTTACGCAAGTGACAGGAGTTCTGTCAAGGTCACTTACCCTGTCTCCCTCACCCCCGACAACTCCACACGGCGCATAGCCTACGCAGTACGCAGATTGGTAGACTTACTCTCGCTATGTTGTTGTCACCGAGTTTCCAATCCCGATTCAGATTATGTGCATCATATGTACTATTAACCGTATTCAACTATATTTAATGTTGCCAGAAAAACAATGTTACTGTTGATTACAAATGGTGACCAATTAAAATGTATTGCTTGAAATTTTAATTAACAGTACTGCACTATTTATTCTATAGTCCAATTACAAAAAAGTGACTGGTGAAGCGGCCGTGCGGCAACCAAACATTCCATTTCATAAGCTCGTGGAAACGTAAAACACGTGGTTAACAATTTCCAATAAACATAATTTAAATAGCCAGTTAAACAACACGTGTATAGCATATATTTCAAATATTTTGTATCTTACAATAGATTTAGAACTTAATTACAAAAATTGCTTCTACAAAAAATATACTACTCAGTGGATGAATTTTTGGGGGGGTTAATGAATTTTATTTGCAAGAGTTCATTATAATTATTTGGAAAATGTTGAAATAATTTACTTATTGTTAGATCAGTTTAGTATTAGAAATTTGACAATGTTATATGTTCTGTGCTGGCCTTTTTATAACAATTGTTATGAGCACCACAGAAAAAAAGTCTCATACATTTTTTTTTGTAGTAGTGCCGACTACAATCGATTTTGAGGGATAAATTTAAAATGTAAGCCTAAACATTTTGAGGGATAAATTTAAAATGTAAGCCTAAACAAAGTATGAGGACAACTGGATGTGACGCAACACAACTCAGTACTGTCTGGGGTTAACTGATTGATACATTCAGCAAATATTGGAAGTTTGTTTTTTGGCTTGACGTCACACAACTGCCTAAAAACCTAAGAAAATTTTTAAAGCAAACAAAACACGTGTCGTTAATAGATTAGATATTCTTATTGGCTACATAAAGTACACCTAAACTTGCTAACCAGTAAAGACGTTTTTATAAAATAAAATCTACTCTGTCCACTTTAACAAACATAATGTAATTTAGATTGGATGAAAATATAAATTTCTGTCATCCTCGATGTTATGATATAAAACTGTAAATGTACTCATCTTCAATAGAGGAACTTCTCAAAATAACGTAAACTAAAGCAGGTCCATGATCAAAGCAGATGTGTCACGAGTCGCGAAACCGACGTAGACAGCAGACAGCAACTGAGTAGTTAATGACCTTGAGTCTGAGGGCAGCGGCGGCATGCGCCGACTTGGGACTAATTGACATTTGACCTTGAGTCTGAGGGCAGCGGTGGCATGCACCGACTTGGGACTAATTGACATTTGTTAGTTGCGTTCAAGATAACGTAACTTCTCATACGAATTTCGTCGGCACTGTTCTGACTGATCTTGTTAAGCTATTTAGGCTATTAAATATTTTGAAAAAACACGCTTATTCCCGGTTTTCCCGATTTCCCGGTTGAGTGGACACCCTGATTTTTTTTACTTAAGGTTCCAAATTAATGAAAACTACACTAATTTCTAGATCACAGGCGCAGATAATAACATAAAACCATGAAGTAATATTGTAGTGTATGAGCTTGACTGAACTCTAGGCATGCATTTATAGCTGTCAAACATGTTCAAATTAATCAATTATTAGTTGACTAATTTCTAGGCTAACTTAAATCAAATGGCAAAAATCTAATTAATAACTTTTCTTAAAGAGCTATGCTAAATAAAACTTCAAGACTTTAAGTAAAGGTATTAACTCCCAAGGCAACAGAAATGAGTTAAATTACAATTATTTTAAATAGGACATTGAAACGCATTCCAATTCATTGAAACTGATGTAATGTGTTTCAATGTCCTTGATTCCTGAATGAGATAAAATTGTCGTTGTCGCCTACTTTAAGTACTACCTGGTGTTGTGTGTATAGAAAACCTTATTATTAGTGAATTTCCTTTGGAAAGTGAACTATTAGCATGACCCGCACGGTGAAACATAAGCCCGGGACCACCATAGAAGTTCCTATCGTGACCCCCTGAACACGTTTTGGGGGGTCGTTCAAAATTTTATATATATATATATAGACATATATATATATATATATATATATATGTGTATGCACTCTAGCGGTTGCATTTTTTGCCCGATTTACTTCAAATTTGGTAGGGACGTTCCTTTCTATAATCTGTTGGACAAGTTCGTTGGGCAAAACAATCGGAAAACTCTAAACCCATTTTTTGGGGATTAATCTTTCAAATTTCGAGTTTTTGGGCCCAAAAAGGGTCAGAAAAGCCCCAGATGTAAAATTAATGCATGTAAAAAGATGGGAATTAGAAAGGCGAAAGTTTTAAGCCCTCTCTCGTCATTCTAGCATAAATATTTACCGAGTTATTAAAGAAAATGTGTATCGGCTAAACACAGTACGTTGTCTTATGGAGGTTTTACACTAGAAAAGCCTGTTATTCCTTTGTTAGAGTACTTTTATTACCCCCAGCAACCTCACGCTTACTTTCAAGCCTGTCTGGACCTTCTCCTAACCTTATAATGCGCAAAATTGTATTCCCAGCTTTGCAAGTAAATGAAACCAGGAATATCAGAACAGCCAAAAAATCAAAGTTTTCAGATTTCGATAAAAATTGGAAAAAATGTATGTTTTTACACTGATTTTGAGTTTATGTGATGATTTTAAAAGTTTTTATGTGGAAATTCACTTCCCTCACGTCAGCGTGCTGCGTGCAAACTCGTTTTATTCTTTTCTGATTTACATTTTCTAGTTAGTGTAACATATTTGGTAAAAAATCTTCAATGCTAAAAAACATTGTTGTTTTATTGTTGAATAGAACCCTAAGTAACTTGTGACCCGTAGCAGTGAAGTGACACACTTGCTTGACACCTCCACTCGCTCTCTTCCTTCTTACCTTAGCCAGATCTATCGGACAGCCGTATCAGCATCACCTGCAAAACGAAATGACTGGTGTACGATCAGTTTTTAATCTACACCAGTTTAGTTAGTAAACTTTACTTAATAAATTTCAGCTGTGTTGTCACCCACGCAAATCCTGAAAACCTGCAAAGTAAATTTAATGGGACAAGGGACGCAGATCATTTCACAGACTCGTAGCTCGTTAGAAGATGCCTGAAGAAACCCTGTTAAATAATATAGGCCTATATTAGCACAGACTTTGGATACTCTAGATGATAAACCCCTCATCGGACTACCGTGCCAACTTAATTGAGCCTGAATCTGAAGTTGGTTTAGCCATCATAAGATGGGGAGACTTACCGAAACCTTTCTGGCTGCTTTCTTTTTTTGTCACTGTCCTTTTCCTTACTGACTTTTAAAATAGGGTAGCCTCTATATATATATATATATATATATATATATATATATAGGAGCATCCTTTGTGTTAGAGACCAAATTAAATCCCTTAAGATGGCTAGAAAAAAGGTTACTACACTTATCACAATGGTGATGAACCGACATCTACTGGAATATCCAAAGTCAATGGTACTAGGGAATAATCCTTCACAGGATAGCTGAAACATGTTTTCATCAGGTAAATTTAAAGAGATAATTAGCTAACATTACTTTCTAGCCATACATTAAAGTGCTAAAACCCTGGATGACTCGGATAATTAGTTAAGGGCTGATCAAAATAAAACCAACAAGCTCCAAACACGTTGCTATGTATGACTATGTATCTTAAACATTGAAGTTTGTTATTATTTATATTAAAATGGTGAGCAACAAATCCAAAGGATGATTATAAAATGTTAAAATCAACGAGTTTCACAAAGGCAAAAAATTAAACATTCCACTAAAATCCTAGCCTTATTAGTACAGGCGTAATTAAGCAACGTAGGTTTTACCAGAATAAGTGGATGTAAAAATATTCAGAAACTTACTTTATGTTGTCTATCGTTTTAATAGTATATTGTAAGCAAACAATGTTTTAAACTATGCAACACTATTAAAAACTCATTAAAAAAACCGGTTTGCCATAGTTTTAAACTGTAACTTTATATAATTCTTTAATTACCCACTAGCTCTGGCAGTGTAAAAATAATTTAAGAAATTGCTGATAGATTGCAATTATTTAACAAACTTCAGGTAACTTAACTCAATTATAGCTAAAAAGCTACTTCAGGTTGGAATCAGGGTTAAAAAGCTCGTTTAATACCATCATCATTATCTGGCAATGTATTTTATCTTCATCATTTTCCAACCAATAATAATGTAAATGCTCCAAATGCATAGGCCTAATGAAGGGTAACCTTTGAATGTGCATGCAACAATACCCACGTCACAGGAAGGAATTATAACATTTCAAAAAAGATTAAATCAAATTTGTCTAAAAAAAAACGTAATTATATTATTTCCTGACATCCAGCAGTATCAAGGTAGCTCTTTTTCTTTAAGACATCTATTTTAAACGATCATAATAACAGGATCCTTAGAACTGTTTATTTATTAAAATTAATCAGCAGCTTTAACAATTTTTAAGATTTATTATATATTTATTAGGGGTAAGCCAAGTGATTTTTTTAAACGAGTCGAGTAGTGCCAATTAATTTTGGGTTTCGAGTATTTTCGAGCAAGTATTTGCCATCAGTTGGGGTAAATACTCTAATGGGATTTGAATACTACTCCAGATTTTATCATCTTAACACGGTTTTTAACTAATACATGAGTAGCAATACAAATTTGTGGCCAGTACAATTAAACTGGATTACGTATTGGCAAACAAAACACGGTTTGAAATTCGTTTCCGGCCGATAAACACGGTCCGGTTGTCATTCGACCAATATCAGTTGTCCGGACATCGCTTACAATCAATATTAGATGACGAAGTCATTAGTTACAGTCGGTATTAATTTGCGCGGTCGCCGCTTTAACCGATATTTCTGTCGTCATTTACGGCCGAAATCGTTAGCGATCGTCCGGAAATTGGTGGGAAATATTCGCTCAAACTTGAGTATTTTTCAAAACTTCGAGTATTGAAATACTTGGCCGAAAACTCAAAAGTTTCGAGTGCTCACACACCCCTAATATTTATTTTGTGTCGGGTGATACTTCAAGGGAGATATCCCCTTTTAAAAAACAACTACAATTATCAGATATCACAATTTGTATGAATTTTAAATTTTAGATATAGGTACAAATAACAGAATTTATAATTTACGGAACACTCATTATTATTCTCATTATAATTTCTAAAGTAAGAGAATTCACAACACCGAGAAGGCAACAACCACCGTATGACTGTATTTAAATAAAAAAAGTCAAGACAAAAACTGAAGAAAATAAAGTTTTAGGAATCAATGTAAGTGGGATTATCATAACAACTTCCAATTGTTTCAACCTTGATTCACTCGGGCAGGCAGGGTCCTGCTAGAGGCGACAAGGTGATGTTACTGTTTGCACGCAAATGGACCGTCAGCAAACCTTCGCTGATGGGACAGATTGTGCAGTGCAATGCAATTATATCACAATCAACAATACAAAAATGCCTACATACAAGACATACAAGGGATTCATAATTCATATTTACTGACTAATAAATAAATCACAGTGACCAATCAGTTTTTCATTTACATTCTTCTGGTGAATGTTTTAGCAAAGGTATTTCAATTTCAACTCGCAGAAAAAAGCCAATTCAAATTGCAATCTTTCTTTGTGGATGAAATCAGAATTAAAAAGCTCGATTTTAAACATCATATTTTTCAGACGATAAAATAGGTTTTCATCATTTTCCATCCTGTTCATGTTATCATAATCCAAAGATTTAATTATCCACACAATTATTAGTGAATTTCCTTTGGAAAGTGAACTATTAGCATGACCCGCATGGTGAAACTTAAGCCCAGGACCACCATAGAAGTTCCTAACGTGACCCCCTGAACACGTTTTGGGGGTCGTTCAAAATTTTATATATATATATATATATATATATATGTGTTTGCACTCTAGCGGTCACATTTTTTGTCCGATTAACTTCAAATTTGGTAGGGACGTTCCTTTCTAAAATCAGTTGGACAAGTTCGTTGGGCAAAAGAATCGTAAAACTCCAAACCCCTTTTTTGGGGGTTAATTTTCCAAATTTCGAGTTTTTGGGCCCAAAAAGGGTCTAAAAAGCCCCAAATGTAAAATTAATGCATGTAGAAAGATGGGAATTAGTAAGACGAAAGTTTTAAGCCCTCTTTCGTCATTCTAGCATAAATATTTACTGAGTTATTAAAGAAAATGTGTTTCGACTAAACACAGTACGTTGTCTTATGGGGGTTTTACACTAGAAAAGCCTGCTACTCCTTTGTTAGAGTACTTTTATCATCCCCAGCAACCTCACGCCTACTTTCAAGCCTGACTGGACCTTCTCCTAACATTATAATGCGCAAAATTGTATTCCCAGCTTTGCAGGTAAATGAAACCAGAAGCATCAGAACAGCCAAAAAATCAATGTTTTCAGATTTCAATAAAAATTGGAATACAAGTATGTTTTTACACTAATTTTAAGTTTTAAAAGTTTTTATGTGGAAATTCACTTCCATCACGTCAGCGTGCTGCGTGCGAACTCGTTTTAATTTCCTAATGTACTTTAAGTGTATTTCCAGATTTTAGGATAAGCCAAAGTTTTACAATATTATAATTCTTGTGCTTTTTCCTGATTTCCCCCAATTTATTTAAATATTTCCTAAACTAGTCTAAAAAGTTAAGAAGGGCCATATTAAAACATAACATAAAACAACAAACGCTGAAAAAAATCAGTCCAAAGAGCAAGAGTCAAATAATGTAACTTATTTATTCAACAATACAACAATGACAACTGCGGCCATAGCTCGTGACATTACCGCTGGTGACAACCTATAATAATTTACCATTTTATATCCTATCAACCCGATTAATTTTACAATTTTTAGCCTCATTTACTAAACTTGTAGGCATGCAAGCACCCTGTAAATAAACTCAAGACTAGATCATGGTTCACACTTTTATTTGGTTAATGATTTCCCTGATTTTCCCAAACCAAAAGAGTTAATTTCCCCTGACTCTCTACTCGGAATGTGCACTTTATTGTTGTCCAATGCAATTATTGCCTGACCAGTTATGGTTCACTTCCTCTTCATTGCACCATAAAAACAGATTCAACAAAAATCTAATAAGATTTGATTTCCAAACAATATTGCTTTGCGTTTACTATTAAATTAAAAACATTCCCTGAGTTGAATCAAATATTAAGCGTTTTCCCTGACTTTTCAGAAACTGTGAACCAAGCACAATAATTTACCATCTACACCTGCCAATCCAACCGGATTTACAATGTGTAGCCTCGTTTACAAAACGTGTACGCATGCAACCATCCTGTAAATGTAACTGTCTTCCAACACTACTGTTATCAACTCTGCCTCTACTGACCGTCGACTCTCTTCTTGACCGTCCACACGGCGTTGGGGTTGCCGGGCAGCTCTGACACAGCCATCTCCGAGACCTCCAGCCCGTGCCGCAACACTCGGATGGTTGACCGCGGCCCGCGCCCACACGCCATGTACAGCTGGGGTGTGTCCTCGTTGGCTGCAACATCACGCGACTGTTAGTTCACTTCTATGTCATTTAGAAAATTACAAATGCTATTGGAGCCTTAATCTACATTGCTGATAAGAAATCTATGACATATCTGCACATGTAAGAACTAGGAGGTTAAGATGGGCAGGCCATGTTTTGAGGAGGGAACACGAAAAGTAGAACTAGGAAACCCCAAAGGAAGAAGACCAACAGAAGTATTTATTTATAATGAGTTGCTGGCCTAGTGGTCAATGCGTCAGACTCCGGAAACTTGGCAGCGGCCCTGTCGTGGGTTTGAATCCGAGCCCTGGCATTTTATCAGTACTGTTCAACTCATACTGTAACGGCTCACTCCTTCCTTTGCTGGATACATTCCACGCATAGCTGTATAGTCTATGTGGACGGGCAAAATAAGGCAAAAAGAGGCTGCCAACCTTTTTTTTAACAAACAAAATTAGGAGAAGATGGTGGGACAGAGCAGAACCAGGACTGATATGGACCGCCTGCGAACTACATCCGAGGACACAGCAGATCGAGACAGATGAAGGGCAATTGTTGGCGAGGCCAAATCCCTACTAGAGCATATATGGCCATGGGAGTAAGTAAGTAATGAAGCTTAATCTTCATCGCGTCTAATATTCATTGACATTTTCCCAAATTACTTTCTCAGATCTTCTCAGAGGGTAATGAAGGGTGTTGTTAATCAGAATTCAGTCTCTTTAATCATCATTGAAAGTGTCAACTTAGGATTTGGCAAATCAAACTAATGATGATAAAAATGAATTAATGATAGTAGAAAAATAGGACCAAATGTTTACTATGCTAATGTAAGTATCAATACAGTACAGATAAATATGTTAAACTAAGTGAAAATTGACTGTGACAAGATAACAACTTTTGATAGAAGCCATTGTGAAAAGAACTTTAAATTTAATCTTAACTAATATATTTTAACAAAATAAAATAAAAACAAGAAAGTTGTTTTGACTCCTACAGCTCCAAAAAGGTGTTCGTGATTACAACTTCTTAACTAATTTAGACAATGCTATTTCTTTAACATTGGCTATCTGTGATTCAAACATTAGAGACCAAATGTATATGTTTTGGATACGAGCATGGATTAATAACAATTTTTCGTTTAGGGAACAACAAACATTAAGTTGAATTTGTTAATAATTCGGAGCATGAAGTTAATTAAGCTTTCTCAGATCTTCTTAGAGGTTATTAAAGGGTGTTGATCATCAGTATTCAGATGTCTTTATCATCACAGAAAGCATCATCCTGATATTATATATAATAGGATACAACTTTTTTGCTTGTACTTGCACTGCCTGTAATAACGCCAGTGACATTTTGTATTTAACCAAACCACTGTTCGAGGACAACATTCCAAACCACTCAAAAGTCTCGTCCTGTTTGAAAGGAAGTGCATTAAAGTTTCCCTCAACATCCTCTACATCCAATATTGTTGTCAGCCTACTTACAATGACACCACTGTTGTTACTGAAGATGCCTAACATAACTTTAAATTCATCCAGTAGCGGTACTTGAATTCGCTTTTGGTAGTTGTCTTTTGTCATCAAAATAAATAGGATTACATCAGTGTTAAAAAGCTCGTTTACAACCATCATCTTTTTCTGGGTAATTTTGGATCATCATTTGTAATCCATTCATCATACAAATGCTAACCACACAGCTACTGGGTACTGCGGTTTAGACACATTATTATTGAAAGTGTTCAAATGTAAAGATTCATTTTTATTTTATTAAGTTCATTTTGAATCCGGAGGCACGATGTTTGAAAAGTCGACACTTCCTCTATTAACAAGAGAATAATTGAGTATTCAAACAAATATTCCCCACATTTCAATAACGTTTGATATAGACCTAATTGACGTACCCAGATCGGCCACTTGACAAGCCAGGATGGGCGAGAGGGAGTCCATCTCGTCCACCAGCACCAGGTTGCGCAGGGGGCGAGGGGCGAAGAAGAAGGTGTCGCCCTCCTCCAGTGGCATAGCGGAGCTGAACTCTGGCTCGTCGTCATCGTCCCCCAGGTGGGCGATCTGGTACAGGTAGCTGGGGAAAGACGAGTGCGTCAGAAGTTTCTAGTAATTTATTTGTACAAGAATGCTGTTGCAAACAGTCGCCGCTCTCTGAAGCCCACATAGCCACTGTCTTCAGCTCTGCGAGCTAACTAATACAACCAGAAAACAGAGCGGCATGTCTCACACCGCTTTCATCATACCGAGGCTTTATCCTGTAATATTATCAACTATTTACTAAAAGGGGTCATTTTTCCAGATGTGAAGATTACATTTTCTGCTTTGGGTTGGGTATAAGTGAGTGTCATGTGACAGTAATTTCTGTCCCTTTAAGAATGGACGATTTTGTCGAAACCATCCTTTAAGAATAGACGATTTTGTTGAAACCATCAAACTCCATCAATATGAGCCATAGAGAAAGGGAATTTTACTGCATTTTATCATTACTGAGACTACTACACGAGGATTTAATGACTTTGAAATTGTATACAAGTTTAGCCTCAGCCCAGATGAGAAAGACACCTCAAAAACTTGTATAGCTTAATTTTATTAGTAACCTGTACTACATTTTCCCAATAGTATGTTTTATACGAGCAGAGTACCTATCAGAAACATGACAAGCTTATTTTCAATAGTTAATGTAATTTTGTTGTTGGAAAAACGCAATTAAATTTCCTATTTCTGCGTATCCAATTGAAAGTTATTCTTGCTTTAATAATTGTTAGCATAGTAAGAAAACAATTCAAGAAGCCCAGCTCACAATCTAGAATTTGGTTTGAATTATTCTATTGAAAATAAACTTGAATGTAACCATCAACAATGATGCATTCTCAGATCTTCTTAGAGGGTAAATAAAGGGTGTTGATCATCAGAACATTCAGATGGCTTAATCATCACAGAAAGCATCAACGTGGTAAATTCAATGTTTGTTAAAATTAAATACACTATAAATAACATTTGACACAAAATGTTTAAAAATAAACGTTGTGACAATTTCTCAACACTAAGCTTTCACAGATCTACTTTAAGGGTGTTGTTCATCAGTGTTCAGTTGATTAAATCACCACAGAAAGTGTCAACCAATAATTGGCCCTAATAACTCCAGGCAGTTTGAGAGAACGTTAACCACTAACAAACAAGAGGAAATATGGTGTTAACACACACATCCTGTTTCTCTAGTACAAAACCCAGAGATGACCAAGAGGCAATATGAACCTCAACCATCAGTCTGGCTGTGTTAGGGTTGATCTGAGCTACGATACACAATCGACCTCTACCATGTCCCTAAATACATTATTTTAGCATCCAAATCTATCCACCAACAACATTTTAAATGGTGGGCGGTTGTGATGCAAAAGTCAATTATTTTAACACAATAAAATAACATTAGTCCCAGTCTGAATGCATTATAATAAATTTTGTTGAATAAATAATTAATTGCTTAACAGTTATTTAATATATTCTAAATCATCAATGATGCCTTCTCAGATCTTCTTAGAGGTTAACAAAGGGTGTTGATCATCAGTGTGTTCAGATGGCTTAATCATCATGGAGAGCATCAATGAGTTAAACAAATGCAGCATGTTGAAAACAAAATACAAAAAATAACCTACATTACATAATACATTTACATTATAATTATACAACCTACAATAAATATCAGTTGTTCAATGATTATTTGATAAAATATATATATTCTAGTTGTTAGAACCACAGGAAATTTGTATCTCCTATAGTTTAATTTTGTAAATAAGATATTGTGTTCCATATCAATTCCACTCTGTCTGGCTATAAAACCAACCAGAAGGATAATAATATGGTTTTTCTTTACCAACTAGCGAAACACACAAGCCTGCCAACTTGGGTGTATTAGAAGTTGGCAAGAGTTAGACTGAGTTATGAACTAAGCATATGAAGAATAAGGTATTTTATTGTCAAATTAAGTAGTCCTTCTTATCAAACAGTGAACAAATTGTGGTAATTTAAACTTAAAGCACAAGTGTAAGCTTGTTCCTCTGTTAACGCCTTGACCACCTTGTTAATCCCAAAGCACACCCTTCAGCAATTTGTTAATAATAGTTGAAGATACACGTTGTAAATAGTACACGAGACTTATCAGATTGAAAACTAATTTTTGGAAATCACAGTAGTGAGGTCTCAACCTGTGACAGGGAGACAACTTCACTTCATAAAGGCGCAGTTGATCATCATATAAGTCTGAAATATGTCAAACATGTCACACATTCTTTCACTCAGTAATGTTGACGTTACACAACCTTTCTCTGTATCACCTCAAAATTTAAATTTAAATCAAAGAAATTTCTAGTAATAAAGAATGCTTTGTTTACACTTAGAAATTATTATTTTTAAAATGGCTTTTTAATTTCAACCACCTCTCGTTTCTCAGACCTTATCTGAATTATTAGCAAAAAAAGTTGGACCTCAAACTTGGTTCAGAATGGATTAAAGAATGCTTTGTTTACACTTAGAAATTATTATTTTTAAAATGGCTTTTTAATTTCAACCACCTCTCGTTTCTCAGACCTTATCTGAATTATTAGCAAAAAAAGTTGGACCTCAAACTTGGTTCAGAATGGATTCCCTTCTTCGATAGTTTTAAAATAATTCTTTCTTCACATCCGTTTAATGGCATATTCAAAATTTAAAATAGGAATTGAGATAAATGAAACAGATTGAGACAGATTTAATTAAATTTTTTATTTTTACTAAAATTTGCTTTAGAATAGAGCAAAAAAAGTGTTTGCTATTCCCTTCAAATTTTGAAAAACTATTTGAATAAAGACAAAACTAAGACTGAGAGGAGTCTCACTAATGCTTCTTCTTCATTTTGACCAATTTTCCTTTTTCCTAGGTAGATATTCTATTTGTTTCAGACAAAATTCACCTTCTCCGACATCAGATTCGTAGATTCTGCTTTAAAACGCACAACACAATTTATTTACATGATATCCAACTTCAACATTTACCTGAATGACACAAGTGCATTCCCCACTAAAGCTAAAACAATGCTGAAGGCCACAAACTCACTGGTTGCCAAACTCCGCCGCCACAAACAGGAAGCCCGTCTTCATGACGCACATGGCCGTGGCTACCGGGACCGTGTCAAAGTACTTGAGCTTGATCTCTGTCACCATGTCTTCATCAATCTCCAGCGTCACCTGGTCAGACACAAGAATTGTTTAATTGAAATACTATTGTATTATAAACTCTTCAAATCAGATTATCTCTTTAATGGACATCGTAACACAACTTATAGTCTGATAAATACAAACTGTAGGTAGATAATGTCTCTTGATAGAAGATAATGTGAAAATAACCCAAAATGGAATCTTCATCACAATATTAAAACAAGCTAAATACACTAGCATCTCGCTAATTCAAACTGGAACCCTGTTTGGACTACCAAAATTTATAAACTATCCAACAAGTAGTGATGTGTCAAAACCAAAACTTAAATCTCAAAACCACCAAAACTTTGGAAAAGTTTCGGTTTCAAGATTCGATCGGTGAGTTTCGAGAATCAAAACTCGAAACTGCTGAGATTTTTTGTGTCTTTATTGTTGTTTTTTTTAACAGAAATCACGCCCTTGTTTCGATCAATGATGCAAAGGTCAAAAAGCCTACTGTCATCGGTCGTCTACCTTCACCTTTTTGGATTATTGATTTTTTATTCCTGAAAGATCAACTCTAACCAAAATATACAATTAGTTTTAATTAATTTTTCTGGATTTATTTTTCATAACCATACCCAGGCAAGTAAATAGGGTTTCGCGATTTGAGTTTCGAGATTCGATTTTTTTAAGTTTCGGTTTCGGTTTTGAGATTCGAAATATCTGGTTTTGACCATCACTACCAACAAGTTATATTTGCATTTAAAAACCTAAAAACGTACCTATTTCAATAACTTGATTTTGTGTATTCTACATTGTACTTTAATTTATTATATTCAGTTAATGTATGAATAGAGATTATAGGAAATGTTGAGGTGAGTTAATTAAGGGTTTCTAGAGCATAAGTTGAAAATGTTTCTAGAGGATAAGTTGAAACTGTTTGAAACTTTTATTAAATTAGCTGAAGGGAAAAGGCCACAAGAATAATTTTGAACCAGTTGTTACGTTTTTTTTTTTTAAATCCAGATCTTACCCTGACCTAAAAGGGTTATTTTAAAAAGTCTGTTTAACAAGTTTTAAGAAAGTCTTGGTTTATTCTTAACGTAATATGAACTTGTAACTAGGGGTGTGCGAGTACTCGAAACTTTGAGTTTTCGGCCGAGTATTTTAATACTCGAACTCGACTCGAAGTTTTGAAAACTACTCAAAAGTTCGAGCGAGTATTTCCCGCCGATCGCTAACAATTGCGACCGGCCAAAACGCGTTTTAACGGCCGCAAAAAGCGATTGCATCGCGTAAAATTGGCCGAAAATGACGAGCGCGATCGATTGCGACCGGCCAAAACGCGTAGTAACGGCCGCAAAAAGCGATCGCATCACGTAAAATCGGCCGAAAATGACAACCGCAAACGATTGCGACCGGCCAAAACGCTTAGTAACGGCTGCAAAAAGCGACCGCATCACGTAAAATCGGCCAAAAATGATGATCGGACCGCGTAATTTCGGTCCTAACTCATGATTTCATCATTTAACATTGATTATAAGCAATGTCTGAACCAGGTGAAATTGGCCAAATGACAACTGGGCCCTGTTTCATCAGCCGGAAACGAATGTCAAACCGTGTTTTGTTTGTCAATACATAATCCAGTTTGATTGTACTGGCCAAAACTTTGTATTGCTACTCATGTATTAGTTAGAAACCATGTTTAGATTATCAAATCTACAAATCTAGGGTGGTATCCAAATCCCATTACACTATTTTAAACTACCAACTGATGGCAAATACTCGCTCGAAAATACTCTAAACTCTAAAATAATTGGCACTACTCGACTCGACTCGATTAAAAAAAATCACTACTCGCACACCCCTACTTGTAACTGTATAGATTTCAATTAAATTTTCACTTTTATATCATAAAAAACAAAGTTATATCTTGTTTTATATTAAGTTGGGCCTTTAAGTTAACTAAGCTTTCTCAGATCTTCTTAGAGGTAATAAAGGGTGTTGATCATCAGTGTTCAGATGTCTTAATCATCATAGAAAGCATCAAAACAATAACTTATTTTTTCATTAGTTTGTACAATATGTATACAAAGCAAAGAATGTTATCTTAAAACATAAATAAAACATATTGTTACCTACAACATTTCAACTTTACAGTTATTCAAAGCAGTATAAAACCTTACCTTTAAATATAATTATGATTTTTTAACCTTATTAGTAGTCTATATAATAAAATACTTTGTCTGGACTTTTCTACAAACATTTAAGAGCAACAAAAGTAATTTTTTGGCAAAAGCTTTGTTTTATTTCTATAATAGCTTGATTTCAACAAGTTCGTAAACAAAAGGTGTTGTACCTTGAAGATGTCGCCCTGCTCGGTCTGAGCAAGGAAAAAGAACATTGACTTGGTCTTATGGGTCGCGGAACACACAAAGATCATCCCTCTCTCCGGGTCATCCAAGTCATTCTACAACAATACAATATTTGTTCTGCAATCCTCATATCAAAAAGCAATTAAAATAGTAAATGTTCATTACAATAAATTGTCCCAATAACACCAAATAAAGGTCATCACGTAATTTTTAACAAATGAATGGTAATTTCAGGCTACAACAATAAATACATGGAACCGATTATAACTTGTAGTCAAACGGAATAACTCAAGACCTACTTTTGTTATGAAGCTATTTATCACCAAAACCTACTCATAACGTTAAACGACGTGTAGTAGACATGTAACCAGGAGACAAACATCATGCGAGTCACCAACGATGCTGTTCTACGTTACTGTAGCACTGCTACGACCAACATGCCACCACGACATGTTGGAGATACCCGAGTGCATTTCTTAGAATTAAATTAACATGAAAAAAAGTGTGTCTAAAAAATGTTTTATATTCTTAATTATTAAAACTTTTCAGAGATAAGTCATTATGTTCCAGCTGGGAAATCACATGTTTGCTTCGTTCCAATAGTTTGACTACCTACCTATTAAGCCTATAAGATTTTTAAACATCAAGCATAGTTTTATTAGGGAATTGGTTTATTTAAAACTTTCTTCTCTTTTAATCATTTTCTAAGGACCATTTCAATATTTTATAACGCAAAAATAAAATCTTTGCATCATTAAATAAACATCAAAAATCTTAAGAGGAGTTATTAGATTAACATAAAAAAGTATAAAAAAAATAACTTTGCATGAGACTTATCAAAATCTGAGCTTTTAACGAAACTACATTCAGGTGATTTTCATAATCATAATATATCAGTTGAAACACGGATAATCAAAAACATCATTATGTAGTTTCATTCTTTGTTTACACTTCTTATTTGTCCAGGGTATATAGTACATAAATAACATAGTCAGTATTAGTTAGTGTTTTAAGTCGGCTTTCTATCTGACTGAAAAAATCCTATCATCAGTATTTAGGAGAGTCTAACTAGCTTCTCTGTAGTCTTGGTTTTCATCTGTTCCTTCCCTCATCTCCCAAAATACTTGAGGTACTTCCAGAATACTTGGCAAGAAAACAATAAGTAGTTCAATAATTCTATTTCTAGTTTATAAACAATAGTATATTTCACTACTAGTCACGAAAGTGGCCTATTTCTATCGAGCTCCGAAATAGGACTTTTCTGACGAGTAATGAACGACACTTTTCATCACGATGCAAATAACCACATTAAACTTTAAAAAACTATCTAATGCTTCATAATCTAGTAATTTTGAATAAGTAAACACAACACGGTTTTACAATTCATTTTAGTGTTAAAGTCAGCTGTTTGAACACAGAATCGTCAAAAATAACGAAATCAGACTGGTGCTCCTGTTGAGTAAAACGGGAACTTCAGTTGTTTGGGACAGGTCAAGTAATGTTTAGGACAGGTAAAGTCAGCTGATCATTATTTGTTTTGGTGTATGGAAATCGACGATTTTCGAAAATCTCAGCTGTATGGTAATGGGCTATTTTCGAATACAGAGTGATGAAAAATATGTTAAGTATTTTCTGATTTTAGCGAATTTCCCCTACAGGGAAGAAGCTATTACCATAGTTGGCATGGTAAGACCTAGGCCCGGGACCATGATAACTTTTCGTTTTGAGGACCCCAGACCCAAAAAACACCATTCGTTCGAAACATCTCTCTCTCTCTCTCTATATATATATATATATATATATATATATGTCCGTGGGTGCAATAACTCTCGTAAAAAAGGTCCGATTTTGATAAAATTTGGTACAAACGTGTAAAGCTTTATGACTTGAAGTTCGAAAACCTGATAGACTGCCCTATCCGAAGTGGTATTTTTTTGGGGGGGAGGGGGGTTGTACCCCAAAATTTTTTTAAAAAGTTTTTACATGTAATATTTATTGAAATCAAATTTTAGTTTTCACTATTGGATTCAACTTTAAAAAACACACAATTTGGTGTTTTGATCATTTCTCTATGTCAATTGGTTACAGAGATATTGAAAGTGCTAAACTTAGTGCGTTGTCCAATGTTTTCTTATGGGGAATAAGAAAAAAATTATATCTCGCTTAATTATGAATGTATACTAACGAAACTTGCTTTACAGCTTCATCTGGTTGTGGTCTATTGTTATATGCGCAAACATTTTTAAGGATTATTCCCGTAGCAGCAAACCTGCATATTCAGCCCCCATGTTATTCTTATAGAGAATAAGTAAAATGTAATGTCTCCCTCTAGTTGAGTTATTGATGTTCACATGAAAACCCATTTTTTGTTTGCCTTTTTGCAACAAACCTGCGTACTCATCCCCATGTTATTCTTATGGAGAATAATTAAAATTGTGTATATTGCTTATTTATGAATGAATATTGATAAAACTTGGTATGTGGCTTAACTTTGTTGAATTATATTTATATAAACACCAATTTTTAATGTTCCTTGTTTCAGCAAACCTACGTACTCATCCCCAATTTTATTCTTATGGATAATTAAAATTGTATATATCGCTTATTTATGAATATATTTTTATGCAACTTGGTATGCGGCTTTATGTGGTATTAAGACATATATTATGCATTGGAAATCCGCTGAGTATGCAGGTTTGCTGCGATGGGGGTATTACTTTATACGATTATTAACATTAAAAATAATAGTATTACTGCAACTGTAAGGAATCGCCTGAAAATTACACTGAACCAGATACAATTTTGCATAATCAGAAGCAAACAAGTGCTCAACAATTAACACTAAAATAAAAATACATGTATTATAAAAGCAAGTTAAGCTTGCATCTTGTTAACACCCACTTTAATATTTAAGACCAAAGCTATAATAAAAAGAACTTTTGCATCGATTTTTTGTCCTCTTTCTTCAATCCCATTTCAAGATTTTATCATGCAAAAATAGCTTCTTCCCATCATAAAATGTCAAACATTTCAGAGAAGTTAAGTTATTAGCTTAACATAAAAACAGAAATAGGCTATTTAAAGAAGAACTTAAAACAACACATGCATTCAATAAGAGCATGATTCAGTTATCCTATGTTTAATTTGTTACTAACATTGAATTACAGGAATTTATCTTTCAAGCTTTCAATGAAACTACATTCAGGTGATTTTCATAATCATAATATCTCAGTTGAAACACGGATAATCAAAAAATCATTATGTAGTTTCATACCGTACTTATGTTTACTGTGTTTTTACTTGTGCAGAGAATTTAATACATATACCATACAACAGGAGTCAGTGTTTTAAATTTTTTTTCAGTGTTCTTTTTTCTGTGGTATTTAAGATAACAAGTATAAGTCTGGCTAGCTTTTACATAATCTAGGTTTTCTTTTGTTCCTTTCCTCTGGAAAATGAAATTTGGAATCACCCAGCTATGTTACTCCCAAAATACTTCGGAAGAAAACATTACGTGGTTCAATATTTGCAATTAGTTGCTTGATGAAAAAATACAACCGATTAATCTAATATAGGTATTCCTTAGTTTCTATTCAAGACAATTATCTTTGATCATCTAGGCTCCTACTGATAGCGCCCACCAGCAAAGGTGAATCTGTCATTTTTCCTACCAATAATTAATCTGCCCCTCTACGAACTCAGTAGTGTGCAGTCCTGCCAGAGCCACGGAGGGGTAGACTAAAACACAAATCTCCCTCTCACGGCTTCACCCACTCCAGCATTTTACAGTAAAAGTTAAGCCAACCCACAGTAAAGGGATTGTAAGCAAGGATTGTGGGAGGGCTTAGCTTTTACTCTGGCGTGGAGAAAGCTATTGTGCCATTAAATTAAATATCTCTGTCTCTTGTGACTAAGTAAATCAATTTAAGTGATGTACAAGGGAGGTGTGGCGAAATCTGTCCCTCCCTCCCTCCTGGCGCTATCCGCACTCACCCGCCTCCTGGGGATGGGGCACCGGATGTCGTGTTGGTCGCCGAGGTTCTTGTACGTCAGATAGTTCTCCGAGCAGATGAGCACGCCACTGGGCCCATCGTTGCCCCCGGGCACCGACACCTGGCAAAACACTCATATTTAATTTACAAAATAAAAATAAATGTGTTCTACATAAATCTTTAAAAATAAGTGCTCCAGCTGCTTTAATCTGTTTCTATTAACTGACCCAAGGACGCGATAAGGCAAGTGATAGAAATATACATGGCAAGCCTAATTGAAAGATTGTTTGAAGATCTAGTTAAATTATCAAAATCGCTGAAGATTACATGGTTCACACATTTAGTTGGTTAATGTTTTCTCCTATCAAAAATTTTAATTTTCCTTAACTTCCCCTAGCTAAAAAATTTATTTTCCTGGCTCTCGACTTTTTATAAAAAATATATATAATCTGATTCCACCTTTGTGATAGCTGGCCAAATGCTCTCCTGTTTATTTTTTTATTTGTTGTTTACAGTTTCTTGTCCTATACATTTTTTGCCTCATAAGTTATATGGTTCACCGCCTCTTTGTTGCACCTGTAAAACTAATTTAATAAAATCTAACAATAAGTTTTGATTTTCCGCACAGTTTTCCTTTGTGTTTACACTTAAATTAAAAACTTTCCCTGCCTTGAATAAAATATCAAGCATTTTCCCTTCTTTGTAAATTTTTTAAATTTGTCTGACTTTTCGTGACTTTTTCAAATTCCCTGATTCTCCTTGAATTTTTAGAAAATGTGGACCATAAATTATTCCATGCGAGCCACAAAACTCTTCCCTCTCTCTTTTCACTGAACACCCCTACAAATGAATACCATAATCTCTAGACTCGTAATCTCGCTCTCATGAAATACAGCGCATTACGACATGCTACGAGTTACCTCCCGCCACTACCCACCAGGAAGTTGGCGTGTTCCTCCAGTGGCTCTGAGTACTTGCGCACCACGTGGTTGAGGCCCAGGTCCAGCTCGTAGAACGTCAGCGTCTGCTGGGTTTTGTGAACCGCCTCGCCCGTCACATCCGTGTCTGCCTCCTACACAGCAACCAGCCAGGGAAAGAATTAGTTTCTAAAAGTGGTTCGGTACAAGTTCATTTAAAATCAGTAGGGAGCTAGAATTTACTAGAGTGTAAATTTAATGCTCACTCTTCTGTGCACACAACATTGATTAATAATATTATATCAGAGTAGATCAGGCTGGATATGCAGTTTTGTCATCACTTGCATCCGATATTACAGTCTGGTTATCATATACAACCGATATTATTTATTTTTACGTTGAATAGAAAAAGAAATTCAAATGCATGACTCTCATATAGATCTGTAGGAAATATGATTATTAATGTATATATCATAGTTTTAATTAAGGTTTATAATACTTCGAGTTCTACTTGCATGTCTAGACCAACTACTATATCATCATTAAACCTAAATAATAATTAAAGAAAAAAAATTAAATGTTCTCTTTCTGTGTTTTTTACACACACTAATCTTTTATAAGTGGTAATAAATTACCTGTCAATAGCAAGTCCTTATTTCGTCAGAAGGATACTGCAGTTTCAACCTTTTAGGTCATGACCAAAGTAGGTTGAAACTGCAGTACCCTGCTGACACAAATTAATACGTTACTCTTGATCACAGATGTCTTTGCACACAAACATTGTACACATAAATAACACAAACACATTAAACAATGAAACAAAGTAAGTGTATTGATATATAATGTTTGTATATAAAACATCCAAGAACGTTGTTTTAAGACGTGGCTATGACCTTAGAAAGTATTTAGAAACTGCAGTAGTCTGCTGACAAGATAATAAATTGCTATAACAGGTTTATCTAATACTACTTATATATATTCTTGCAAGTTTCTGTGGCAAAAAATATAAATACAACTACTTTTAGCGAATTTCCCCTATAGGGAAGAAGCTATTACCGTAGGTCTCATGGTAAGACTTAAGCCCGAGACCATGATAACTTTTCATTTCAAGGTCCCCAGATGCCAAAAACACCATTCGTTCAAATTTTTATACATGTATATATATATATATATATATATATTTATATATATATTTATATATATATATATGTGTCCGTAAGCAAGATAACTCTCGTAAAAAAGCTCCGATCTTAATGAAATTTGGTACAAATGTGTAAAGTACCATTTATTTGAACGAGTTCGAAAACCAGACGAATCGCATCATCCAAAGGGGGGTTTTTGGGGGTTTTGTACCCCAAAAATGGGTTTTTTGGGGTCTTCACATGTAATTTTTATTTTAATTAAATTGCAATTTTTACCATTAAAATCAGCTTAAAAAAACAAACAATTTAGTATTTTGATCATTGCTCTACGTCAATTGGTTACTGAGATATTGAAAGTGCTAAACACAGTACGTTGTCTAATGTTATTCTTATGGAGAAAAAGAAAAATTGTATATCTCGCTTATTTATGAACATAAACTGACAAAATTTGGTATATGACTTCATCTGGTTGTAGTTTATTATTGTTTGCTCAAAAAAACAATTTTTCGCCTATGATTCCCGTTTCAGCAAACCTAGGTACTCAGTCCCCATGTTATTCTTATGGAAAATATTTAAAATATTATATATCGCTTATTTATGAATGTATATGGATGAAACTTGGTATGTGACTTCACTTAGATGAGTTCTATTGATATTTGCATAAAAACCCATTATTTTGTATTCCTTGTTGCAGCAAACCTGCATACTCATCCCCAATGTTGTTCTTATGGAGAATAATTAATATTTTAAATATCGCTTGTTTGTGATTATATTTCTTATGAATTCTGTTAAGTGGCTTAATGTGTTATGTTATATATTCATTGGAAATTCGCTGAGTATGCAGGTTTGCTGCGACGGGGGTATTTTACTTTACAGGGCTGTATAGCATGTATCCTTACTGCTCTTATAGCCTTGCAAATGCAAATGTAAGGTATGCAGAGCCAGTTGCAAGGCCCAACCATACTCCTCTGCAACACCTGTTGATGTACACACTGTGTTGAGGCACAACATGTCAACAGTGGCATCTTGTGCTTGGCGGGAGTGTGAATAGTGTTAAGTATGACTAACAAATATAAGTAATTACAAATCCCTACCTATTCATATGGTGACCTTAGTGAACTAGTCAACAAATGTTTGAATGAAAATTTGTCAACAAATAATTGAATGAACATTTGTCAACAAATGTTTGAATGAAAATTTGTAATTTTTCAAAGAAAGGCCTATTTAGATCAAATGTACTAAAGATTCAAGATTCAAGATATTTATAGCATTATAAACATTCATAACACATTACAAATAGCAAATATTTGTAATCGAACAGGTTGCTTGTCGAAAAACACTTAAAACTAAACTAGACTAAATTTGATATGATGAAGTGAAAAAAAGAATACAGTAATATAGCCCTTACCATAATGACAGTGATCAAACATAAAAAACGTTATAAATGTAACAACTTATCATTTAGGAATTCTACAACTCCATAATACGCCGTTCTCAACTAGCATTGTATGCATAGCATCATGTCAATGTACGGATTACTTTCATACATTTTCAATTTATGAATATGATATTGGAGTTGATCTCTATACTTTGTGTTGTAACAAAGGTTGGCTATCATGAAAAATATCTATTTGCTTAAGGAAAAAACTTAAACATTTATAAATATAATGAGGGAAGTGTTAGAATGTTTAATTTTCTGAAAACTGATCTACAAGACTTATTACGGTTTAAAAACAGCAAGATTCGAATATCTCTTTTGAATCCTAAAAATGGCCAAAACTTTAAGTGAGTTTTCCCAAGTTCCCCCAAAACTTATGGCAATGGATTTTCTTCCTAATGCTATATTTTTCCAATTTAAATGCCCCTTATGCTTTCTCAGATCTTCTTAGAGGATAATTGAGGGTGTTAGACATCAAGAGTTCTTCAGAAAACTTAATCATCACAGAATGCATAAAAAGACTGGAGACGTAAAGATAGTTCACGAATCTCAGAAAGAAATGTTCCAAAAGGACCATAAACTACTTCCGCATGAAAGTAAGACGCCACACCATCTCTTGATGAGAATACACAAATCGTGACAGATGGTAAACCCTACCTCGTAGTCGATCTCCAGACAGGCGAAGAGAGGGTTTTCAAAGCCGACGTCCACGCCCACCATGTGATAGACCAGGGTGTTGCTCTTGTGAGCCTCAAGTGGTGACGAGATGGTCAGTCTCGCCTCCGCGTCTCTGTTCAATATGTACACCAGCTTCTGCTTCTCTATAGCACCTGCACATGCAACAACAAAACATCAATAACGTTCATTTTCATTTTACTTCTCTACTTCTAACTAAAAATAGATGTAAACCATCAAACAAATCTCCATACAGTGTTTCAGTCAGTTAGTCGTTTGAATGTTTTTTCTTGTGAATGCCTAAGCAGATCCACTGAGGCAGTAATATATATAGTTTGTTGGTTCTAGCTGATCGTTGAGGTTTTCACAACTAAAATAATTTTTAATCCATACAACTATGAATGAAAAAGGTTTAATGGTAAAAACCTTCACCCAGGATTTACATTAAGGGTTTTAGGGGCATGAAGTAGGCCTAATGGAAGATCACTTAATGAACAACAATTAGAGTATAACCGCTGACAACAATAAATTAATACTGTCTTAGATCTTCTTAGAGGGTAATTGGCAAGTGTTGATCATCATTTTGTTCCCAAACGTTTGTCATCTGTTAGTTAGGGCATAAATAGTAGGGTACAGCCCTTTAATCAACAGAAAAAGAGACAACTCGATTGTTACTTCTAAACATCACATGTTTTGTTATTTGTATTACCTACTGACGATTTTTATTATACTGAATACATTTTTTACATGGTAAGCTATTTCCATATGATCCAGCGGTTCTCTATCTGATCTGTGGTCTGTGAACCCCCAGGGTTTTGCAATGAGTCGCTAGGGAGTTCGTGGAGAAAATTGTGTAATGGCAGGTATGAATATTGCACACAAATATATTGTACAACAACAAACAAAAATAAGCACCCTTAAAAGTTGTAAAAGATAACTGATATCAAAAAGTAGGCTACAACAGTACATCATTAAATTTTGGTTGGACCTTAATAGAGAACATTAACGTCTGGGCTTGGCAATTTAGGATATGTGCCTGCTCCCACTGAACTGACAGAAAGAGCTATTTTGTCGTACTAACCAAGTTGGATGCTGCCCCAGGTAAGACTATTTCTGGCTTCATATTAGGGATGAGTCGATTCTCGATAGCATCGATTCTTGGACATTGGTATCGGTATCGAGATTCATTCGTTCAATGTCGATACCAATGCCATCGATACACCCGCCGTTTACCTGCGCTACGAAGTGCACGGGAAGAGATACTTCCGGCATTTACCTGCGCTACAAAAGGCCCGGGGAATGTTTGGGTCGGCGGAAAAAATCTTACCTTGGAGATAAGAAAGGAAGAGGGATGGGAGGGGAGGGGTTGGGTGCGGTTGAAAGCAATAAATCAGTCGGCTGACCAAACATAATTTCTTTGAGTCTTTATCTTACAACCAAGTTTTTCCCATTATGAATTTATAATAAATAGTTTTTGTTTTCTATATTATTATAGCATATTAGTGAAATTAACATTAAATTATGTAAAAAATTGCATTCAAAAATTTGTTTGATAATTAACTACAAAATACTACTAAATAATTGTAATTGTACCTAACATAAATTTGTACCGGTAACTGTTTTTAACAATAGTTTAACAACTATAGGTACTGAAAAATCGTAGGTATCGATGACATCAGTATCGAGAATAGATTTTTCTGGCATCGGTATCGAGAATCGATAAATTTTGGTATCGACTCTTCCCTACTTCATATAAACCTAACTTCAAACAACTGTGTACAATAAAGGAAGAACAGAGCTCCCAATACAGTAGACGCTCTTTTATCCGGCATGTTTGGGACCACGCCCATGCCGGTAAATCGATTTTTCCGGATAATAGAACTTTTTAGTTATTAATGGGAATACAGTAATCTGAGAGTCTGTCATCTCGCTACAGTAATGAGCTGTGGTCGCGTGCATTGGTTGACCTTGGCACTGCTCCGGAACACCTGCATTTGTGGACGGATAGACAGACAGACAGACGGGCGGACAGACAGCCGGGCGGAAGGTCGGCGTCTAAAAATAGGTTGAATACAGTAGTGTACTGAGCAAAGTTTACTAACATCACTGAACGTTACTGCTTGAGACGTAAACAAACAACAGGTGACTAAGAAAAAGGCGGGAACAGTCCAGCGCAGTCGCAGTACGAAACGGAAACGACCGAAAATACCTGGAAAAACCCGAGTCGCCTGGTGCCGGTTAATAGAATGTGCCGGTTCATAGAATGCCGGATAAAAGAGCGTCTACTGTAGTGAAAATTTATAAATAAAATAAGTGACGAAAAGTGTTTACGGTTTGAAAATGATATTGTATAGATTAATATAATGAACAGAAACTTAATTTTTTTAACTTGTTTGCATGATAAACCAATATTTCTAAATACTCTTTAATTTAAAATTAAAGTGCTATATTTTATTTAACAACAAAACCTGTATACCAGTTTTACTGATTACAGATTGGTCTTACAGACTACAATAGGTACAAAATAGTTAGGTTCGGGGGAACAATTAATTAACAAAATTTGTAAGGGGTATGCATCTTAAAAAGTTTGAGAACCGCTGATATAAAGCAATCAGAAAAGGAATATTTCCTCCATGAAATACTAAGCCATAATACATGGTAAAAATACACCCGTCGCAGCAAACCTGCGTACTCAGCGAATTTCCAATGAATGTATATGTTTCTCACCACCACATAAAGCCACTTACCAAGTTTTATAAAAATACATTAATAAATAAGTGATCTATAGCAGTTTATTTATTCTCCATAAGAATAACATAGGACTGAGTACACAGGTTTGCTGCAACAAGGAACACAAAATATGTGTTTTTATGCAATTATCAATTTAACTCAACCAGGTGAAGTACTAAGTTTTATTAATTTATGTTAATAATTAAGGGAGATATAAAACTTTACTTATTCTCCATAAGAATAAAATTAGGGCTGAGTATGCAGGTTTGTTGCTACTGGGGTAATCAACAAAAATCAATTGTTTGTGCAAATATCAATATACCAGTACTACATGGAGCCACATACCAAGTTTGATCAATCTACATTCTTAAATAATCGAGATATCAAATTTTATTTATTCTCCATAAGGATAACATTGGACAACGTACTGTGTTTAGCACTTTGAATATCTCTGCAACGGTTGGACGTAGAATCACATTTTAAACACCAAAATGATTGTTTTGTAGAGCTGAATTGATTTGTAAAAGCAAATGTGAAGTTTACATTAAAATGAACTGAGGAAAAGCCAAAAACCTTTTTCCCATAAGATTAACATGGAAGATTTTATGAGCAGGTTTTTTGGATTTTCTCCGCAACCACTTAACCTAGGTTAATAATTTAAAATACTAAATTATTTTTTTTTAAGCTCTATAAAATGCCCAAAACCAAAATTGAATGTTTTAAAAATTTTAGGGTGAAAAGTGCAAAAAAATGATTTTTGGAAAATTTAAAACCCCCATAAACCCCCCTTCCCATGGTCCGATTTTTCTGGTTTTCGAACTTAAAGTCATGAATGCCACTTTACACATTTGAGCCAAATTTCATCAAAATCGGATGTTTTTTACTCAAATTATCGTGTTAACGGACACACACACATATATATATATATATATACATATATATAAATTTGAACGAATAGTGTTTTTGGCATCTGGGGACCTCAAAACAAAAAGTTATCTTGGTCTCGGGCTTAAGTCTTACTATGAGACCTACGGTAATAGCTTCTTCCCTATAGGGGAAATTCGCTAAAAACTAAACCTTAGGATTAAAATGTTCTATTGATTATCCAGCAATTAATCCAAAATCAAATAACAATAAAGGTATCAAATTTCAAAGTAAAAATGTTAAAACCAAAACCACATTCAGTAAGTTTTACTATAAATCATAAAATCTCAGTTGAAACACAGACATAAAATAACATCATTATGTGGTGTGATTGTAATTTTTCACAACCCAAATTATTAAAGCTGATACAGAATTAAGAAACCTTTTGCCATCTTTTTGGCTAATACAAGTATGTCAAATGTTGAACTTTCACTACTATAGATCTTGCTGAACTTAAAATAAAAAAAAAATAATCTAAGCTTTCTCAGATCTTCTTAGAGGATATGAGGGTGTTGATCATCAGTTTGTTCAGACAATTTTGCCATCACAGAAAGCATCACAATGTGAAATACCCATAGCTTGAATAAAAAAAAAATATATTTTTGAAAATATTAAAATGTCTATATTTTTGATGTGTTAAACCCTTGAATTTGTCAGTTCAGACAATTTTTGTGTCCCGTTAAATTGTCCAAGCTGAATGCATGTCAAATTTCTGGATTATCAAGAAGTGGTCTAGAAGCCATATATGTGAGTGAGCCAGTTAGTGAGTATACACCAGGGTGAACAGTACATTAGATAAACAAGTTGAATTTGCCTCTGACAAGAATGCTAGAAACACAACCTTCCACGTCCAAAGTTTGCAAGTCTCTACTGTACAATGTCCCATATCAATTCCACTCTGTCCAACTATAAAATCAGCCAGAAGGATAATAATATGGAGTTTCTATACCAACTTGCGAAACAACCAAGACAAACATCTTGCTTGCAAATAAAAATTGGCGTGAGCGAATGATTTTCAGCATTGAACTTTGATGTAGCCTTGTAATATACCTTCCACCCTTTAATTCCTGTCAATTGCTTTTTGTAATTTTACTTTGAATTGTACTTTATTTACAATTAACTGTGACACAACTTACTTGAGCATAAATTAATGGCAGAATGTGATCAGAAACACGGACCAAATTCTTAATCAAAATGACTCATAAGTCTAACATGTAAAAATGCATCATTTCAAATTCTGCAAAATCTATTCGTAACTATTTATCAGTATGCCTACTAATGATTTCATAATGAGTTGTTTAGGTAAAAAAAATAAGTTTTTTACAAAGCAGATAGGTTAAAAAGGCTGATTTACACAGGTAGAGTTTTGGGTAGAGTAGAGTTAATAGCGTGGGAAAGTTGCTATACTCTACTTCCCCTACCACTACCAAATTGTTCACTCTCCTGCACAAAAACAATAGCAAATCCCTGTTCTTAGTGCTCTGGGTTCACTCATGTAAACGTGATTCATCGGGAGTTGCTAGTAGAGTTAAGCTTATTTCATTAAACTTATTGATAAAGATTTCTTTAATTTTCTTATTTTTAAAACATTAGCATTCATTTTGAGGAAATTCTACATTCACAAAATAACAATGTTTTTAGATTTAAATGTCACAAAATAGTATATTTCTCTTCACTAAGTACAATTTCAAAGAAGTTGAATTTGCCTCTGACAAGGATGCCAGAAACACAACCTTCCAGGTCCAAAGTTTGCAAGTCTACTGTACAATGTACCATATCAATTACACTCTGTCTAACTATAAAATCAGCCAGAAGGATAATGAGTTCGCACGCAGCACGCTGACGTGAGGGAAGTGAATTTCCTTATAAAAACTTTTAAAACTAAAAATCAATGTAAAAACATACATGTATTCCAATTTTTATTGAAATCTAAAAATACTGATTTTTTGGGCTGTTTTGATGCTCCTGGTTTCATTTACCTGCAAAGGTGGGAATACAATTTTGCGCATTATAATGTTAGGAGAAGATCCAGTCAGGCTTGAAAGTAGGCGTTAGGTTGCTGGGGATGATAAAAGTACTCTAACAAAGGAGTAGCAGGCTTTTCTAGTGTAAACCCCCCATAAGACAACGTACTGTGTTTGGTCGAAATACATTTTTTTTTTTAATAACTCGGTAGTTATTTATGCTAGAATGACGAGAGGGCTTAGGACTTTCGCCTCACTAATTCCCATCTTATTACATGCATTAATTTTACATATGGGGCCCTTCTGACACTTTTTGGGCCCAAAAACTCGAAATTTGAAAGATTAATCCCCAAAAAAGGGGTTTGGAGTTTTCCGATTGTTTTGCCCAACGAACTTGTCCAACTGATTACAGAAAGAAACGTCCCTACCAAATTTGAAGTTAATCGGACAAAAAATGTGACCGCTAAAGTGCAAACTCATATATATAAAAAATTTTGAATGACCCCCCAAAACGTGTTCAGGGGGTAACGTTAGGAACTTCTATGGTGATCACCGTGCGGGTCATGCTAATAGTTTACTTTCCAAAGGAAATTCACTAATAATATGGAGTTTCTATACCAACTAGCGAAACAACCTAGACAAAAATCTTGCTTGTATTAGAAGTTGGAGAGAGCATATGATTTTTAGAATGAACTTTAATATATAATTATGGCTACATGAAGCGTTGTAATAAGGCCTACACCTATCTACCCTTTAATTTATGTTTTTGTTGTCTATTTACTTAATAGCTCATTAGTGATTGGCTAGTAACCCATGTGTACGGATAGATGTTTTAATAATGACGATATTACTGTTTAACATTTTGTAAGTGGCTGAGAAAAGGGTAGGCCTATTGGTTTAACATCATTGTACTGAAAAGTTAGATGTTAATTTTTTGGAAGGGTATAAGTTAATTAACACATTGGGTGCTGACATCATCAATTAATGATTTTTTTTAACATTGAAACATATGTGTTTTTATGTTTGAACATGTTTGTCCGCACTCAACGTGTCAAAAGTTTAAATTAAATACAACAAATTTTTAAGTTGAAATTAAATACAACAAATTTTTTAGTTGAAACGCAAATCTTATTTCTTTGTAAAATACGGAACATTTCTATGAAAAAAGCATAAGTCTCGAAAAAATTAAAAAACTCAACTATTGTTTTAAATCAAATGAACATTATTATCTGAGGTAAACACTTTAACTAATGCATGTTGCAATTCTGTTCCATTTTTATTATACATTATTTTGTAATCACAGTTAGTTACTGTTCATATTAACCAATGTTTTTGTCCCTTATCAGCATTGCAATTTTTATTAGGGATTTTACTGTATGTAATATATTGACCTACCACTTTTGTTATACCTCACTGGATAAAAAAATAACAAAACTAATTGAAGCTTCCTCAGATCTTCTTAGAGGATATGAGGGTGTTAATCATCAGTTTGATCAGAAAATGGTCTCATCACAGAAAATTTCAATGTGAAGTAAGCTAATCAGTAAGAGGCAATTTTTTCTGTCCAGTTACATTGTACAATTGTTTTACGTCATGGGATCAAAATATTTCCTTAATTATTTTACAATTCAACCAATATATCAAATAGAATTGCAGTAATGCAAGAAACGTATTTCAAAAGTAAAATATATTAAACCACATTCAGTACGTATTAATATAATCATGGAATCTCAGTTGAAACACAGACATAAGATAACATCATTATGTGGTGACATTGTTATTTTTCAGAACCTTTAACACTTTCATTACAGCTGAAACAAAATTGAGGACCTTTTTGACATATTTTTTATAAATTGTACAAGCTTTGAGACAAGATCACAAAGAAATAAAAATATGGAGCAAAATAATAATTTGTAAATAATATTTTAAAAAAACACTAACAGCACTCATATTAAATTTGTTACAGAAATGAACAAATAGAAAATTTAAATATAAGCTTGATTAATACAATAACGTATTATGTTGAACTTTCACATTCTTAGAGAGGCCTAAGAATGTGAAAGTTCAACATATTACATTATTGTATTAATCAAGTTTATATTTAAATTTTCTATTTGTTCATTTTTGTAAAGGACTAAACTTTGTATAAAAAATAACAAAAATTAACTGGTGCTTTCTCAGATCTTCTTAGAGGATATGAGGGTGTTAATCATCAGTTGTTCAGACAATGTTCTCATCACAGAAAGCATCAATGTGAAATAGATAGAGGTGTGCGAGTAGTGATTTTAAAAATCGAGTAGTGCCAGCTATTTTTCAGTTTCGAGTATTTTCGAGCGAGTTTTGGCCATCAGCTGGTAGTTTCAAATAGTGTAATGGGATTTGGATACCATTCCAGATTTGATAATCTAAACTTAAAACCAACTAATTCATGAGTAGCAATACAAACTTTTGGCCAGTACAGTCAAACTGGATTAAGTACTGACAAACAAAACACGGTTTGGCATTCGTTTCCGGCTGATAAAATAAGGTCCAGTTGTCATTTAGCCAATACTGCCTGGTCTGGACATCGCTTAATCAAAATTTGATGAGAAAATCTTAAGTAATGGATGATATATGGACATCGCTTTATCAAAATTTGATGAGAAAATCTTAAGTTATGGATGATATATTAAGTGGCCCGGTCGCCACTTTTGCCGATATTATGTATACCGTTGTCGTTTTCGGCCTTTATTACGTGAACCAGTTTTCATTTTTTGCCCGATATTATTTTTTCGGTCGTCATCTACGGCCCAAGTTACGCAGTCCGGTTCTCATTTTCGGCCGATTTTATGTGATGCGATCAGCTTTTATGGACGTTACTACAAGATTTCCGGTGTTCGGAAATCGGCGGGAAATACTCGCTCGAACTTTTATGTACTTAAAAATTTCTGAGTCAAGTTCAAGTACTGAAATACTCGGCCGAAAACTTGAAGTTTCGAGTACTCGCACACTACTTACAAAAATTAACGTCATCACACTATACAAATCTTTGGGATAATTTTTGATTTAATAAAATATTGTTCATTAATATAACCCTAGAAATAGACCTATTACACAAACATGATCAAATGATCAAGAACTTCAATAACGTCAAGAGAATCAAGTAATGAAAAACTCAATAAAATGTCTACATCTCTAGTTTTTTATCAACTTGACAACTTGAAATTGTTAGTTAACAATAGATACCATTGTTAGTTAAAGAAGATCACATTATTTGGGGATTCGGCACAGTTAGAATTTTAATATTTGGTGATTTGAGACTCATCTGATTTTGGGATTTTTCAAACAAACCATATTTCAGAGCGATGGGATTCAGTCATCTGGCATCACAACCTTACCTAAAAGTGGTATAAAATTCATATAACTGTGTGTGTGTGTGTGTGTGTGTGTGTGTTATTGAGTTATACATCTGGGTGTAGTATGATATGCATGTTGAAAGAAGTTGAATTTTCCTCTGTCAAGGATGACACAAAAACCCTTCTAGGGGTCCCAAGTCTCTATTGTAGGCTACAATACAATGTCCCATATCAATTCCACTCTGTCTAACTATAAAATCAGCCAGAAGGATAATAATATGGAGTTTCTATACCAACTTGCGAAACAACCAAGACTAAAATCTTGCTTGCAAATTAAAGTTGGCGTGAGCGAATGATTTTCAGGATTGAACTTTGATGTGTAATTATGGCTACACGTAGCCTTGTAATATGCCTTTCCACCCTTTAATTCCTGTAAATTGTTTTTTGTAATTTTACTTTTAATTGTACTTTATATACAACTAGCTGTTACCCGTACGGCTTCGCTCGCGAAAAAAATACATTCAAAAAATTAACCTGACCAGTTCTATAAAATAATCTTTGTTTAGTTGTGCCATCTGACTTCCTTTGCCCTTACTGACAAACAACTACAGTTGGTAATTGTATAATGATATCCTCCCGAAAGATTTGCATTGGTACTTACAGGATCCGGGGTGGGTTGGGGGGGGGGGGTGGAGCTTTGATGTGGAAATTACTACGTCTATATGTTAATGAGATTTTTAAGCTATGTTCATGCAAAATTTTAGCTTAATCGGCCACGTAGTTTATGTATGATGGAACTCCAAATATCCATACACATATCCAAACAAACATCCAAATTTTCACATTTATAATATTAATAGGATTAACTATGACACAAACTTATTTCAGCCCAAATTAATGGCAGAATGTGATCAGAAACACGGACCAAATTCTTAATAATAATGATGCATAAGTCTAACATGTAATAAATGACAGAAACAACCTTCCATGGGTCCCAAGTTTGCAAGTCCCTACTCTAGGCTACAATACAATATAGCCTACAGGAAACTGATCAAAATCTGGGCCATTGGTGTTGTCTCTAGGTCTCTACGCATCCATACAGACACCTGGTGCCTTTTCCTCCAATGAATCTAAAATTCATGGAGTACAGGCTACCCATGAACCCATTTGATTTACAAGCAAAATAAATATTTCACGGGGTAAGCTAATTTACTTTGTGCCTTTAACTCAAACGAATAAAAAATTCATTTGAAATATTGTAGAATTTGATCAGAAACACGGACCAATAGTGGAAATCATTGCAATTCATAAGTCTAACATGTAATAAATTCATCACTTCAAATTCTGCTAGACCTATTATACTGCCCTAATAAGCACAGATGTGGTAACTGCTTTTTACTCAAACATGAGAAAAAGGTTTATAAAAGGTAGACAACAAGTTTCAAATCAAATTCAAAATATCTTTATTCAATAAAGTACATATGTACAATGAATGGTGTCAATAGCTTGCCAAACTAACTGGCTTATAACTATGCTAATTCTACAATACATGTAGATTTATATATAAGGTACCAGTACTGTAATTTGATCAGAAATACAATAAAGTCTGCATTTAATAAATTGATAAAAACAGCTGACCTCAATGTTACAAGAAAACCTCAAAGGTGTAGACTAGATGCTGATAAAAAATCCTCAAAGTTGTAGGTTTGTAACTATCGTTTGTGTTTAGTAAAATATTTATTACAATTGTTTGACACTTGATAATAACATAAAAAGGCCTGTACCCCAAAAATGTCGGTTACCACGTCTGTACTTGGCAGGGCAAGTTAGCTACACAAGAAATAAATCAAAGTTGAGTGTAATTGAAATAGTATAATTTTGTTTATAGGTGGTAAGCGGTTTTTGGTGGATAACAACCATTCAAAGTAAAAAATTCAAAGCAATTTAAAAAAGCCTGGAGGTGACCTTGGAAGTGTACCTACAAAACAAAACTGATAAAAATCGGGGCCATTGTATTGTCTCTAGGTCTCTACGCATCCATACAGACACTTGGTGCCTTTTCCTCCAACGAATCTAAAATTCATTGGAAATATTGCAGAATATGATCAGAAACACAGACCAATAGTGGAAATCATTATAACTCATAAGTCTAACATGTAATAAATTCATCACTTCAAATTCTGCTAAACCAATAAGCGGTTTTTGGGGATGATTACCCTTCAATATTAACCCTTTTACTGCTGACCATTTTTTTAATGACGTCACAAAAAATGCAAGACCACTATTAATATATACTTCCTTAGACTGCCAGGTTCAATAACAGCAAATTTCACGCTCACATTAAAAAAATTTGTAACTTTTTTATCTTTCATCAGAAATTTATAATTTAGGTCTTGTTTTATTTGTAATGAATTTTTTGTTTCAAATAAAATATATATTTTGGTATATGTAATAGTTTTTTAGTTAAAAAAATAAATAAAACATATACAAATAACTAAACTATATATTTTTTTTAGTTTGGACTATAAAAATTACCTCTAAAACTTATACATCAACTAGGGGTGTGCAAGTACTCGAATCTTCGAGTTTTCGGCCGAGTATTTTAATAGTCGAACTTGACTTGATGTTTTGAAAACTACTCGAAAGTTTGAGCGAGTATTTCCCACCAATTTCCGGACAATCGCCAACGATTACGACCGGCCAAAACGCGTAGTAACGGCCGCAAAAGGCAATCCCATCACATAAAATCGGCTGAAAATTATGACCGCGAACGATTGCGACAAATTTGCCTCTGACAAGATACCAGAAACACAACCTTCCAGGTCCAAAGTTTGCAATTCTCTACTGTACAATGTACCATATCAATTCCACTCTGTCTAACTATAAAATCAGCCAGAAGGATAATAATATGGAGTTTCTATACCAACTAGCGAAACAACCTAGACAAAAATCTTGCTTGTATTAGAAGTTGGAGAGAGCATATGATTTTTAGGATGAACTTTGATATATAAATTATGGCTACATGAAGCATTGTAATAAGGCCTAGACCTATCTACCCTTTAATTTATGTCTTCGTTGTCTATTTACTTAATAGCTCATTAGTGATTGGCTAGTAACCCATGTGTACGGATAGATGTTTTAATAACGACGATATTACTGTGTAACATTTTGCAAGTGGCTAAGAAAAGGGTAGGCCTATTGGTTTAACACCATTGTACTGAAAATTAATTAACATCATTGTAGATGTTAATTTTTAAGAAGGGTCTAAGTTAATTAAAAGTTAAATTAAATACAACAAATTTTTAAGATGAAACGCAAATCTTATTTCTTTGTAAAATACGGAACATTTCTGTGAAAAAAGCATAGTCTCGAAAAAATTAAAAAACTCAACTATTGTTTTAAAACAAATGAACATTATTATCTGAGGTAAACACTTTAACTAATGCATGTTACAATTCTGTTCCATTCTTGTTATACATTATTTTGTAATCACAGTTAGTTACTGTTCATATTAACCAATATTTTTGTCCCTTATCAGCATTGCAATTTTTATTAGAGATTTTACTGTATGTAATACATTGACCTATCACTTTTGTTATACCTCACTAGATAAAAATAACAAAACTAATTGAAGCTTCCTCAGATCTTTTTAGAGGATATGAGGGTGTTAATCATCAGTTTGATCAAAAAATTGTCTCATCACAGAAAGTTTCAATGTGAAGTAAGCTAATCAGTAAGGGGCAATTTTCTCTGTCCAGTTATATTGTACAATTGTTTTACGTCATGGGATCAAAATATTTCCTTAATTATTTTACAATTCAACCAATACATCAAATAGAATTGCAGTGATACAAGAAATGTATTTCAAAAGTAAAATATATTAAACCACATTCAGTACGTATTGATATAATCATGGAATCTCAGTTGAAACACAGACATAAGATAACATCATTATGTGGTGACATTGTTATTTTTCAGAACCTTTAACACTTTCATTACAGCTGAAACAAAATTGAGGACCTTTTTGACATATTTTTTATAAATTGTACAAGCTTTAAGACAAGATCACAAAGAAATAAAAATATGGAGCAAAATAATAATTTTTAAATAATATTTAAAAAAAACACTAACAGCACTCATATTAAATTTATTACAAAAATGAACAAATAGAAAATTTAAATATAAACTTGATTAATACAATAATGTAATATGTTGAACTTTCACATTCTTAGACCTCACTAAACTTTGTATAAAAAATAACAAAAATGAACTGGTGCTTTCTCAGATCTTCTTAGAGGATATGAGGGTGTTAATCATCAGTTGTTCAGACAATGTTGTCATCACAGAAAGCATCAATGTGAAATAGGTAGGGGTGTGCGAGTAGTGATTTTAAAAATCGAGTAGTGCCAGCTATTTTTGAGTTTCGAGTATTTTCGAGTGAGTTTTGGCCATCAGCTGGTAGTTTCAAATAGTGTATGGGATTTGGATACCATTCCAGATTTGATAATCTAAACTTAAAACCAACTAATTCATGAGTAGCAATACAAACTTTTGGCCAGCACAGTCAAACTGGATTAAGTATTGACAAACAAAACACGGTTTGGCACTCGTTTCCGGCTGATAAAATAAGGTCCAGTTGTCATTTAGCCAATACTGCCTGGTCTGAACATCGCTTAATCAAAATTTGATGAGAAAATCATAAGTTATGGATGATATAGTAAGTGGCCCGGTCGCCACTTTTGCCGATATTATGTGTACCGTTGTAATTTACGTGATCCAGTTTTCATTTTTGCCTGATATTATTTTTTCTGTCGTCATCTACGGCTGAAGTTACGCAGTCCGGTTCTCATTTTCGGCCGATTTTATGTGATGCAATCAGCTTTTACGGACGTTACTACAAGATTTCGGATGTTCGGAAATCGGCGGGAAATACTCGCTCAAACTTTTGTGTACTTAAACATTTCTGAGTCAAGTTCAAGTATTGAAATACTCGGCCGAAAACTTGGAAGTTTCGAGTACTCGCACACTACTTACAAAAATTAACGTCATCACTCTATACAAATCTTTGAGATGATTTTTGTTTTAATAAAATATTGTTCATTAATACAACCCTAGAAATAGACCTACAGTAGAACTCCAATTATCCGAATTCATTGGGGATCGGGCCAATTCGGATATGCATAAATTCGGATAATCAGGTATACCTCGGGAATTAAGCAAAAAACATATCACCATACATAAAAAATCAGAATTTTATCGACAAAGTTGTTATAAATGTAGTGAACAGAAAGTGAGCGAACTGTATCAAGAATATACGACATAAAAATTAAATTACAGGAGTTAAATTGAATACAGTATATACAGTTGCTCTTTTCAATACATACTGTACGTATTTCACTGTTCAATGTTGGTTATTTCACTTGAACATCTCGAGCAAAGTGAGTTTATCACTTAGCGAAAGGACAACACGTTTACGTTTTGTACTCATTTCGAACGATAATCTCGGTGAAAGAACAGTAGCGACTGATGATGAGCAGGGCGGGAAGGGGGTATGACTCATTGTTCCCTGCGAAAATATCGTCCAGAAGGTAACAGCGCGGGCTTTTATTTTAGCGCTCACCGCGCATTATCGCTACACGCGCTCCCACTGTTATTTTCTTGATTTTTATATTTCTATTATTTCACTCAAAATCTATTCAGATAATTGGGGTTCGGATAATTGGATTTCTACTGTATTACACAAACATGATCAAATGATCAAGAGCTTGAATAACGTCTAGAGAATCAAGTAATGAAAACCCCAAGAAAAAGTCTACATCTCTAGTTAAAACTCAAGAAAATGTCTACATCTCTAGTTTTTTAAGAAGTTAACAACTTGGAATTGTTAGTTAAAGAAGATCACATTATTTGGGGATTCGGCAGTTTGAATTTTAATATTTTTAATATTTGGTGATTTGAGACACATCTGATTTTGGGATTTTTCAAACAAACCATATTTCAGAGCAATGGGATTCAGTCATCTGGCATCACAACCTTACCTAAAAGTGGTATAAAATTCATATAACTGTGTGTGTGTGGTTTTTTTTATTGAGTTATACATCTGGGTGTAGTATGATATGCATGTTGAAAGAAGTTTTAATTTTCCTCTGTCAAGGATGACACAAAAACCCTTCCAGGGGTCCCAAGTCTCTATTGTAGGCTACAATACAATGTCCCATATCAATTCCACTCTGTCTAACTATAAAATCAGCCAGAAGGATAATAATATGGAGTTTCTATACCAACTTGCGAAACAACCAAGACTAAAATCTTGCTTGCAAATTAAAGTTGGCGTGAGCGAATGATTTTCAGGATTGAACTTTGATGTATAATTATGGCTACATGTAGCCTTGTAATATGCCTTTCCAACCTTTAATTCCTTTCAATTGTTTTTTGTAATTTTACTTTTAATTGTACTTTATATACAACTAGCTGTTACCCGTACGGCTTCGCTCGTGAAAAAAATTAATTCAAAATATTAACCTGACCAGTTCTATAAAATAATCTTTGTTTAGTTGTGCCATCTGACTTCCTTTGCCCTTACTGACAAACAACTACAGTTGGTAATTGTATAATGATATCCTCCCGAAAGATTTGCATTGGTACTTACAGGATCCGGGGTGGGTTGGGGGGGGGGGGGGTGGAGCTTTGATGTGGAAATTACTACGTCTATATGTTAATGAGATTTTTAAGCTATGTTCATGCAAAATTTTAGCTTAATCGGCCACGTATTTTATGTATGATGGAACTCCAAATATCCACACACATCCAAACAAACATCCAAATTTTCACATTTATAATATTAATAGGATTAACTATGACACAAACTTATTTCAGCACAAATTAATGGCAGAATGTGATCAGAAACACGGACCAAATTCTTAATAATAATGATGCATAAGTCTAACATGTAATAAATGACAGAAACAACCTTCCATGGGTCCTAAGTTTGCAAGTCCCTACTCTAGGCTACAATACAATATAGCCTACAGGAAACTGATCAAAATCGGGGCCATTGGTGTTGTCTCTAGGTCTCTATGCATCCATACAGACACCTGGTGCCTTTTCCTCCAATGAATCTAAAATTCATGGAGTACAGGCTACCCATGAACCCATTTGATTTACAAGCAAAATAAATATCTCACAAAGTAAGCTAATTTACTTTGTGCCTTTACCTCAAACGAATAAAAAATTCATTTGTTGTAGAATTTGATCAGAAACACGGACCAATAATGGAAATCATTGCAATTCATAAGTCTAACATGTAATAAATTCATCACTTCAAATTCTGCTAGACCTATTATACTGCCCTAATAAGCACAGATGTGGTAACTGCTTTTTACTCAAACATGAGGAAAAGGTTTATAAAAGGTAGACAACAAGTTTCAAATCAAATTCAAAATATCTTTATTCAATAAAGTACATATGTACAATGAATGGTGTCAATAGCTTGCCAAACTAACTAGCTTATAACTATGCTAGTTCTACAATACATGTAGATTTATATACAAGGTACCGGTACTGTAATTTGATCAGAAATACAATAAAGTCTGCATTTACTAAATTGATAAAAACAGCTGACCTCAATGTTACAAGAAATCCTCAAAGGTGTAGACTAGATGCTGATAAAAAAATCCTCAAAGTTGTAGGTTTGTAACTATCGTTTGTGTTTAGTAAAATATTTATTACAATTGTCTGACACTTGATAATAACATAATACCCCCGTCGCAGCAAACCTGCATACTCAGCGAATTTCCAATTAATATATAACATAACACATTAAAACACTTAACAGGATTCATAAGAAATGTATTCACAAACAAGCGATATTTAAAATATTAATTATTCTCCATAAGAATAACATTGGGGATGAGTACGCAGGTTTGCTGCAACAAGGCACAACAAATAATGGGTTTTTATGCAAATATCAATAGAACTCATCTTAGTGAAGTCACATACCAAGTTTCATCCACATATCATAAATAAGCGATATATAACATTTTAAGTATTTTCCATAAGAATAACATGGGGACCAAGTACCTAGGTTTGCTGCTACAGGAAACATTGGCGAAAAATTGTTTTTTTGTGCAAACAACAATAAACCACAACCAGATCAAGCCATATACCAAATTTCACCAGTTTATGTTCATAAATAAGCGAGATATACAATTTTTCTTTTTCTCCATAAGAATAACATTAGACAACGTACTGTGTTTAGCACTTTCAATATCTTGGTAACCAATTGACGTAGAGCAATGATCAAAATACCAAATTGTTTGTTTTTTAAGCTGAATTCAATGGTATAAATTAAAATTTGATTTAAATTAAAATTACATGTGAAAACCCCAAAAAACACATTTTTGGGGTACAAAACCCCCCTTCGGATGGTGCGATTCATCTAGTTTTCGAACTCGTTCAAATAAATGGTACTTTACACATTTGTACCAAATTTCATTAGGATCGGACCTTTTTTACGAGAGTTATCGTGCTTACGGACACATATATATATAAATATATATATAAATACCCCCGTAGCAGCAAACCTGCGTACTCAGCGAATTTCCAATGCATATGTATGTATCTTAATACCACATAAAGCCACATATCAAGTTTCATCAATATACATTCATAAATGAACGATTTATGACATTTTAATTATTCTCCATAAGAATAACATGGCGGCTGAGTATGCAGGTTTGCTGAAGCAAGGAACACAAAAAATGGGGTTTTATACAAATATCAATATAACTCATGCAGGTAAAGCCACATACCAAATTTCATTAATTTATTTTCATAATGAAGGGAGATAACACGTTACTTATTCTCCATAAGAATAACATGGGGCTGAGTACGCAGGTTTGCTGCTAAGGGAGCCTTTGGTAAAAATAGTTTTTTTGAGCAAATATCAATGGTCCACAAGCAGATGAAGCCGTATACCAAGTTTCGTCAGTATACGTTCATAAATAAGCGAGATATAAAATTTTTATTTTCCTCCATAAGAATAACATTAGACAACGTACTGTGTTTAGCACTTTCAATATCTCGGTAACCAATTGACGTAGAGAAATTATCAAAATACCAAATTGTGTGTTTTTTTAAGCTGAATACAATGAGAAAAACTAAAATTTGACTATTTCCAAAATTATATGTAAAAAATTCGAAAAACCCATTTTTGGGGTACAAAACCCCCCCAAAATACCCCTTCCGATAGAGCGATCAGGCTGGTTTTCGAACTTAAAGTCATGAATGTTGCTTTAAACGTTTATACACAATTTCATCAAAATCGGATAATTTTTACGAGAGTTATCGTGCTCACGGACACACACACACACACATATATATATATATATATATATATATATACAGTTTCGAACGAATGGTGATTTTGGGGTCTGGGGACCTCAAAACGAAAAGTTATCATGGTCCCGGGCCTAGGTCTTACCATGCCGACTACGGTAATAGCTTCTTCCCTATAGGGGAAATTCGCTAAAATCCTGGAGATGACCTTGGAAGTGTACCTACATAACAAAACTGATAAAAATCGGGGCCATTGTGTTGTCTCTAGGTCTCTACGCATCCATACAGACACTTGGTGCCTTTTCCTCCAATGAATCTAAAATTCATTGGAAATATTGCAGAATATGATCAGAAACACAGACCAATAGTGGAAATCATTATAACTCATAAGTCTAACATGTAATAAATTCATCACTTCAAATTCTGCTAGACCAATAAGCGGTTTTTGGGGATGTTTACCCTTCAATAATAACCCTTTTATTGCTGACCATTTTTTTCATGACGTCACAAAAAATGAGAGACCACTATTAATATATACTTCCCAAGACTGCCAGGTTCAATAACAGCAAATTTCACGCTCACATTAAAAAATTTGTAACTTTTTTATCTTTCATCAGAAATTTATAATTTAGGTCTTGTTTTATTTGTAATGAATTTTTTGTTTCAAATAAAATATATATTTTGGTATATGTAATAGTTTTTTAGTTAAAAAAATAAATAAAACACATACAAATAACTAAACTATATATTTTTTTTAGTTTGGACTATAAAAATTACCTCTAAAACTTATACATCAACTAGGGGTGTGCAAGTACTCGAATCTTCGAGTTTTCGGCCGAGTATTTTAATAGTCGAACTTGACTTGATGTTTTGAAAACTACTCGAAAGTTTGAGCGAGTATTTCCCACCAATTTCCGGACAATCGCCAACGATTACGACCGGCCAAAACGCGTAGTAACGGCCGCAAAAGGCAATCGCATCACATAAAATCGGCTGAAAATGATGACCGAGAACGATTGCGACAAATTTGCCTCTGACAAGATACCAGAAACACAACCTTCCAGGTCCAAAGTTTGCAATTCTCTACTGTACAATGTACCATATCAATTCCACTCTGTCTAACTATAAAATCAGCCAGAAGGATAATAATATGGAGTTTCTATACCAACTAGCGAAACAACCTAGACAAAAATCTTGCTTGTATTAGAAGTTGGAGAGAGCATATGATTTTTAGGATGAACTTTGATATATAAATTATGGCTACATGAAGCATTGTAATAAGGCCTAGACCTATCTACCCTTTAATTTATGTCTTCGTTGTCTATTTACTTAATAGCTCATTAGTGATTGGCTAGTAACCCATGTGTACGGATAGATGTTTTAATAACGACGATATTACTGTGTAACATTTTGCAAGTGGCTAAGAAAAGGGTAGGCCTATTGGTTTAACACCATTGTACTGAAAATTAATTAACATCATTGTAGATGTTAATTTTTAAGAAGGGTCTAAGTTAATTAAAAGTTAAATTAAATACAACAAATTTTTAAGATGAAACGCAAATCTTATTTCTTTGTAAAATACGGAACATTTCTGTGAAAAAAGCATAGTCTCGAAAAAATTAAAAAACTCAACTATTGTTTTAAAACAAATGAACATTATTATCTGAGGTAAACACTTTAACTAATGCATGTTACAATTCTGTTCCATTCTTGTTATACATTATTTTGTAATCACAGTTAGTTACTGTTCATATTAACCAATATTTTTGTCCCTTATCAGCATTGCAATTTTTATTAGAGATTTTACTGTATGTAATACATTGACCTATCACTTTTGTTATACCTCACTAGATAAAAATAACAAAACTAATTGAAGCTTCCTCAGATCTTCTTAGAGGATATGAGGGTGTTAATCATCAGTTTGATCAAAAAATTGTCTCATCACAGAAAGTTTCAATGTGAAGTAAGCTAATCAGTAAGGGGCAATTTTCTCTGTCCAGTTATATTGTACAATTGTTTTACGTCATGGGATCAAAATATTTCCTTAATTATTTTACAATTCAACCAATACATCAAATAGAATTGCAGTGATACAAGAAATGTATTTCAAAAGTAAAATATATTAAACCACATTCAGTACGTATTGATATAATCATGGAATCTCAGTTGAAACACAGACATAAGATAACATCATTATGTGGTGACATTGTTATTTTTCAGAACCTTTAACACTTTCATTACAGCTGAAACAAAATTGAGGACCTTTTTGACATATTTTTTATAAATTGTACAAGCTTTAAGACAAGATCACAAAGAAATAAAAATATGGAGCAAAATAATAATTTTTAAATAATATTTAAAAAAAACACTAACAGCACTCATATTAAATTTATTACAAAAATGAACAAATAGAAAATTTAAATATAAACTTGATTAATACAATAATGTAATATGTTGAACTTTCACATTCTTAGACCTCACTAAACTTTGTATAAAAAATAACAAAAATGAACTGGTGCTTTCTCAGATCTTCTTAGAGGATATGAGGGTGTTAATCATCAGTTGTTCAGACAATGTTGTCATCACAGAAAGCATCAATGTGAAATAGGTAGGGGTGTGCGAGTAGTGATTTTAAAAATCGAGTAGTGCCAGCTATTTTTGAGTTTCGAGTATTTTCGAGTGAGTTTTGGCCATCAGCTGGTAGTTTCAAATAGTGTATGGGATTTGGATACCATTCCAGATTTGATAATCTAAACTTAAAACCAACTAATTCATGAGTAGCAATACAAACTTTTGGCCAGCACAGTCAAACTGGATTAAGTATTGACAAACAAAACACGGTTTGGCACTCGTTTCCGGCTGATAAAATAAGGTCCAGTTGTCATTTAGCCAATACTGCCTGGTCTGAACATCGCTTAATCAAAATTTGATGAGAAAATCATAAGTTATGGATGATATAGTAAGTGGCCCGGTCGCCACTTTTGCCGATATTATGTGTACCGTTGTAATTTACGTGATCCAGTTTTCATTTTTGCCTGATATTATTTTTTCTGTCGTCATCTACGGCTTAAGTTACGCAGTCCGGTTCTCATTTTCGGCCGATTTTATGTGATGCAATCAGCTTTTACGGACGTTACTACAAGATTTTGGATGTTCGGAAATCGGCGGGAAATACTCGCTCAAACTTTTGTGTACTTAAACATTTCTGAGTCAAGTTCAAGTATTGAAATACTCGGCCGAAAACTTGGAAGTTTCGAGTACTCGCACACTACTTACAAAAATTAACGTCATCACTCTATACAAAAATTTGGGATGATTTTTGTTTTAATAAAATATTTTTCATTAATATAACCCTAGAAATAGACCTATTACACAAACATGATCAAATGATCGAGAGCTTTAATAACGTCTAGAGAATCAAGTAATGAAAAAGTCAATAAAATGTCTACATCTCTAGTTAAAACTCAAGAAAATGTCTACATCTCTAGTTTTTTAAAGAAGTTAACAACTTGAAATTGTTAGTTAAAGAAGATCACAATATTTGGGGATTCGGCAGAATGAATTTTAATATTTTTAATATTTGGTGATTTGACACACATCTGATTTTGGGATTTTTCAAACAAACCATATTTCAGAGCGATGGGATTCAGTCATCTGGCATCACAACCTTACCTAAAAGTGGTATAAAATTCATATAACTGTGTGTGTGTGTGTGTTTTTTTTATTGAGTTATACATCTGGGTGTAGTATGATATGCATGTTGAAAGAAGTTGAATTTTCCTCTGTCAAGGATGACACAAAAACCCTTCCAGGGGTCCCAAGTCTCTATTGTAGGCTACAATACAATGTCCCATATCAATTCCACTCTGTCTAACTATAAAATCAGCCAGAAGGATAATAATATGGAGTTTCTATACCAACTTGCGAAACAACCAAGACTAAAATCTTGCTTGCAAATTAAAGTTGGCGTGAGCGAATGATTTTCAGGATTGAACTTTGATGTATAATTATGGCTACTGGTAGCCTTGTAATATGCCTTTCCAACCTTTAATTCCTTTCAATTGTTTTTTGTAATTTTACTTTTAATTGTACTTTATATACAACTAGCTGTTACCCGTACTTGATAATAACATAAATAGGCCCGTACCCCAAAAATGTCGGTTACCACGTCTGTGCTTAGCAGGGCAAGTTAGCTACACAAGAAATAAATCAAAGTTGAGTGTAATTGAAATAGTATAATTTTGTTTATGGTGGTAAGCGGTTTTTGGTGGATGACAACCATTCAAAGTAAATAAACGGTATCAGGAAACTGACACATACTTTCTCCCTTTTAGCCCAACTTTAATGAATAAATTACTTTTTATTTACTAAATATAGAATACAAAGCACGTTCGAATGTACAGAAAATATTGTAAACATGTTGTTTTAAAAAACATCCACCCAAATTCCTGCTTTGGAGGCACTACAGGATCCATTGCTACACTCGTGGTTTTAAGAGGGGAAATGCCCCCTATTCCCCCCCCCCCAGGAATATTAAGGGGCAACATATTTTGAATTAACTCTGTTGGTCAATGCTAAATTGACAAGCATATCAAGTTTGAATGAAATTGATCAGTAAATAAGAGAGAAATAGTAATTTTTTTGATTCCCCATAAGAATAACATTGGACAACGTACTGCGTTTACCGCTAAATGAAAATTTCAATTTTCTCCGAAACCAACAATCGTAGAATAGTAATTCAAAATACTAAATTATTTAGTTTTTTGAGCTCTTTTTAATGGTGAATAGTAATATTTTTTTATATTTATGTATTTTTATGAAAAATCCCAAAAACTGAATTTTTGATGTTTTAAGTCCTGTAATTTCTGAACCCGAATTTTTACAGGAATGCGGGTGGTGTCATTTTGTTGGAAAACTAAAGTTCTACAAACGACTAAAGTTTAATCAAAATCGTTAGAGCCGTTTTTGAGAAATTTGGATTTTTCATGTTTTTTGGCGGTTTTTGGGGGATAATTACCCTTAAAAATCAAAAATTCAAAAAAATGAAAAAAACGCCTGGAGATATCGTGGATAGGGGTGTGCGATGCATCGAAAAGCATTGAAATTTCGATTCGATTCGATTCGATGCATCGAATCGTCGATTCGATGCGGAAGTAATCGAAAGAGCGATGCATCGAAAGTGTTCGATGCTATCCTAATCGGCAAAGTTCGTACCGGCTGTCTCACAGTCGTAGAAATAAATAAATAAAGTGTATTCTAATGTTTGCGTTTTAATTTAATCCCTATTTTCCAGATGTATCCTTTAAGATATGTTTTAGATATAGCAGCTAGCACATAACACAGTTTATAACGTGGTTTGATTTAAAACAAATCGGCAGCAGACGATTAAATGACGACGATGACGCAACGACAGCTGCAAAGTAGTGATATGAGAATCGAATAGTATTCGAATACAGCCCAAGTATTCATGTATTCGAATACTTCAATATTGTATTCGAATTCGAATTCACTTGAAAGTTGGCACAAAGTATTCACTTTACGAAAAAAATCATTAGGACTCATTTATGTTAAAATTGCTGTAAATTGCATTTAATTTAATTTAGTTCATTAAATCTGGATAAATAACTACTAAACTCTAATTATAAGAACAGTTTCTGTTGCCAGCAAATGAGGGTGGTTTCGTTTCAAGTGCATCGTCATGTTGCTCGTGTTGCTATGGTATTTAAATTTTTTCTTGCAACTTTTACACATCACAAACTCTATCAACTTGATTAAAATGTTCCGACACAGGAGACCTTTTGGGAGGCATATTGCACAGTTAATCACAAAAGGCTACCAATAGTTAATTAAAATAATAAAATTGAAATACAATAACTATATCACATAAACTTTCACTAATGAGTAGGCCTACACAAAAAACTAAACTGTTTTGCACAAAAAACTAGATGCAATACCGCGATCACCGCAGCCGTCCGCGGACTATTTTGACATTTGAAAACAAACAACAGGGTGCGGGGAAGGGTGGGGAAGACAAGTCTAGACATGAATTCCAAGAATCCGCCGCGCCGTTCCGCCACCGCCAGTTATCCAGCCGGCCGGCGCAGCGTTTAGTACCGGAAGTATTCGAGTTCAAGTATCCGAATACGTATTCGAATACAGGGGTGTATTCGATTCGGCAGTATTCGATTCATTAAAGTATTCGATTCTCCCATCACTACTGCAAAGCAGTAATGGTAATCACATCTCTTCGGAAAAGTAGTTCCACTATTACGTTGTTAAAACATTAATTTGTTGGGGATTTTATAATTGAAGGAGAGTTATTTTTTCAGAAACTAAGATTGATAACCGGTTGTAACACTTTCGATATAATTGAAGTTAATATTAAGTTTGATATTCCTACGCGTTAAACAATGGCGGACCACGGAGGAATATTTTTGATTTAGAAGTCTTTATTACGCACTGATGTTACCTGATACGATATTCAGTGTTGCCAGATGTACGATATTTGTACCATAAGTCCTCTTATGATATCGTTAATTGCACCAAATATAGGCCTACTATTGTTGTTTACTATTAAATACTAGTTTAAATTAGTATTTTCGTAGTTTTTTAATACGTAAAATTGTGATAGTGAGTTATTTGAATAAAGTTTTAGGGTGGGTACAATAGTATTGTGTCAAAATACGGTGGTTTTACTGGCATGGTAGTAGTGTTTCCACTTGAGGGATTTTTATCCCATATATGGGATATTTTGGAAATCGGCTTTACGTCTGCTAGTTTGCTTACGACCTTACGACCAGACCACCTTAGCAGAGCACTTCTAATCTAGTGGATTTTCTTGTCGCACTGGCAGTTGCGGGGTTTTCAAATTGCCACGTTGTTTGTATAAATATATATGTTGTATGTTTTTGTATAAATACTTACAAGATTTATACAAAACATCCAAATAGCAAAAGCTGTTATACTTTAATATTGTTTGGTTATTATATGAATATTTCACCACTAGTCGTGCTTAATCAAATTTCCTCAATAAAGATAAAACCTCAGTATCAAGTATTTGAAATTATTTTTCTTGTCATGGTTTGGTCTAATTTTTATTTAGTTAGTCAACAAACGTCAACAGTTCATGGTTATTTCAGGATATTAAGGTTATGAGGAAATAAAATCAGAAAATTATAACTAGACTTTGGCCAAGAAGGTAGATTACCCATGTTGGTAATAAACATTGGTGTATAGGCTGAGTTTAAATCACTGAAACATGTCGCATTGAATCGAATCGAATTGCATCGATTCGAATCGAAATTCTTTGAATCGCATCGTTGCATCGAATCGACATAAAATCGCTGCATCGCACAACCCTAATCGTGGATTAGTACCTACATACCAAATTTCATCAAAATCGGCCCATTGGTTAGGGCTCTAGCTCTGTACACATCCACACAGACACACACACACACACACACACACACACACACACACACACACACACACACACACACACACACGCGGACACACACACACACACACACAGACAGACATCACGTAAAAACCACTTTTTTGGATTCAGGGAGCACCAAAACGAATATTTCCACTAACAACTCAAATTCGAAAATTTTTACGAAAACAATACTTTCTCCATATACTATGTATAGAGGGAGAAAGTAAAAATTCAAAGCTATTTAAAAAGTCCTGGAGATGACCTTGGAAGTGTACCTACATAACAAAACTGATAAAAATCGGGGCCATTGTGTTGTCTCTAGGTCTCTACGCATCCATACAGACACTTGGTGCCTTTTCCTCCAATGAATCTAAAATTCATTGGAAATATTGCAGAATATGATCAGAAACACAGACCAATAGTGGAAATCATTATAACTCATAAGTCTAACATGTAATCAATTCATCACTTCAAATTCTGCTAGACCAATAAGCGGTTTTTGGGGATGATTACCCTTCAATATTAACCTTTTTACTGCTGACCATTTTTTTAATGACGTCACAAAAAATGCAAGACCACTATTAATATATACTTTCCAAGACTGCCAGGTTCAATAACAGCGAATTTCACGCTCACATTAAAATTTTTTTTAACTTTTTTATCTTTAATCAGAAATTTATAATTTAGGTCTTGTTTTATTTGTATTGAGTTGTTTTTTTTTCAAATAAAATATATATTTTGGTGTATGTTATAGTTTTTTAGTTTAAAAAATAAATAAAAAATATAGAAATAACTAAAATATATATTTTTTTTAGTTTGGACTATAAAAATTACCTCTAAAACTTATACCTCAACTAGGGGTGTGCGAGTACTCGAATCTTCGAGTTTTCGGCCGAGTATTTTAATACTCGAACTCGACTCGATGTTTTGAAAACTACTCGAAAGTTTGAGCGAGTATTTCCCACCAATTTCCGGACGATCGCTAACGTTTACGACCGGCCAAAACGCGTAGTAATGGCCGCAAAAGGCAATCGCATCACGTAAAATCGGCTGAAAATGACGACCGCGAACGATTGTGACCGGCCAAAACGCGTAGTAACGGCCCCAAATGGCAATCGTATCACGTAAAATCGCCCGAAAATGACGACCGCGAACGATTGCGACTGGCCAAAACGCGAAGTAACGGCCGCGAAAGGCGATCACATCACGTAAAATCGGCCAAAAATGATGATCGGACCACATAATTTTGGCCGTGACTAACGATTTCGTCATTCAACATTGATTATAAGCGATGTCTGGACCAGGTGAAATTGGCCAAATGACAACCGGGCCCGGTTTTATCGGCCGGAAACGAATGTCAAACCGTGTTTTGTTTGTCAATACGTAATCCAATTTGATTGTACTGGCCAATACGTTGTATTGCTACTCTTGTCTTAATTAGAAAACATGTTTAGATTATCAAATCTAGGGTGGTATCCCAATCCCATTACACTATTTTAAACTACCAACTGATGGCAAATACTCGAAACTCAAAAATAATTGGCACTACTCGACTCGACTAAAAAGATCACTACTCACCCCCCAACCCCCCAAACCCCTAACCTCAACCAATTTTAGACATATGTTGTAAACAGTCATTAGGATACTATTACCAAATTTTCATACTATTACCTTGATAAATGCAAGAATTCTGATTTTTTTTTCAAAATTGAACATAGTTGCATATACAATTGACACTATCAGTTTTTACATAAAAACATGTACATTTGGCTTCTAAACTGCAAAGTGTTGTAAGGCACATCAAATAACACTAAAAACAGACTAAAATAATGAAACTAACATTGACAAAAATATTTACAATAGAGAAAATTTCACAAAAAACCCCTTTCAATACCTGTACTCACTGAAACTGGTAGGGTGAACACCTATTTACAATGGTATTTTCACTTACTGGCGAACTACTCCGCTTGTCCATTTTCGTAATGACATCAAAAACTTTACTCTCTAAACCACGGTGAAATCAATGAGTCTAACTTTATAGGTTATACAAGTCACAGAGTATAAATTGTACTTTACTATGTTCCTCATAGTCTTGACAACGAGTATCTCAAGTTTCATGGCATTTGGTAAACATCCAAGGTCAATAAGTTAAAAATATTAGATGTGCTTTATTGCGCACGTCAGCAATTCTCGTACAATTAATGACGTGCGCATATGCGCACCTCGGCATTTTTCGCACGATTCTCGGACAGTAAAAGGGTTAAAAAAAACCTGGAGATACCTTGTAATTGTACCTACAAACCAAAATTGATCAAAATCATTGGTGTTGTCTCTACACATCCATATACAGAGAGGCATCTCCACAAAACCAGTTTTTGAGTTCAGAGAGCACCAAAACAAATATTTCCACCAATAACTCAAATAACAAATGTTGATGAAAACAATACTCACTCAATATATTCCATGTAATAGGGTATGTGAAAATATGTCCCCTAACAAATTATCTAAAATCGTTGAGTAATGGTTAATTTTAAATATCAAAAGAATACCAAGCGATTTCACCGAGCAGAATTTCAATTATCACAGTTAGTTCATCCACAAATAATTGTGAATTTTGAATATTCTGGAACTTTGATTCATCGATTATTATTTGTTATTTCGTCACTTTGCTCATAGATATGGCTAGGTATTTTTATGCTCTAAAAAATTAACCATAAATAACAATATCGGATAATATGGTGAGGAGAAACGGGTTTTGAAAGTTAAAATTGGCCTTCTGGGGGAAGCAGGTAGAAACGCGAAAAGTTTCAAGACTGGAGCACACTTGTAACAAGAGGTTTTGCAAAATCCAAACTAAAAACATTTCTAATAAGTGTCACAATGTGTCTCCGAAAAAAAATTAATAGAACTCTTGAATATTTCACTAGACTCTGGCCTAACGACTGCAAGGTTGACTTACCGATCATGACAGCTCTGCCCTTGGGATCAATGGCTAGGTACTGGCCCGGCACTATCCGGCGACACCCGGACTTGCCGAACGTCTCTTGATGAACCTTCTCCAGGACGTTCTTGCTAGGCAGATACTCCAGGATGACTATCCTCCCCGAGTCCGAGCCTACTACTATGTAGTCTGCAACAAAAACCAAAGAAAATTACTCGTTACAGTACAAGTTGGGTTCTTTTCCTAATTACACCGTAAATTGTATTAATATTAATCCGTTGCAGAATTTTATCAGAAACACGGACCAATAATATAAATCATCGAAACTCATAAGTCTAACATGTAAATTCATCATATAAAATTCTGCGTGATATGTACACTAAGGGGCCGTGCATATATTACATCACGCCTCCCCAGGGGGGGAGGGGGTGTGGCATCATGACAGACCGTGACACAGGTGAGGGGGGGTTTAAGGGCTGCGTGACGCGTCACGATTAATGGAGTTAAAGCTTGCCAAACCGTCGGTTAGTGGTGAAATACCATACCCCACAATCCAATACTTAATAATACTCAAGTACGTGACGTGACAGGGGGGAGGGGGGTGTAATGAGCAGCATGACAGAGCGTGACACGGGGGGGGGGTCAAAAAGGGCTGAATATAGCATGACGTAATTTATGCATGGCCCCTAACTACAAAACACAGCACAGGCCTATCACAAGAAGTAGGTTACCAAAATGTACTATGTGTACGGTATGTATAGACGTAACTGAAACATTTTTTAATGTTAAAGTATACTTTAACATGTTTGCAGCATGTTTTAAAAAAATAGATAATATGCTAATCATCAGTTAAGACACCATCCATTCTATAGGTGATGCATAGGTTGATTCCAGAAGACCGATAAATCAACTATGATTGACGCAAACCTGCATCTTAATTAAAACAAATAATACATTTTATTGACTTGGTAATTGTTTGGCAAATAACAGGGATGTTATTCAACAATGTTTTATCATTTATTATGTCAGGTTAGGGAAAATAACAGTTGGTTTTAGAAGTGTTGGCCTGGGGGTAAGTTTAATTTACTGTCTCTGAGCAAAGTCTGTTTTAACAGATCAGTCAGTTAGAAGCAATTTAAAGTCAACTATAAATGATGATTGATAGCAAGCAAATTGACAAGGAGTGCAGTTCTTAAATAAATTATTCCTTAAACAAAACTGTAGTAGGCATAAAATAACCAGGAGATAAACACAATATGAAATCTCCAACGATGCTATCCTACATTACTGTAGCACTGCTACGACCAACATGTCACGACGACATGTTGGAGATACCCGAGTGCAGATAACAATAGGAAGTCAAGAAAATGTATTCATTTGACTTTCCCATGGTCCAAAAACATCGTCTTAGGTTTCTCTATTGTTTCCTAAATTCCAAAAGAGAGCATTAACACTAGGCAATTGTGTGGTGAATTGAAAGCAATGCTAATATGCCTATATTTAAAACATATATGCTGATAGGCTTGTAAAAAAAACACAACAGTACAAAAGCGATCATAAAGCAAAACTTTAAGCCAAGTTTCACAACCATGTCAATTTCTAGAATTTAAAATCGCTTCAACTCAAATTTTCTTCCAGTCAATGCCATTGGTATCACAAGCATAACATTCTGGAAGCTCTATTGCAACTCAGATCTAAAATATACAACTTGCTTTGAATATCGCTTAATATTTATGTAGCCTAATAGGCTATTACAATAAAAACCCATAGGACTACTCATGGCAATTGGGTTGTTATGCAAATAAACTGTCTTACTGCCCAACACAAGCTGCATCATTAACCCAGGAGACAAATTGCCTCGTCTAAATGCTCCCTACCATCTTAATAGTTGCTTGACCCACCTTTATTGCCACCAGTGAGCCGGAAGGCCATCAGGGACCTGACAATGCCAAATATCTCGACAGTGAGCAGGGTGTGCACCTTACCGGTGTTTGGGTCTGGGCGCAGCAGCTCCAGGATCTTTCCCCGAGACACCAGCACCTCCTGGGTCTGAACACGTCATGAGTCATCATTAGTGATGTAAAATACCCGGGTATTTCAAACTTGGGGTGAATACAGATAAATAATGTAAATACCCGAATTTCATTAATATCCGGATATTTTGGGTGTTTATGATTTTTTACTTAAAAACGCCGATGTAATTCATATTTACCCTTAGTACCCTTGTTATTACCAACGTAGGCTAGATAAGATTTGAGGAACATTTTATTGATTACATTTATTAATTATTTTACTAATAGATAAATAGGCCCTAATAATTATTTTGTTTATTTACATGGCAACTTTTATAAATAGCCGTATTAAGCGTATAAATCATTCCACCACGAAACTAAGAACAAACTGGTTAAATAATGACATGGCTACTCTAGAATCATTAGGCACTTGGAGGGTTAGCTGAAAATCTCTTTTAGTTACATAATATATTGCAACAGCATAACAAAATTATTCCTAAGTCAATCAATTGGCATGTTATTTATTTAATACCATCAGCCTATCTCTTATAGCCTAAAAAAATCACTCAACAAAAACATGTCTAACTGTAAGCCCCTACTTGCTTTACTCAAAAAATATCAACACAAATGGGTAGGCCTAAAAATGTACTTGAGCCAGGATCATAAATTTGTCAAGAATTATTTTTTTTATGTGGAGAACCAACTTAAACAGCTAATGCAGGAGTTAGCTTATGTTACTTTAATGAAGAATCATGAAACACATGATAAATTCACCTAACTAAACAGCCACAATGCGCTATTATTACAGGATAGGTCGCTATAATGCACGAGTACAGTGGCGGCCCTAGAAATTGCGGGGCCCTCTTTTTACCTCAAACAAACTTAATTTATATTGTTTAGCATACCGTTGTGAAGTATTAAAGTAAAGCACGTGTTTCCTCAATTCTGTGGTTAAAGACTAAATGCTCATTAGAACAAATGTGGTACATTCTACAGTGAAAGTTGGGTAACCTGTACCCAAAAGATCTACTTTGGAGCAGTGATGGACAATGGGCATAACCCTAATGGCGTACCTAATGATTTGCAGAAGCCTAAAAGTTTCCTGCCACACACGAAAATGGGCAAAATGTTTTATTTCATTCAGTTCAGTATTTTTTTTTTGTGCAACGCGGAACAAACTTGGTTCATAAACAAACAGACAAACAAAATTTTAATATCTCCGCTGTATACAACATTTCATTGTTCAAAGCTATGTAGAAACAAAACTTATTTCATTTAGGCCTATAAGTTAGATAAATACATTCCTTACTTGTAACAACTGGTATTGCTAATAACCTGTCTATAATGTATTAACAGCTGCAATTCAGATACAATTATTCTCCATGTTAATCTTATGGGGAAAAAACTAACTTTGAGGGCAACCCGTACCCTTGAGAATATAAATATTGAAAACTTAAAACCTTATTCCAAAACTACGAACTAAGACGAATTTCTTGACACTTCAAACATTAAAATTGGTCAAGAAATAAGGGAGGAGTTGCGTTTGCAAAAAACTGCTTCACGTATTATAAGGATTTATTATTATTTGTAAGTATACAAAAATTAAAGACTGAAGTTTATGTAAAAGTATTTACAAGATTAATCCAATAAAACACCCAGCACAAACGGCGACATAACTAGTGATGTGGGCCGGGTAAATACTCAGTGGGTAGGTAAATAAAAAAGGGTAACTACCCGGGTACTTAACCCAAGCCCCGGGTACATACACAAAACGTGGGTATTTATGATTTTTATACCATTTAGGTGATTTTTACTACATTCATTGAAATTCCCATGCTGTAAAGTTTATAAAATGATCATAACAACTTTTTTGAAGAGTATAACATGTTTACCACAAACATTTAACTTCTGAACAAGATTGAGATAAATACCCAGAACTGGGTATTTACTACTTTGATGGTATTTCGGAGTGTTTAATAAATTTAAAATGTTGGAGGAAAAGAATTTAAATTAAATTACATTGTAATTTTGTTCCGTATTTGCCCAGTTGTAAAATTACATATTTTTTATGTGCATAGAATGTCTCGTATTTAACAAGTTTCTTCATAATTTGGCAGTGGTGTGGTTTGTACAGCTTGACAGGTATTTTTACAAAAATGTCCATGTTCTTATATATTTATTGGTAAAATAAAATAATTAATAAATGTAGTCAATAAAATATCATCAAACGTTATACATTGATAATAAAAAGGTTAGAAAGGGATATACATTGGCATTTTTATGTAAAATATCATAAATACTCAAAATACCCGGGTATTTATGAATTTTGGGTATTCACGCCGAGTTTTAAATACCCGGGTATTTTACATCACTAGACATAACCTATCGTGTGAGGGAAACAAATAGCTAACAGACTGCAGCATGTGACGATGTGACAGAAGAGAGACAGAGACGCAACGGACGCTGCAGTCGACCATGTTGCCAACACCGACGCAATAATTATCCCCAAGATAAAATTTATGTCCGTCAACCGTGTTCGAATAAACAAAACTGTGAATTGCTTATGCAGGATCAAAGTTTTACTGTTTATTTATGATTTTATATCCAGGTTTTCCGATTGCTAAACTGGCGTTATTACATTTTCCAAGCCGTTGTTCACAGCTCCGCGGGGCCCCTGAAAAGCGTGAGGCCCCAGGCGCCGCCTGGTTTGCCTTTATGTAGGGCTGCATCTGCACAAGTACCACAAAATATACCAGTAACCTCAGGTGTAGCAGGTAGGGAGGATGAGTTGAGGCAGGTTCTGACTACTGGTGCAAACTAAGATTCAAATCGCAATGAGGGCTCAATCCAGGGGTTAAAAAGTATTCTTGTCTGATTTCACGAGAGATCTTCTAAAATTGTAAGCTAAGCAATATTTTTTTAATTATAAATTAAAGGTGAAATAAACTTAAAAATCAATAAAATAGATTTTTTCAGTAGTCGTAAAAACTACAATTTCTTTGTGCACATTTCGCATCAGACATCAAACTATACATTTAAACAGGTCAATAATTGAAAACCATGGGCTACAAATTGTAATGTTATCACTACTCTTAAACGTCTAAATTACCTTGCTGCCAGAGAAGTTGCCATGGACAGCATGGGTGATCCCAGTGGCTCTCTGAAGAGTCAAGTTGTACAGGTACATGTTGGCTTTTCAACCTGAATAAAAAAAAACAGAGGATGATGAGCACGCAATTACATCTATGAAACCAGAAATATAGTAGGGATGAGTCGAATCTCGATTCCACCGATTCTCAGGCTTGGAATAGGAATCTAGAATCGATGCAAAAAGTTGATTCCGATTCCAGGCCTTCTATACTCGCGCCGTTTACCCAGATTTATGCCCGAAATACCAGAAAATTAGAGTTGAGTAGTTGAAATTGCAAAGCTAGTTTGGAGGCTGGCATTGGGTACAGCAAATGAAGTTGTCATTACATAGGGTAAGTCTTTTGGCTGTCCATTATGACAAACTATCCTTTCACCTTTGGTCCCTCCATTTGAAGCACCTTTGGTCCCCAACCTGAGAATGAATGGTCCCTGTCTGTTGTACTAGGATACCCTGTCAGTTGAGTTGGCCAGTTGGAGGGCAGAATGTGGGTCCCCTGTTTGAGCCTCGTCCCAGCTGTCACATCGGCCCTCTGAAAGGTCAATTTGGCTGCTGTCCCTTCCCACCCTTTTCTTTCCTGCTATTTCCGATCCTTCTGGTAACCTGCGCAATATTCCCGCTTGTGGAAGACGTGCCTAGCAGCTTTGCTGGGATTTCCTAATCCAGCAAGTTTCAAAGAATGAATTAATGAACTGCAGATTTATGCCGCTGACCTCAAAAATTTGAGTCGAGTAGTTGAAAATATTATAGCCTTTTACCCAGATTTACGCTGCTAATTTTTAACAAAATGACTGAAATAAAGAAAAATAAGCCTAAAATCTATTTTTGGATGATATGAAAGGAGACAATGACAGGCGAGTTATTTATGGAAAAGTTTACCTGTGAAGTAAGACAAGTAAGAGAGGGGCACGGGGAGTGATTGGGTCGAGAGCGAAAAATATGACCTTAGAGATAAGGATGGAAGACGGGACGGTAGGGGAGGGTTGGGGTCCGGTTGAAAGCAATACATCAGTCGGCTGAGCAACATTATTTCTTAGAGTCATTATCTTACAACCACGTTTTCCCCCATGAATTATGAATTAAATTAAGTGGAACGGTTTTTGTTTTTCCAAATTACTACAGTATACTAGTGAAATTAACATTAAATTATATTTAATTTGATAATTAATTACAAAAAGCTGCTCAACAAAATTACAGTGTATTATAAAACATTGATCTACAACCATTAAAAATTAATTGTAAAAAATTGCTTTCTAACTTTGATACAAAATTCAAACCCCTAAATTTTACATTAACATTACAAATGTATTTTTTTTCGGTAAAGAATAGTTAACATACAAAGTGATTCTTTTATAACACAAGAAAACCAATTTCAAAAAATATCATGGGAAATATATGTAACAAAACAAACAATTATATGAAAAATAAACATGCAATTCAACTTAGTTTTTTTTTATATTTATTTTTGTAAGTTTATTTTATTTTGTTAATGAAAAATAATCACCAACCGTTTCAATTTATTACATAAAAGTCAATTACTACTTTTTAAAAACATTATTTTGCTATTTCATCTATTATTAGGAATCGATGGAATCGGAATCAGTGTTTAAGAATCGGAACCAGAATCGGAAAAAAAATTGGATTTGACTCATCCCTAAAATATAGTAAACTGAGTTCTGTATATCGAGCATTCAAATTGCCATCTTAAGAACTTCAAATCTCTTTTAGTTCGTAGCTAATAAGTATATATAATTCAGAACACAATCACATACCCTGTCCGTACTCACTGAACATATATTTTAAACAAGTTGTCCACAATCTTCAAAATTGTTGAATACGACATGCTTAAAAATAGCAATTACTAATTTATCAGTTTTGACAAATTATTTTAATATTGTAGACAACAATATTTCTCTGAACACTTTTTTTTTAACTTAAGTTATTTTTACTGATCTATGTAACTCAACCCATTGGCTTAAAATGACAAACTGATGCTGTCATTAACTTTTAATTTTTAAACGAATGAATTGGAATGGACAAAATGATGTTTTTAAAAAGATTAATGGCGTATTGTAAATAAAATATTGTTTTCTTTCAGCTTAGAGTTGCACTGGCACGCAGTAGACATAAAAAGTAGCAAAATCAGTATTGACCATGTGCAACTGACAGAATCAACCGATCCCGTCAACTTTCAAGCAAACCTGCCACCGTTTATTTTACTTGGGCCCTCCCACCAATGTTATCACAGACCAGTTAACTCAATGAGAGTTGCACGACTGGTCAGTTTTGTTAGTGTGCGGGAATCGAACCCATGAACATCGTATCACCACCTGGCCAAGGTGTTTACACGACGTAGCCAACTCAGTTAACACGACCAAAGGCCTAGCGGCAATAATAAGCTTATCAGTCAGTCCGCACCCTTAGCGGATAGAACTGTAGACGCCCGCAGTCATTAGTTACATATTTTGCTACTAGAGTGCAGCACCAATGAAATCCCGTTATAGGCGAATAGAATAAAATTACTACCTTAATGTATTAACTACCATACCAATTTGCTTTAAATGTTTTAACAGGCAGACAAAAAAAAACTGGTATCCAAAAACTGATATAGGTATACTTTTTCCCATTCAAAAAACTCTCCCTAGTATTATTTTAATATTTGAGTCAAAACAATCATCTTCGTCTTCCCACGTATAGTCCATTCTATACCAGCAGCTAATTAGATTATATAACAAATTACCAATAAACATTTACAATGAAACTCCCAAAAGATTATTACGGTATGGCATTTTGTAATATATGAAGTCACAATAATCACTAACATCATAATTTTAACTCCCCCCCAAATACTCAAATTACGCCGTTTGTTATTATTAGGAACTATTTTTAATTAAAACCGTGACACATACTCATATGGTAAATGCTCTTTCCAAAATTAGCGCTATAGTACAGGGTATCTAATAAGGTCCTAAAAGTTTCGAAGAGCAAGACTAGCAAAAATCCCTAAAATTATCACAGGACCAACATGTAAGCTAGTTGTGTTCTTTAAAAAATCAGTTAAGCCATATAGGTACTGAATATTTATTTTTATTTTGAAACATTATTAGAGGTCTAAGTGGTGTTTATGACTAAAAAGTAGATTAAATAGGACATTTTAAGCTATGCAAATTAAGAAAATAAATCAGCTATTTAATTTTAGACCTAAAAATTAATTTCTATGCATTCTACCCTTAACAGAAAAGTAGTTTACTATGACCTGTATGTTTAATTATAATGTGAAAACTTCGAAGGACCCTTGGTTTCATAAGTGCCTAGGAAATTTGTCCTAAAATAAGACTTATCCTACTAAACACCACAGTGGAACGTGGATATTTCGAGCTTGTAAAATTCAAATTTTAAAATGTGATCCCTAGCATTTTCTATATACACAATATTAAAAAACTTTATATTTTTAATAATTCAAACTTTTGTATTTCTAGTCTGGATAAACAATTGTCATAATACAGAGTTATCAAAACTAGGAATGCCCAAAAACAGGTGTTGCACAGTTAGCTTGAGGCCTAATTCTCAGATCTTCACCCCACACAGTGGTTTGCAGTTGTAACTGGAACTATTTAGTTCCAATACTCAGGGAGTGAAAACAGTTTCAACCAACAAGGTTCCGTTCCAAGTGAAAAAGAATTCAGCTAGCTACAGCTGTTGTTAGCACTGCAACGATTCGTTCTAAAAAAAGCTGTAGTGCCTGGCAGGTTAAACTAGTTGCAGCTGTTTTGCACAAGTAACAGCTTGGCACATCTCCAGTTCCGCTGTATATGGAAGGTAGGAGCAGCACGTTGACGCCCGTTGGTACATTGGTTGATGATGGAAAAATTATGACAATACGTTGCCAGAAAATAATTTATTTTTATCTAGCCTATTTTCACAGTTGACAAGACTCAAGAAAACAACAATTTTTTCCCTTTGATTTGTGTTAAGGGTGAAATGACAAAATAGAAATAAAATAAGGACCAAAAGTAAAAAGCAGGACCAGCGAGACAAGACAGTCTATGTTGTCTCCAAAATACCTTTTTTGCACCAGCAAAATATAATCAGTTTTGCTAAATCACTACAGGCCTGATTCATAAATTAACCACCATGTTAGTCAACTTAGTAATAGTCAACCAACTGCAGCTTAAATTGAAACTGGTTACTAAAAACAAGGAACCCTTACCGGTAATCTATTTTATAAAAAGTTCTCAATTTATATAATTAATTACCGTATGTTGATAAGCATACTTGCAACTTTTCAAGTAAGAAATTATGGATCCTAAAATCTAGCACTTAAGTCTACTTCTTTCAGACATTTAACACAAACTTAGGCCTGATTAACACGTTCGCTGCGGCCCACCAATGGTGGGCGTGCGCCGAATGTGGCAGCGAACCAGATTGGCACAGACGAATTCAATTATTTCGGTCTGACGAATCACAAAACAGCGGTGCAGTTATGTGCTGCGTTTCCACGAGACTGGACGTAGTTCGCTGAAACACCCACAGGTAGCAGCACTGCCTGGGTACTAGCCATTTCCCTTGTAATGTCAATTAAACGGAGAATATCCCAGAAATATGGGGCAAAAACTGGTTTCTTGTCCCGTATGAACGAGAATTTTACGGGGAAATTTACTACCAACCTACACCAAAATAAAGCTCGCATTCCTAGCTAAACGCTGACATAAAATACCCATCCTCACCACAGTGCTGCCAGCACGAGACCAAATGGAACTTGCATCTAGACAGAGCGCCTTGTGGCACTCTCAGATCGCGGCGTTGTTCTGCCGAGCGCCACATGGCGCTCGCCGCAGCGAACGTGTTAGGCTTTTCTTTCAGAGTTGTATATGACTGGTGTACATCATATAGTTGTTAACAAATTGAGAGTAACAGAATAATTATAAAAAAAGACCAGCGGCTGCAAAATTTCATTCAGCACAGGGCCGGAGTGTTTAGGTGATAAAATTGAAGGAATTAATAAATCACAAACTTCATGGAATAAATAAGTAACATGAAAAACAATTAACAGTAAAAAAGCTGTGAGAAAGAAATGAGAAAGGATAAAATTTCCAACAAAGAGCCGCCAGCACGGCTGTATATCATCGAGCAGCACTTCCCCAAACCACGCCAAAATATAAGCAGTGATATTCTACATTATCAACACAAATGGAAAAACCTGAGAGGGGTAAGCCACAGTTAAACTAAATTAGTTTGCTCTTCAAATACACAGCGACCCCGGCATGCTTAAGTTTCCTGAAGTGGCTCTATTTTGACCCTATATTGATTAAATGTATTCAAAATCATTGAGAACAAACAATATTTTAGGCAGGTTAATACATACAATGTGGCTTAAAATTATTGAAACCTCCAATTTGGATGAGTAAAATTCAACCTTGATAGTTAAACGAGATAAAAAGACATAATTTCTTTAAAATTATGTATTTTAATGAGAAAATCACAAAAAGCACACTGTAGTAACTTAATAATGTTAAATTATACTGAAACAGCTGAATTATTTTAAATTATAATAATGTTGGTGCAGAATTTGATCAGAAACACGGACCAAAGTTGAAATCATTGTAACTCATAAGTCTAACATGTATTGTGTTGCATCATTTCAAACTCTGCATAGTTGTAAGTTGCATGTGCTTAGGTCTAAATGAGACAGAGCTAAAAGAATACTTGTCCATGGATTCATCTCTAAGTATCAGTAAAATAGAGGCCCCCCATGGTAGAATTTCTGTACCAGGCCCCTCAATACCTTTTGGCGGCCCTGACAATCGGATGTCCATCTTCCTTTTTTAAATACTTTCAAAACTTAACTATTTAAAATCAACACAAATTTTCAAGTAATCTGGGGCTAACATGTTACCTACCCGGTTTTATGATGGGATCTGAGAGCACAAGGTTCATTGCAAATCAGTTTGATTATAAGTCTTAGTAACAATTTTCAACCTCTCTACCTATATTGCAAGCAGATTTGTTAATTCACTCTTATCCTTGACTTATTTCATGCAAGTTCATTAGCCATTGAGTGATGATTTAACACAGAATGAAATAACATAGGAGAAAAATGCAACTGAATTTTGTTAACTTCGAGGTACCGGAACTGCTTGTAAACAGCTTTGGAATAACTTATTGGCTGTTGTTTTTATCTCTGTCCAAAAAGCAATCGGTTATTTAAACCCAGGTTAATGAAACAAAGTCTCCCATTTACTCATTCATACGAGAAAGCTGTGTGATGTATTAGGTCTAGCGTATCAGCCAAGAATTGACTATCAACAAAATAAAAAAAGGATTATCCACAAAACCATAATGGCAGGACTAGTGATGTAAAACGCCCGGGCGTTTAAATGTCGGGGCAAATGCCCAGGGCATATGCCCAAATAAACGCCCAAAATCCATAAGCGCCCGGGCGTTTATCCAGTTAAAGGCTAATAAACCTAATTAATAGAAATTAATTTGAAGACCACTCTTCTAAATAAGTTTTTAAACCTCTTATTATACATATTTACATAAAAGCCTATATTAAAATAAATAATTACTTGTATAATATGTTATTTTATTGGTAGGAAGTGTTGACTCTCACTTGTCAACAAGGAGAAATAATTTAGACTGAAAATAAGCTTTATAGGTATGTTTTCATTAACAATATCTGGCTAATGTAGATATAGAATTATACATATATATATTACACAAGAGGAATAAGTCTTAAATCATTATGGGCATAATCAATACTTGAGGTATTCGTACTCAATTCCTTAAACTAATTACTTTCTTCAGATTCAGAAGCATCTTCATCACTTTTGTCCAAGGAAGAGTCATCAAGTTCTGGTTATTTAACAATTTTGCAATACAATGTTTATTCAAAACACCACATTGAAAATATTACAAGTTTTAGGTGTTTATTTTAATGGTTTAAGTTGTTTGTCAACTTATCTCTTGATAATGTCTCCCTCCCCCTCCCTTAAAATGTTAATTTTAAGAACACAACTAAGCACTGAAGGCAGTTACAGATTAAAAACATGAACTATAATACCGGTAATTAAAACATGAAATATAATAGTTAAAACCGCCATAAACTAAATTTTTTATAAACGCCCAGTTTTTGGGCGCTTAAAATCGCTTTGGGCATATGCCCATTTTTTAACGACCAGCCCACTGGGCATATGCCCGGCCCACATCACTAGGCAGGACTAATTAGTTTATCTTACATTGTCTTGGCACCCTCTGCGCTCTGCAAGACCACATACGGATTTAACATCTGATGTTTGCTAATCTTCACTCAAGAATACGATACAGACCTGTTACACCTACCATTATATAGGTTTTAAAACATAAATTTAAAGTGATTTTATCCTCTTAACAAACACACATTTTTTAGGCTCGGTAAAACAAGTTTTATCGAAGCAACAGATTGTCCTTTAAATGGAAAAAATAAAAAACTATTTGATTCAACTTGTTTTATTAATAATTCTTACAAATTGTATTAACACTTCTCATTTATATTCTATAAATTATACCAGCCTTAATATATACATATATATGTTTTAAAGAATAAAAGTAGGTAAGGTCCTTTTCAATTTAACTTAGGCTACTTAAAACATAGGAATACCATTTCTTTAGACTAGGCCTACCATGATTTTTTTAAAGTTCTTATTGTATCATTACAATTTTTCTGTTCCAGCCTTTTTATTCATTTTGGGAGTGTTGACCTCTGAACTGTAATGACTATACGTAATAAGTTTGAATGACCTTTTACCGTCAAGAGTTAACTGTTGATGTAAATTGTAACAACCCGTTTCGGCGGCTTAGTTTAGCCATTTTTACGTGGTTGTCAATCAAACTTACATTTTTTCTATCTTATCAGTCAAGACGGAGTCGTAAAAGTTCTTAAAACAGCACGAAACAATTACATAAAAGACACAAAACACATCAACATGATCATCAAGTACACAGAAGACACAAATGCCCACGCCGTATCCAGTGTCCTAATCCCGGGAGCCGTGACGTTATAGTTAATTAGGGATTCTGGGAGATCGATTCATGAATTAACCCTCATCCAACTGCCCATTATATTTTTCCGGACTGCTGGACTGCTTTTTTTCACTGTCTCGCATATTAATTTGTTTTAATACCTTTAAAAATATAAACAATGATTCTACCCGCGTCGAAAGTCTATAACCTGTTAGTGAATATATAAGACACGCTTACACAACAGCGGCAAGTTCAAAAAACTTAACCTATATTAAAAAAACCAAATTTTCTTTATGTGCCATAGTGGTTAACCCTTTCAGTGCTAAGCTTCTGAAAGGAGTAGTTGAATCTGTGATGTTTTAATTTTTTAAATGTCTTGAACGCCTGAACAGTCAAAATTAATAAAAACGTGCTTCCACTGGACACACACACAGTAAAGGATAGGTAAAAAGTATCAAAACACCTGATCAGATGTGCAACTCACAAAGAATCCACACTTCCCGTCAGCTTGGACCCGAGCCGTCCACCGTATGCGTAAGGTCCGCCCTCCCCTTCAACTCTGCCACAGAAAGGTGAACTCTCCATGAGTTGCACATAAAAACCACAGACTATGACGGGATTCGAACCCTTGATCCAAGTGTTACCCCCAGCCAGGAAGGTAACGCCTTAGACCGCACAGCCACCGATCAGACTAGCAGCTGTAGTGGACCAGGTGGTATTAGAGCCTAGGCACTGGACGAGATAGTTCAGTTTGTGTATACCAGATTTCACTCAGACTGCAGACTGCGCGCCTAAAGGTACAATCGCTTATGAAGTCGCAATAGTGTTTATTGATAACGGATTCAAAAACCGATATATGGGTCCATAGCACTGAAAGGGATAAAAAATAAAACATGTACCGGTACTTTACAATTTATCAATAAGCTTAGTCAAAATAAGCTTAATGATTCACAAATTTCAAAAATGATGCTTTGATAGGGTTAAAATATTTATTTTCACAAAAATATGGCATAAGCTTAAACCAATAACTTGGTCACTATAAATGGCGCAAACAATGGAAAGACGCAACATTTACATACGATTTTCGATACATCATTCGATTACCGATTCCATACTGAATCATATAAGCAATGAATCCGAAATTATTCAAGTATCGATGTATCACACCGCGACAAATAGGGTCGCACGCGACTTTAACCCTTTTGAGTGCCACAGCGTCGCTCACAGCGACGCGATGTGTTTACGCATAAATTGCCGAGCGTCGCTGACAGCGACTCTCGGTATTTTACGTAGTACTTCATATCAAAACAAGGTACTGGCTTTCAAAGTATTTTGTTTTGATCCAGAAGCTTCCAGCTATCAGATCTATAGCGATTTCGTTGCCTTTGGTCTGTTAGCAGACCCTAATTTAGTCATCTCTGTCGCAGATGTCGTCTGTATTTGTTGTGTAATGTTATATGTTTGTTGTTGACGTAAATATCACTTATATTATTGTTATTGAAGTTATATTTTAGTGTCTTTTACTTCCTATTTACGTATGAAATAAAAATAAGTAAGTTAGCAGAATAGATAGAAATAACTTGAGTAACCTTCGGGAATTAGTTTATCTTGGAAACAGTGTCTGTCGTAAATACTAAGTTTTTGTGAAAGTAAAAGATACACATACATCTTTTGTTTTCTAGTTTATTGTGCATTTCATTTACTTTGGTAGGCCTAATTCTTATATACTAGTATTAATAAACATGTTTACAACAAATTAAAAAAAATATTTGTTTATATTACAAAATTGTACTTCAACGTTGCTTAGTAACCACATAGCCTAGGCCTAGGGCCTTTTTTAGGTACTTTGGTATTATACGGATGCCACTATTTTTGGAGGTTAAATTTTTACCGGATACAAAGGATAACTACATAATTCAAAAAAACGTACTTTTATTGACTTACTGTACAAATTTTACAACATTCTGATGAGTGGTCTTTGTGTTGTGCCTCCCAAAAGACAGCGATGCCCGCTAGGATCGTGTTGAATGCGTCGCCGCCGCTAGCAGCCATACCCGATCGCCATATGTACTCCGCCAAATATACAGCGCGCTGCGGCAGTTATGTTAGGATGGGTTATCATAAAAATACGTACGGTTTCCTCTTCATTTCGAGGTAAATCCCACACCAAAAGAACGTCACTCATTATGAAAACAAATGTAACGTAGTCACGGCAATAAATCACTCATGACACTGACCCAGATACAGGCGGTGACAGGTGATGTGCGCGCTCCGGTCAACGACCTGACCTTGGCCTATTTGGAGGGGGTTTGGCGGCCTGAAGTATGACTCATCAGGTATCATTCGATTCGTAACGAAACAAGGAAAGTCCTACTATCATTTGTATGATAACCCATCCTAACATAACTGACGCAGCGCGCTGTATAAGGGTGGCATCCGTATAATACCAAAGTACCCTTTTTTGAATTGTAACATATTTTCATTTATTTTTTTTTTTGCAAACATTAACTGATACTGATGATTTATACATCAGTTTTGATCAGCATTTTCTGCTCTTTCTGCCTATTGGGTTGAAAAATATCAAATGAAATTTTTTAGCATAGTTTATGCAAGTCAAAGTTGAAAAAAAAAAACAAATTTTTAATTTGTTTTATATACAAAAATATTTTTTAAGCCCCAATTTATTTTCTGATTAAAGTTACTTTATACTATTTTGTAGAGAATTTATTCATAAACAAAATAAATAAAAAATTACATGGATACCTCTAAAATTGCATTTTATATGATATTTTATGTAAACTACTAACTTACATTTTCCATTGAAATTAGCCCGGCAATTTATGCATAAGAAATGGCCATGATGCCGCGGCACCTAAAGGGTTAACAGTAGGCCTAAGTTATAAGCGTAGCGGAATTGGGTCACGATCGCGACATTTGGCAGTTGGAGGGTTAAGTTAATATTTTAGTGTGTGAGCGTGTTAGTATCAGATATAGTTTTGTGCTGTTTTAAGAACTAAACGTCTCGACTGATGTGAGAGAACAAATCAAGTTTGATTAATAAGTATGTGAGCATGGCGTAACTTAGTTAAGCGCTGAAACCAGGTTGTCGCAATTTATTAAAGGGTTGAACTGCTGACGATAAGGTAATTAAAAACCATTATAAAACGTACTAAACCCTAGAACTGTGATACAACGTACTTCAAACTACGTTTAAGTTCAATATGAGTCTTTGGTAGTGTGGTGCTAGCATTATTTTATATACGTCCAGCAAGCCTTAAGTTAGTATTTCAAGGTTTATGACATGAAAATTAAGTTTTCATCAGTATTATTACGTACATTTGTATAACATAGTGTTAAGTAACTATAGTATTAGAGACAAGTCTTAGGGTAGACAGTCACTTGTTTACATTATTACAATTTTTTTGTGTTGAGGCCTATCTTACTAACAAGAGTAGGCCCCTAGGCATATTTGTAAACATAAGTTAACTTTCCTAATCTATTTTTTTAGTTTATTGACTTATTTAATTTCTGTGTAATTTATTTTATGCTTCTTTAAATAATACACTCAAGCCTTCGGAAATATTTATAGCCTATTTTATAATTCTTAAACTTGCATTAAAATGCTATAAGCCCATTACATTTTCTATTTCTTTATAAACAATGCTAAGTTATAGGCCTAGTGAAACTTAAGTTAATGAAACTCAACCTGAATAGACTAGGCCTATAAACTTATAATATTTTTATTGTTATTATTGGAAAGATCAAAACAATAAAATTACTATCAAGATTTAGGCTAACTTACTTGATTCAGTTCCACAGGCCATTTCTTTGTGTACAATTTTTACAAGCTAGTTGAATTAAGTTTTTTTATGGGTTTGAAAATCAATCTCGGAATAACATGAACGAGTTCTAGAGATAAGCCTTCATCATGTTATTCAAGTTATAAAAATATTAGGTTAGATGAAAGACAATTGCATTGGAAATAAAATTTTAACTGAGTTTACTGTTGATGCAGAGTGTAACTTAAATCCACAATAGCCTAGATGGTGCCGTTACCTCAGACGACAACCTTTACAATTTAAATTATTTCATGCAATCTCCCAGACTCCGCTAAGTGTTAACATTTTCTGTAGAGCTAGTAGGAAACAGCTTAACGTTGACCCAATTCCTGAACTGGCTTCAGTTAGGGCCTACTTTGAACAGGATAAAAAAATATATTTAAAAACACAAAATGCATTGTTTTCAAGCTTATATCTTTATGATCAAATTCTAAAAGGTTAAAATGACACTTATAATTACTATTAATACAAAATAGCCTGTTAGGAATGTTTAGTGCAATAGGCTATAAAGTTAACCTTTGATTATAATCCCTCAGGAACGGGCCTACGCCTATTCACTGTCTCTTGCAGCTAATAGGTCCGTCTTCCATGACAAAATCAAACAGAAAAGTTAATAGGCTAAGCAAACAATAACACAAAGTTATGCATTCTTCATTGAAGGCTGACCAGTGCCATTGGTTATGCTGTTCACATTGTTTGATCCTGGACCTGAAGACACATTACTTGCAGTTTGTAAATTTGCAACAGCATCAGCTTGGTTTTGGAGAAGCCTCATTCTCCTTCGGGTATAGTGTTGCCACAACAAAACTTGTTGATCATCGATAAACTTGGCACATTGTGAATTCACTAATTCCCTGCGAAAGTGTTCATATTGAAGCAAGTCCAAAAAGTACAAGCACATGGGGTATTTCAAAAACTTAGCGTATTCAGCTTGTTTCCAATAGGTCAAATAACTTAAATAGTTTATAAAAGTTTGATCTTTGAAATATCCACGCTGCGCAAGAAAGTTCAAGTAGTTTGGGTTAGCTAAACACTGAACAAATTCAAGTTCCACTTGAAATCTTAAACGAGTTTGGTCATCAGTCTCGGGCCCTAACTTAGTCGCCATTTTGGTAAATAACTAATAGACTATCAATATTTACCTTCAAACGGTAATAGCTGAGGGAGCTGATCACAAATGTCCATTTAAGAATAACATTACTTCGCTAGAAAACCATTTTAAGTACTGATTACATTTTCAAGATGTGGTGGAACGTTAGACTACGATGCTATTCCTCAGAAGGAAGGGCGAAAGAGAACAGTAGGAAATGGCGACGCCGACGCCGACAAAAAGCAAAAACTGTGACTCGAAAGGAAAGAGTAAAAAGAAGTTTTATTAGTAGCATACTAAATAAATTTACTTCACTTCAATGTTGAACTCTAACGTATACATAACAAAGTTCAAGCAAAAAGCAGCAACTAGTGGATTTTTACTTTTTCCCATATTTTAAAGCGTCAAAACTTTTTAAATGTAGACGGTATTTTCAATCACAAATCACAAGAAATCGTGCAGTCCTGCCCGCCACCAAGTTCAGCGGTCTCTTGAAGACTGGCCTGTGGCCAGGGTGTATTTTACCTTAATTACTTCACTTACTTTCACTTATTTTACCTTAAGAGGTGCACCTAGGCGGTCCTACACTTCTAGCGAACACGCCCGAACATTCGGCCAAACTCTGAATGTTCGAATTATACCCGAGAAGCGTGGAAACGCCTTTACTTACTGCAAAGTTAGTAAAGTATAGCTATATATAAATCCATATCGTAGACCTTCTTCAGGCATGAGATTTGTCGTGACGGAGAATTTATCGTCTCATCAACCAAAAAAAAAACAAAGCCTAAAAGTCGGGGCATAACGTAGTTTGTCAAATTAGAACCTTGTAGACTATAGGTTTTAAAGTCAATTAAGTACCGTTACGAATTTTGTCCAAAAAGTTGTTTGTTATTTTGTAATGTTTTTACGAAAGCTAATGAAAAATATTGGTGGTCTTTTATAACTGACTAGCTTTTACCCGGCAGACGTTGTCATGCCTTTGACTATTACCAACTAAAACCAAGAACACCTGTTCAAGTAAACATCATATCATTAGCTTTTATGTTAACAACAATATCTTTCCATACGGTTTATATGGGAACCGTTTTGGGCCTCTTGGGGAGGAACCCAATTGAGTTAGGACGAAATGGATGGCTTAAAAACCTTCTCCATGAAATTGTATAAATATACCAAGTTTCATGGCAAACGTCGAACGGTGTCCGAGTCCATAAACTTCAAAAATGTACTATATAATAATGTACTATGTAATAATATAGACACAAAACAACATCCTTTTTCTAAATTTGTAAAGCATGAGCGTGGTTTCAGCACTGATAAAATCAATGGTTTCAGCCTGTTCCGCACTATTGCAAAAATGCCAAATGGAATGTCGAGAGATGTTATAAGGTCGGTCTAATTCTTCTGAAATTTACAGTAGGTAGGCAAAATATGTTTTCTACCAAACTTATTTCAGGAGAATAACACATTTACCTATTTCATATACCTACAAATTTGTATAACGAATATTTAGATATATATAGATATGCAATTTTTTATTTATTTTTGGGGCATAGAATAAAAAACTTCCTTAAAGGAAATCTATGATTTTTTTTAAATATATGTACACAAGATTTAAGATTCTATATTCAATAAGATTTTTATTATCCTTATAAACACCCAAATACACTGCATTTGCATCGTAAACATACAATACAGATAAGTCATTAACTAAAGTGTCCTGCTGAAACACAAAAAAGATTTGTAACTTCTTCATATAAGAGAATTCTTATAACATATAACTATATACAGAGTTGGGAAAATCATATGAACACTGCAATACCCCTTGTTGGCAAGGAACACTTTTAGGCTTTTGCGGAATTTTTCCAAGGGTAGCTCCACCCCTTGTGTAGTTGTGTACAATAAACTTTTCAATTTTAGCCCGCGCCAGACACCTACCTACCCCTGAGCCGCCCATATCGCCCCGACTCGCACGTGCAGGCACCCGCGCACCATATTTCTCTCTCACTCGCACATCCCTTTACTCTCTCATACATCTCATCTCTCTCTCAATCTCTCTCTCTCTGCATCGGCCCCCGCATCGGCCCGCCGCGTCGACAGCCGGCACCGTCACCCCGTGACAGAGGAGGTGTCTTCCTTGCAAATAAAACAAAGGTCTAAAAGCCAGGTTGTGTTAATTTGTATGCAGGCCTGAAGTCAGATTTCTTGATGCCCATCAAAGATGTTTAATATATTTTTACAATTGTTAATTAGGCTCTAAAAATGTATTCTTAAGACAAAACCGCCACATTTTATTTCTGTTAGTAAAAAGGGTTTTTCTTAGCTAATAATCAAGTTGTTTATACATTGTTTTCTTTGCTTTTTCTATGTAAATCAAACATAATTTATGAGTCTTAAATTTCACATTAAATAGTAGCCAACCATATTTTAAAATACAAATCAGTTGCACGTTTGATTATAAAAAGCAATGGATTATAATTTGTTCAGCTTTGTAATTTGATTTTACTATAAAACAGAACTCAGATGAACAATAGAAGCTGTTGGGCAAAACTAGCCTTATATCAGGGCCGTAAGGGCGCACGGGGCGAGCGCCCAGGGCCCTGGGCCCGAGGGAGGCCCCCAGGCCACGAAAGTGGGACCCTTCAGACCACTAAGGAGGCAGTTTTTATAATTTGTTCTGAAAAAGTTTATTATTTCTCAACTGACAATAATACAAATAATTTTAAGATGTAAAAGGTGTACGTTCAAACTAAGTATCAAATCCAAAGTCATTCAATAATTTGTATTATTTTTAATACCATGTGCGGACTTGATAAACTTGCCCAAATCCAGTAACTAAAATTGGCCAGGTAAGATTTGAAACACAACTACTGATGGCATTGTAGAGCACTTATTTTGCTGAGCATAGATTGCATGTATTGTATTGTTTAATATAAATTATAACAGCCATGCTCTGCCGTACTTGGAACTTGCATATTCCGTTCAAGCCGATTTAAGTTTGTTGGTATTGTTGCACAAAACTCATTATGATATATTATAAATTATTAGGAACAAACAGCCAAATATAAAGTAATTAAATAATAGTATCAAAACAATAATTGGTTACGAAAGTCAGTAGGACACTGAGTAGTCATTCTTGTTTCAGGTTATCCTAAATATGATATACAATTAATAATAAAGATGATAATAATAATGGTACGGTAGCTTTTAGCCTGTTTTTTGTTGTTGTTATTTTCTTCGTATCTTCTTTATATATAATTCTGCAAGCGAAATTTTAAAGTCAAAATTGTGGGAGTTTGGCTAATTGCAGGATAATGGGAGAGGTCTTGTTCCCAGGGACTCGGGAAAAATAACAGTATTTCTAAATATTTACCAGCAAACGAACAACAACGTAAAACATCCCCCATAAGAAAAGCATGGGGATTTAAAAACGTCAACGTCAATATTATAAATTATGAGTTAATATATATTACTCAATACGATCAGCACTGCCCCGGTATCAGTGAGTGTTACGGGATGTATGCTTATCAATGTTGCCAACACTGAATCCTCCGATTACCCTCTACATCAAGTTTAACGTAGGAAGAAACAAGGCCCAATGATAAAGATAATATTTCATTGTATCAACATCACGTAAACTTATCTCGAAAATAATGTACAAACGTCTACAATATAACTGACTTTTTACTACATTTCCAAACTTTTAAATCTCTTTAAGAATATTTTTATGTGCGATAATATCAACTGCATCCGGAAAAAGAACATTTTTTAAAGTTTCAACTTGTAAAAAGTTACCTTTGAATTAGCATTAAACCAGAGTTTAGAAAATTATATTTTGCGTTGGCGTTGCCTATCTCACTTGAACATATAATTTATGATTTTTCAGCCTAGAAATGTCGAGAAAGAAGGAGTTTTTACCGTCTATACTGTGTGAAATACTATTTAATAAAGTCTATCCAGCAGTATGTTGATCTACGACCTTTAAAGAGTTCCAAATCAATGTGTATTAAATTCAAACATATAAAATTTGTTATAACAAAACATAACAAAACATTTCATATGTGCTATAATTTAATTGTTTTCATGTTAGTACAATGATTTTTGTGGTAAAGCAATTACACGAGATATTTCTTTTTAAATTTATAAGTTGTTGGTTTAACTAGTCATAATGGTTTTTATTGTATATTAACTTAATATATTAGTAGCTTGTTGTTGGATATAGGCTTGAGAGCTAAAACCAGACTAAATCCTGTAAAGAAAATTAAATACAACATTTTTATTTTGCAAATTTTTAAAGTTTTCACAACAAATTAAATTTTGTTAATTATTTGTATATTTGGTGTATTTATTACAGTCTAGACAATTAAAATTAATAAGGTTATATTACGGAATAGATAAATAACTATTGTATGTATACCTACATACATGCTTGTATTTATGTTAGGGGGCCCCATTTTCGTATTCGCCCGGGGCCCCAGAGGTCCTAAATACGGCCCAGTCTTACATATTAAATCGCTAAGGAATTTCGTTTTTGGCCTGCTACGTCGTTATTTCTCAACCGATTTGGGCAATCGATGTGTCATTTTAAAGTTTTTACACTGCACATTAACAGACAAAATTACTCTTACCCTCACAGCCTGTTTTTGGGTAAAGACAGCCAGTCCTACTTTTAAACATGTGTATTGTGGTTTCTACGGACTGTCTCGGACCGTGACTATTGGTTTTATGTTAACTGTCCGCATGAGTTGCTGTAAAGGAATTCAAGCAATACAAAATTCGGGACCTGACTGACATGGTTTACCAGGATATCTCTTGGTGGTAATGTATATTTTTTGAAACCATTTGCCTCCCTCCCTATCTGGGTACTACCAAACTGCCACCCTTTTTTTGGGCACATCTGAAGTTTACAAACTTCACTATAGTATACAAATATTTAACCATTGCTCTACTAGATATATAGTACATTAAAATCGCAAACAAACGGTTAGCTCTGATATTTTAATATGTTGTTAGGATCACTACCAGTAGTTTAATGATGCCTTAGACTTTGTTTCAAAGTTAATGTGTTTAATTGTTATCAGATATTTTATCCGTGATTCAATCGTATTTTATACTGGATCTTGTTAAAACCCGTTATCATATGAACTGTATCAATTCGATTTTTGTAAACAAATATTTGATTAAAAACAATTTTTTATTTTCCCCGAAGCAGCAAACCTGCATACTCAGCCCTAATGTTATTCTTATGAAGAATAGTTCATGTTTGATATGGCCTACCTCATTTAGTTATGAACCTAAATTAAATTAATAAAGGTATGAAGCTTCACCTTCTTGAGTTATTTTGATAATTGTATAAAAAAAGTTTCTTATCTTCCTTGTTTCAGCAAAAACCTGCGTACTCAGCCCTAAAATAAAATTTTATACTGTATTTTTGAAACTCATAATAGCGATGGATTTGAATTTTATAATTGATTTATTTGGGCTTTACCTATCGCTTCTAGGGTTTAAAAACTTGTTTCTAGTGTTTTAAACACTAGAAGTGATAGGTAAAGTCCAAATAAATCGATAATAAAAATGGTATATATCACTTATTTACGTATGTATTGTTATGTAACTTGGTAAGTGGCTTTATGTGGTAGCGAGGCACATATTCATGCATTGGAAATTCGCTGAGCACGCAGGTTTGCTGCGACGGGGTTATTTGTATGTTAGTAGAGCGTTTCCAACTTGAATAATTTTTTCTACGATATCATAGATTTGAGAGACTTGGCTTAATTCATTAAATATGACATTTTCAAATGGTATATTAACCGCTGAAAATTGTATAACAAATAAATATGTTTATAACACATGCGGAGAGGCTGTTTGAGTTGAGTTCCCGCTGTGCTGCTTGCTATTTGCCATTTCAGAATCTTGGTGCCTGATGACGGTTCAGGGCAGGGCGTGTAGCAAGCCCAGCTGAGTGAAAGTGGTTTGACCACTTGGGGAAGTTGGGGGTTGGGGGTAGTTGAGGGGAGGGTTCTACGTGTGTGTGATAGAGGTGTGCCAGGCAGTTACAAGCTCGCGACGCGTTGCAACGGAACGTCGCGACCGTGGAACAGGTTCCACGAGGCAGTTCCGTTGCAACGATAGCGACGCTGCGACAAGAGGGCGGCTGGAGCGCTTAGAGCTGTCGTCGCGGGCCGTCCCGTTGGAACTAGGGTTGTTAAATATTTCTGAACCGGTGACTTTGGCGCTAATATTTGTTCGGCACTAAAGGAGCTGGTGCCAGGAAATTGTTCTAATCAGCTCCAGTGACTTCGGTGACAGTACGAATTCACTCACTCAAAAGTCGCTGTCACTGTTTGGTTGTTTCAATGTATCCCCGCTAGGTTCGTGGCGCTGTCGCTGGAGCTGGAGCTGGGCGCTGGCGCTGGCACTGGTCACTGTCACCGGTCGCTGTTTGGTTGTTTCGAGGTCGTGGCGCTGTCGCTGGAGCTGGGAGCTGGAGCTGGCACTGGTCACTGTCACTTGTCGCTGTTTGGTGGTTTCGAGGTATCGCCGCTAGGTTTGTGGCGCTGGCGCTGTTTGGAGCTTGGCGCTGTTTGGAGCTTGGCGCTGGGCATAGACGAGATGGACGAACTACGAACCAGCGCCAGTGACTTCAGTGACAACACGAGCCCGCATTGTTCATGCAAGTCGCTGTTGTGCGTTTACTAACTAAAGCGCTGTTAATACAATTTTCCGATGACTGTTATTTGTATAATTAAGTAGTCTTTTTACAAGCTTTCTTTATTTATGATTTAGTAACAACTTTATTATTTTACTTCTAGGTAATATTTTTTTAGTGATACTCCTAAATGTTTTCGTAGTTAAATGAAAATTTGTAGTTGTACTAAGAATTTTAATTATTACTTGTTGTTCCTATTTTATAAAATATATTTAATTCTAATGCCAATAAGTGAGCTGTTGATTCCTTATAAGGTCATGATTAACTTTGATAAATAACACAGTGTCAAAAAGGGGTAATTTATCGCTGGAGTTGTTACGATGAACTGCGGGAGTAACTGGTGCCAGGTCACCGGTAAAAGTAACTAATATTTCTTTGGCGCTGTCACTGAAGTCACTGATCCAGCAAAGTCACTGGATCGCACATCTCTAGTTGGAACTGTCACGATTTAGACAATAGACTGCGAATAGAGCGCCTTCAGCATTCGTCGCAGGCCGTCCCATTGGAACTGTAACGACACTAAACTGCGACTGCGACTGGTGTAGTATGATCGTTAACTTTGCAACGAAAATTTAATACACCAGATCATCAGTGTGGTACTTCGTTGTTTTAAATACAAATATTTTGTCGTTTATGTAAATGTTTAAAAAGTATTGATGATGAGTCGTTCTTATGACTAAATAAATTTTGATTGGAATTCATTTATTCACAGAAAATCTAAGTTAAAGGTAAAAAGTGCACACTAAAAATTAGTGTTTTTCCCCTGAATCCAGATTAACTTGCTATACTTTTTAACCATTGCAAAAGGATTAAATATTTTGGTTCAATTGCAGCTCTTTTATGATTTAGGATAATTGTCTTTTACTGTATAACTTAAATAGTTATAAATTATATTTGTAAATCCAAATATTTGCAATTTTTAAATTGATTTTGTTTGATTATAAATGGCTAAGGATAATAGTGAACAACCGCTTGCAAGTTTCATAAATTATATTTTAATAATGGTACAGACAACTTTAAAAAACCATTAAGTTGTTTGTACCTAATTAAAGTACTTATATGGTTGGCCACAAAGTAATTCAAGTTATTACTTTTAATATGTTAATAATATACAACTGTTCCTTGTCATACAAGGTAACTAACATTTAAAACCAAAGTAATGCATTTACTAACCTAATGTATACCAACCAAAATTACAACGTAACAGCATTATCAAAATATAACAATTAAGCATTATTTAAATACTGAGCGCAGCCTAAGACCGTTGTACGAATGTGAAGCGTTGAGGGTAGTGGGAGTGGGAGGGCCACATGTCGCGACAGGCGAAGGAAGCAGTGCCGCGCAGATTTGTCGAAGTTACACAGTTCCACAGCTACTCCAGGTACTGTGACCTCTTGTCGCGACTGCTGGAACTGGAACTACTAGTTCCAAGCGTTGGAACGGTACCACGACCGTTCCACGCTTGGTACAGTTCCAACGAGGCAGTTCCAGTTATTTCGGCACATCTCTAGTGTGTGAGTGAGCATCCGGGACTCTGCATGTGTGTGAGTGAGCAGCGTCTGGCCTGACCTCTAGGCGGAATAGCTTGTCAATAGAGTTGACTGCACCACCTTAATATCTGCAGGCAAAGAGTTGCTTTAATATAGCTTTGCAGATAGTTGTATGAAATGTTATGATGAACAAATTATGCGTATTACTTTTGAACTGGAAAATTTAAACGTCGCCAGAGTGTGTATTTATAGAATGATATGTTTTAGAAGAGAATAGATGATATGTTTTATGTGTTATAGATGAATTATTTTTGAAAAATTACAATGTTTGAAATACAGATATATTCTAGAAAACATGGGGATTTTCTTCTGGAGGACAATTTATCTACAGGATGAATTTATTTTTAGGTGGAATACACAATACGGTGAGCCTATTTCTGAAGCCGAAAAATATACTTTGTTCGTGAACTCTCGAAGCCCCAAATTGTGAGAGCTTATATCAAATGTGGATAAAAACGCCCAGGTAATAATACATCAACGAGCCAGCTTCCGGAGGGCAAACAGACAAGAACTAAGCTTTCAGATGACCTATTTATGTGATCGTAAAATTCCAGGTTTGCATCAAGTTTCAGTCTAAGGAAGTCCACAGAATCTACACAATAAGCAATGATTTCAAACACATCCACTAGAAGTTGAACAGGATCTGAGTTATTGATTCTAATAGAAAAATTAAGAAGATATGTTAGTCTGTGTTTACGATAAGACCATTTGCTCTAAACCACTGAATGAGCCCAAGCAGCACACACCGTTGGTCCAACGTTGGATTATTATTGTCATTGTAAGATATGGGAGGGAAATGGTCGGCTAACATTAACGCGGTTGGGCCAACGAACAAATCGTTGCGTAGCCCGCGTTGGGAAATCCAACCATATCATATACGTTGGGCCGACGAACCAATCGTTGGGAAGCCCGGGTTGGCAAATCCAACCACGTAACATACGTTGTCGGCCATCAAAAGCTTATTGTTGGCAAATCTTACTTTCGGTAATATTGAAACAAAACGCTATATATTACGAACCTTGATACATTATTGCCATGTTGTATAGTTCTCAATTACATTACCACCGTTATTTATACGTTGGACCACCGTTGGTTAAATATTGTATAATCTATAATATTATAAAGAAAAGGTGGTTTCTGGCTATCTGTCTATCTGTCTGACGTTCCGGGTAAACGCAAAAACTACTGAACAGCTTAAAGAGCAGAAGCAAGAACAGCTGTTTTAAGCTAACTAAAATGCAAATTGCATTGACTATAGAACGGGTAAAGAAAACCCTTGTGCGAAGAACGGGAACATCATAGCTAGTAGGTATCTATAAAAGGCAAAGCCCTGGCTGACTGACTCATTCATCACTAATTCTCCACCTTCCAATGTAGGCAGAGAGTTGAAATTTTGTACACTGATTCTTTAGGCATAAAATAGGACAACTAAATGGTTTTCATCCTGATCTGACCTTAGGGCTCCGCCAGAGATCCCGAAAACGTTCCCATCTATCTCTATATATAATTCCGTAAGTCAAATTTTTGTAAAGAAATTGTGAGTGACTGGATGGCCGTAGAAGGATGGGAGGGGTATCATTTTAAAGGTCTTGACGTGAATTTTGAGGGAAAACTATTCATTTTTCTTATTTTTTTACTATAAATTCGCAACAGAATAAAACTTTTCCCATTAAAACAACATGGGGTTTAATTTGTTTACATCTTTTGAAATTAAAACAGCTGTGCCACAGAGTTAAATTAGCCTTTGATATTGATACCAGCTGTACTTATTCAGTTTGTTTACTTTTAAACTACAGCAATGTATAGTTGTTTAGGAATGGACATTTTATTAAAAACATTAGACAGTATAATAATATTATATTATAATGCTAGAAAATCAGTGCTTATTTATAAATAACCAATGAAGGTTGATAAAAAATTTATGTATTTTGGTTTTTTAGGGGCTTTTGCCCCTACAAGCCCCTAGTTTCTTATAGACATTCATTTTTGTTTGAGCTAGTGAAAATACAAACAGCTGATCTTGATTCGTAGTAGTTCCACGGGCTACCCACAAAATGCAGCACACACAACTGTAATACTTTTTATAAATCATTTGCGGGGTGAAGCCTGCGGCTATCAGCTAGTTTTGTATAAATACAATCATTGTGGGTTTGTGGGTTGGAGTTTCCACAACAATCCAACCGTTGCCCAACCGTTTTTCACATGTTTACGTCCTAATATGTGACTACTTGGGATTTTAATATAACTGTTATTATTGGCGGCCGCTGTCGCGACCAAAGGAAATAATCAGCTGTTTGAGGAACAAAAGCTTGAATACTCCCGGCACCGCTAATATGCTAAAATGGCCTAAAACAACTTAGAGATACCGTAACTCAAATAAGGTTGCTTTTCAAGAAAACCAAACGTCACTTGCAGCTTCCCCGACCTCAATTACTCCTAAAACAATATATTTTCGTAACTTGGGAGCCATTACAGCTCGAGAAACAGCCGCGGACGGACGGACGCACAAAAATGGCCTAAACACTTAACGCTTTAAGCTACCGTAACTCAAATAAGGTTGCTTTTCAAGAAAAACAAACGACACGTGCAGCTTTCCTGACCTCGATTACCCGTAAAAAATATCTTTTCGTAGCTTGGGAGCCATTACAGCCCAATAAACAGCCGCGGACGGACGGATGCAAGAAAATGGCCTAAACACATAACGCTTTAAGCTACCGTAACTCAAATAAGGTTGCGTTTCAAGAAAAACAAACGAAACGCGCAGCTTTCCTGACCTCAATTACCCGTAAAAAATATCTTTTCGTAGATTGGGAGCCATTACAGCTCGAGAAACAGCCGCGGACGGACGAACGCACGGAGCGGACAGACGGACGCACGGAGCCACAAACAAATGCAAACTATAATATTGAAAACATTTTATTCAATATTTTCAAAATAAATATGTTCTGTAACCATATTTACCTAGTCATTTTTACCTGCAAAAATAAGAGGGGGAAAAGATCCCTTGAGACAATCAGAAAATCAATGAATCAGTTTAAAGAATTAAAGGACATTTATGGAATAATATATACTCAAAAATAACTAACATATCAGTAAAATTTAGTAAATATATGAAATCAGAGATAAGAAAACAACATGAGAGTTTTGCTCAAGAAGACTATTAGGCCCGGTTATTCACACGAGCGTCAGATTATGCCGCGTCGACGCAGCGTCAACGTGGCGTTTTAGCAAAGTGGAGCATAGTTCGATGGTTCACACCTAGTTTGGGCGTCGACGCGGTGCGGCGTTCGTTCATTGTTGACCACTCTGTCTTCAGTTAACAATGGATGTGTATACTTAAGAAAACTCTTTGAATTACTTCCTGTAGACCACATAAAGCCTGTAGACTAGGTTGGATAAAGCCCTTTAACAGTTTTGTAATTAATAACAATGACTAAATTTATCGGGAATTCCCAACCAGTAAATATGGCTTACTAGCTGGTAATCCCGTGCTTCGCAACGAGGAAAAATGCAGAGTAGAAAAACTAAGCAGTTTCAGTGATTACAGTGCTGCATTCAGTGGTTAGTAAGTGGAACTACTACGAATCGAGATCAGCTGTTTGTATTTTCATCAGCTCAAACAAAATTGAATATCCATAAGAAATACATGGGAACTTTGAACTCCCATGGGGTAAAGCCTTGTAGGATTTGCAAAACAAAAAATAGGCCTATGAGTTTATTTGGTATGTATAAGGAAAATTCCTGTAAATATTCATGCCAGGCGGTTAAGTAGTTTTTGAGTGATTGAGAAACAAAAAGCAGACAGACAGACACACACCATCCCATTTTTATATATCTATATATTTAATTCCGTAATCGAATGTTCTACACGAAATATCTCGAGCTAGAAAGAAGTTAAGATAGGTTATGACGATTCATTTTAAAGCTTGAGAGCCAAGGACGGTGGGAAAATATCAGAAATGTCACAAATTAAGAGGGCTACGCCCCACTGGACTTCAAAGATCCAATAGTTTTTTAGCGAATTTCCCCTATAGGGAAGAAGCTATTACCGTAGGTCTCATGGTAAGACTTAAGCCCCAGACCATGATAACTTTTTGTTTTGAGGTCCCCAGATGCCAAAAACACTATTCGTTCAAATTTATATATATGTATATATATATATATATATATATGTCCGTTACCGCGATAACTTTTGAAAGAAACACCCGATTTTGATGAAATTTGGCACAAATGTGGAGAGTAGCATTTATGGCTTTAAGTTCGAAAACCAGATCGATTGCACTATGGGAAGGGGGTTTTATGGGGGTTTACAATTTTCCAAAAATCGGTTTTTTGCAAATTTGACCCCAAAATGTTAAAAACACTCAATTTTGGTTATAACCATTTTATAGAGCTTAAAAAAACAAATAATTTAGTATTTTGATTCATTAACCTAGGTTAAGTGGTTGCGGAGAAAATCCAAAAAAACGTGTCCCATGTTAATCTTATGGGAAAAAGGTTTTTAGATTTTTCTCAGATAATTTTACTAAAAACTTCACATTTCTGTTTATTAATGTGTTTAGCTCAACAAAACAATCATTTTGGTGTTTTAATCGTTGTTCTACGTCCAACCGTTGCAGAGATATTCAAAGTGCTAAACACAGTACGTTGTCCAATGTTATCCTTATGGAGAATAAATAAAATTCTATATCTCGATATCTGGCATGCCCATTCAGTTCTTACACTGCATTGCATAATTATCTCTGTAGCTAAAGCTTTTTGGCAGAAAATACAATCGTATTTTTCATGCATATTACGTATTGTTTGTTTTACATTATTATTATTTTTGTAGAATTAAAACACTTTTCTTGGTCTTACTTATTTATATTATTTTATTCTGCCGGACATAAACTAGAATTTTACATCCGGAGTAGTCTATATATTGTACTGAGAGGAAGTTTGACGCTACTCGGAAATACCCGTGGGGCGACTGGTCTAGCCATGTATTATTAGAGATACAACATTTATTATTAGTCAAAATATAAAACACATGCTATAGTACATTTTAAGTTAATCTATATGATAACAGGCTAAGGAACTTTTTGTAGTACCAATTTCTCGGATGTGTGGCATCGTAGGATTATCAAACTTGGCACACTTATTTAGTCAAAGCCGCCACTTAGTACTATTAGGGGATGTGTGGGAATGAAAATTTTTTTGTTTGGGCGTGTGTGTTTTTGGCTTTCAAAGTTTCCATATTATCCTTATAGGAACTTGCGTTCTGCTTTTTGTTGTTTTTCATTTAATAAATATTCAAATAAATATGTAGCACAACAGCAATAACAGATGATTCATAAATAAAAAATATTACTGACTACTGACTACGGTGATGAATAACTTATACTACATATTGGCGGGCCATGCATTTCAAATTCATGTGTAATTTACACTACACATTGGTGGTCATGTATAATTTATACTACATATTGGCGGATCTGATTTAAAGACAAGTTTGGTTACAAGTTTTTATTTTTGATGTTAATAATGAATATTTCTAAGTGATATTGGTAATTCAAAATGGGGGAACAAATCATTCCTCCCCTTTGTTTGATGCGTTTTGTGCAATGATCTATATATTTTCCCCTTCAAATTAGTCAGACTCTAGTCTAACCCGAATTGGGTCACACCATATTTCATATCGATTCGCGTCAATTTGCATATAAAACCATATATTTTGATACCACCCCCTTGAAATTGCTTCAGGTTAAGTCGGGCCCCAAAGTGGGGCCCAACCTATATGCATCAATTCTCGCCAATTTGCATATAAAACCATATTTTTCCATTTACAAGATGAAATAACACAGTTTTTAAATATGTAAACAGTATACTAAATATAGGGTAATATTCAATGAAACTTTGTTTTGATCGATATTCGCAGAAATAAGCAACGTTCAAGCCCATTTGAGAGGTCAAATGCCAATTTCGAGCGAAAAATCAAGCGTTTTAGACAAATCGAGAAAAAAATCAAAGTCGCATATAAATTTTATTTTAAAAATCCCTACAGGTGGGTCGAGATCGTTTAGTGCCCTTAACATACGTACCAAATTTCATATAAATCCACCGATAAATAACCAAACGCGAGGTCACTTTGTAAAGTCTGGATTAACGCATGTAGCGCGCAGGTTTATCCACTAATCTGGGATTTTCCCATATTAACGAATACTAGAAGTCACTGCGAACCCGCATACCAAATTTCAGATAGATATCTACAATAATAATGGAGATATTAAGCATCGGGCAAAGGTCAATAGTTAAGTCCGGCTGAAAACGCATCCCATAGGAATGAAAGTTACGTCATCATATAGACCGTATAGGAAATCAGTTCTCTTCCATTTTCTCTTAAAAATTTCGTTATTTTTGAGATATCTCTTACCGTTTTTGAGATATAAGCGATTAAAGTTGTAAAATTTAGCTTTAAAAATCAAAATAACATACATTGAATAGTAAAAATAATTTTAAATGGGGTAATTGAAACATGGGAGTTGAAAGCATAGTGATATGACCTTTTTACCTATATGAGAAACGTGGTTGGAAGTTGTAATTAATGAGTTTTATTATATACTTCTCGAAGAGTTTTACAAAACTGTGAGACCAAACTTTTTATTTCTTTATATTTTCTAAAGTTATTATGCTAAACTGATAAATTTATAATATCTCATTTATAGATTATCTATACTACATATATTTACAAAGAAAAATATTAAAACTCATTAATTCTATTTATTTATTCTTAGAAAAATGTAAATTACCGACACAGTACGTTGTTTAACCGCAAACAGTTGCAATAAAATACACCAGATAGTAGCACTTGTCAGGAATAAATCTTCATCAACATTATGGGTGAAGGTAGGAGTCAGTTGATCTTATAAACCAATAATAATCGCGGGATAAACCAGTTATCTTTCTCATAGGTGGAGCTTTGGTGTTAGATAACAAACGCTAAAAGTAAATGGCGTCTTTATAAACCAATTAAAATCAAGAGATAAACAAGTGATCTTTGACATAGGAGGAGCTTGACGCGAAAATAATACACTCTAAATCGAAATGATGGCTGTTGTTTATTGTATCATACCAAAACAATTGTATTTTAAACTAATATTGCTTTTGCTTTTATGTTTTCAAATTTAAAGCTTTTATCGTTATAATAGTCATGAAAACGCTCGTTTAGAGATTAAAAACGTGACTAATGTGAGGTTTTGAGATTCTCAAGAATTTAATCCAGGTCACGTGACTCGACCTCTGACCTCGACTTCCGACATTTAGGTTGCACAAACGGCTCTGTACTTCTACTGGTGTAGAGTTTTCAAGCATAAATAAAAAGGCCATTGATCTTACGCCTTCTGCTATCCGTTTTAACTCTACGTTAAAAAATACCTGGAGGTGAGGATGGGGGAAGGGCCTCTCTCGAGAGAGGGAGGGAGAGATGACCCCACTATAGATATTAAACTTGTTTTCATATATATTCGTCGACTTTATATTCAAAATATATTTGGTCGAATTTAGACCATTGGGCGGTCTCTAGTTTTCCATCAAACATGCCAGAAATAAATAAGTACCTTTTCATAACAACAAAAACTAAGTTTACAATCATTCATAAATATTGTAAACTAATAATAGCACTGATTGAATATTCAATTAAGTATACTTTAGATTCGTAGGATTATATTTTAAGAAAGAAATTAAATAGCGAGTTGGAAAACTATCAATTTCTTAAAATTGTTGTTTATTATTTATTTTGTTACCAAAGTTGTTGTTATAGAGTAACAGATTGATTATTATCATTTATTATTCACCTTTCGTATAATCAATGCTTGTACTATGCAGTTGCCGCTGCCGCACCGCCGCCGCTGATGTGCACTACCTTTCTCATCGCCGCACGCCGCAGCGGCGCCGCCGCCGCAAACCACTGATGTGAACACTAGTGCCGCTGCGACGCCTCACGCGTGAACTGATTCATTTGAGTACTTGCTCTCCTTAAACGTGCCGCAAAATGACGCTATGTTGTGCGACGTTGTGTTGACGCTACTGCAAAGCGCTCGTGTGAACCAGGCCTTAGTCAACTTGATCCCAGTCCAATCTACAATTCTCATGAATCACAATAGCCGCGAAGGTTAAGGCCGGTTTCACACGAGCCACAAAATGCCCGACAATCGCCAAACTCGAATTCTAGCTGTTATGGCGCGTTTGTGGTGCGCGGATCGCAGTTTGTGATAGAAGCACTTAATAACATGGGAGCGCACTCGATCGTTCACACGATGTGGCGTCTTTTTACGTTTTACGCCAGAACGCACCACAGTCGCATGTAGTGGCTCTATCCACGGCATTTTGAGCTATTGTGGCGGGTTATTGCCACCGTGATACTGGAAATTTAAGCCATGGGAATATGTGACCTCTGCTATGTTCCCTTATTACGATTTAAAGGAAGCCAAAGAGAAGACTGATGTATGTGAGTACAATAATTATAGTATGTGCCTAATCTTATATAAAGCCAAATTCTAATATACGTTAGCATCGGTTCTAAAGTAACTATTGTATAATTAATAACTTTATAAAACCTTAAACAAACTTGAGAGTGAATTTTCATTAAAATTAAATTAATTAAACTGTTGAACGTTCTTTGGTTAATTAGTGACAGCACAAATACGTATAAATTACAACTTATAATACTTCAAACAGCGTGAATAAATGTAAAACTTAAATAAAACATTAACAATAAAGTGTGTATTTCCTTGTTAAAAAAACTTTAATATGTAGTCTTTAGCCTATCGTCATACAGCACTAAGTAGGCCTTCTAGGCAGTTTTTAGTACTTTGGTATTATACGGATGCCACCCTTAAACAGCGCGCTGCGGCAGTTATGTTAGGATGGGTTATCATAAAAATGATTGTAGGACTTTCCTTGTTTCGTTACAAATCGAATGATACCTGATGAGTCATAATTCCGGCCGCCAAACCCCCTCCAAATAGGCCAAGGTCAGGTCGTTGACCGGAGCGCGCGCATCACCTGTCACCGCCTGTATCTGGATTCTGGGTCGGTGTCATGAGTGATTTATTGCCGTGCACTACGTTACATTTGTTTTCATAATGAGTGACGTTCTTTTGGTGTGGGATTTACCTTGAAATGAAGAGGAAACCGTACGTATTTTTATGATAACCCATCCTAACATAACTGCCGCAGCGCGCTGTTTATTTGGCGGAGTACATGTGGCGATCGGGTGTGGCTGCTAGCGGCGGCGACGCATTCAACACGATCCTAGCGGACATCGCTGCCTTTTGGGAGGCACAACACAAAGACCGCTCATCAGAATGATGTAAATTTTTACAGTAAGTAAATAAAAGTACGTTTTTTCGAATTATATAGTTATCCTTTGTATCCGGTAAAAATTTTACCTCCAAAAATAGTGGTATCCGTATAATACCAAAGTACTCAGTTTTTTATCAATCATGTTTTAATCGATTTGAGCGAATTTCACCTACAGGGAAGTTGCTGTTACCGTTGGTGGCATTGTAAGGCTCCAACTGATAACTACTCAATAAGGAAGTGTGGGTTCGAATCGCCAGGAAACGCTAGAGGCATCGGAACCAAGCGATTGCCGTCTGAAAGGTCACCTGTGATTTGAGGCGCTTGTGGCGCGTTTCTGCCGGCGATTGTGGCACGTTTTTGGCTCGTGTGAAACCGGCCTAAAGGCCTTTTCACACCGACATCTGTCACATAACGTCTGGTAACGTAACATAAAACCACAGAGAAACGAATCTATAGATTAATTTGTCTGTGATAAAACGTAGCCATCCAATTCACACCGCAAGAGACGTCCGCGAGGTACTGATCTAAGTTTTCCAGTTTTCTCCCTCAACTAGATCGTAATTAGTCACTGATAAAAACTTTTAATGTGGGAGGATGTTTTTGTTTCCAAGAATATATTGAGTTGACTGCATACAAAAATGGTGCGAAATGCATGCTTAAAAATCTGTTATAGACGTTTTCAAAACGAATAACTTTGCTGCAGCACCATGCTACGGTTAAAGTCCCACTTATAAAGGTATGTTTAGATTATTTTTAGCCAATGTTAACCAACATTATCGAAGACAACGAGTAAACAAAAATACTGTTAGCCAATTTATAATATATATTGATTTCAAATCATATAAGAAAACTTAGTCGTAGTAATATTTATGATTAAATTATATAGGACTACTTTAAAAGTGATATTATTATTTAGAATATTATATACCGTACCTAATATCAGAAAATGTACAGGAAAGTTTAACTTTTTTCTAAACGACAAATTACCTAAGTAAAGCAATAATGAAATATAAACTGACTATCTTTTCCGAGTTCGCCATCAATTTCTTCCTAGGCAAATACTTATTGAAACTGGTGTCTCTACAACTCTCCAAATTACCATCCCAAACAATAGTCGGGCACGTACCTCATCAATAAACTGATCAATGCTTATATTAACCAAACAAACAAACGGCAATGGAAATGGTATATGTCGAAGACCTTCAGCAGTAACCTGACAGCCCCGGAGCACATGGGGCGAGAGGACAAAGTGGCTTAGTGCGCATGCGCGAGGCCACCAACGCCGGCGCCGCGTACATTTCCAAAAGAACGCTCCCCGAGCGATTCTCTGCAATCACAGTAGTTGGTTTAGTTTACCGACTACGCGTTACGTTTTTTCGGCGGTGTGAATTGCTCCATTTGAAACAACGGCGAGCGATCTTTTAAAAAGTCTGTCACTTAACGTAACGTTACGCCGATGTGTAATGGCCTTAAGGCGTGTGTACAGTAAGCCAAAGGTTGAAGGTTCATGGCCCGATCGGGACACATTATATTTGCAACTAAAATTCTTTAAAAAATGTATATTATAGGTTTATTTAGCAGTTCAATTGGAAAATTCAAGATTTTCAATGCCAAAATTTATTTATTTTACGGTATTTTGTAACGGTTGAGCAATTATTGGATAATAGTTGGTTTAATCCATCAATCGTCCAACCTCGCGCTTCGTTACATGCCAACCGTTGGCCTACCATTTCCGCCGACCATTTTCCAACGTTAGCCCAACGATTTGTGCTGATGGTGAGGGAATTTTAATCGATAAAACTATTCCATTTCCATATCTGCCATACTTCTTTCTCTGTAGTGTCGTATGCAAATAAACAAAGGGCACCCCAATTTTACACTATCTTTTAAAATAAATAAATAATTAGGAAATTATTTTGTTGCATCTTGAAGCACATGACATATTGTATAAATTAATCTTGTATTATATCATAGCATTTTGATGTATTCTATGTATTATTTTATTGAAAATGGCATGCTACCTCCTTCTTTTTTCAAGTCTGGGAACTTTAAAAATTGAACGGATTTACATCTTAAATGTTATATAGTACAAAATATTAATCTTAAAATAAATTCAACGTTTATATTAATTTACATAATGAAACATTGCAATTATTCTATAGCTTGATTTAATTACTAACAAATGTATTCATAATAGTTGTTTAACATTTAGTTAATATAAATACATTATATTGAAGTAGTCTGAATTAATATAATAACTATCAAATATAGTTCATATACATTCATCTTATATCCCAGCTTTTTTAGTTTTTCTGCTTCTCACTCCAAACAAAGTCATATGTTTACGTTTTTCACTTGTCAAAGGAAGCAGCCGCAGGAAGCAGTATTTACCATTAATGTCTGTGGAGTGAGTTTGTCATTGACTTATTTTATACGCAATTAATTGCAATTTTTGTTGTGCAACCTCAAATATGACGGCGTTTTTCGGAGTTGGTGGGAATCCTTTTGCGACTCCTGCTGGACAGAGAATAGGTAAATTATTTATCTAAAACTCAGTTACCTTTTGAAGTCTTGGCCACATCTTGGCAGTACTCTTGGAATGACATAATTACATAACTTTGTTATTCCAGCTGCTTCTTTGAGTCAGGGAATAAACTAAGCCTATATTTTTTATTGAATAATTTAACAACAGTCATTATGAGCTTTTCACGGAAACTTTGGCATTGGCTGTACACAATCTGGTAGTGTTTTCATAATCTTCACATACAAACCTAATAAAATATTTTCATGTTTTTGAACAGTTCTGGAACCAATGTTTCAATATTTTCTCAAAATATAATTTGAATAAAGGGGTGGATGAGTGTAAAGCATCTTAAAAGTGCAATCTATTTAGGCCAAGCCTTAATGATAAGATTTCATTAAATGTGCTTATAAATATTTGGTGAGAGTAGCACGTTAAGCACGGCTGGTGAGTAGAGGCTTGTTCACGTTGTTATGTGTCAAACCCATGAACTAAAAGTGCTGCTCTCTCATCGTTCATCACAATTAACTTAGAGTAATTATCTTAAAGTAATTATTCAATGATAACATCAACTTTCTTAACCACTCGTTGGGCGCATACTGGGAGATTACCTGCTTAGTCCTATTAGTTAATTTTTTGTATTAAAATTTGGAAGGATGCCATCGGCATTCTCAAGCTAGGCCTATGAACTGACTCACATAAAATGTTGGCCGTTGTGAACCAGTTAACACAGTTTGACAGGGTTTTCGACCGAACTGGTGTTATCAAAGGTACTGAACTAGGGACACAATAAAGTAACTGTGTATGTGAAGGTAGCTTCCACTTGTGTCCAATTGCACTACAAGTTTAGGCCTAAACTATAGTTTTTATTAAGTACCTAGCTTAGGCCTGTATCATATTTGTATGTTTTAAATTGGTTTATGTGGCTCATTTGGAAATTAATAATCTCACAAAATTACATTAAACTTATTAAATACCCCCGTCGCAGTACCCTGCATAACTTACTCAGCGAATTTCCAATGAATTTATATGTCTTAACACATTAAGCCACTTAACAGGATTCATAAGAAATAAATTCACCAATAATCGATATTAAAGAAATTAATTATTCTCCATAAGAATAACATTGGGGAAGAGTATGCAGGTTTGCTGCAACAAGGAACACAAAATACCGTAATGGGTTTTTATGCATATATCAGCAGAACTCATTTAACTTAGATGAACTCGCATATCAAGTTTCATCCATATACTTTCATAAATAAGTGGTATATAACATTTGAATTACTCGCCATAAGAATAACATGGGGATCGAGTACCCAGGTTTGTTTCTACGGGAACCATAGGCGAAAAATTGGTTTGTTATGCAAACAACAATAAACCACAACCAGATGAAGCCATATCCCAAGTTTCGCCAGTTTATGTTCTTAAGTAAGCGAGATATAACATTTTTCTTCTTCTCCATAAGAATAACATTAGACAGTGTACTGTATTTAGCATTTTCAGTATCTCAGTAACCAATTGACGTACCTAGAGCAATAATCAAAATATCAAATTGTTTGTTTTTTAAGCTGAATTGAATGAAAACCCATTTTACTTTAGCGACATGGCCTTTTGCAGAACACGATTGACAGAGAAGCCTATCCCGATATATTTTGCAGTCATTGGATTTGTGACAGCTTTTACCACATTGAAAACTCAGGTTATCAATTTCCAGAGGTAAAAATTGTCGAGACCGTTTTGATAACTTTTAAAATAGATGAAATCTGGAGAAGAATTGGTCTTACCGTACCTAAAATATACAGTTCCCGTTTGCATAAGAAGTTCTTATTCCTGTTGTTATCCAAAACTTTTCTCTGGACTTTTTACTTTTTGCTGAACATTCGTTCAGGACAAGCATCATTTAACAACCGAAGGAAAGAACTTAAAAAGAGCCTAAGTGCCTTATCACAATCAGGAGCCTCAAAGACATCAATCCAATTCTCATGTTGGTGGATCCACTGAGGGTACGAATGTTTTCATCGTTTATTACTCTGAACTTTGTTTCAACTGTTGAAGATTTTTTTGGTGAAAAAGGAAATATTGCTGTCAGCTAAACAAAAGAATCAGAGATACCTTTTTCAATCTCGTAGGATTGCATAAGATGTTCTTTCATGATGGTAGTGATATTATAAATACACGTTTTAGAACGCAATCAGTTTTCTAGTAGAAGTGATATTGATTTGTCCATTACCTGACTTAAGCACATCAAGAAACAGAGTTATATTCCTTCAAAGTATTATTTTTTAAATCACCACAGACCATAAGATAATTACGATTTGAGTGTGACTATCCAAGGAGCGATTCAAATACTTCAATGAAAGATGTTGAATTTAGGGAACTGATATGCTGCAGCCACTGTGATCTTGTCTGAAAAGGCATTGTTTAGTGTGACTGCACAAAGGCTTAGAAGTAGAGGTGGCATCAGACATTGACTGGGTAGGCAGCAAATCACCAGGCGCAGGTACTCATGGGCATGAAGATGTCTGTCGGCGATGAAGATAAGAAGGGCAAACTTGGAGAATTCCGAGAGATCAAAGGGTATGGAATAAAGGAATTTTGGAGCAAATCTGAAGTTGAAGTTGAGGAAGACTGAATATCTGGAGTAACTCTTGACGTGTCAGGGAAATATTTAATGGATGAGAAGTCCCTTGTAGGTGGAGAAACATTGAAAGACACAGCTGGACTTAAGGCGCGGAGGTACACCAATTGGGCGTCGAGGAACGTTTCAGATATCAATACGTTATGATAACAATTCAACCACTGAAGTTGGTAGGTTTCTCAGTTTTGCAATCAGTGTGCTTTTATTGCACTAGTTACTTACCTATCTTTAACAGCTCACTTTTTAGCGAATTTCCTCTATAGAAAGCAGTGGCGGATCCAGCTTTAGAGTCGGGGGGGTGGGGGGGGCGAACTTAATCACTGCCCCGCTCACTCAAGCTACCGCTGTTGTATCTGAGATCTTCTGATAACTACACAACTTTAATCTTGACGTTCGCCAGATCCCACACCCACATACGCGACAGTGGTTTTGCGGGTAAAAAAGGAGGCAGGGTGTAAAGGGCAGTCACATCGTTGCGTCGGTGCAGCCAACTGTCAGGCGTAATCAGATCAAAATTATCACTCCTACTAACTGTTTGTACGCTTGGTTCCACAATTTATGCATACAGACCGTTTCGAAAAAAACCTATGGTAGGCAATGCATAAATTGGATTTGCGACAAAGAATTAATCGTAACACATTTAACCATATGCAAATTACATAACTGCACTATTTTTATTCAGTGTAAAACAAACATTTCTGAGCTTGAGGGGGGGGGGCAATTGCCTTGCATCCGCCACTGAGGCCCGGGACCATGATATTTTTTGTTATGAGGCCCCCAGATGCCAAAAACACCATTCGTTCTAACTCATATATATATATAGGCCTATATATATGTGTCCGTAGGCACGATAACTTTAGTAAAAGTGGCCCAATCTTGATGAAATTTAATGTAAACGTGTAAGGCAGCATCTATTTTCATTAGTTCGAGAACCTGACAGGTTGCTCTATTTTAAGGGGGGTTTTGGGGTATCCCCATGGGAATATTTGAACTTTTGACATATAATTCTTTTTAAACCCAAATTTTGGTTAACACCCTTAAATTCAGCTTAAAAAAACAAACGATTTGATATTTTGATCATCGCTCTACGTCAATTGGTTACCAAGATATTGAAAGTGCTAAACTCAGTACATTGTCCAATGTTAATCTTATGGGGAATAAGTCAAATTTTATACCTCGCTTATTAATTAACATATATTAATGAAACTTGTTATGTGGCTTTATATGGTTGGGTTTTACTGATATTTGGATTCAAAACCCATTATTTTGTGGTCCCCATAGCAACAAACCTGCGTACTCAGCAGCTATAATGTTATTCTTATGGTGAATAAGAAACTTTTGATATCTTATTTGTTTATGAACATAAATTAGTAAAACTTGGAATGTTGCTTCATCTAGTGGTGATCCATTGGTATTTAAATAAACACCCAATTTTTGTGGTCCTTGATGCAGCAAACCTGCATACTCAGTTCTAATGTTTTTCATATGGAGAATAAATAAAATGTCATATCTCACTGTTTATGAATAAGCTTTGATGAAAGTTGGGAAATGGCTTCATGACGTAGTGAAGGACCATTTGAAATTCGGTGAGTATGCAGGTTTGCTGCAACGGGAGTATTATTACTTTGTTCTGTACTACGTAAATCTTCATGATGACCACGTTGAAGTGTAAAAGCTTTCAGTGTGTTTTTAATATCAAAATGATTGTTAAGTGGACTTACTGCTCTTTAAATCCCAAAATGATAGTAGGCCTATCCAAGTTTTCATGAAAATCGATTAGCTGTATAAATAAATAGCCGACCGTGTACTGCAGTAGTTTTACTCACTTCAGGATTAAATTTAGCCTATATTTTTGTTCCGCTCGACATCAAACTCACAAACACACTTTTTGATTACAGAGCAGGCGACAGATGCGTCCCTGGCGTCGGAGAATTGGGCGTTGAACATGGAGATCTGCGACATCATCAACGAGACGGAGGAAGGACCCAAGGACGCCATTAAGGCCTTGCGGAAGCGGCTCCAGCAGAACGCGGGCAAGAACTACATTGTCGTCATGTACACGCTAACGGTCAGTTGATATACGGTAGCCTAGTACTGCTTAATTTGAAATTTTTCACGTTCTTTTCCTCTCCTGTCCATCTGTTATTTTTACATACAATACATGTGGGTATTCAAGAAATTATTGTGGAAATTTTTCATCACTGATTAATAAAAACATTGTAACGACGTTTTGGGATCTGGAATCTGATTACAAAATATTAGTGGCACTTAACGAGTTATGCTGAAGTCCATCTTGTTGCTTTCCATTGTTACATTGTTATTTTCTCTGTACTATTGGTGTAATTCCATTGGAATAAATCAACAATCCAGACAAAGCTGGAAAAACCACAATAAAGTGCCTGGATTGTACCCACTAATATTTTGTAGGCATTGTTCTCACCTGAAGACGGGATCAAATTCCAGATCCCGAAACGTCGTAAGACTTGTTCTTACTAATTCGTGGTGGAGATATGTCCGCAATCATTTCTTAAATAACATAAACCCACCATCACCAACAATGAATTTTAAACAATGAGTGTTATTTTTAATCGTTAATGACCCCTTAGCTCCGAAATAATATTCTGTGGTAATTGCATTAATTTGACTACCGGTACCTGTTAAACACATTTTATGGGAGGAATAGCTAGCTGTTTAATGTTACAGGAGAAGCACCACACTTACAGTGAATAGGTTCGTTATTGTGCTTACGTTGTTCAGTTATTCCACTTGTTTTTTAGTTATGACATAATTTACCAATAGGAAAAACTATCCAGTAAGCACTGACTACAAAGCAGGTTATGTATATAGGAGAGCCATCGTATTGTTATAACTCCAGTTACCAGTGAACATGTCTGTGTAAACCTTATATAGATTTTAAATGTCCATCCACAGACTAAGAATTTCAGGAAAATCAAGAATTATATTGGAATTTTTTAACCGGGAAAATGAGGAAAATAAATAGGAATTTTGGCAAAAACATGGGAATTTAATATAAAACTTCCTTCTCTTCTAGACCTATAACAATAGTTACTTGGGGGGAAAACGGTAGTTAGTTACGGTAAAAAATGCTGGAACTATACAGAAATTTTAACCAAGATTTTGAGGACACCTCGTATCAGTCAAAATTACTCTTGCTTATTGTTGCTAAACATGTTACTTATTAAAAGTTAAATTTGTACTAATTCTTTCAGCGTCAAATCTCTTTTGACGCTAAGGGACAAAAAAAACTAATTTATTTAAAAGCTTATTAATTGGAATAGAAATCAAGCATAATTTAGATTTACAGCTACAATATTAAAGATATCTATAACAGCCTACAAACATTATAAAATTCCAGTAAATGATTGCTTGGGTAGCCTGGTCAAGTGCACTTGTAAAATCTTTGTTGCCAAATAAATCAAATTAAAATCTAGGGAGTTCAGACAGACCTCAGTTAATTATCCTACAAGTTTCATATTGATGCACAGTGCACAGTTTATATCAGATAGAGAATATATCTGATATACTGTGCACTGTGCATCAATATGAAGCTTGTAGGATAATTAACTGAGGTCTGTCTGAACTCCCTAGATTTTATTTTGATTTATTTGGCAACAAAGATTTTACAAGTGATGAACTTGACCAGGCTACCCAAGCAATCATTTACTGGAATTTTATAATGTTTGTAGGCTGTTATAGATATCTTTAATATTGTAGCTGTAAATCTAAATTATGCTTGATTTCTATTTCAATTAATAAGCTTTTAAATAAATTAGTTTTTTTTTACCCTTAGCATTTAAATAAATCCTGAATAAAGCACTTGATGTGAGTGGTGGATAAGTTATCAAATCTCTTTATCAGTACTAAGTAAAACAATTATAGGTAATCCAAATTTTAGATTCTTAACTTAGATTGTATATAATAGTGGGATCTAAATAATTTGTTTATCCCTACCTTAAATTACGTAATTTGTTCACATCTGATTCTGAGGGATACATTTCTATCAATTTCAAGCCCTAATAGCTATAATTATAGTTTTCTTTTTACAACATTCAAAATTAGAGTAATCTCATCAATGGTTCCCAGTTTCTTTTAAAATATTTTTGGTTGATATATTTATTGAAATATTTTTTGCAGCGTTTCTACAAAGTTTGTCTGGAATATAAAACTTGAATACACAGTCCCATTTATTTTAAGTAGGCCTAATGTATTAGGCCTACAGTTTCCCATTAATATTACTCACGGTCAACTAACAATTTCTGCAGGTAATAAGTACTATCAGTAATAACACATTTGTAAATTTGACCTTCAATATGCCATTGTAAGCTTAATGCAGGCCTACCAATTTATATCATATTCCAGTAATAAGAACATTTTATATTTCATAATAGTTCACTTCAAACAAAACAAACTTTTCTCAGTCCTGTTATTTTAATTTGTTTTCAAAGAGAATGAATTTCTGGTTATTCGGGAATGAAAGGTGTGTCATGTTCCTCTTTAGAGTAATATGTTTAGGCTATCAAAATTACATGCTAAGAAGAACGTTAGATTTTTTCAACAAGTGTTTTGACAGTTTTAAATATTATTTGAAACTTGTAGCAATAAACCCATTTATAAGTAAGACCCTTATACAAAAAATTAACCCTGATATGATTGAGTGTGAATTCATAAATTTAAATTATAACGATATCTAACACATTTAAGGTCTTTAAATGACAACTGGAGGGTAAAACCATGGTTGGATATTGAATAATTGTTCCTATAAGATTAAAATGTGTCCGTTAACTGAGATCAGTAATTTCAAACGATTTACCAACTGAAAATTTTCTGATTGTAATGATAAATTATTTCTAAATCTTGGAACAGTTGCTGCTATAATGAAACTAAATTAATTTGATAGCAAATATGTTTATTAATATTAGAACATATTTTAATGGGCTTATGCAACAGTCCAGAACGTTCTGTTGTGCGTTGATGTGTGGAGAGGGAGAGGTGCCGTGGTGTCACTGGTTGTAACCCAACCCTCTCTCTCTCGTTACTCAACATGTGGTGTTCGTTATCTGATGACTCACCGTCTGGTCACCTGACTTGCCTGCCTACAGTCTGTAGTCATGCATTGTTTACATCTTTCAATCACAATCATATTCCGAGAACCACTGTACACACTTTGTCCACGTTCTAGCAATTGTATGCGCAACAATGTAATTTTACAAACAGATTCAGTGTTGTTTCAGTTTAGCACTTTTTCAATTTTCAGTTATATTAATGTAAATATTAATGTAATTAAAATAGTAGTTATAAGTTTTATAAGTTTAGCAGTTAACATTGATTATTAAGCAATTCAGCATTCAAGTACAGCACCGGAATGCTCTATATTATTAAATTTTTAATATTATATGTTAATCCCTTAGCTGTGAAAGATTTTGTTTTTACCTAATGAAGTTATATTATTTAAAATGTACTATATTATACCGCCTAAAGTTATTTTCCCGCAAGAATAACGATTTTATAGGGGCCTATGTAAAAGACTGAAACATACTTTTTTTTTGGGGGGGGGGATTGCTAAAGTGTTACTTTGATTTATGAGATGGAAGAATGTGTTAGTTACAACAAAAATATGTATTTGTTTATTTATTTGTATGAAATACCAAACTACGTGGTATATAGTTGGGTTCTCTCAAGTATACACATACATATATTACAAATTTACTACCGGTATGTTAATTATATAGACCTAAGTTGATCAGAAGTACTAAAAAAGTTCTCACTGTCTAAATACATTTTGAAAAAAGTTCTTTTTAATCTGTCATGGTCCCTTAACCAGCATAATGTTGAGGCTTTGGAAATTAAGCTATATTTTCAGAACTAATTATATAATAAAAATAAGCTTAGACATCAATTATATGATATGATGAGTTCCAAATTACATTTTTTTCTGATATTTACACTGCAACCTGATGGAGTTTTGGATAATTATATGACTATCTTAGGCAAGACAATTTTTGCAATAAAAAAAATCAAAGTAACAAAACAATGATCAAACAACATGTAACACGAAAATTCAATTCCCAGTATCTAAGGTAGCCTTTTGCCGCTGCTAATCAGTAAATTACTAGAACTCTGTACTTCGTTACGTACTTTTCTATCAATGGTCGCTGGTTTATTTTTAACCAGTTATTTACAGAGTGTGTACCACAATCTGGCCTTGTTGTTAACTTAGTAAAATTGGAAATTTAAAAGCCTATTGTTGTTGGTAAATTTCTGATGCCAAATTGCAGTAGATTATCACAAACTCGGGACAGTCTGAGAAGCTCACCTCGCATTTTAAGCAATTTTTATTTAGTAATTACTTTTTTTAGCTTAAATAGATCAAGTAAATTGTATTTTTGAAACACATAATAGCGATGGATTTGAATTTTTTGGTATTGATTTATTTGGACTTTACCTATCACTTCTAGTGTTTAAAACTACACTATAAACCATGTAGTTTTAAACACTAGAAGCGATAGGTAAAGTCCAAATAAATCAATAATAAAATCAAGTAAAATTACCAAAGAACTAAGCTATCTTAATATATCAAATCTAAATACCACTGACTGACTGACTGAAATCTCCATAAGTATAAGGCCTACAAAGTTGAAATTTGACATATAGGTTCCTCTTTAGGCCTAGGTGCTTGCTAAGAAACGGTATTACGAAATTCCCCCTGTGTTCTGTCCCGCTGGATCCCAAAGATCACTCAACGTACATACATACAGGTGCGATATTTTATTCTGTAACAAATTGTTGGTGCATAATTAAGAAAAATAATAATTTTCTCAAAAATTTCATGCCCAGACTTTTAAAATAAGACCTCTCCCAGCTTTCTACGACCTCCCTTTCGCTCACAATTTCACTGTCAAATTTGGGCTAACAGAATTAGATGTATAGATAGGTTCAAGAATTAAATATAACCATTAACACGTTCGCTGCGAATGACGCGCTTGTGCGTCATCTGCCCGCCCGCCGCTGCAATGAGTGGTGCGAATGACGCACAAGCTCGTTCCGCGCCATTTCTTTTCGCGCCACTATTTCCCGCCGTTTTTACATTTTTTCGCGCTAAATGTTGATTTGACAACCGTAGTACTTTGATTTTCATTAGTTTAGCGCTTATTTGACATAGGCAGTTTCCCGTTTCGTCTTTCTGTCAGTGTCTCACGTGCTCGTAAAGATGAGTGATATTTCGGATCCTGATGACCCCTTAACGGGCTCTATTTACAAATGTGACGGGTGTCCCGAGGAACCCGCCTTAGGTCTTGGGGAATGTTTCAAACAGTACCACTCGAAATAAGTCCATGACCTCATGCATGTTTGTAACATTTTAGTTGGATTGTTATTCCTTTATTGTATTCTTATATTCTTATTACATTTTATATATTATGTAGTCTCATACATTTTATACACACTTTAGAACACCATTTGTATTTCAAAATGATTAATAAAATATTTGTATTAATTTTATTGCCTAATAAGATGTATTATTTACCTAATGGAGTCACAAAGATAAGAAACGCGCATGTGCGTCATCCGCATATACCCGAGTATTTGATGGCATGTGCTAATGACGCACAAGTGCGTCATTATTATTATTTTTTTAAATCAAGTTTATATGTTGATTTTCTTGTTTTTAATGTTAAATATAACTTAAATATATACATATATAATCTTCATATATAGTCGAAAATTTCAGCATTGGTCATATAAATATAAAATATTTATACAATCTTTAGCAGCGAACGTGTTAATTGGCTTGTAGATTTCTGTGGTCTATAAAAACTTTGGAGAACTAACTCGACTTTCCACAAACTGGGTAATATTAAACCCATATTGTGTAAATTTCTGAGACACTATAGTATCAAATTTGTCTACAATATACACAATATGTACAGTATCACAGTTTAAAAAAATTATAGTTGTTCAAAAATTGAAAAGTTACTTTTAGCAACATGTATAGGCCTAATATCAGTGATTGGCCATTTTATAATTTTGTTGATCTCATCAGTTTATGTAATAATCCGGGCTAGTGTTAATCAATATAAGTTATTTAAAAACCATCGACCTTGTGGTATAACAAAATCAATTCATAATTATATATAATTATTCTTGAACAGTTCAAACATAGCATTGCAGATTCATGTGCAAATTTGTTTTCCGTGAGTTAAGTTGTTGCCATTATAGCTGCCTAATGACTCATCTTGGATGGTTAATGGCCATTCTTGTTGTAAATTAAAATGGCATTGAACTTCACAGTAGCTTTTGTACTTTTCCAAACACTTTCTCTGTCTTTGTAACTGTAGAACCCGGATAATTAACTACCTAGCATTATCTATAGCATCCTAAAAATACAAATGTATTATTTAGTTTTTAGAATTTTATTCAGAACGTATCTTGAATTATTATTTTGTGCCATATTTTCTAACTTATAAATCTTCTAGTTAAATAGCTAAATAATCTTTCCCAAATATATGTTATTGAAGGGAAACGCTACCAATTTTTAATTATCATTTGTTAAAATACCTACCTTTTGGAGCATCAGTTTAAATAATGTTACTAGGAACTATGATAAAATGGCAACATTGAACTATAATTGGATACTAGTGGCTTGTAGGGGCTATAGCTACTATAGGAGTTTCTCTCCTCAGTCAGGAATTACGAACGAGGCATGAAGTGCAGAGAAAGCATAAGTCAGCCATCGGCAATAAGCCAAGGGTTTTCCGCTCAAGTGAAATGTGGTAGAATTTCCTCAGTCCACAAACGTGCCTGACGCACATGTTCTGCACTCTCCGGTCCATGTCACCTAGAGTGTAACAGTGATAAATTCTCACAACCCCTTGACTGTATTTAACTTAGTGAGTTTTACTCAATAGTATATATTTTTATCAATCAATTAAATATGAAAAAAGCATTACATCTTTACCCATCACAGTCTCTAAAGATTCAACCAAAATTGTTTTATTAGTGTTTTTTCTTTGGAAAGAACTATTAGCATGACCCGCACGGTGAAACTTAAGCCCGGGACCACCATAGAAGTTCCTAACATGACCCCCTGAACACGTTTTGGGGGGTTGTTCAAAATTTTATATATGAGTGTGTGTGTGTGTGTTTGCACTCTAGCGGTCACATTTTTTGTCCGATTTACTTCAAATTTGGTAGGGACGTTCCTTTCTGTAATCAGTTGGACAAGTTCCTTGGGCAAAACAATCGGAAAACTCTAAACTCCTTTTTTTGGGGATTAATCTTTTAAATTTTGAGTTTTTGGGCTCAAAAAGGGTCAGAAAAGCCCCAGATATAAAATCAATGGATGTAAAAAGATGGGAATTAGAGAGGCGAAAGTTTTAAGCCCTCTCTCGTAATTCTAGCATAACTATTTACCGAGTTATTAAAGAAAATGTGTATCGACTAAACACAGTACGTTGTCTTATGGGGGTTTTACACTAAAAAGCCTGTTATTCCTTTGTTAGAGTACTTTTATCGTCCCCAGCAACCTCATGCCTACTTTCAAGCCTGTCTGGACCTTCTCCTAACCTTATAATGTGCAAAATTGTATTCCCAGCTTTGCAAGTAAATGAAACCAGGAATATCAGAACAGCCAAAATATCAATGTTGTCTTCAGATTTCAATAAAAATTGGACAAATGTATGTTTTTACACTGATTTTGAGTTTCAAAAGTTTTTTATGTGGAAATTCACTTCCCTCACGTCAGCGTGCTGCGTGCGAACTCGTTTTTTCTCTCCAACACAGTTATTTAATGTTATTTAATTTTATTTTATTTTCAGATATTTAATGTTACCTTAAACGTGTCGGATGGAAATATTGTTCATAAAAATACTAAATCAGAGAAGATTAAAACATTTTAGCAAATTAAATAAGTTAAACTAAAAACTATTGTAATATTAGCCAGAGAATGTAATTTTTCAAAACAAAGAATGTGTAGGAGTACAGTTGTGATAATATTTTGACTCTTTCCACTTAATTCAAGTTGTGTCAAAGGACGAGTATCGCTTGAGAGGCGGTGAACAGAAAGTGTATACGAGGTGGTGCTTATTGCATTACTCCTTGTTTCTACTGCTGTAATGAAAGACTAATGGACTCCCCCTCCCCCTCTCTCCTTTCCCTCAACCACCATAGTTCATCTTCCTCTTCACTCGAGAGCCATCACTCAGTTTTCTTCTGTAACTTATGCTAATTGGTTCACTTCCCTAGTTATTTTTCACTGTACAGTTATGTGTTTGGATCAGCGTTTTTATCTGACACTGTAGAAATCTCTTGGAGAAAACGACTGTATTCTCATAACAAAATATTCAGTATAATAACTACTAGCTGTTAGGGTAGTTTTGTTACTAATGTGTCTGCAGTATTTTGGTTACTGGTTACTCATTTTGGTTTAATTATAATTACTCCAATAAATAACATGTTATTCATTGTACATTTTAACTACTGACTTTCTGTATATATCTTGTTTATGTTATTGTGTTTTACCTTGTCTGTTCTGTAAATGAAAAACGAGTTTGCACGCAGCACGCTGACATGAGGGAAGTGAATTTCCATATAAAAACTTAAAACTCAAAATCAATGGAAAAACATACATGTATTCCAATTTTTATTGAATTCTGATAACATTGATTTTTTGGCTGTTCTGATGCTCCTGGTTTCATTTATCTGCAAAGCTGGGAATAAAATTTTGCGCATTATAATGTTAGGAGAAGGTCCAGTCAGGCTTGAAAGTAGGCGTGAGGATGCTGGGGATGATAAAAGTACTCTAACAAAGGAGTAGCAGGCTTTTCTATTTTAAACCCCCTATAAGACAATGTACTGTGTTTGGTCGAAACACATTTTCGTTAATAACTCGGTAATTATTTATGCTAGAATTACGAGAGAGGGCTTAAAACTTTCGCCTCTTTAATTCCCATCTGATTACATGCATTAATTTTATATAGGGTCTCTTCTGACCCTTTTTGGGCCCAAAAACTCAAAATTTGAAAGATTAATCCCCAAAAAAGGGGTTTGGAGTTTTCCGATTGTTTTGCCCAACGAACTTGTCCAACTGATTACAGAAAGAAACGTCCCTACCAAATTTGAAGTTAATCAGACAAAAAATGTGACCGCTAGAGTGCAAACACGTGTTCAGGGGGTCACGTTAGGAACTTCTATGGTGGTCCCGGGCTTAAGTTTCACCGTGCGGGTCATGCTAATAGTTCACTTTCCAAAGGAAATTCACTAATGACAATACAACTGATCTGATTCTGATTCTCGTTACTAATATTAGATAGTTGTTTAAAATTATTATCAAATAGCGACTTTAATATGGCTTAGCCTCAGGATCATGAATTTCTTTCAGGGTGGCTGAAAACATTGATTATACATCCTACGGAATAGATAAACCTAGCTTACGGGCCGGGCGTGCCTCGGCATTGCTGCGCTGGCCCCGAGTTTGACTGAGATCCCGCCAGAGCGCAACCAGTCGGCTCTTCCCCTCTTTCACCCCTCGCTCTCCCTGCTCTCCGATCGCTCCCTCTCCCTCCAGGCCAGTCAGTCTGTCAGTCAGTGTCTCAGCGACTGCCGAGCCGGTAAGATGTGCGCGCTGTTTCTCGTAAAAACACGGCACCCGCCGACTTTCCCCCCTCCCTCCCCACAGCACTCCAGGCCGAATTGAGTCGCCGCGGCCTTTAAGAAACACTAGCAGAGATGTCCGTTGACATTCTGTCTTTGCATCTGTTGGTTTCGTTCATCACTTGATACGTTGTGTATGTCAACAATATACATGAGTAACACTCTAATAGTGTAATTAAATCAATTACGTGTCTAAAATTATTGGTAAACTATGCTTAAAAATGTTGCGTTCAGGATGTTGAAGTAATTATGACTCAATACAACCTGACACCATATTTTGACTAGCTTAACACCGCACAGTGTGTTAGTAAAACTGTTACCAGAATAACTTAGTTTAATATATTTTACGACAAATCTAATGGTTTTGAATTTTTTTTACCGAGTAATAAACAACTGAGCTGTTGCAATTCTTGTTATTTATTAGGCCTAGATGTTCAATTGTGGAGAAACCAAAGATGAGCTTTGTCCGGTTAATGTCCGGTCCATGTAAATTGCATCAGCTCGGTTATATTTATTACTCGATTGCAATAAGTTAAGTATCGTTAGACTTTTCTCAAATTGCCCTAAAAGAAGATATAGGCTACTGGTTAATATTTTGTAAAATGACTTATTTTCGAGTCATTTGCGATATAACATTTAAAATGGCCGCCATTTTGAAATTATCACAGATAATTCCTTCATAACGTTCGTGTTGATAGATCCTATCTCCGTAAACAGTTGACTTAAGTTTGGTTGAATTCGGTTATATGGTTTTAAAAATATGAACTTTAAAGTGAAAAACACTTACGGACTGACAAACGGAAAACTAAGTACGGGAGACTCATGTTCATATGGTTAAATGTGTTTATATTAACCCAAGGAACAACGCTATATACCTTTGTCCAGAAGAGTTACGGGACAGTCTGTATAAGTTAAAATCAACTTATACTTACTACCTGGTTTCTTATTTATAATTTTTGTAGTCTAAAGTTCATCGCCCGTGAAAATCTTCATCTGAAGTTTACTGATGGTGATTTTACTTGGACTCTGAAAACGAGGTTGAACAGGAAGAAGCTATGGTTACTTTCGTAAACGGAGTAGTTTTTTTTTTAGCAGAGGACTGTTTCCGGTTATGACAAAATCCGAAATTATAAGAAACCTGTTAAGCACATCTCTGTCGCAGTTAAGTCTAGAGAACTTTCGAGCATAGATTTCCTGATATTGTCTTATATGCTTATTGTGAGCTTCAGTACGTAATTATTTTTATTCTTGCATTAAATCGAATAGCTACCGTCTAGTAAAAATGGCATTTGCCGTTCCTGTAATTAAAAAAGTTTCTGAGTCATTAAGTGTATGGTTTCTTGGTTTTAGCATGTTATTGCTTTAAGGAATTTAAAATACAGAGTAGCAAATAGTAGCAGAAATTATTATCAGGATTTTCAAAAGAACACTTTGAACAGTCTGTCAAAAATTAAATTAGTGCCGGGAAACCTTGGGAAACCCAATTTTCGGAATTGTCGGAAACAACTTTCGGAAACCCCACTGTCCACCGATTGAAAAATTAGTAAAACCACGAAAATAAAACACGAATATTTAAATTTTGTCCAAAATTTTGGAAATTTGACGCTGATAATGGAAATGATCGTTTTTTCCGTGGAAAGGTCGTTAAAACCCCGGAAAATCGTAAATTAATTGTTTTCTGGAAATACTGTCAAGTGGGTATTCAAAATGTGCAGAATTTCGCCCTGAACACGTACATGCGATTATTTTCCAAATCACACTTTTTATCCACGTAAAAGTCTTCAAAACTTTAGAAAATCGGAATATAACTTTGTAATTGTAATACTGTCATGTGGGTATTCAAAATGTGCGGAATTTCACCTTGAACACGATCGCGCAGTTATTTTCCCGATCACATTTATTTCTCCGCGGAAAAACGTCGGAAAATCGAAAAAAAAAAACATTGTTCTTATAATACTCTCATGTGGGTATTCAAAATTGTGCGTAAATTCACCTTGAATACGTACGTGACGTACGTGAATACTTTCCCGATTACACGTTTTTCCGCGGAATAGTCGTTAAAACCCCGGAAAATCGGAAAATATTATTTTTCATATAATTCTGTCATGTGGGTATTCATACTGTGCGGAATTTGACCCTGATTACGTATGCGCAATTATTTTGCCGATCGGAAAGGTAATTGCCAACAAAGGTTTACAATTTATTCAACACAGAGCGGGCCCGGTACCGTGCTTTTTACAGCGGCCACAGCACTAGTTTCGGTGGTTTTCATCTCAGGCGCGGATCCAGGGGGGGGAATGGGTGAAATTTCCCCCCCAAGGCAAAAGGTTGGAGTTGCGCGCGCACCCCCGCACCAGCGCTACGTCTGCCCGGCAGCATCATCTCGTCTGATTGATGCCGTCGTCAGTCAGATCATATGCCTGTAATACTACTACAGAGTGTCCATAGACCGAAAATTCCAGGAAAATTGGATAATTATACGGGAATTTCGACGAAAATTCCTTAATTTAGTTTAAATCCCTTTTTCGGCTGTTCTCGTTCATGCGGCTTGGTTGTCGTTTCCAGCCAATAAAACAAGTTTTGGTTGTTATTTTCAGCCAATAAGAAACGTTGCCGATCGTCATTTCGGGCCATTAAATGCAACTAAATTCCTGTTTCTGACCCATCCGACGCGAAAGAATAGGCGTTCTTTGGCTATATAACTGGGTCGAATCGCCGATTGTATTCGTAAATACGTTCCGGTTGTCATTCGGGCCTATACAACGGGATCCGGCAATATTTTTCGCTAGGAAAATATGGTACGATTGCCAATTTTTATGATAGATTGTGAGTTTTGGCATATATTGTGCCTCAGTTGTCATTTTCGGACAATAATAACGTTGCGGCCGTCGATTTCGGACTTTAAAATGTGAGGAACGGTTGGTTATTTCCGGAAAATATAACGAGGTGAAATTGCCTATTTTGTTTAAACAATTAATTTTTAGTCAGTCATTTGTTTCTGTAAAACGCAGTCTGGCAGTCTTTTTTGGCCGGTAAAATTTGGCACTTAATTTTATTGTGGTCGATGTTTTTGCCCTACAAATCGCAAAATGGGTTTGTCGGCCAATTGCCTTTTTTGGGCGCTAAAACGAGGTTATATTGCTATTTCCGTGGATAATATGCGGCTCGCTTGCCGCTTGAGGCCAATAAAACGCGGTCCACTCCATTATTCCTAAAAAAATTCAGTCATTTTGTTTGTCTTTTTACCACCAAGTTGCGGCAAAATTTAGGCTTTTACCGATAAAACACGGCCAAATATCTGATTTTGCCCGGTAAATGCGTTTCAGACTTCGCTTTTGGTATATAAAACTACGTTCACTTGTCGTTTTCGGTCTAAATGTTACGGCGACCATGAAATGCGGTCAAATTGCCATTAGTTACATTTACATGTTTTTTTGCATAAAGATGAAATTGCCATGAATGTTGTTGCTCTTCGTTGTTGTAATAATACATAAATGTTAACATTACATGTAAATAAACTAATGAACATTAATCAGAAGTTGTGACAAAGTCCTCAATTTTGTATTAACACTCCAAAAGAAATCATTCTTTTTAAATTTTATTAAATTTGTTTGAATCGTTAATTTTCTTGAAATTTTCAGGTGATTTCTTATCAATTATTGTTATTGCTAATGACAAAATTTCGAATTTAAGTTAAAACTGTACATTATAGATCATACGAATTTCAGTTGATTTTAAAAATTTATATTTCTGAGCCTGTATGCCCTAAACATTATTAATGTTTTAATGATGGCAAGTGGGCATTTTAGGTGTATGAGAAATTTTCATCTGGGGAAATCAGATATTTTTCAAAACTAGTCATAATATACAGGGTGAGTCAGACCACCCGTCCAGCATGTATAACGGGAGAACGGTTTGGTCTAAAGTCATCAAAAACAATTATTCCTCACTAAAACGCATATGGGCTATCTATTAAAAATAGTTTCATCAAAATCTATGTACGGAATGTTCCAAAACTGAAGGTCACGGATTCAAATCTCAACATTTTCTTATGTGAAAATAGGGCCAACATACATTATACATTATTTAAAAGGCCTTTTTTATACATTATTTTAAAGGTCTCGTTAAAATAAACATTTGGCGAAAACAGAATTCACTTATCTTTATCCGTTTCAAAATGGCGGATATTTTTGTGTAAAATATTGACATTTGCGGAATACTCTGTATTTTTTAAACCATTACTCGTACCTTTTTTCTGACTTAAACGGGCCGCCATTTTGAAACGGGTAAAGATAAGTAAATTCTGTTTTCACCAAAATGTTTATTTTAACGAGACCTTTAAAATGAAGTATAATATTTCCTATGTTTACATAAGAAATGTTAGGGTTGCGAACCCTTGACCTTCAGTTTTGGAACATTCCGTACTTAGATTTTGATGAAAATATTTTTAATAGATAGCCCATATGCGTTTTAGTGGGGAATAATTTTGTTTGATGACTTTAGACCAAACCGTTCTCTCGTTATACATGCTGGTGGACGGGTGGTCTGACTCATCCTGTATATACTAACATAAATAATCGGACAGCTTTGACATATTTATTTTGTCATATAAGTAGGGGAACATATGTTTGCAGAAAGTAAAATTTATAAAATTGGAGAAATACTTTTATTTTTTAATAACTTTTCTCTTAACCGTACTGAGTTTATTTTTTATAAAATTGTTATTATTTAAGAATTTTAAAGTTTCTTATTAAAAAAAGAAGGCTTTGCGGGTAATATTTCAATCAAAATGAACCAAAGAACGCTCCAAATAATGATGTTTTGAAGTTTTTGGTACTGGAATGAATTCTTTTATGAGCAGTAATATCGTTCTTTGGACTAGTGAAACTTTGAATTGTAGCATATAAACTTCGACGTTCGCCAAAAGTTGTAGATTGCATGAAAGTTAATTGGCCTATATCATAAAATTTTGTTGATGAATGAATACCATACAAGACAAATACTTTTTAATAGCAAATGTATTCTTAATAAACATTAATTACCAAGATGGTTCGTTCACCCGTCCACGTAGAGTAGTAAGAACAATTACATAATGTTGCATTAATACAACATTTCGCTATTGAATAACAAAAAATTATCTTCAGTGTATGATAACAGTTGATTATGATTTATTTAACAGACAATACAAGTACAGTACAAAAGTCGTATAACTATGTATTTTACCAAAAAACTAGGTCATGTTATAACACAGCATCACTGAGTTGAATTTAACAGCGCGGCACGGCTCGTGGCACGTCTTGGATAGAGCGCGGCGAAAAGTTTCAGCATCTTTCCAAACGAATTGTAGCCAAACCAACAACTTTACCGAAAAATGTTTGGAATAAAAGTTTTAGAGAAAGTAATTATCTACAACTTTCCCGCTGGAAGTTTGTTTCTAACCTAAAAATAAAAGAATTCCTCGCTGAGTAACTTTTTCATGTCCCTCTTTAACAACACGTAAGAGTTTTTAATTATTAAAAATATTAAAACACGGTAAAAAAACAATATTTATACTTTCGGATTCCGTAGTTCACGTACACAAAGGATATATAAATTTCATTACAATTCAAACATGGCAGTGAAGTCCAGGAGCGTGTAAACGACAGCGCGTTCATCGCCAGAATCAGCTCTGAGCACACAGCGGCCCACCATTTCTGTTCCGCACAGTCCGACGCGGACCGTTTTTAGCTCACTTAGCGATCTCTCCAGTTACCTCGATGGGCATTACTCGCCGGCCTCGCCGCGCCACGCAGCACAATCATATCTGACAGGAGGGGTAGAAGAGGGGACGGTAGTTGATGGATTCGCCGCTTGAGCGCTTCAGTACGGTAGCTGACGACGCTCCAACTAGGAGAGCTTCTACCGTTAGCCAACAGAATGCGCTCGAGGAGCTCGCCAAGGTCGGCTTCAAAAAACGACATTACTAAGTTTATCTATTAGGATGTATAATCAATGCTGAAAAGTAACCACCATCCCCTATAAATGTTTTAATATTGAAGCAATTTTAAATTTTCTTGTAGCTTGCAGCTACATTCTCAGATGAGAGAGGCTACATTAATGAATGCCAGTTTCACATTTGTTACCCTCATTGGGTAGGAAGTCTTGTGTAAATTTCAGATGGGACCAATGGTTGTGTAATACTTTATTTCAAAAGTTTTGGTGAGATAAGAAAAACTGCTTGAAGAGGACAAAAATCAGACCCTCAAAACAAGATGGCTACCCTAAACGTAATTTATCAATTATACGTCTGCCCCGTTTAGCCATATTAGTTTTGCAGACACCAGAACCCAAATTGTAACAATCTTGAATCTTGTTAGAATTTTCTAAAGTAAAAATATAATTTTGTATTATTTATTAACTGGCGAATGTTGACAGGTGCTGGAGACGTGTGTTAAGAACTGTGGGAAGAGGTTTCACGTGCTCGTCTGCAACAAGGAGTTTATACAGGAACTGGTCAAGCTGATCGGTGAGTCTATTGTGTAGAAAGTATTTGGCACGAGGATAGTAAAGAATGACGACTGTGTAGTAACGAAGTAAAGACACCACCAATACGTGAATATTGTGAATATTGTGAAAAAGACTTTTTTTCAAGGTGTTTCCATTTGATGTATTAGATGTTTATATTTGACAATATTTGATATTTCCTGTCATATTTTTTTTTTTTTTTCATTAGAAATTTTAGTAAATATGCAGGATTTACGATAAATTTAATTCGATGTTTTCCTACCTCCAGAAACAATAGATTTACTCTAGCTCAATGTTTACAGCAAAAACTTTAATCTGAGAACGTAATCAAGTTCTCACTACGTTATTTGTTGCATATTAGTAAACAAAGGTCTATCTATTTCAGTATTACTCCATGAGCCAGTGTTGTTAACCTGTTAACGGCTTATTTCAAAACTGCCAGTGATAACAGGGAGATAAGGGCCAGTTATTTGCACACTTGATTAACACACACTTTGAAATGCTTTAGCAACTTTTTTTGTTTGAATGGAATATTGTGAGATGCTAAAAATATTCTTAAAGTGTAATGCACATTAGTGACTTTGGGAATCAAAATTTATTTTGCAAATTGAATGTGGCAGCACTTAAAGTTAGCATATATTATATTTTGGCCCCTTACCCACACTAAGAAATTGTTCATGAGATTTTAGCGAATTTACCCTATAGGGAAGAAGCTATTACCGTAGTCGGCATGGTAAGATCTAGGCCCGGGACCATGATAACTTTTCGTTTTGAGGTCCCCAGACCCCAAAAACATCATTCGTTCGAAACTGTATGTATGTCTATATATATGTGTGTGTCCTTGAGCACGATAACTCGTAAAAAAGTCCGATTTTGATCTTGGCACAAACGTGTAAAGCAACATTTATGACTTTAAGTTGGAAAACCAGACAGATCGACCCTCCCAAAGTGGTATTTTGGGGGGGGGGGTTTGTACCCCAAAAATGGGTCTTTTGAAGTTTTTATATGTAATATTTTAAATAGTCAAATTTTAGTTTTCACCATTAAATTCAGCTTAAAAAAACACACAATTTGGTATTTTGATCATTTCTCTAAGTCAATTGGTTACAGAGTGATTGGTTACATATTAAAAGTGATAATCACAGTACGTTGTCCAATGTTATTCTTATGGAGAGTAAAATAAATTTTTTATCTCGCTTATTTATAAACGTATCCCGACAAAACTTGGTATATGGCTTCATCTGGTTGTGGTCTATTATTATTTGCACAAAAACACAATTTTTACCGATGGTTCCCGTAGCAGTAAACCTGCGCACTCTGGCCCCATGTTATTCTTATGGAGAAAAAGTAAACTATTATATCTCCCTAAATTATGAACATAAATTAATGCAACTTGGTATGTGCCTTCCCCTAGTTGAGTTCTATTGATATTTGCATAAAACCCTATTTTTTGTGTTCCTTGTTACAGCAAACCTGCTTACTCAGCTTCCATGTTATTCTTATGGAGAATAATTAAAATAGCATATATAGCTTATTTATGAATGTATAATGATTAAACTTGGTATGTGGCTTGACCTAGTTGAGTTTTATTTATATTTGCATAAAAACCCATATTTTATGTTCCTTGTTGCAGCAAACCTGCGTATTGAGCCCCCCATGTTATTCTTATGGAGAATAATTAAAATGTTATATATTGCTTATTTATGAATGTATATTAAAGGGACTTGGAAATTCGCTGAGTTTGCAGGTTTGCTGCGACGGGGGTATTATTAGTTTATGTAAAGTTTAATTAGTTTATAATATTTCTTATATTTATTTTCATTTTTTCCTATATTGATTTCAGAATCTATGCACTGGCTGCAGAACTGCATGTAGCTTTTCCTCAACTTTAAATTTGTATTCAATAATGTTTACTATTACCTTTTCTTTTCTTACCAAGCTTTTCTGGTCAACAGTTAGTTCAGATTGTTTGCCTTTGCAAGGTGAGGTTGATTATAAAGCAATATTGTAATCTTCATAAACTTCAATATTAGAAATGTTTTTAACTGGCACTAAACACTTTACTTGCCCTTGAAAAGAAATATGTATTTGCCTAAACAAAATATACTCAAAAGCAATTATTTACCTAGGTGAAATATGCACATTAATCAAAGTGACTGCTGTTTCATTAATTATTGTGGTTTTTGCCTTAGAAACTTTACTTTGTTCATCAAACACAACCTATAGGCTGTTATTTTTCTTGGCTTCAGCCAAGTTATTAGTATAAATACCACATTGTTAGTTCAGAAAAGTAACTCGCTTGCAGTAATAAGATTTTTTTTATTTTGCAAATTTCAGCATTGAAGTTATATAGGTGAGGTGGATGATAATTTGTTTCATCTAACTGTGTGTTTTTGGGAATTTTAATTAAACAAATATGCACAACTCACGGTTTAATTTTTATATGTTATGCAATACTTTTTAGAATAATTGCTTGTAACTCAATCTGCTTTCATTGTACTGAAGTTTATTTATTATCACAAGTAACTTTTCAATAAATGGTGGAGGTAAAGGTGAACAAGAATAGGTCTACACGATAATAACAAACCTAAACTTGTGTGCAAATTAAAAAAGGTTTTTAACACAAAATAAAGAAAAAGATTTTACTGATAGCATTTAAACAAATATTGGTTTTAGAGATACTGGATGCATATTTGTTCATGCAATATCTGAACAACAGGATAAAATAAAATACATCTCTCGCCATTACAAAACCAACAAGAGTCCTTGGTTGTAGTGTTTTGAGACGTATTTTATTTTATCATGTTTAATTGCAGCAACACTTTATGCTACTCAAGATATTATTTAATACAATGAATCTATTCCTATTATTGTGGTGTGTAATAAGTTTTGTTGATGTTGGTAAAATTGATTTAGTGATTCACCGATTTCACTGTTAATTCTAAAAGTTACTAAGCTTCAGGTTATACCAGTCAGAGCCATTTCACCATTTCATTGGCTAGACCTGCTAGCCGCCAGTATCTTCGATAGCTGAAAATAATTGGGTTGAGTTGAACTAAATAAAATTGCCTTAGCTGGTGTAGGGAGTCAGCTGTTTTAGAAAACCAAATTCATTAACAGGTTAGCGCGCCTATATATCGTGCCAATGTAAATCAGATCATCTCGAGCTGTTATAATTCCTACTATTTGGTTGTCATTTATTTGCAACAAGTCATTAACATTTGTTCATTTGTGTCACGGTTGAGAAAATCAAAATTTGAGTCTATAACCAAATCTTTGGTAATAACCGTTGCTTCTGTAGCAATTACTTATCAACCTCACCTGCAATAAGACCATCCGCAATCTGAACTAACGGTTAGGGGCCAGAGCGAATGTACTGAATCGCTTATCAGTGTCTGGTTGCAGCTCCCTCTCCCCCCCACTCCTGGCTACAGAACCTTCCCCCCTCCCTCCAGAACCTCTCTTCGCTCTCTCTCGGCTCTTCGTATTCTCTGATAGGAGGAGGAGGAGGAGGTCAGATATCTTGCTCTTCATTCACTAACCTTAGGCTAGCTGTGTGCTTCTCTACTAACACCATAGGGGTTCTTTTCTTTTATCTCTGCGCTATTTTTAGTACTAACTTACAGTTAAGGCGTTTGAAAAGTAACTTTTTGGAAAACTCGTATGAGAAAGATGAAACAAACGGTGTGAGTAAGTCGGTTCCCAGCGGCTGTGATTTGGATAGCGAACACCAGGTGGTGGTGGGTGTCCAGTAATAATCCATTTTAACATTTACACTCACATGGTTTATTGAACTCCCTCATACAAGTTTTATAAAAAAGTAATTTCTCAAGCGGCCAACTGTAAACAAAGCTTGACTACTCTATTTTCTTACTCAGATTATTATATAAAAAAGAATACCGTATTTTAAACATAGCCTATCAAACCTAACCTTAAAAATACACTAACCTAATCTAACTGCTGCACAGGCCTCCATAGGTTTAAACACACACACACACACACTTTGTTCTCTGAAAGAAAAATCAGAATATTACGGTTCGTCTTAATAAAATCATCAGTTTCATTCTTACTATATCAGGTATGTGCAGTGCTAAGCATATTGCATAGAAAGTGTTTATTGTTAAGTGAATGATACCTTTAGTACATTTAGAAAAGTAATATTAACTGCTCAACCGGAAGCCCTGGCCTAAACAGTCTGATTGGTCGGGCGCAGGTTCGATTCCAGCTGATAACTAAGATAGTTTTTACGAGAGGCCACAACTGGCTTGCCCATGTGACTGATGCCATTACGGAACCTTAGCTGGTTTTATATCGGGGCAGAGGCTTATTGGCAGATTTGGGTATCAAGGGATTTGTTCTTACTGGGTTATCACAGAGCAGTTGAGGTTTTTTAAGAAAGTAACAACACCAAGTTTTGCCTAATTGCAATTTTGAGTTATGGTCACTGTGTGAAGACATGTATTTATAAAAAATGTATTTGTCATAATGCTTGCCCTTAATCTCTGCCCTCCCCTTAAAAAACTTTGCGCTGCGTTCATTTTGATCACTTTGGTTACAGAATGAGACCATGTATTCTTACTATTTTGGCATGAAACTTCACTCTTAAATACCATTCTTCAATTGTAGTTTAAATTAATACAAATAATTAAATACTTAACGACATATTATTGGATTAACCCATTGCGGGTGTCGAGAATTCTGGACGCGTGGTACGTATTGGTCTGAGTTTGTTATCGCATCAGCTACAATCACGAACTTAATCATTACTCTCCTGCAACTAGTCACTATGATCATTATCACTTCTGTCACTTCCTTTTTCCATTTATAATTTGTCAAATTCTGTTGAATGTCTATTGCAAACAAAACGCATGACACTGAAAGCAGAATACCTTCATTCACGCACAATCTATATAAATAAAGCAGAGTTCTTGTCTGTATGTGGATCGCCGTACGCCTAAACTACAAGGAGTTAAGGCATGACATATTCAGGGTAGGTTCCTTTAGGTTACAGCTGTTGTACCTGACTCTCAGTTTCCTCTAAATCCTCCAGTGCTACTCCCCGTGGGACATCCAAAATTCCAATGTTAATCAAAAAAGACCACACAGTTACAGTTTTCTGCTATTTATTTAATGTTATTCAAATAAACAGCTGACATTAGTAATTTACTTTTTAGCGAATTTCCCCTATAGGGAAGAAGCTATTACCGTAGGTCTCATGGCAAGACTTAAACCCGAAACCATGATAACTTTTCATTTTGAGGTCCCCATATGCCAAAAACACCATTCGTTCAAATTTTTATATAGTATATATATATATATATATCCGTAAGCACAATAACTCTCGTAAAAAAGGTCCGATCTTAATGAAATTTGGTAAAAATGTGTAAAGTACCATTTATTTGAACGAGTTCGAAAACCAGATGAATCACACCATCCGAAGGGGGGTTTTGTACCCCAAAAATGGGTTTTTGTTGGGTTTCCACATGTAGTTTTGATTTAAATCAAATTTTAACTTTTACCATTCAATTCAGCATAAAAAAACAAACAATTTGGTATTTTGATCATTGCTCTACGTCAATTGGTTACTGAAATATTGAAAGTGCTAAACACAGTATGTTGTCTAATGTTATTCTTATGGAGAAAAAGAAAAATTGTATATCTCGCTTATTTATGAACATAAACTGACAAAATTTGGTATATGGTTTCATCTGGTTGTGGTTTATTGTTGTTTGCATAAACAAATTTTGCATATGGTTCCCGTAGCAGCAAACCTAGGTACTCGGTCCCCATATTATTCTTATGGAAAATAATTAAAATGCTATGTATCGCTTATTTGTGAATGTATATGGATGAAACCTGGTTTGTGGCTTCACTAAGATGAGTTCTATTGATATTTGCATAAAAACCCATTATTTTGTGTTCCTTGTTGCAGCAAACCTGCATACTCATCCCCAATGTTATTCTTATGGAGAGTAATTAATATTTTAAACACCGCTTGTTTGTGAATATATTTCTTATGAATCCTGTTAAGTGTTTTAATGTGTTATGTTATATATTCATTGGAAATTTGCTTAGTACGCAGGTTTGCTGCTACGGGGGTATTTAACTACATTTTATACCCGGATGAAACCGGTATAATCAACTAGTCTACAGATTTAAAAAAAGTTGATTAAATACAGAATCATTTGGTGTGAACACCAACAAGATCTAGTGGCGTTCTCAAGAACTACATCAGTTTGTGGTAAACACAGAACTTATGTTGTAGAGACTGTGTCTTTTGGGCACTGGATCATTATCTTGGTGGATCCAAACGCTTTGTATTTCACCCGAAAAGGATTAAGGAAGTGAATCACACAGCAAAACCTCAAAATCGGTTTAGCCCAAAAGCAGAATATTTTTATTATTGCTGCAACAAAATGTGTAGAATACAAAAACTTTCTAAAAGCAAAACACGATTTAAATGAGTCTTAAACATATTAATAAATACAAATTTAAGACTCATAATGTGGAAAACTAAATTAATTAATCTTGCCTTGAAGTGGCAATCCCTTCTGAAAAATTAATATATTTAATTTATCATACTGACATGAATTATTAACATATTTTTTAAATGATATCCTATTTAATAGTTTATGTCAATAAATTATTTTGCAGAAACAAATAGCCACACACAATAGCTTTAACAAATAGCTTTATAGTTTTTACTTATAAAGGTTTAATATAGCTCTAAGTAATTAATCATGTTTAAAAATGTATAATACATAGGCTAATATGTATTTAAATATGACCACTAGCAAAGGTTATTTAAGCATTGGCTAAGAGTCTTACCCATAAGCATTTAGTAATATTTGCTTACAGAGTAACCAATCCTGGGAGGTTTATATCATCTACTAAACAAAATTGCAAAGATATAAAATGAATTGGTCACCTAAAAAGCACAAAAGCCCTTTAAAGCAGTTAGATGTAAGCTTTAAAAGTTAAGTTAATTTGTAACAGGCTATTAAGTGAAAATGGTGCATTGCATTTACGACAAACAAAAAGTAAATAAAGTAAGTTTGCAGGCAGTTTCGTATTTCACAGAAAATATCTCAAGTAATAAGTTAACAAGATAACAATTTACTGCTTGAACAACAAAAATGCACACTCATGGATGAAGCCAGTTTTACGATGAGACAATAAACACGCTACAGATTGCTGAGGTTTTCTTCAAAGACAGACGATAAAAACTTGTTAATCGCGTCACGCTTGATCCAGACGCCTGATTAGCTGACCAGGTGATGCATACGTTTAGTTTCGCTTAGCCCCGATCGTTAGTCGTCTACGAGTACAGCAGTTGTTGTTGCCAGACTCACATCAGGCATTGGACTTCGCGTATTTGCCAATTGTGTCGCGTATTTGACAATTGAGTGTTGTATTTAGCCTACTTTAGTTTATTCCTAATAGTTTTTGTTAGAAGAATGAATACTTTTCTGCAGCAATATGTTTTTTTTTTTTTATTACTAATATTTCTGCAGCCACAAGCCGTAACTATCTAGTATGTTTGGCTGATGTTTCTGCAGCTCTCATATTCTTTCTGCAACGTTGTCACACCGTTTTTCTGCGTTGGGGCGAGAAGAAAATACAGTTTTAACAGTTCCTAAAATTTAGATCCTGTATTTCAGACAGGTTTAGCGACAGAAAGGAAATGCATCAGATTTTCAGAGCGATTCATCAGACGTTTTTACCCAAACGCGGGAGTCCCGTTAAGGCTTGTCAATGCGGTAAATCATCGTTAACTTTCACTGTTATTCCTCATACAACACCCAATCACTTCCCCTAGTAGTGTTCAATCTCTCCGTATTTAGTAGAGATATGTGTATTTTAAAAGTTATAAACCAACAAAGCTTTCTGCTCCTTTCTTGATATTTCGTACCTTTTGAAGTTTATTTTGTGGAAATGTAGTAAAACACCTTTTTTAGTTTACTATTTAATAGTCAAAATTCACAGCATCACAGTTTCCAACCGACAAGTGCCGTAACCAACAACCAGTTTCCATTAATCAGACTCTTGGTTACCCTGCCGAACAGCTGAGGAGAGAACAATCAGTTGACGGAAAGTAGTGCCGATGTGATCAGAAATTCTGATTGATAGCTAACCAATGATGTGTTAGAAGCCAGTTTGAACCAATGACATCAAATTATAATTTAATGACACTAATTATAAAAATTTGTTTGGTGGAACTCTAAATTTAGTTGTATAAAGCTAAAAATTGCAGTACACCAAATTTGTTTGTCCTAGTATGAATTTTGGAGGTTACTTCAGCTTTTTATGGATGGATTAAATGTTACTGACTTTAACTCTTAGATAAAATTACATAATGATAAAATTACATAATGATACCTCAAAAAGTTGGTTGGTTAAAAAAACATTTAAATAAAAATAAAATACATTTTTTTTAAGAATTTTTTAATCTTTTTACCATTAATCTATACAAATAATATACATTTAGCATTGCAGATAGAGGTGACTAATGGCAAGTTGATGAGTAAAATCAGTATGGCAGAACTAACGGTTTTTAGCAAATAAACCTCGTAATCATTCATTGATTGGTTAGTTAGTTACAATGCTCTAATTTGAAAAGAACCGTGAATCAATAAAATATTAAGGCTTTTTTCTTGCCTTCTTAAGATTAGTTCTAATGGATCAAATTTAAATACTAAAGAGCTATCGTTCTTCAACTTTACTTGACCTCACAATTATTTTTCTGTGCCCCTCTAATTTTGGCTAAAGAGTGGTGTAGTTATTTAATTTACCACAAACTTATTAAGCTATTTAAAGTTATGATTTGTATTGCAGAGAACTAAACATAGTTTATAATTACTGGAGTAGATTGTTACTTTTTACCCAAATATTCCTTAGATTTTATTAATATTTCTTAGAATTATTATGTTTTAATATAAATATTATTAACCCAAAAACACAGAAGTACTTTAGTCTCTTTAAACGTGTTTGACCTTGTTTTTCATCATTGTGTGTGTAACTTTTTTGCTTTTGCCTAACCCAAGTATTTGTTTTAATACAATTTGCACTAGTAAGAACATTATATTCCTAAATAATAAAACTTTAAACTCTCAAATGTTAAAAAGCCTACAGCGATACTCTCAAATGTTAAAAAGCCTACAGCGATACTCTCAAATGTTAAAAAGCCTACAATGATATTTTTTCCTAAGAGAGTTTACAAAGTTGTATTTACACCTTTACAAATGATACATTTATTCAACTTCTTCTTTTCAAGTTTTAAAGTCTTAATAATATTTAAACTAATCTACCTAAAAATGTAAGGAAACATAAGTGCCTAAAAAGTTAAGAAAATAAGTTTTTTTAGCTGTAATTCATCGTATTCAAACTGAAATCAATCATCATATTCAAACTGAAATCAATAACTATTGCCATATGAATTTTATTAATAATAATGATTTTGTAGACATCTCGCTAGCCCAATGGTTAGCGTCTTGGACTTTGGTTCAAATCCCTGGGTGGTCACAACAAATTGAGGGGTTTAGACTGCTTTCCTATAAAAGTTGTTGTGTGTTCATAACAAAAATGCTGCTGATGTTGAAATAATAACAAATAAATAAATATACATTACTTACTATGCAAAATATCACTAAAAGGAATTAGTGATAGATTGTCACGTTAATTAGAAAACATTGGGTAAGACCTTAGCATGTCTTTGTGCCATGAAAGATCAAGTCTGTGGCAGAATTTGCTATCTCACTCGATATCGTATGGCATGAGTTATCCAACTGATCGCTTGTGCAGGACCCAAGAACGACCCACCGACGGCAGTGCAGGAGAAGGTGCTCAGCCTGATCCAGAGTTGGGCCGACGCCTTCCACAACCAGCCGGAGATGAGCGGAGTGGTGCAGGTAACGCTCGACTCGTCTCTAGTCCTAGTTCTACAGCATGCCGAGTGTGGGAGATGCTCAGTTGATCTGTACTGATGTAGGAGTGTGCACTCAAAGTGTATCCTTGTGTAGATGGGTGATAAACCAGAGGGTTGTGCAGACATGTAAATGAGACAATGTGAATGATTGCTGTGGAGACATGTAAACAGTCGTTGCAATGTAATTAATGAGACAATGTGAATGAGACAATGTGAATGATTGCTGTGGAGACATGTAAACAGTCGTTGCAGTGTAATTAATGAAACAATGTGAATGATTGCTGTAGAGACATGTAAACAGTCGTTGCAATGTAATAAATGAGACAATGTGAATGATTGCTGTGGAGACATGTAAACAGTCGTTGCAATTTAATTAATGAGACAATGTGAATTAACAAAAAAACGCTACGTATTGCTACGTATTGTTGCTGTGGAGACATGTAAACAGTCGTTGCAATGTAATTAATGAGACAATGTGAATGATTGCTGTGGAGACATGTAAGCAGTCGTTGCAATGTAATTAATGAAACAATGTGAATGATTGCTGTGGAGACATGTAAACAGTCGTTGCAATGTAATTAATGAGACAATGTGAATGATTGCTGTGGAGACATGTAAACATTCGTTGCAATGTAATTAATGAGACAATGTGAATGATTGCTGTGGAGACATGTAAACAGTCGTTGCAATGTAATATGTTCCTTGCCCTCTGTTTCTGGTAAATAAAAAAGCACTTGTTAGAAGTCGGGTTGTAAAGTTAGTTTGGCTTGATGAAGTATGAGTTATAAGTGGCGTTCTGACCATGTCAGGAAGGATCCAATGCAGTTGTGTAGGGTTGGATTCGGTTCGTTTCAAATCAGGGTTACTCCAGAGTATCTTATTTTAACATCAGTTATCAAAAATGTCAGTCAACCAAACTCTAAGAAACAATAAGCATTCTAACTGCCTAGTGCAGACCTACACAACTGTAAACAAACCTGTGGTATTTTCAATTAAGTCCTCAGAGCGTAACTAGTTTTCCCCATTGTCTGGCTTTACTCTGCTACGATGCATGGTTTTAAAAAAGCTTTAGAGTTATTACTGGGTAAAAAATATGCTTTAGGTATTACCAGCTAATGTATTTTTAGAATACTTAATGGAACTTTTTAACTACACTTTATTTAGATTTTTAAACCTTAAAATTAAAGATATTACATTAGCGAAGCTGCCAGCCAAGTGCAGATAAAACATAATCAACAATCTTCCGAGCATTGTTATTTTTGAAATTTGTTTTGATAAACAATGTTAGACCAAAGATGTTATCTTAGACGAGTGTCCAAACTACCTCTGGTCCCAACTACAACAGGTAACCTTACATAATCTAAATCAGTGAGGAAAGTGTTTTTCACTTGAACCCCTTTATTACTACCCCTTTTAATATTTTTGAAACTTGCCTGGTGACTGAAAAGGCCAAAGTCACATTCATCTCATACACAAAAGCATTATGGATTAAGATGTAAAAACCAAACATAATATTATCGAAAAGTTTGCTCCAGTGAGTTTTTGTCATGTTGCAGATCTACCAGGACCTGAAGGCCAAGGGTATCGAGTTCCCCATGACGGACCTGGATGCCATGGCTCCTATCCACACGCCCCAGAGGGTCGGTATACTCAGTCCTTTACACAATCAAGACTGACAGAAAGTTTAGTTCACATAGGGGTCTGCGGTTCACCGAAAAAACCGTACTGGTACGGTACAAAACTAATTAACGTCATCGGTTCGGTACAGAACATAACCCCGGTACAGATGCAGTACGGTATAGTTTACTGTGTCATACAATAAACAGAGATAAGCTGAACAATGTTTAACAAAATAATGGTTGAAATGAGACTCCTGTTGACAAGTTGTCATTTCCTTTAAGGAAAAATAAGCCTCTAAACTACTCTCAACTCAAATGAAAAGAGACCTTGACAGGTGTTATTTATAGCTTTAAGAGAAAGGAGATAATAAAGGTGGGCGAGGGGAGGGGAGGAGGGCTGGGCCGGGTTGGGCAAAAAGTGTGACCTTGAAGATGGTTCAGACTAGGAAGGCATGATGGGTGAAGAGGGAAGAGCCCAGTAATTAGCAGAATGAATCAGTTGTTTGTCCAACATCATTCCTTGAGTGAGAAAAGGAATACTATCTTTTAATCACGTTCTTTCTCCATTATGAATTCAAATTAAACTACTATTTTATTTATGTATAATTATTATTGTTATTGAAGTATACTAGTAAAATTAATTTTAAATTATATAAAAAAGTTAAAAAAATGTTGACGACTAACTAATGATAAAATAACCCTTAACTTATATAAAATTGAAAAAATTATTAACAACAAACTATTTTTTTTAATGAGGTTAATATAATTATTTTAAAGATGAGTTAACCATATTAACATGATTTTTCTTTACTTTAATTACTTTCTTTCTTTATCTTCCAGGTTTATATTTAAATTAATGCACTTTAATATTTTTTATGTGTTAGAATTTTGAATTTAGGAGCATAATTCAATTTTGAATTTAAAACTTATTTTATTTTATTCTTCAGTATTTAATGGTTAAATTTATAATTTTGTTTAGCACATCATGTATACCTAGTAAGTTATCTTATTGTACTTTGTATTAATGATACAATAATCTCCCAATACACCAAAGAATGGTATTTATAAAATTTTAGTTCTTATTCTTGTATGTTTTAAATCAATAGTTTGTATTGATTTTTAAAGCAATGTAATCAATCAGTTCTGCAACTTATGCAATTGATTTAAGTAGTTTTCAAGTAGTTTTTGAATTCATTATCATGAATATTTCAAGAACTTGTATCAATAAAACATTAAAATGCAAGTTGCAGGTTTAAAAACATATTTTCGTCTATAGTACAGTTACTTTTAATCAAATAAATTATACAAATTTTATATGGCCTGTAAGATAGTGCGCTTAGGTTGTACAAAATTAATACTTAAAGTAAATTATAAAATTGAGAGCACTCGGCAATAGTGAGAGGTTACTAGTAATCACTTGATTGGAGAGTTTAGGATCAGAAATAATTTAATGCTACGTTTCTTATCAATAACAAATATAATATAAATCAAAATATACAGTTACAATAATTTGATAATTATGAACTCCTGTGAATGTTTTCAGAGATTATTTGATTGGTATTAGTATATTAAAATATCTTTCCTTTATCAATGAATTAACTATTACAATTATTTTGTATACATATGAATAAAAGTTGAATTCATCTTTAAAGTAAACTGTCTAATTAAAATGCAAATTAATGAATGTTCGTTTTTGAAACAATATTCTTATAATTATAAATGGTATTACACTTCTGTGATTTTAATATTACTTGAACAAACTATTTTAATATTACTTGAACAAACTATTTAAAATTAAATGCAAATCTAATAGAGTTGTTTCATATTTTCTGCATTGAGCTAAATCATGTAATTAATTTAAAAGGTTGAAAACATAATGTGATTACTAAATTCACCACTTCATTGTTATATAAGGCGTTTGAATTAATTTAAATGAATTACTCGAGATTTTGGTTTTATCCAGATTTTTCACTACACCGACACTTCACAAATTTTCGAATTGCCCATTTTGGCACAAGGCCATCACTCCCGCACTACTAGTCACTGAAATTTGTTAATTCATTGTTCTAGGATGATGTTGGCAGACTGAATTAATTTTCTTAATCTTCCTTCAATCCCCTTCCACACCAAAGCTGTGGCTCGTTGTCATTGGCTGTCTAAGTATAATTTTTCATGGAGAGGAAGAAGGCTATTGGTCCAATATGATATGGGGAGGTCTTTAGTTGGAGTGAGTATTGGATCAGCATTTCTCACGGGTACTGAGCAATGTGGATGGATCTCATGTAGATAGTGTTCAGGGTCAAAAGGGATAGGGTTACTGGCTCTATTGTCTGAGAAAGGAATTTGTTCTTAGAAAGGTTTAATGTCCGAGGAAGGAAAGTTAATTAGCTTGGTTGGAAATTGTTAGGGAGATGGTTTTAGGAATATTTAAAGTCTCTTACAGGCCTTAAGTATACTCAGTAATTTGTTTTGATAAATACACATTAATATTTAGTTTAAATTAGTACCATACCGAATTTGTACCGAGAACCGAGGTACAAAATCTTGTTACCTTACCGATCTGAAGTTTTTGGTACTGCGGACCCCTACAAGAATATAAATATAAGTAATTATAAATGTCTGCTTGGTGTTTCATCAAACAAGCTATTAAAACAATCGATCGATTGAGCTAAACATATCTTTGGGATACCTAATGCAGCTATGATACCTATAATGTTATTCACTTGTTCATGTTTTGAAAGTGCTTTTGAGCAGACCTATCGCCCACCCTTCAATGTTCCAATGCTAATCTCTTGCATTAGATGCAGGGTTGGATTTAGGAAAGCTCCTAGGCTCAACCTGTAGTGCAGGCTCCCACTATTGCCCACCGCCTAGATCAACAACCCTTTTTTTTGTAGGACTATGTGGTTTTACTTTCTCCCCCTATACATAGTATATGGAGAAAGTATTGTTTTCGTAAAAATTTTCGAATTTGAGTTGTTAGTGGAAATATTTGTTTTGGTGCTCCCTGATCCCAAAAAAGTGGTTTTTACGTGATGTCTGTCTGTCTGTGTGTGTGTGTGTGTGTGTGTGTGTGTGTGTGTGTGTGTCCGTGTGTGTGTGTGTGTGTGTGTCTGTGTGGATGTGTACAGAGCTAGAGCCCTAACCTATGGGTCGATTTTTATGAAATTTGGTATGTAGGTACTAATACACGATATCTCCAGGCGTTTTTTTCATTTTTTTGAATTTTTGATTTTTAAGGGTAATTATCCCCCAAAAACCGCTAAAAAACATGAAAAATCCGAATTTATCAAAAACGGCTAACGATTTTGATTAAACTTTCGTGGTTTGTAGAACATTAGGGTTCCAACAAAATGATACCACCCGCATTTCTGGAAAAATTCGGGTTCAGAAATTACAGGACTTAAAACATCCAAAATTCAGTTTTTTGGATTTTTCATAAAAAATCATAAATGTTAAAAAAGATTACTATTCACCATTAAAAAGAGCTCAAAAAACTAAATAAATTAGTATTTTAAATTACTATTCTACGATTGCTAGTTGCAGAGAAAATTGAAATTTTCATTTAGCGGTAAACACAGTACGTTGTCCAATGTTATTCTTATGGGGAATACAAAAATAACTATTTCTCTCTTATTTACTGATCAATTTCATTAAAATTTGATATGCAGGTCAAGTTAGCATTGACCAACAGATGATGTTCGAAATGTGTTGCTATTTAACCCTGGGGGGGCAAGGGGGCATTTCCCCTCTCAAAACCACTGTGTGTAGCAACGGACTCTATAGTGCCTCCCAAAAAGGGATTTGGGTGGATATTTCTGAAATCAACTATTTTAGACAATTTTCTGTACATTTATCTATACTTCATATTCTATATTTAGTAAATATCAAATATTTTTGTCATTAAAGTTTGGCTAAAAGGGAGAAAGTATGTGTCAGTTTCCTGATACCGTTTATTTGTATGGTGCTCGCCCCTAGACATGTGCCTTTATAGTCTATGCTTAAGTTCGACCCTGTTTAGAAACCGATTCAGTTTACTTAATCTGATTTCATTATTCAAGGTAGTACCAAGGCATTCATCACAGTATATAGCATAAACAACTGTATTATTACCGTTTTGCTTTTAAAGGCGCTGACCCACACTTGAGCATATTTTAAGGCAAATATAAATTAATTATGAGTTACATGTCTCTGTAGGCTTGTTACTGAGGCTGACTGATTTTTTAACCAAAAATCATTGGATCAATAATTATTAGCCCTGCCAATTGCTGTTGAAAGTGGGTAGGGCCTACTGGCTCCCAGTAAAAGAACTGTTAGTCTTAAATAATATTCAAAATCCCTATGTTATAATGTATGAAGATTACGGTAACATCCAACAACATTTGCTATTGCAGAGTATACCGGATGGGGAGGTGGCGCTGGGCGTGTCGGCGCTCGTGGCCCAGCAGACGGGGACTCTGGTGGTGGGGGGAGTGCCGAGCGGGGCAGCTCCCAGCCCCCGCCTCACCCCCGATCAGCTGGGCAAGCTGCACGGGGAGCTGGACGTGGTGCAGGGCAATATGGCCGTGATGAGCGAGATGCTGAGCGAGCTCACGCCGGGCCAGGAGCACCCCAGCGACATTCAGCTGCTCAAGGTGAGAAACTAATATCTAACAGCGCCTTCAGTGCTTTTATCAGAAATAGTCATATGGGTAAGCCAGTGGTGGCTGCTCGAGAAAAAGTATCACAGCAGTGGGCAGGGATTGAACCTACGCTTGACCACGTGACTCAATCAACGCTTGAAAACGTGACCACGGCTGACTTGCGAGACCAGCGCTCTACCTCAATGAGCTACCGCGTCCGGCTTGCTGAATTGATTGTAGATTTGGACCAAGCTAACTGACTCGTTTATAACCTCAGGCTCGTGAATTCAGTCAGAATGGCAGGGAAAATCATGTATTTTGTTGTTTGGAATACTTGTATAATATGTATATTTCATTAGTGTTCTTTTATTTTAATGTATTGTAAGGTAGCCTATGTTTAAATGTATTTTTGACGGAACTTAATGGAACAGAATTGTTATTTAATGGTCAGTAAAGCTTCTTGATTTTTCTTGATCAGAAGTTGCAGTTTGGTGAAAAACTGTGTATGTAATTCGAGTGTAGTGTCTTTATAGCAAGACGCATAGCGGAGCGCTCTTGCAGTTTTCTCTGAAGCTATTTATAGTATTAACCCATTGGCCTTGTATCACGGAACAGACCCGTGATGGCTCTATTGGGCTCAAATTTCGTATCACGGAACAGTTCCGTGATGAGTACAATGCCATTGAAATTAATTATTTTGTCTTCGTTTATCACCTGAATATTCTTAAATAAACAAACAATGCATAAAGACATAAATGAAAGTAATAACAAAGGTTCAGTGTAAAAAAAAAAACAATTAATTACATTTTATGGGCTTGTTCTTTTTGGCCATATTACGTCGTCATGGAAATATGAACAGTTAGTTGTGTTATTACTAACATAGTAAAGTTTTCATTTATACTATTTCCAATGGTCTGTATTATTGGATGCTTTAGAACAACACATAAATACTGTCTCTGTAAAAAAAAAACGAGCTGATTGTTAGCGGGAAGTATTATTGACACGAGATATAGTTTGCGGGCAATATTACAGCGCACGTAAAAAAAAACTATTTTATTATGTATTTAGTTTGTTTATAAATAAATGTATGGAAATTAGAAAATATTAAATAAATACCCATTGTTGTAGGGCCTACATAATCCAGCTAACAATAATTATTGTTTTTCCCCTTCCCGCTAAAAAAATGAGGTTTTTCAAATTTTTAGTGTTTTACAAAAACAACTGTATCATTTTTTTATTTTTATATTTTTATTTGTGTAGTATTTTCGTAGGGTATTACATTCTGAATACATGTTGGGTGTAAAGAAAAATATATATTAGTTTTTTAGGCATATAAAATTGTCATGCTTTAAAAAAAAATATATATATATATATATTTTAGGCCAACAATATTTTTTAGATACTGATTATTATATTTAAATATACAAGCTAGGCAATTTTATTTCAATTAAAAATCATAACGTGTTATCTTGTAACATACAAAATTAATTTGTTATGAATTTATAAAGAAAACCCTGCATTTTGGCTAATTTTAATAGGATAACTAAGTGAGAGCAGGCCACAACTATTCATAGGTCAATTGCTCAACTTACTTTCTGTTTGAAATATCCCCTTACGCAGACATAATTTTATTGTTGCACAAATATACTTCAAATAGGTTTATTATTTGTTGTTGACTGCTTATAAAACGATTTAGTATTGAATCATCATATTGTTCCACATCAATCAGTTACTGAGATAAAGGTAAACACAGGAAATTTTCCTTTGTTAATTCAATCAATTAATTGTTAAACCTTGAATGCTAATCTTGTGGATTAGTACTTTGCATTTTTACTCTACCTCGATTAATGGGTTAATGGATTAATGGGATTTTGATAGGAGTCAGTACAGTATGTTTTCCTATATTATTCCTATATAGAGTTAACAAAATCGTCTTGCTTGTCTATGGATATACTATGGATATAGGACTTGACTTCATCCGGTTAACCCATTGGCGTAGACTCACGAGCTGGTTCCGTTCCTTGCTTGTCATTTTTGAAACCATTGAATTGGAATAGAAAATTTGTGTTTTTAAATGGATTAATGGTGTATTTTAGTTAAAATATTGTTTTCTTTCAGTTTAAAGAGTCACATTGGCACACACACACACACACACACAGTAAACATAAGTAAAAAGTAGCAAAAACAGTGTTAACCGATTCTGTCAACTTCTAAGCAAGTCTGCCACCGTTTATTTCACTTGGGCCCTCCCACCAACTTTGCCACAGACCGGTTAACTCATTGAGAGTTTCACGCCTGGTCAGTTTTGGTTGTGTTCGGGAATCGAACCCACAAACTTCGTATCAACATCTGGCCAAGGTGTTTCCACAACTTAACTTAAGCGACTCGGCTATCACGACCGAGTCCGGTGTTAGATAAATTTATAGCCTGTCCGCGCCCCAAGCGAAGAGAACCGTAGTTGCCCGCAGTCATTAGTTACAGATTTTGCTACCAGAGTGCAGCACCAATCAAATCCCATTGTAGGCTATTGCGAATAGAATCAAATTACTACTTTAATGGGTTAAAGTGGGGAAAAAATCATACAACAAATAATCACTTATTGAGTTTTTTTGGCGAATTTCCCCTATAGGGAAGAAGCTATTACCGTAGTCAGCATGGTAAGATCTAGGCCCGGGACCATGATAACTTTTCGTTTTGAGGTCCCCAGATGCCAAAAACACCATTCGTTCAAAACTGTATATATATATATATATATATATATATATATATATATATATATATATATATATATATATATATATATATATATATATATTAGCGAATTTCCCCTATAGGGAAGAAGCTATTACCGTAGTCGGCATGGTAAGACCTAGGCCCGGGACCATGATAACTTTTCGTTTTGAGGTCCCCAGACCCCAAAAACACCATTTGTTCGAAACTGTAGATATATATATATATATATAATATATATATATAATATATATATATAATATATATATATATGTCCGTGAGCACGATAACTCGTAAAAATTATCCGATTTTGATTAAATTTGGTATAAACGTGTAAAGCAACATTTATGACTTTAAGTTCGAAAACCAGCCAGATCGCTTCATCCGAAGGGGTATTTTTGGGGGTTATGTACCCCAAAAATGTGTTTTTTGGGGTTTTCACATATAATTTTAATTTAAATCAAATTTTAATTTATACCATTGTATTCAACTTAAAAAACACACAATTTGGTATGTTGATCATTCCTCTACGTCAATTGGTTACCGAGATATTGAAAGTGCTAAACTCAGTACGTTGTCTAATGTTATTCTTATGGAGGAAAAGAAAAATTTTATATCTCGCTTATTTATAAACGTACACTGATGAAACTTGGTATACGGCTTCATCTAGTTGTTGTGCATTGGTATTTGCTCAAAAAAAATTTTTTGTCAAAGGCTCTTGTAGCAGCAAACCTGCGTACTCAGCCCCATGTTATTCTTATAGATAATAATTGAATGCTATGTCTCCCTTAATTATGAACATAAATGAATAAAAACTGGTATATGACTTCACCTAGTTGAGTTATATTGATATTAGCATAAAACTCGCTTTTTTGTGTTCCTCGATGCAGCAAACCTGCGTACTCAGTCCCAATGTTATTCTTATAGGGAATAATTAAAATGATATATATATTGCTTATTTGTGAATATATTTTTATGAAACTTGGTAAGTGACTTTATGTAGTATTAAGACATTTATATCTCCATTGGAAATTCGCTGAGTATGCAGGTTTGCTGCGACGGGGGTATATATATATGTGTATATGTATATGTACATATATGTGTCCGTGAGCACGATAACTCTCGTAAAAATAATCCGATTTTGACAAAATTTGGTATAAACGTGTAAAGCAGCATTTATGACTAAGTTCGAAAACCAGACAGATCGACCTATCCAAAGGGGTATTTTGGGGGGGTTTTGTACTCCAAAAATGGGTTTTTTGAGTTTTTCATATATATCATTTTTGAGAAAGTCATATTCTAGTTTTTTTCCATTTGAATCAGCTTAAAAATACGAACAATTTGGTGTTTTGATCATTGCTCTACGTCAAATGGTTACAGAGATATAGAAATTGCTAAACACATTACGTTGCCCAATGTTATTCTTATGGAGAATAAGAAAAATTGTATATCTCGCTTATTTATCAACTTATCCTGATGAAACTTAGTATATTGCTTCATATCATTGTGGTCTATTGATATTTGCACATAAAAATATTTTTTGGCTGATAGGTCCCGGAGCAGCAAACCTGCATACCCAGCCGCCATGTTATTCTTATGGAGAATAATTAATACCCCATTGCAGCAAACCTGCATACTCAGCGAATTTCAAATGGTACTTCACTTAGTCATGAAAACACTTACCAAAACTTTCATCAAAGCATATTCATAAATAAATAAGCAAGATATGACATTTTATTTTTTCCCCATAAGAAAAACATTAAGACTGAGTATGCAGGTTTGCTGCAGCAAGGACTCACAAACATCTGGTTTGTATGCCAAATACCAATGGATCTCCACGAGATGATGCAACATACCTTTTTTTTCCAATTTATGTTCATAAACAAGCAAGATATCACATGTTACTTATTCTTCATAACAATAATATTATAGCTGCTGAGTACGCAGGTTTGCTGCCATGGGGACCACAAAAAATGGGTTTTTATTCAAATATCAGTAAACCCCAACCATATGAAGCCATATACCAAGTTTCATTAATATATGTTCATTAATAAGCGAGATATAAAATTTTACTTATTCTTCATTGGGTAACGTAGTGTGTTTAGCATTTTCGATATCTTGGTAACCAATTAACGTAGAGCAATGATCAAAATACCAAATTGTTTGTTTTTTTGCTGAATCCCAATAGTGTAAACTCAAGTTTGGTTTTAAAAATAATTATATGTAAAAGTTCAAAAAACCCATTTATTGGGTACAAAACCCCCCTTATCATGGCGTGTTCTGTCTGGTTTTCAAACTCATGAAAATAGATGCTGCCTTTCACGTTTATACCAAATTTCGTGAAGATCGGACCATTTTTACGAAAGTTATCGTGCCTGCGGACATATATATATATATATGTATATACACATATATATATATATGAATTTGAACTAATGGTGTTTTTGGCAACTGGGGGCCTCAAAATGAAAAGTTATCATGGTCCCGGGCCTAAGTTACCATGCCACCTACGGTAATAGCTTCTTCCCTATAGGAGAAATTCGCTAAAACGGCCGCCATTTTTAAATGGTACATAGTAGAAACTTGATAATCCATACCAAAAAGGGTATTTTCAGTTGTAGTACATGCACTAAGTTTGAAGTTGATATCTTCAGATGTTCCTATGATATAATGTATTAAGTAAAAACACATACAGACAGATAGACAGACAACTAAGGGTTTTAGGACATATCTTCATATGAACTTTATTCTTTCTTTTTCTATAAGGAATCATGTCCCAAAGTCCTACAAGTTTTTTTTTAACACCCTGTATATAACTGAAAAATTTTAAATTGTAATGACTATTCTTTCTCACTACGTTTTTTGCCAATTGCAAACTTATAACTGAGTAAATTTAGGATATAGTATTTTTTCACTATCCTTGGCCTATATGTATTTTGACACCATCCTGGCCGCTCTGCGCTCAGCAGTTTACTCTGATTAGGAGATTACAAGTCACCACCACACGATATTACTATGGGATCAAATATTTGACCAGTCAAATTAGACAAAAGAGCAGCAATCGAAGAAAAAAACCCGAGTTTTAAAAATTGGTGAGATTGTTTTTTACCCCCTTATTGTTCTTATTGACATCATACTAAAGGTCCCTGAGCGTGGGTGGTGAGCGGGCATTGAGGGAGCCTCTTATGGGAAAATTCCATGGTGAAATGAGGATATTCCATGTATTTTGCTAATTTTCTTATATATAAAGATAATTATTAATAAATTAACATCTTATTGTCCCAGGATAATCTTAAAACTGGTCTATACCAGTATTGGGGCTGACGTTAGTTACAGCAAAGGAAGTTGTTTACATATGATAAGTCTTTTGGCTGTCTATTATGACAAGTTTCCCTTTCACCTTTGGTTCCTCCATTTGCAGCGGCTGTGGATGGTAACTCCGGGTTTGGTCCCCAACCTGAGAATGTGGTCTCTGGCTGTTGTACATGGATACCCTGTCAGTTGAGTTGGCCAGTTGGAGGGCAGAGCGATCCGCCTGTTTGAGCCTGATCACAGCTGTCACAGAGGCACTGGGGTTGGCCCTCTGAGAGGTCAATTTGGCTGCCTGTCCCATACCACCCTTTCCTATTCCCGCTTGTGGAAGACCAGCCTAGCATCTAATGCTGGGGTTTCCTACGCCAGCAATAATAACATCAACAACATCTTATTACAATTTAGGTTGCTGAATAACAAAGAATATATATTGATTTTAGGATTTATTTTAAGTCCTTGGTTGTTCTTTCTCTCGATGACTATAATATCGGTGCGTCTCGCAGAGCCTCTGTCAATTCCCGTCACTTCCTCATAAACTTCATGATATTACTTTCCTGAATTGATCAGCTATTATTTTTCTGATGGTGTGATGACGGGTATTTAGGAGAAGACTCTTAACCCATTGGCGTAGACATACGAGCTGGTCTCGTTCCTTACTTGTAATTTTATTAACCTGTTAATTGGAGTATAAAATTGGTGTTTTTAAATGGATTAATGGCGTATTTTAATTAAAATATTGTTTTCTTTCAGTTTAGAGAGTCGCATTGGCACACACACAGTAGACATAAGTAAAAATCAGTGTTGACCATGAGCAATTCTCAAAGAATTAACCGATTCCGTCAACTTCCAAGCAAGCCTGCCACTGTTTGTTTTACTTGGGCCCTCCCACCAACGTTGCCACAGACCGGTTAACTCATTGAGAGTTGCACAACTGGTCAGTTTTGGTCGTGTGCGGGAATCTAACCCACGAACATCGTATCACCACCAGGCCAAGGTGTTTTCACGACGTAGCCAACTCAGCTAACACGACCAAAGGCCTGGTGGCGATATTAAGGTTTTTCAGTCAGTCCACGCCCCTAGCGGATAGAACCGTAGACACCCGCAGTCATTAGTTACATATTTTGCTACTAGAGTGCAGCACCAATCAATTCCCGTTATAGGCTACTGCAAATAGAATAAAATTACTACCTCAATGGGTTAAAAGGGCATTGTCCAAGGATGTGAGGCAGTGTTTCAAGAACAAAATTTTCAGTTGCAGAGCAATGTCTGCACTGGTTGCCGTCCTTGGACCTCCCATGCAGCTGTGCAGTGCATGCAGTGGGATTACATCTCCGGTGATTTTTAAGTAATGTTTATAATCAGACTCTGTGTGACCGCAGCTTCTAGATAAAGAATTGTTCATTTTTGGACATTCGCTGAAAATAATAACTCCTCTGCCTTTATATGGTAACTTTCACCATGTTTTGAATTCTTCCTCTCTTAATATTTCTCTTAAAATATTTGTCTTGGTTGAACCATATTCTTGGCTGAGGTTTAATTTCTTTAAGCACTATATTGTCTCGTCATTAAACATTCTAATATTTTGAAGGTAGGGGTATTTTACTTGCTCAAGTACACGACAAATATAAATTTGAACTTAAGTTGTTAAGAAATAGAATTTGGCTTGAAATGACTGAAAACTGGATCTGATTAAATTTGAACTTAAGTTGCTAAGAAACAGAATTTGGCTTGAAATGACTGAAAACTGGATCTGATTAAGTTACCAAAAACTAAACTAACAACAAAGTAACCTATCCAAACCATTGAATTCTCGTTTTGGACTATTTTACATGCACACATAAAAAGTCTTTCACAAAAAGGCAATACACATGAGTCCGGCTAATCCAAACTAATTGGGACCGAACGCTGTTCGGATTAGCTAATTGTTCGGATTAGCCGAAATAATGTAAATAATAGAGAATGAAGCAACTGAATGGGTCTGTAGTGTTGTAATATGAACGAATGATACAAAAAAACAAGTATCAATAGACCGTTTACTCTTTCAAACGCAGAATCAACAATATGCACAGTGCATTTCAGACAGCACACTGGCCTTACTGTGTGTAGTTTTGTGATGTGATGTGAGCGGGCAAGTGGACTGTACGCATGACGATAATGCACGCAGACTGTACGCACTGCCAACCGAGACTGTACGTCTGCCTCCAAACTGCTACTAGCTCAAGTGGCAAAATCATAACAAAACCTTGACGTAGTCTGCCATTGTTTGTACTGTTTGTAAATTTAGTCTTTTCACATTAAACAAAACGTCTGAATTCTTCAAAATATTACTTTGTTTTCATTTCGTTACAACATTATTTAACTTTCCCATTATCTTTTGTCTTTTAATTATGTAAAATATATTTTTTTATTAGTGCACAGTATTTACAAAAAAAATCCAGAACCTGTTCGGATTAAGCGGACGTTCGGATTACCCGTGCTCGGACTAGTGGGACTCAAGCGTAATTTATATCCCTAGAACGGTTTGACTGATTGATATAACATTTAGTATGGCTCTTTGATCAATACCTCACTACAGGAAAAATCAACTGATTTCAACAATCCATTTCAAAATGGCGGCCATTTAAAACTTAAAAATAAAATAAAATAGTTTTCCTATAAAAACTTCAAATGTTTTTTTATGTCTCGATCACTCCCCTTTGAATGGTATAACTGTCAAAGCAAACAGACTAAAACTAAAGGATAGAAGTATTGTGCAGTGATGCAAAAAACAGCATAATATTGCCATTGATTATACATCATACAAAACTCATTCGGAACTTACTCAGATTCAGATATCTTTATTCAACAATACGTGCACTATACTGTATAAATGGGGTCATATCAGTCTGCATAGGTGTAATAACATGTTAAAATTACTAAAACTAATACTATTTTTACCTTTTAACAGTAGGAAAAAATCTAATATTCAAAGAAAGTAAGCAATGATAAGTACAAAGGTGATCAATTCATTTAGAAACAAATTTTCGTACGAGTTTTTACAACTTTAAAATATTCATCCAGGGAATGAAGTGGATTATAAAAACAATATGTGCAGTTTCATTTAAACAATTCTCATTTACACAACAGAAAGATGCGAATTGATGACCAAATTTGTTCCTGCGTTTGTGGGCTACCTACAACAAAATGTTAACCTGCGTTTTTAAAGCAAAACATTTTCACAATTTCTTGTATTGTGTTCATGCAAATTCTTTGATTTAGGGATATTTTATTATTTTTCATGTGAATTGTTGATTGATAAACATACATGCAAAAAACTGTTAGGATCTAGATATCTTTGAATTTTTGTTTACTGTATTTGTTATACTATTTAATTTTTAACAAATTCCAATTGCTATTCTTTCGCTTTCAGTAATTTATTTCAATTTTTTAACGTTCCTCCACCTACTAAAAGTCCGAATTGTAAATGTATTTGCTGTGTAAAGTAGCAGCAGTGAATGTAATTGACAGTAGGCCTAATAAGATATTCTCGGCAAAATGGATAATCCATAACTTATTTTGCTGCAAAGTAAATATTATCATTATATTTAAGCCATTTAAGCTGATCATCAAAATCAACACTCTTTTCCCTTTCCAGTGTTATTATATATTTGGACACCGGTACTAAAATTGTTTTACTAGTGAGAGAAAATTTATTTTCCAAGTAAATAAAAATATAACTTATAAGATTATAAGTTTAAAAGCACACTATATTTATAGCAAAGAGGCGGTAGTTATATTTTAAAACCAATTTTCACATACTCTAGAAATAATGGAGTAATGATAACCATACATTTCTAGAAGATTTTATTGAACAGTTGAATTCATTTAAGTCACACTTTGTCAAACGCAGTTTTCTCATCCACTTGTAGGTTCAGATTCATCCAAATGAAAACTTTAATTCTTGAGTATTTTCTTCTCATGAGTTTATTCTTGAGCATTCATTTGATTTGTAGTAGAATATCCCGAGCGTTTGACATTCTTTCTCCACCAGACCAATGGGACACTCACATGGTAGACTCCTGAAGTTGGATGAAGTCCACTGATTGACGGCGGCTTGATCTTCCATGATATTTACTTGGGTGGGCGGCCATAGCTGTAGACACCCACAAGTCCCATCTTCGTCGCATCGTGGTTGACCCTTGACTTTTGGCTCAACAGACGTCTTGCAGCAGAGACATTTGCAGCAAGATGATGATGCTATTGATCAAAACAATACAATTCAATACCAGACATTACAAATTCCTTTTTCTGGTATTCCGATCTATAATAAACAAAAATTAAAATTTAAGCCAATGTATTTTGAATTGAAACCTAAATTCCTCTTCAGTTGTGTAAAATGTAAATGCTATTTACAAATATGATAAAAAATAAACTTATATCAATGTAAAAAGTTTACAAAAATAACATCTGATTAAAATTATAAGATGATTATTAATTTATTCTTTGCTTAAACCTTTGTTTTCAAATTGTTTCCATGAATTTTTAATTTGAGACATTTTCTCTGTCTAAATTATAAATGCTGATTCTGTGATCCCTTTTTTTAAAATTGTTACGTTCTTTTGCTAAATTATTTTTAATTCATTTTACAAGTTTTTGTACGCAGCTAGGTGTGCTAGATTCTGTCTTTCCCGGTGTTAAAATGCATTAGCGTTGTTTCAGTCTTTTATCAAGAAACGATCCAGTTTTAGAAAATAAAGTAATGAATTAACCTACCACCTTCAGCAAATGGAACATTTAGAATAAATTCATAAAAATAATATCTATACATATGTAATATCAAGGCACAACATGAATTCCTTTAGAAAATACATTACCCATAGTTTTTTCCAAACATTTATGAACTGTGGTGTAAGGTTTAACAATCATCTTTAATGAGGCAGAATTTATCATGTAAAATTATCAAATTAGATTATTTTTAAAAGGCACTCACCTTAGTACCAGAACCAGCCTTGGTCACCGAGGCTTCAGGCTTGCCAGCGGTGGGATCCGGTAGGGATCAGCTAATAATATGTCACCTCTCCTGAAGCGGCAAGGTTGTCTTGGCAGACGATGGTCCCCCTGGATGTGGAAGGTGTTATGTCCATGTTGTATGTCCCCTCCCTAGTGTTTTTTGAACGCGCCTAACCCTACGTGTATGTCGATGTTTGTGTTGTTTGTATATTTTTTTTTTCTATGTTGTGTGTCGTGTTGAGTTGTGTTTGTGTTGTGGATAGTGTCGATTGTGTGGGTCCACCCATGCTCTAACGGAGGTAATGCCAAATTGGAAGTCTAGGTAGTGGGGAGTAAAGCTCGGGGAAGTCAGTTTGAGAAGCTACTTCTTCATGGGTGGACACGCCCCTATCCCAAGTGATCCTATGAAAGTCGACATCATGTATAATGAGAACAGGGCTAAATAAAATTTGGACACACGGAGCTTGGCCAGGTTTTGATGCCCTACGACGGAGGAAAAGTCGGTGAAAAAGGCTAATCTGTCTTGTCTGGGTCCCGGTTTCCCTTGTCTCTACTCTAACAACATCTGTTTGTACTGGCGCTTCCCTGTATTCTTTAGCTCGCCCTACATAATATGTGTACCACATGTATCCAACCCCACCCAGAGTTACAGCGCCTACCGCCACGCCCAAACCAACCCCAAGGTAGGAGCACATTATGCCTTTTCAGAATAATTCTGTAACCAAAGTCACAAGTTACTAACAAGATATTAAACTGTACAGAACTGTATTTTATATCAGCAACCAACCACATGTTATATACTGAGCAAAATAATTTGTAACTTATTTTAAAAGTCTAAATTGCACAATGAATTGCATCAAAATTAAATGAAGATAAGATTAACTTCGAAAGCCTATGTGGTAGACTGCTAAAGAATTTCAAATCCCCAAAAACCTTTACAAACATATTGGACCAAAAATTAAAAATATGTTGTAAAATTAAAGCTGTTCAGAGTAGTAAGTTATAAATCAAAAAACTTTTTTAATAATAAGGATAACAGTTTGACCAAACTATCATTCGAGGTCAAGTTAACTAAACCTTCGAGGTCAAGTTAACTAAACCCTCAATCGTCCAATTACATTATAGGTTTTTTGCTTGGTTGTGGGATGGGTTGTGTTTGTGTGTTATAAACGTATACAGTTCTTTAGGTAGGATTAATAACTGTTTAAAATAGATAATAAAAATCGTAGATGATAAACAAATTCTGTGGTTGAAAGAATATGTTTTTATGGATTATTCAGTCAACATCGGAATGTATTCAATTCAAAGGTGAAACCCAAAATTTAAAGTAATCTTATCAATGAAATATTTGTTGTAATTCGTTTTATTCAATCATTAATTCTTGATGTCTGGTGGTTTGTTGATTATTATTAACCATCATGGTTTATTGATTGAAATCAGTTGATTAAGATTGACTTGATCCACAAGAGTAGGTTACAGATTTAATGTATTTTTTCTATCTGATTAGTATTGCAGACATCAATTAAATAAACCCAAACAATTAAAACCATTAATTTGTATTCCTATAAACAATTACAACATTAAAACAAAATGGGCATTACTAATACTTAGGAAATGCAACCAGACGACTAAAAACATTTTTTAAGTACAAAGTACCAACTTGACCCTAGAAAAGTCATCCCAAGAAAAAAGGCAGACGTTTTGATATCAGCCGGTTGAGACTAAAGCGAGGTGAGAAGAATGAAGGGGATGGAATGGAACTTATTCAATGGCTGTACATTTTGATAGGAAGGGGGGAGGGGTTAGCTAGGCATACTCACTAAAAACACTCCCCCTCACCCCTTCCCCTCACAAGGTATAATTATCTCCAGTATAAAGCATCCAAGTGTCAGTACTTAAGAACTCAATGGGAAATCAATACAAGCTATAAACTAAAGGAAACTATACACTATATAAAATATATAATTAAACTACTCTTAAAAGAAGCTAAATAAATATTAATAGGTATACAAATCAAAACATTTTTGTACATAAACAGTAAAAATAGGGTTGTTAAACGTGTAAAAAAACGTTTGGGACATATCAAGATTAAAGATGTAGTACAATTTGTAATGATTCATTAACGAATGTTTCAAAAACTAACGTGAATCTTACCCTGGACAAAATCAGTGATGACTATGTGACTTTTGTGATACAAAGACACGAGGGAATGATGGTTGCCCTTTGTAATTTTTTGTGTAGCGCTCATTCTGGCTATTTAATTTATGACTTTCAATACAACGAGGCATCATGATTTCAGATACACTGAGGAAGGTTCGGCTTATCAGTTTTTACTTTATTTTAAAAACTCAGTTATTTGATGTGCATTCTATATAGTGAATCTAGATATTTACGGTATAAATGAGCATATGTTCAAAAAGCTGTCAAACAAAATTGTCACATCCTTTAAACAAACGTTTGAACTTCGAGGGCCAATGGGGAGGAGCCGACAGTATTTTAAAATACTTTCTAAATAGTTATAAGAGCCACGAAACCAAATTTGATGCTACTTGACAGGATTTTGTTACAACAAAACTTTAAAGTTGGAAATCCTGTATAACTCCATAAGCGTTTTATATTATATCAAAATAAAAATGATCACTTACCAGTTGAATTATAGAGAAGTAAAGAGATTGCGCGCTGGTTCGGTTAGGTTGGTGGAGGGTTTTAGAAAGATAGAGTTTTCCATGGAAACCACAGAGATATTTGAAATACATTATTGCTTGATAGTTACACTTTTAGTAAAGACATTGTTGTGATTTATTCCCAAATGGTGAAACCAATGACTTTTGTCGTAGTAATAAGCTGGCCCTGCCGGGTGGCCGGGTGGGTACCTGCTCTGATTGTAGTTGTTTCAGCTTCTATGATACAAACTGTGCAGTGGCAACCGGACTAGACCGGTCTCCCGCATGTGTAATTTGACATCCAAATATAAAATATGAATCTTACTTACAAAAAGGCTTTCCTATTTATTCTTTGGCAGAAAAGGCCAAAGGTATTGGTTTTCCTTTAGTTATAGCATTATGTTTTTTTTCTGAAGATCCGATCCCAACTCAGTGTTGCTTGGTTTTCTGTATGGGAACCTTAGATATTATTTTTTTGGGTTTCCAGACATTCATTTCTTATGAGTACAGTAAATCCTCGATCAACGGTCACTTTCTGTTATCCGTTGTCCGTCTATGAGAATATTACTATTTATTAGCGTCAGGTCTTGCGCTGTACGGCAGTGTCTGAGCGCCTGTATAAGCTATTATGTGATTTCAAACAACATAAATATGCAAGTACTGGGAAGTATTATCCTTTTTACACAGTTTATTTTCATTTCTCCTCCAAATTTTTTAAAATTCAGTTACTGTACACGTTTATATAATGACGTTTCTATTATCCGTCTATTCAGTTATCCGTCACAGTCCGGTCCTGAAGGTGACGGTTAACAGAGGTTCCACTGTATACTTCTCGCAGAATCAGAATACTTTACTGCCATTACCAGTTTAACAAGCATGGCATCGTCACATAATTTATCATAGCTAAAAAATCTAAAATTACAAATCAACAAAAGTAAAAAAATTGTTCACATCGTAAGGACATAATTTCAAAAGATAATTTGTAATAGATTGGATGATTAAAATGTATTATCTAAATGTCTTGCTTCATGAGGTGTATTATAAAATCGTTAAACTTGGAAGATGTTACCTTCTAGTTGTGCCTTGTGGTCTTGAAAGCCATCCACCTTCAGGGGTGTGCCCCATGGGCCTTCAAAGTTTCAATGTTAATCTTAGGGGTTTATATTATTTACTTAGTCAGTTGATTATAATGTAAAATTCACAAAACGTCTGGCTCTGGCTGTGAGATCCTCGCACGGAGATCAGAACACCGGCTAGTAATGCTTAGTGTGAATTGCAGGACACATTGTAAACCATTACTTATAGAAGCTAATATATTAACTTCAAATGCTCTGTATATTTTAAACTGATTGGTAATTTGTAAAATATAATTTTCGCCAGTTTGACACAAATGCACTTGTTCAAGTTATTATTGAGAAATAGAACTATACTTCTACTGTAGTATCGGGCCACATCAATGAAGATGTATCGTTGTACTGAGCCATAAAAAAGAATGAGAATGCCAATCACATTGTAATATGTAGTTACAAGTGCTAATAAATTACTTGAACTTGAACTATTTGATATATTTTTATATAATTTGATATATTTTGTCTACGTAAGCCTCACAAGTGAAATATTCAATTATGATCACAATGGTAAAGTTCAAGAAAGTTAGAATGAAAATTATTTAATAATATATATTTGGTGTAAATTGTGGTAAAACATTTTAAAATCACGTCAAAATATTTTATCAAAATTATCATAGATAGTGATAAAAAAGTTGTGTCAAAATGAACATTATTGAGAAATATAAAGGAAAATACATTTGGAGTCATTGAAGACGACCGATAGAACTTTTTTTGGGGGGAACAAAATGTTCTTATTCGAGGTTTAAACTTAAACAAAATTCAATTTAGTTTATCTTAAAATCCAAGCTAAGAAAATCGTAATATTTAAACTGACACTAACACAGCGTTCACTGCTAATTGTTTTACTGTTTAATTGGGGTATACTAAGGTATTACACTTAAGGACCTATTTAGAAAAAATCCCCAACCCCCCCTCCTCTCCCGAAAAATTCCCCTTATTGCATTTTTTAGTGCCTTAAGGCTCTTATATATGCTCGTTAGAAGGCACCTTGGTGTGACATGTATTTTAAAACTCTGCTTTAAATGCGTAATTCTTTATTGAAAAACCACAAATTAGTATATTTTGTGTCACCAACGGTGAATTTCAAGCAAAGAACCTAGTGTTACTTTAAAAACAATTAATTAACTTATTAACATCTGGGTTGACCATCGTTTATTTAAGTTCTAAACAACAACAAAACGATAAAAATGACTACACTAAGTTACTACTATAATGTAAAATAACATATCTCCAATTCACAGGTTAATAAAATTACAAGTAAGGAACGAGACCAGCTCGTATGTCTACGCCAATGGGTTAAAATGCTCTCAAGACACGTGTCTATTGAAAGCAAACTTACAACAGAAGGTGTAGATGGATGTAGATAATGTATAATATAGGTTTTATCGTTTGGAAAACATTCTTTCTTTATTAGTGTACAACTAGTCAACCCGTGCGGAATTCCGCACTGCGAACCAAATCTTGTCAGCTGATCAGATGTTCTTTTGTTCACATTATCGCTCCTGTCAAAACAAACTATTCTCTTTATTTATCTTTCATATTATTAAAATTTCCGAGAAGCGGTACATTTTTAGACCGTGGGAATATTTTTCGTCAATAGCCGGCACGATAAGCTTTAAAATGAGGGGTAAATCATGGATTTGATAAAGGAATAAGGAAGATCTCGCGGACTGACAGAAAAACAGGCTAGAGAAATAATATATACCCCCGTCGCAGCAAACCTGCGTACTCAGCGAATTTCCAATGCATAATATTTGAATTCCACATAAAGCCGCATACCAAGTTTCATAAAAATATATTCACATATAAGCGATTTTAATTATTCTCTATAAGAATAACATTGGTAATGAGTACGTAGGTTTGCTGAAACATATAGTATTACATGTCATTCATTCATCATTTAGTAATAATTTTCCTATTATGTGTTATTTTATATTTAAGTTTCCCTATAAATGTACTAATTAATTAATTTCCCCTAAATGTGTTATATGTGTTAATTGTCCCATGTCTATGCCTAATAATAATCATCATTATCATCACTCCTCAGAAAGCCATTCCCCTCTATATATTTAATGTTTATTTATCCATGCAATTGTATAACAATATGTATTTCATTAATTTAATCACCAATAATTATTCATAGCCTATCCCCATATAATAGCCTACTCACTTAATTTAATATGTTTGTTAATAATAATATTTAGATATAATTTATGTGAGAGGATTGCAATAAAATTAAAATTTAATATAATATACTTTTCAAAAATAGTCCTTAAGGAATCTAAATTACAGTGACCAGTGTTAACAATTGTGTGACCATGTGCTTCTCAACAATGGACCATGCTTCCAGACCTCATCTCTACTAGATCTTTCTTCTTGCTCCAGATGCCATAGTGTTAAGACCTAGAATCTGTGAAGGACACAGTTCCTATTTTAAATTTCCCAGTATGGCCTAAGTTTTGCATTGCTTGGTGCTCATTTTATTAGGGACTTACTGCTCAATTAATACCATCTTTAAATTCACTCCTTTTTATTTGATTTCCCCCAAAAACTGGTATTTGAGCGAAGAACATTTGTATGCAGATTGGTAAACTCCTTCCATTGTATTCTATTTAGGGACTGGAAAGAATACAGACATTTAAATAGAACAAGCCTAATGTTCTGAAAGTTAAAGTAACCTCAAGAGAGTATTTTTATATTGAACTATCTTTCCAAATTTAATTTTGAGTATTTTAACCATTCATAAAGTCAGTGAAACCATTGGACTCTCCTTTTGGACAACAACCAAAATTTCCATTGTTGTAATTTTTCAACACATCAGCTTAATTGGACTTAATATTCTTTCAAATATCATCCAAACGTTATTCAAGTCAGCACGATACTTCCCCCCTGAGAAAAAGAGCCCTCATTTGTAAAGAAACCCCATTTAGAACCCAAAATATGAACATTTAGTTTTAGGCCTACAAGTATGTTTGTCATTTATCTTCTAGGCTAGGCCACACATTGTAACTGTTTCCCCTGAGTTGTATATTATTGTAAATCCCTTTAATTGAGAACCTTTTTGAAACATAATTGTACTAATAGATAAATAAATATTGTATTGTTCCTCTGTAACTTTGTATTTTATTCAAATAGTAAAGAAATCTTAGAAATTGTACACCTACCTTTTGTTGACATCCAGAGTAAATACAAAACACATTCTACTCACTACAATAAAGTAAAGGAGACCACAAGTACAAGTATATTTATTATCAAGTCAAAGAAGATCATTTGTGAGCTATATTTAAATAGCCTAGGGAATTTTGTAAGTAATAACACTGATTTTTGTAAAGAGAAGCTAGGCTTAGCACGTGGCAGCCATTGCCCTCAGATCCCGATAGCATCACTGTTTATATCCACTTTTACTGAGCACATCCGAGCAAACAATTAATTAAAAGTTAGCAATTTATAATTATAATTAAGTAAGACACTAATTAGAAAATCAAATAAGAATTTGGCGACCAACGTATAGGCTAAAACAATAAGAATTTGGCGACCCAACGTACTGGCTTGAATAACAGTTGATAAACATTGCAATCCTCAACTAGAGTAAGCCTAGAATAAGACCATATTTAATATTAAGTTCCCGTAATTGTTTCCCTTCCCCACCAATAATAACAGTGTATAAAGGTACCGCATATTTAACTATCTCGCATCTTATAATAAAACGAACACACGATGGCCGAAAACAAGTACAATCTACGGAAAACACGAAACTACCCCGCAGCAGACGCCGATTCGAGCGACGATGAAATCAGCAGCCGCCATGTTGCGCAGAATGAAAACGAAACTGTCGAGACCAAAGACCGCCAAACCTACACTGACCCCATCAGCCAATCAGAGAACGTCGATTTCGTAACCTCTATGCGAGATTTCTCTCTCAGCCTGCCCTTAGACGCTAACTCTGCTTTCTCAACGCCAGAACGAAATATCGCCAGCCGACCGACCCGAACACTGACGGACACACCCGAAGGTTCCCGAACTGGATTCATTGATCAGAATGAACGAGGACGTATCGCTAGCTCATTGAACAAGTCGACGCTCATTCATTCTTCGCGCTCGATGACTGATGCACACACAGACGACGCAACTAGCAGATTAAATGTTACAAACCCGACTACACCGACACCTGCAATCGATATGAATATACTAATTACCCTTATGACTAATTTGGGAAACAAAATTGAACAAAATAATGCCGAATTAAAATCCGAAATACAAGGAACTAAATCTGAAATTCAAACAATTAATGCAAATTTCCAACAACAAATAAATCAAACCAAGACCGAATTGACCAAAATCATCCACGATAAGACCAACGAAACTCAGCAGGAAATTCAAGCCTGTCGAAACGCTTTCGAATCCCAGATACAAGAAACAAGAGAAAACCAAATCGAAATTCGATCAGAAATTAATGCCATCAAAATGACCCAAAATGCCCAATCTGAAGAAACTGCCAAATTAACTGACAAATTGATACTTAGAATTGAAAATTCACAAACTCAAATGAGACAATTCGTGCTGGACAGTATCTCACAACAACAGATCGCTGCCGAATTTGAAAATAAACAATATCAGGAAAATATTATATCTACTGTCAAAACGCAATTGGATAACGAACGTAATTCTAAAGCAAACCTAACGGCACTTAAAAATGAAGTTATCCCCAAAATTACATTGCAAACAAAACTAATTGAGGCACAACAAATTGAAATCCAAACCTTGAATCAAAATTTAAACAAATGTGAAACTGAAGTAACCAATCTGAAGCAAGCAAATCAACTAAACGGAATGGCCGGACAAATCAAAGTAATATGCAGTGGAAGCGAAGCCAATGATCGTCTAATGCCGAAATTTAATGGACGGAGCGGCAATCCAAATGAATATTTATACAAATTGAGAAGGTATTACGAACGAGGAATCGAAAGGAATCAATGTTGCGACTCAACTGAGTACCTGAAAGACCTGCTTGAGACATCATTCGAAGGACCAGCATCACGATGGCTACAGCTGATAAAAAGTGAAATTATTGATTGGGAACATTTTGCCAGAGAATTCGAACTCAAATACTGGAGCCAGGCAGTCCAACGAGGGATTAAAGCAAAAATCGAGTCGGAGAAGTATAGAGCCAACGGAACGTTAAGCCGGACGGAGTACTTGACAGAAAGAGTATTGTTATTACAATCGATGACACCCAGCCTAAGTGAAGAGGAGATAGTGACTCTTATGGCGGAGCGATTTGACACAATAATCCAAGACAGCATAAGCGTACAGAACATCACTACGATCCGAGCGATGGAAAGACTACTGCAGAAAGAAGACATAAAAGATGGACCTAAGAAAGCCAGGAACCACAACAACCAGCAAAGCAACCGACCAGCCAGTCCAACCACTTCGAACCAACAGAATTACAACGATCGATATGCTAACCAACGGGCCTATCAACCAAAAATGAACAATTACCATAGTTACCAGCAAAACAAATACCCTTCAAACAACTCTTCGTATCGAAATCAACAAAATTACAGGAATAATGGTAACAACAACCAGCAATACCATAGAAGTCACCATGACAACAAGCCGTATCAACGTGAGCAATATCATCCCAGAAACTATGAACAAAACTACAAAAATGATCGTCAACACCCTACCAACGAACAGAATCAACTCTGCGCCATATTTAGACAGAATCCCAATCCACCTAATGCTCCAACTGTATCTCCAATGAGCCCTCATTCAAGTAACAACAATACTGCTAGTCCACGTTCCTCACCGTCTCAAACGAGACAGGGAAACGACTCGGCACTGTAGACCACGGCCGAGAAAGGGTCATGTTGTCATGCGATCACCCATTAAATACAGCGCCTACTTACACTATCCTCGGTCAAACCATCAATCACTCCATAAATCTTATGCAGTCCAACAACATAATATGTGATACAAATTTCCTTTTAGAAGATGAGTACGAAAATGATGTCAATTAAAATTATACACAAATTAACTGTCCAGAAATCAACATAACATTAAACAATATCAGCACTAATGCCTTAATTGATTCGGGTTCTTCTGTAACTTGCATAGCCGAAGCTTGGTTCAACGAAAATAAAATGAAGCTACAACCATTTGAAGAATTACCAGTAAATAACACTGTTATCAAAACAGCTGTTGGAGAAAAGTCTAAACGTGTTTCCCGCACAATATATGTTCCCACCACCATTGATAAACATACGATGCTAATTGAATATTTGATAGTGCCACATTTAATAAAACCCATAATTCTCGGAGTCGATGTTCTATCTGCCCTCAAAATGGATTTAAATTTCAATTCAAACGAAATAAATATGAAAATCAATAATGATAATGTTACAATGAAGTTTAATATGTGTCGTCATGAAGGACAGTTATGTCAAATAATAATTAATAATAGCCATAGGCCAAATAATAATATGAATAATAATTTTGATAATATGATGTACGATGAGTACAATGATGATTTAATATATGATAAATATGATAGCACAGCCTACAACTTCAACGAGTTACAAACAAATCCAATAAACGACAGCACATTGACACAAGAAGAAATTAATACATCTTTAGCATCAAATGATTATATCAAGAAAGAAGAACAAACAATTTTAAGTCAGTTATTAAATAAGTACGAACATGTTTTACACGAGCTATTTATGGAGAAACTGCAACACTTTTCGAGGTTTACGAAGGACCATTTGTCATCAAGCAAATATTAGGAAAATCTACTTTTCATGTAACCAGAGAAAACGAAGACATATTATTTGGACCATACCACATATCTGCATTAAAAAGATACATAGAACCGATAATAGAAGAGGATAATGTATATAGTGAAGAAGACCCTGACAACATAAACTCTTAAAACAGTGTAAATAGTCCATCATCATCATCATCCATCAAGTGTAATAATTTTAAATGAGGAGATCGTCATGAACCTTAACCGCGAGTGCGTACCCCTTCCCTATTCCCCAAGTGAACAGTGTGATTATTCCCCAAAAACAGTGTTGAATAACAATTTATTTATAAATGCGATGATTATAAACAGTGAATTTTGCCCTTGTAACAAACAGTGTATAAACCAAAGTGTTTTTATGCGAGTGAAGAACTTCATCCCCATGCCAATAAACAATTATTATATTAAATGTTCCCTTAATCCCAATTCCCCCTGTGCGGTCATGAACTATCTTAATCCCTCATCCCATATTTCCCCATTTATGTATTGTTCCTATGTTTATGTAAATTTAGAATAAGAAGTGTACTATCACCAACCAACATCAATCATTTAATGTACCTCATAACTAGCTGTAAATATATTTCATACTAAATAATTCATGTATTCCATTTCATACTTGATCGAAATCTGTCTTTAATTCCATATCATACAGATTTCTGAGGAGATAATTATAGTATTACATGTCATTCATTCATCATTTAGTAATAATTTTCCTATTATGTGTTATTTTATATTTAAGTTTCCCTATAAATGTACTAATTAATTAATTTCCCCTAAATGTGTTATATGTGTTAATTGTCCCATGTCTATGCCTAATAATAATCATCATTATCATCACTCCTCAGAAAGCCATTCCCCTCTATATATTTAATGTTTATTTATCCATGCAATTGTATAACAATATGTATTTCATTAATTTAATCACCAATAATTATTCATAGCCTATCCCCATATAATAGCCTACTCACTTAATTTAATATGTTTGTTAATAATAATATTTAGATATAATTTATGTGAGAGGATTGCAATAAAATTAAAATTTAATATAATATACTTTTCAAAAATAGTCCTTAAGGAATCTAAATTACAGTGACCAGTGTTAACAATTGTGTGACCATGTGCTTCTCAACAATGGACCATGCTTCCAGACCTCATCTCTACTAGATCTTTCTTCTTGCTCCAGATGCCATAGTGTTAAGACCTAGAATCTGTGAAGGACACAGTTCCTATTTTAAATTTCCCAGTATGGCCTAAGTTTTGCATTGCTTGGTGCTCATTTTATTAGGGACTTACTGCTCAATTAATACCATCTTTAAATTCACTCCTTTTTATTTGATTTCCTCCAAAAACTGGTATTTGAGCGAAGAACATTTGTATGCAGATTGGTAAACTCCTTCCATTGTATTCTATTTAGGGACTGGAAAGAATACAGACATTTAAATAGAACAAGCCTAATGTTCTGAAAGTTAAAGTAACCTCAAGAGAGTATTTTTATATTGAACTATCTTTCCAAATTTAATTTTGAGTATTTTAACCATTCATAAAGTCAGTGAAACCATTGGACTCTCCTTTTGGACAACAACCAAAATTTCCATTGTTGTAATTTTTCAACACATCAGCTTAATTGGACTTAATATTCTTTCAAATATCATCCAAACGTTATTCAAGTCAGCACGATACTTCCCCCCTGAGAAAAAGAGCCCTCATTTGTAAAGAAACCCCATTTAGAACCCAAAATATGAACATTTAGTTTTAGGCCTACAAGTATGTTTGTCATTTATCTTCTAGGCTAGGCCACACATTGTAACTGTTTCCCCTGAGTTGTATATTATTGTAAATCCCTTTAATTGAGAACCTTTTTGAAACATAATTGTACTAATAGATAAATAAATATTGTATTGTTCCTCTGTAACTTTGTATTTTATTCAAATAGTAAAGAAATCTTAGAAATTGTACACCTACCTTTTGTTGACATCCAGAGTAAATACAAAACACATTCTACTCACTACAATAAAGTAAAGGAGACCACAAGTACAAGTATATTTATTATCAAGTCAAAGAAGATCATTTGTGAGCTATATTTAAATAGCCTAGGGAATTTTGTAAGTAATAACACTGATTTTTGTAAAGAGAAGCTAGGCTTAGCACGTGGCAGCCATTGCCCTCAGATCCCGATAGCATCACTGTTTATATCCACTTTTACTGAGCACATCCGAGCAAACAATTAATTAAAAGTTAGCAATTTAGAATTATAATTAAGTAAGACACTAATTAGAAAATCAAATAAGAATTTGGCGACCAACGTATAGGCTAAAACAATAAGAAACAAGGAACATAAACAATTGATTTTATGCTAATATAAATATAATTTAACGAGGCGAAGCCACATACCAAGTTTCATGAATATTCAATCATAAATAAGCGCCATATAACATTTTAGTCATTCTCCGTAAGAATAACATGGGGGCTGAGTAAGCAGGTTTGCTGCAACAAGGAACAAAAAAATGGGTTTTTATGCAATTATGAATATGACTCAACCAAGTGAATCTACATACCAAGTTTTATTAATTTATGTTCAAAATTAAGGGAGTCATTACATTTTACTTATTCACCATAAGAATAATATGGGGGCTGAGTACGCAGGTATGCTGCTACGGGAATAACCAACAAAAAATCAATTTTTTGTGCAAATATCAATATACCAGTACTACGTGAAGCCACATACCAAGTTTCATCAACATACATTAATAAATAATCGAGATATCAAATTTGATTTATTCTCCATAAGGATAACATTGGACAACATACTGTGTTTAGCACTTTGAATATCTCAGCAACGGTTGGGCGTAGAATCACAATTTAAACACCAAAATGATTGTTTTGTGGAACTTAACAGATTTCTAAAAGCAAATGTGAAGTTTAAATTAAAATAAACTGAGGAAATGCCAAAAACCTTTTTCCCATAAGATTAACAAGGGAGATTTTATGAGTAGGTTTTTTGGATTTTCTCCGCAACCACTTAACCTAGGTTAATAATTCAAAATACTATATTATTTGTTTTTTTAAGCTCTATAACATGGTCAAAACCAAAATTAAGTTTTAAAAAAAATGTAGGGTGAAAAATGCAAAAAACTGATTTTTGGAAAATTTAAAACCCCCATAAACCCCCCTTCCCATGGTCCGATTTTTCTGGTTTTCGAACAAAGTCATGAATGTCATTTTACACATTTGAGCCAAATTTCATCGAAATCGGACGTTTTTTACTCATGTTATTGCATTCACGGACACATATATATATATACACCCGCCCCGTCGCAGTAAACCTGCGTACTCAGCGAATTTCCTATGCATGAATATATTTCTTACTACTACATAAAGCCACTTACCAAGTTTCATAAAAATACTTAAATAAATAACTGATGTATAGCATTTTATTTATTCTCCATAAGAATAACATTTGGGCTGAGAACGCAGGTTTGCTGCAACGAGGACGATAAAAATTTTGTTGCAATTATCAATATAACTCAACCAGGTGAAGCTACATACCAAGTTTTAATGATTTATGTTCATAATTAAGGGAGATATAAAGCTTTACGTATTCTCCATAACAATAACATTAGGGATGAGTATGCAGGTTTGCTGCTAAGAGGATAATCAACAAAAATCAATTGTTTGTGCAAATATCAATATATCAATACTAGGTGAACACATACCAAGTTTCATTAATATACGCTCATAAATAATCGAGATATCAAATTTTATTTATTCTCCATAAGGATAACATTTGACAACGTACTGTGTTTAGCACTTTGAATATCTTGGCAACGGTTGGACGTAGAATCACAATTTAAACATTAAAATGATTGTTTTGTAGAGCTAAACTGATTGGTAAAAGCAATGTGAAGTTTACAGTAAAATTGATTAAGGAAAAGCTAAATACCCCCGTCGCAGCAAACCTGCATACTCAGCGAATTTCCAATGAATATATAACATAACACATTAAAAGACTTAACAGGATTCATAATAAATATATTCACAAACAAGCGATATTTAAAATATTAATTAATCTCCATAAGAATAACATTGGGGATGAGTACGCAGGTTTGCTGCAACAAGGCACACAAAATAATGGGTTTTTATGCAAATATCAATAGAACTCATCTTAGTGAAGTCACATACCAAGTTTCATCCATATACATTCATAAATAAGCGATATATAAAGTATTTTCCATTAGAATAACATGGGGACCAAGTACCTAGGTTTGCTGCTACAGGAACCATAGGCAAAAAATTGTTTTTTTGTGCAAACAACAATAAACCACAACCAGATGAAGCCATATACCAAATTTCGTCAGTTAATAAATAAGCGAGATATACAATTTTTCTTTTTCTCCATAAGAATAACATTAGACAACATACTGTGTTTAGCAATTTCAATATCTCGGTAACCAATTGACGTAGAACAATGATCAAAATACCAAATTGTTTGTTTTTTTAAGCTGAATTCAATGGTAAAAATTAAAATTTGATTTAAATTAAAATTACATGTGAAAACCCCAAAAAACACATTTTTGGGGTACAAAACCCCCCTTCGGATGGTGTGATTCATCTGGTTTTCGAACTCGTTCAAATAAATGGTACTTCACACATTTGTACCAAATTTCATTAAGATCGGACCTTTTTTACGAGAGTTATCATGCTTACGGACACACACACATATATATATATATATATATATATATATATATATATATAAATACATATATACAAATTTGAACGAATGGTGTTTTTGGCATCTGGGGACCTCAAAATGAAAAGTTATCATGGTCTCGGGCTTAAGTCTTACCATGAGACCTACGGTAATAGCTTCTTCCCTATAGGGGAAATTCGCTAAAACCATTTTCTAATAAGATTAACATGGGAGATTTTATGAACACGTTTTTTTTATTTTCTCCGCAACCACTTAACCTAGGTTCATGATTCAAAATACTATATTATTATTTTTTTAAGCTCTATGAAATGGTTAAAACAAAAATTGTGTGTTTTACAAATTTCAGGGTGAAAAGTGCTAAAAACTGATTTTTGGAAAATTTTGAAACCCTATAAACCCCCTTTTCCATGGTCCGATTTTTCTGGTTTTCGAACTTAGTCATGAATGTCACTTTACACATTTGAGCCAAATTTCATCAAAATCGGGAAGTTTTTTACTCAAGTTATCGCATTCACGGACACACATATATATATGTAGATATATCTATATATGTATATCTAGATGTATAGATATATAAATATACATATATATATACATATATATGTATTTAACATATATATGTATTTACATATATATGTATATATACATATATATGTATATGAATACATATATTTATACATATATATATAAATTTGAACGAATAGTGTTTTCGGCATCTGGGGACCTCAAAACAAAAAGTTATCATGGTCTCGGGCTTAAGTCTTACCATGAGACCTACGGTAATAGCTTCTTCCCTATAGGGGAAATTCGCTAAAATGTCATAAATCGTTTATTTATGAATGTATATTGATGAAACTTGGTATATGACTTTATGTGGTATTAAGATACATAAATATGCATTGTAAATTCGCTGAGTATGCAGGTTTGCTGCTAAGGGGGTATTAATTTTATCTGTTACTTGTATGTCACTATATGGGAAAACTTGACCTGTAAAGTAACATACTTCAATATAAGATTTCAAACAGCTATCACAGAGTGTACAGGTCGGCTTCAACGATATTCCATGTTCCCCATTATAAGGTAGTCAGAGTTTGCGTTTAACCGGCACACACGTTTTTAGAGAAAGGACACTACAAAGAGATACAATTAGAGAACTATTACTGCAACATGTGTTGATCAACGTTATTGTTGTGTCAGGAGCTGCACGGGACGTTGAAGACCATGCAGGCTAGACTGGTGGAACTCATCAGTAAACTGGCCAATGAGGAGATCACCGAAGAGCTGCTTCGCATCAACGACCTTCTCAACAACATATTCCTCAGGTATGCAAACTTCTGTGTCATCACTAAAAACTTGTGTGGGAACTTCTAGATTAGCAAAGTTGAAAAATACCCCCGTAGCAGCAAACCTGCGTACTCAGCAAATTTCTAATATGTAACTTAATACCACATAAAGCCACAAACCAAGTTTCAACAATGTACATTCATAAATAAACGATTTATGACATTTGAATTATTCTGCATAAGAATAACATGGCGGCTGAGTACGCAGGTTTGCTGAAGCAAGGAACAAAAAAATTGGGTTTTATACAAATATCAATATAACTCAAGTAGGTAAAGCCACATACCAAATTTTATTAATTTATGTTCATAATTAAGGGAGATAACATGTTACTTATTCTCTATAAGAATAACATGGGGATGAGTTTGCTGCTATGGGAACTATCAGCCAAAAAATGATTTTTTGTGCAAATATCAATAGACCACATTTATATGAAGCAATATACCAAGTTTCATTAGAATAAGTTGATAAATAAGTGAGATATACAATTTTTCTTATTCTCCATAAGAATAACATTGGACAACGTACTGTGTTTAGCACTTTCAATATCTCTGTAACCATTTGACATAGAGCAGTGATCAAAACACCAAATTGTGCATCTTTTTAAGCTGATTCTAATGGAAAATACTAAAATTTGACTTTTTCAAAAATTATATGTAAAATACTCAAAAAACCCATTTTTGGGGTACAAAACCCCCCCCAGAATACACCTTCGGATTGGTTGATATGTCTGGTTTTCGAACTTCATAAATGCTGCTTTACACGTTTATACCAATTTTGGGCAAAATCGGATTATTTTTACGAGAGTTATCGTGCTCACGGACACATAACATATATAAATGTATATATATATATATATATATATATATATATATATATATATATATATATATACAGTTTTGAATGAATGGGGTTTTTGGCATCTGGGGACCTCAAAACGAAAAGTTATCGTGGTCCCGGGCCTAGGTCATACTATGCCGACTACGGTAATAGCTTCTTCCCTATAGGGGAAATTCGCTAAAAATCAGTACAAGGATTGTGAACATTGTTTAAAGAATGTTCACTATATTTACCTGTCATTTAATTTCTAAAAAAACAAACGCATATGGGAAGCTTAAATTGTTTCAAAATATAGTGGTACAATTTTTGTACAGATCAGTATAATTGTATCATTGCTCACTGCCAAATAGATTGGTAAGGGTCAGTTATTGGTGAGGTTTGAATACCATTTGAAAATATGATGTAGCCTATAAGAAATAAAATCAAAACTGAATTAGATTAAATCTTTTGTTTATTTAACCTCGTTGTTTCGGCCAAACAATTATTTTCTAGGTGGAAAATTGTACACACCATTATTTAAGTAATAAGGATAAATAAATGTTGTATTTTCTTAAATTTCATATGTACATTTCTTATATTTACACTCTTTTGACTTGAGTGTAAACTTTGAATCAGATTTTTTGACTTCAGTAAAACTTTTGTTGTATTATCATTTGCACATTTTCATAGTCAAATGTGTTTCCACTTTATGTCTTGAAACACCAGGTCATTGCTATTTTTGTAATGAAAAAACATCCACTGAGTCATGTGTATCAAACTATTAATAAAATCTCTATATACTTGCTTGAAGTTGTGTGTCTTAAAACTTGCTGTGCATTTTACAAATTTTGTTTGAACATTTACAGGTACAGCAGATTTGAAAACAACAGGGAGATGGCGGCCCGGGCCAGAGAAGGGGTGGGGGCTGCGATGAGCGGGGCCAGAGAGGGGGTGGGGGCTATGATGGGTGGAGCCAGAGAAGGAGTGGGGGCTGCGATGGGCGGGGCCAGAGAGGGGGTGGGGGCTGCGATGGGCGGGGCCTCACTGATAGACCTGAGTGACGATACTACTTCACAACTGGCCGGTCTGTGTGAGTATCAGTGGTCAGAGTTAAGTGAACGTTGTCACTATGAGAGGCGGTTCTGTAGCCATCAACTGTGTTATTTTAGTGGGGCACTCTTCTAACCTGTTAAGAGCTATTTACGAGGCAGATGAAGATCATTAAATCTTAATGGGTTTAGTTTTATATTTTTTGATTTGAGGGGTCCAAGGCAATTTTGGGCTACTGTTTTATAATCTTGATCTATAAATTTGCCTGTTATGAAGTGAAGTCAAACTATATAGGAAACAAGTTTCATTGTCAACAGTGTGTGAACAATAGGTCAATTTCACACCTCGATACATAAACGTTTCAAAATTAATTTGGATATATTTTAAAGCCATTGAGTAGAAAGTTTATAACTTAACGTTAAGTCCCCTAAAACTTTTCATAACAAACAACACTTTTCTTTTTGGGCAGTTCAAAACACACCGCATACTTGTGTGTTTAAAAAACACGTTCTGCAGAGGAATCTTAAATAGGTAACTGGGCATAGGCAAAGTATGTGATGGAGAATTTATATAGAAATATGTCAGTCCAAGAGTATCTCAGGAATGTGATCCTCCTTGTGACCTCCAGGAATGTGATAGGTTCTTGTCTGAGAACCAGCTCAGTTAATTTTAATAACTACATAATAAAGATTAATTTAGGTAAAATGATGCTATGTTCAAAGTTAAACTAACACCTAGCTGGCTCCCAACACCATCGTGTAATCATAACTTTCATTATGAGAATGAATCGAATATCTCTTCAGTGCAGCTTTCCCTATCCTATCCTATCCAACAGCTTGATTCTGGCCAAGTCATTGAGCATGCCACTAAAATACTTCTATCGTGTTGGCAGCTCTGAAGGGAGCGAGTGGCAGCACTACTCACAGTGTTCCAGCTGCAGCTCGTACTGACAAGGATGACGAGTTTGATATGTTTGCCCAGAGCAGGAATGTCACCTACGAATCCTCAAAGAACGGGTAAGCTTTCATCTACTGTTTGCTTTTACTGTTTCTAAGCTCTTTTACAGGGTGTCCACTGACAGGGAATCGGGAATTATACAGGATTTTTTCAACTTGGAAAATGAAACACACACTGGAGTTTTGGTGAAAATCCGGTAAAACACCTTTTTTGGCCATTCTCGTTTTTATGTGGGTCGGTTGCCATTTTTAGCTGATAAAAACTTGGCAAACGTCGTTGTCGGGCTGTTAAATGTGATTAATCATTTTGAGCTAGTAAAATGCTATAAAATTATGATTTATTGCCGGTAAAATTACCTATTTTGGTCGATAAAGCATGATCCGGTTGGTGATTATGCCCTATAAATTAGAGATTTGCGAGTACAGGTTTTTTTAAGTCGAGTCGAGTAAATGGCAAAGGATTCGAATCTCAAGTTCGAGTCGAGTATACAAATAAAAAAAAAACACATAGGTCGACTTGAATTGGATCAAAACAATGTATAGGCTTCCATTTACAAATGTTGTTATTAAAATATACTTTTCTAGTCACTATGCCCTGAAATTAACAATAGTAAGTAAAATAAATGGATTCCTGCTTCATTGGAAAAAGATAAGTACATTTATCTGAAAATAAATCATACCAAAGTTATTGCATAACATTTTGCCATGAAGATCAAATACTTTTAATCTTTTGGTATTAAGGTTGTTATAACCTATATGGTAGTAATTAACAGTTTTATTAAAAAATAATCTCAGTTTTTATTTTATTTCCACTTTTAGCGAATTTCCCCTATAGGGAAGAAGCTATTACCGTAGTCGGCATGGTAAGACCTAGGCCCGGGACCATAATAACTTTTCATTTTGAGGTCCCCAGACCCCAAAAACACCATTCGTTCGAAACTGTATATATATATATATATATATATATATATATATATATATATATATGTGTCCGTGAGCACGATAACTCTCGTAAAAATTATCGGATTTTGATGAAATTTGGTCTAAACGTGTAAAGCAGCATTTATGACTTTAAGTTCGAAAACCAGCCAGATCGCTTTCTCCTAAGGGTTATTTTGGGGGGGTTTTGTACCTCAAAAATGGGTTTTTTGAATTTTTTACATATAATTTTCGAAATAATCAAATTTTAGTTTTTCCCATTGGATTCAGCTTAAAAAAACACACGATTTGGTATTTTGATCATTTCTCTACGTCAATTGGTTACCGAGATATTGAAAGTGGTAAACACAGTACGTTGTCTAATGTTATTCTTATGGAGGAAAATAAAAATTTTATATCTCGCTTATTTATGAACATATACCGACGAAACTTGGTATACGGCTTCATCTGGTTGGGTACCATTGATATTTGCTCAAAAAAACAATTTTTTGCCAAAGGCTCCCGTAGCAGCAAACCTGCGTACTCAGCCCCATGTTATTCTTATGGAGAATAAGTAACGTGTTATCTCCCTTAATTATGAAAATAAATTAATTAAATTTGGTATGTGACTTCACCTAGTTGAGTTATATTGATATTAGCATAAAACCCCATTTTTTATGTTCCTTGCTTCAGCAAACCTGCATACTCAGCCGCCATGTTATTCTTATGGAGAATAATTAAAATGTCATAAATCGTTTATTTATGAATGTATATTGATGAAACTTGGTCTGTAGCTTTATGTGGTATTAAGATAAATATATATGCATTGGAAATTCGCTGAGTACGCAGGTTTGCTGCTACGGGGGTATTTATAAATCCTATGTTTTGTGTATTATGTTTAGGCCTAGGCTACTTCTTTCTACGAATGGAGAAAATAAAATTACATTTAGGCCTATAAGTTAAAATAAACTTTATTTTAATATTTAAAAGGCCTATTACATGGTAAAACAATAACCTACTTACTTACCACACAAAATATATTTACTAACATATCTTAGCATTAATTTTACACTAATAGAACACTAATAAGAACAATCAGTTAGTAAAAACATGAAGATACTATGTTTGAAAGTGCCTGGCAAATTAATTGATAAAATTGAAGCCATGTCTTAAATAGTGTTTTAAAATATTAAGAATTATAAAAAAAAAACATTAATGAAACATAAACAAGGCCAAAACAAATCACTTGCCTTTAAAAACAGCTCAATGCCAAAGGACAATAATTGAGCCTAAAATTAATGGATTGACTCAATTTCAATTATTATGGAACAAAAAATAAGCACAAACTTCTTATGCTTACCTATTAGATTTCATTACAGATTTGTTTTTGATATTTTATTTTTAAAAAAATGACAAGGTTAGGTTAACCTAAAAGTAGACTATACAGGCAGTATTCATACAACTCAATCTGAAGGTCCTGGTAAATCCTCCATTTTGGTGTAAAGAGTAGGCTAACACAAATTTATAAGCCACAACTTGCTTATTTATTAATAAAACACTAAAATCCACATCACAGCTCTTACACCTCAAATGCGTTGACACTTAATTTGAATTTACAGATGCGCGGCCGCGGGCGACCCGTTGGTAGCGCAGGTAAACGGCGGGAGTAAACTCGCTCGAAACCTTCGAGTTTCAGTCCTCGAGTTTCAGAGACAAACTCGGCTCGAACTCGAAATTTCGGGTACTCGCACACTTTACTATAAATGTAGTCCGGCTGTTGTTTTTGGCCAATTAAATGGTGCCCGATTGCTATTTTTGGATGATAATATCTTGTTTTTTGCTATGAAATGCGGTGACTATAATCTTTGAGGGTGTTTACAATTTTGAGAAGGTTCGAAACCAGACCTAACTGCCATTTGTCATTGGGCTATTAATTAATATGCTTTCTAAGAACAGGTCAACCTTAGATAGGAACAAGACCAGGGTTTGGACCGTTCCCTATCAAAACATTAAAAAATGCCACTGGCATAGATATACACAACAACAAAAATGTGGTGACATATCTTGTGGGTCTTTAAAATGCGGTGAATCATTTTTGGTTTATACAATGTTGTTGAATTGCGTTATTTACTAGATAGCATTTTCACATTTTTTGTTTCGGGCGATAATACACATTCCAGTTGAAATATTTGCTCGGTTACATACGTTCCAGGGGGTGAATTGGCTTTACAAAACACAGTCTGGTTCTTTTTTGCCAGTAAGGTATGTCCACGTATCATTTTCGTTCTGAAAAATGTGGCCCGATTGACGTTTTCAGCCGATAAAAATGGCAGACAATCGGTTTCTTTTCCAGACGATAAAACTTGCTTCAGACTTTTTTTCGGCTTATAAAATATTCTCAAATCACTGTTTTGGGCCTATAACTTACTTGACACTTACCGGCTGCCGTTTTGGCCTTTAATTTGCAGTTTGGATGTATTTTTTTGGCCGATAAAGTTGAATAACTTGTCGTTCATCTAGGAATTTGAAATTCTTTTTTTGCTCAGTCGGTTTAATTGACTAAATGCATTTTTCAGGGGCAGCAGCACTTTTGAAGCCAACCTCAAGCCAGACCAAATCAGTGGCAGTTTGGGGGCCGCTGCTCAAGCCAGGTCACAGAGTCAAAATACCACGGTAAATATATTACCTAAATTACAGTAACAATATTGTAAAGTAAAACCAATCAGTTAAAATGTTGTTATAATTGTAATTATATAATTAAGAAATCTTTGTTATAATTGTTGGATCATTTATCTTCTTGACACTATTCATATACATGATTGTATAATGTGAATAAAGACATCTTGAATCGTCCTTACATATTCAAGTTAAACTGGAGGATTATTAGGAGAAATCGCTTGGTAATATTAGATAACTTTTAAATAATTTGTAATTTACTTACTTCATTTTTAAATGACTTTGTAAGTGCCAAGCTCGTACTTCATCTCTTATGAAATTATTGTCAACTCAGTTGTGATTATTTGATGCTCTAAATTGGAGTTTCAAGATGTTAAAGCTTCTAACAAGTTTGTCTCAAAAGCACAGCTAAGCACAGCTTTTGATCCACTGCTGCTTTAAATTTGCCACTTGCTAGGGGTCAGTGCTTTTACTGGTAACTAGTGAGAAGGCACATATAACTGTTACCAAAGTGCTTTTCAATCTGTTTTTGTTAAAAATATTGTTGTCAAAAAGGATAACACCATATTCAGTTTTAGTAAAAATATTTTTTTCCCAGTTTTTTCCCCTGGTCAGAATCGTGGCAAAGCAAAAATAATCCAGGTTTAGCTAAAAGACATGCTTCTATAAACATGCCCCCTCTTATGAGTTAACAATACATTCTGGATTTTGGTTCATGAGTGATTTTTAATAGTTATATGAATAAAAATAAAGGAAAACTTGTAATCTTAAACTATGTCATAGTACCTTTGCTATTTGATTTGTTTTGTGTTCTGATAAACATTTTTATTATTTGGAAGCTGCAAAGACGTGTAATAAAAGTGAGTCTGTGTGGTTTGATTTACATTTAGCCCAGAGTGTCTTTGGGTAAATAAGTAAATATTTGTTTTTGTTTTGAAAAAGTAGAAACTAGGGGTGTGCTTGTACTCAAAACTTTGAGTTTTCGGCCAGATATTTCAATACTCGATCTCGACTCGAAGTTTTGACAAATACTCAAAAGTTAGAGCGAGTATTTCCTGCCGATTTGTGGTCGATTGCGACCTACCAAATAGCTTAGTAATGACCGACACAATTTCGTAATCTAATATTGATTATAAGCGATGTCCGGACCAGGTGATATTAGCTAAGTGACAACCAGATCGTGTTTTATCGGCCAGAAACAAATGTCAAACCGAAGGAACTGTTAGAATTTTTTATTCCTTGAAAATGTTTTTGCAGGATTCTCTGAACTTTAAATTAAAAATGTAGTGGATCACTTTTTTTAAGAGAAAAATTTAATTAATTTTTGAGTAATCATACATTAGTTGTGATTGCTGCTTTCTGTGGTTAAGCTTAAACTATCTTGAATAAGTAATATTTGTTTGTGTTATGGTTTCAACAAAATTGAATTGATGTTTTTAATTTAAAATTGATTTCTGCTTGTTGTCCGCAAATGTCTTAAAGCACTGAAACCATTTATACACTTAGCAAATCAGTAAGAAAGTTGTTAGTGCTGACTTTCAATGCCGGACCACCGTTGTCAGCAAGCTGAAACATAATGCTTCTCCTTACTACAACTCTGTCTTTAAATATTGGTTGTTCACAAACTAAACAATGAAGACAGACAAATTGCTTTAAATGTAAGTAAATTCATACAAAAAGTAAACAAATTAGGGATTTTTCAAGTTTTAGTCTGATTAGTAATGTGGCTAAAATAAATACAGTTTCTTTTGTGCCAGCCTTTGAATAGTTTAGTGCTGGAATAGTTTACGTTAAAATAATAATACTAAAATTTCCAAAACAAAACAATATGACTTTGATGCAATTTTTTACACAGTTTAACACTTTTACTCGAAACCCTATTTTTATAATGTCAACTGAAACCGTAGGCCTGGAATACCCTTTTATAGTTTCACCATTTGTTAATATGTCGTTACTGCTTTTAATTTAGCATCACATTTGTATTATTACAAGTATTTTTAGCCGCTATAAATATTTGTTATGTATTTTACCTTGATATTACATTAACTGAAACCTCGGTCTCACAGACCAATCCATTTGATATCAATGCTAAGTATCACCTACACCAACCGAAACCCTGGGCCTCACAGACTGTTCTAGAAGCAATCTTGTTTTTCACAAATAAAACTGTACTAAAAATCAACAAGAAGCATATAGATAGTTTTAGAGGTCAAGTGACTGGAAGGCACTAAGGCAAAGAGCAGTTTTGTATCACCAGTGTTGCCAATACGTTTTTAAATTTCAAACTGGGCCTGTGAGACTGGGGTTTTGGTAAAAGCGTTAAGGCTTTTGGTTGTTAGTTACCAGTTGTGATTTTGAAATATCAGAGAGTTTTTTCTGGTAGAGTCCCTGTTGCTGTAGTGTATTACAGTGTTTCATGTTGCTAATCTGATGTTGTTGTATCCCGGAGTTGCAGGAGACCATCATAGGGGTAAGCTCGGCTGTGATTGCCTGTGCTTGTAGTTTCAATCATCTCGTCACTCATCACTCACTCACTCACTCATTCACTCATTCATTCGATCACTCACATTTTAACAGCAAACTTTCTAAACCTCGCGGAATGTAAATGTGCAAGGAAGCATATATAAGGATGTCACTTCCAAATGGTTTTGAAACATCGTTCATGTATGTTTCACATTCATCTAAAAAAGTTGTTTACCGATCTGGGTTTGCCTTCTTTCTAGACAGATACTATTGCACACCTTTCTTGTGTGTGGATATCACTGTAGATATCGTCTCAACATATGGTTTTAACTTCATTCTAACGTATTTTATGGCTTTTAATGGCTATAAAAAGATGGTAAAGTTTCATTTATTAATTGCAATTTTTGAGTTTTCTTGACATTTTTCTAGAGTTTGGTCACCAACTAGGAATCATTTTAAGTGTTATCATGCAGCCTTCAGTTTTTTAAAGGGCACAATATGACATATTGGAGTACAGCCCAAGTCATTCTAAATAACGGTTTTGCATGTAAATCAAGAAAAATTAAATTGTAATTTTTAATTGGCAATAAATGTAAAATCCTACTAGTTTATTATTTTAATACCAACCAGCGGCATTTAGAGCAAATTACAAACGCTTTTAAGAGGCAGTGGTTCAAATTCATAAAAAGTTTGTGGACACCCAAAGATTTTAACCTGTGACCCCTTGAACCGAAGTAAAAAATGCTAACTGTTAGGCTAGCGACATGCCCAAATATAGCAGTTAGTTGGACAGCATTTTTAATATGAGTACGGTACCTATTTTCCCTCATCACCCACAGCACACAAAAGGTTACCTTATTTGATTGCAAAATCCAACCATAAAATTAACAAATAAATTTGTTCTTGCATTAAAGTAAGAATTAATGATGATATGAGTGTCTTTAGCCATTTAGTCGTAAAATATGTGATTATGTGGGAAGTGCACACACTTATGATGGTGTTATGATGTTTTCACATTATTATAATGAACAAGTAAATCGTCAATGTTTGAAATAAGCAAATAAAGATTTTAAACAAATTACGGATAAAGTTCGTAATTAGAATATGTAAACTAATTAATTATGACCTTTAACCCATTGGCGTAGACATACGAGCTGGACTCGTTCCTTACTTGTAATTTTATTAACCTGTGAATTTGAGTATAAAATTGGTGTATTTGAATGGATTAATGGCATATTTTAATTAAAATATTGTTTTCTTTCAGTTTAGAGAGTCGCATTGGCACACTCACAGTAGACATAAGTCAAAATTAGCAAAATCAGTGTTGACCATGTGCAAGTCTCAAAGAATTAACCTATCCCGTCAACTTCCAAGCAAGCCTGCCACCGTTTGTTTTACTTGGGCCCTCCCACCAACGTTGCCACAGACCGGTAACTCATTGAGAGTTGCACAACTGGTCAGTTTTGGTCGTGTGCGGGAATCGAACCCACGAACATCGTATCACCACCTGGCCAAGGTGTTTCCACGACGTAGCCAACTCAGCTAACACGACCAAAGGCCTGGCGGCGATATTAAGGTTTTTCAGTCAGTCCGCGCCCCTAGCGGATAGAACCGTAGACGCCCGCGGTCATTAGTTACATATTTTGCTACTAGAGTGCAGCACCAATTAATTCCTGTTATAGGCTACTGCAAATAGAATAAAATTACTACCTCAATGGGTTAAACAGTTTTCAGTGAGGTAACATAATTTTCAAGATTTTTACACATGATGATTTATCTTATTTTATGATATATTTTCTTACCACATTAACTATTTCCATTTATATGTTAATTTTGTGCAATTTCATGTAACTGAAACATAGAGCTGCTTACTAAAATCTAACGGTAAAATGGTGATCAATTATTTCCTAGAATTTTTTAACTATAAATCAGTGTGTAGATTAGTCCTATAACAATATGTAAAATTGTTTGCTTAACTAAAAATTAAAAACATTTATACACTAAAAATATAGTTCTGGTTGTTTTAATTTGTTGTTTGCTTTCATAATACTTAGCAGCACTATTCAAACAAAAATTAAGTAAAGCTGACCAGTTATTATGAACCATAAAGTATGGGATGAGTTAATATGTTAACAAATAGATATATGTATAACGAAATGGAGAAGGCTCACATTAAAAGTAAATTACTTCTTCTTGACAAAAATCTACAGTGTCTTGTAAAACTTAAACTTACAAACCCAGCATTCTTAGATCTCTAACAAAAATGTTCAGTGTTATCAGCACAAGGTTGTATGATACATTGAATTAACTTGCTATAATTTCAATAATTTCAAAATAGTCACATTAATTATTGTGAACAATTTAAACAGTAAAAAAAACAGTAAACAGTAAATACCCCCGTCGCAGCAAACCTGCGTACTTAGCGAATTTCCAATGCATATATATGTCACATACATATGTCTACTACATAAAGCCAATTACCAAGTTTCATAAAAATACATTCGTAAACAAGTGATATATAACATTTCATTTATTCTCTATAAGAATAACATTAGGGTTGAGGACGCAGGTTTGCTGCAACGAGGAAGATAAGTAATGTGTTTTAGCGAATTTCCCCTATAGGGAAGAAGTTATTACCGTAGGTCTCATGGTAAAACTTAAGCCCAAGACTATGATAAATTTTTGTTTTGAGGTCCCCAGATGACAAAAACACTATTCGTTCAAATTTATATATATGTGGATATATATACATATATAATAAACAAAACGTAAATAAACTTGAGTACCCTGGTAAAATAATTTGAATTACACATATATTTTAAAATCTATATATGTGTCCGTGAATGCAACAACTTGAGTAAAAAACGTCCAATTTCGATGAGATTTGGCTCAAATGTGTAAAGTGACATTTATGACTTAAGTTCGAAAACCAGAAAAATCGGACTATGGGAAAGCGGGGGTTTTAAATTTTCCAAAAATCAGTTTTTTTTTGCATTTTTCACCCTATAAATTTTAAAACACTTAATTTTGGTTTGGACCATGTTATAGAGCTTAAACAAACAAATAATATAGTATTTTTAATTATTAACCTAGGTTAAGTGGTTGCGGAGAAAATCCAAAAAAACCTGCTGATAAAATCTCAAATGTTAATCTTATGGGAAAAAGGTTTTTTGACTTTTCCTCAGTTAATTTTAATGTAAACTTCATATTTGCTATTACCAATCAACTCAGCTCCAAAAAAAAACAATCATTTTGGTGTTTAAATCGTGATTCTACGTCGAACTGTTGCAGAGATGTTCAAAGTGCTAAACACAGTACGTTGTCCAAAGTTATCCTTAAGGAGAATAAATAAAATTTGATATCTCCATTATTTATGAATGTATATTGAAGAAACTTGGTATGTAGTTTCACGTAGTATTAGTATATTAATATTTGCACAAACAATTTAGTTTTGTTGACTATCCCCGTAGCAGCAAACCTGCATACTCAGCCCTTATGTTATTCTTATGGAGGAGAAGTAAAGTTTTATATCTCCCTTAATTATGAACATAAATTAATAAAACTTCGTATGTAGCTTCAACTGGTTGCGTTATATTGATAATTGCACAAAAACATATTTCTTTTTTTGCAGCAAACCTGTGTACCCTAATGCTATTCTTATGGAGTAAATAAAATGCTATTGATCACTTATTTATTGATGTATGTTTATGTAACTTGGTAAGTAGCTTTATGTGGTAGTGAGAAACATATGCATGCATTGGAACTTAACTGAGTATGCAGGTTGCTGCTACGGGGGTATTTTTTTGCAATTATCAATATAACTGAACCAGGGAAGCTGGATACCAAGTTTTATTAATTTAGGTTTATAATTAAGGGAGATCTACAACTTTACTTATTCTCCATATAAATAACATGGGGTATGCAGGTTTGCTGCCACGGGAACTATCAACAAACTTTTTGTGCTAATCTCAATATACCACAACTAGTTGAAGCCACATACCAAGTTTCATCAATAAACATTCATAAATAATCGAGATATAGAATTTTATTTATTCTCCATAAGGATAACATTGGACAACGTACTGTGTTTAACACTTTGAATATCTCTGCAACGGTTGGACGTAGAACAACGATTAAAACACCAAAATGTTTGTTTTCTTGAGCTAAACACATTAATAAACAGAATAAGTTCTATAAAATGGCTATAACAAAAATTGAGTGTTTTTAACATTTTGGGATAAAATTTGCAAAATAATGATTTTTGGAAAATTATAAACCCCCATAAAAACCCCCTTCCCATAGTCCGATCGATCTGGTTTTTGAACTTAGTCATAAATGTTACTGTCCACATTTGTACCAAATTTCATCAAAATCGGGCGTTTCTTTCAAAAGTTATCATGGTAACGGACACACACATATATATATATATATATATATATATATACACATATGTTTGTAAACACATGTATACAATATATACATATGTACATATTTGTACATATATATATATACATATTTACATACGTTATACATCAATATAAATACATATGTTTGATTCACAAATTAGGGCTACTAATATAATATTAATAAGAAATAAAGGAATAAAGCTTGAGTACCCTTTTGTCATTCTTATTCTACACAAAACGTGTTTCGACTTTCAAAAGACACTGTGAAGATGACTTAAAAGTCGAAACACGTGTCGTGTAGAATAAAAATGACAAAAGGGTACTCAAGGTTTATTCCTTTATTTCTTATTAATATATATATACATATATATAAATTTGGACGAATAGTGTTTTTGGCATCTGGGGACCTCAAAACGAAAAGTTATCATGGTCTCGGGCTTACCATGCCACCTACGGTAATAGTTTCTTTCCCATAGGGGAAATTCGCTAAAAGAGTACCCATATATTCTCTCACCGTTATTTGATTATCAAAAGTTTCCTATTAATCAACACAATGCCACATTTTACAACATTTATCCATTTCATCAGAAACATTTAATGTGAAGCATGGCCTTCATGTGCACAGTTAAATTAGTTTATTTCAGTTGTCTGTTGCATAGAAGTCAGTCTTGCCTTGTTCATACAATTATTTCATATTCAAATTTGTTTCATGGTGCTCAACTTAAATTTAATTCAGTGAATGCAGTGAAGTCTATGCATGTTCGCTAAGACGTAGATGAATCTTTATTTTACCATTCATCGCAACTTGTTCCTCGGATGTGAATTTGCTGGAATCAATCCTATCTTGTTTTGTATTAAATTGCTTTTATAAACAACTTTTGTACAATAGGTTATGAAAATGAATGAACCTTTGGTTGAATGCATTTGTTTGTGAATATTTTCATTAATAATGATCATTTAACATTAATTTTTTAACCAAGGATTATTTAAGAGTTAAATTTGTCAATATGACTACACAAATCTTATCCAAGTGAGTGTTATAAATGAGATTCAAACGTTTTGTAGATTGCAGTTTTCAATTTATGCGGCAGCAGATAGATTAGTCACCATACCTGAAAATTACCTCAAAGAAAAATAAGACTTATTCTTATTTATTTCCCTACACCGAAAAAGTTCAAAATAACTATAATCTCTCTAGTTGTTTGAAAGTATATCTGAGAATCAACGACTACAGTTTATTATAGCTAGTAATTATTGCCTGGAATGGCAAAAGTGGTTTATATGATAATACTCAGCCATATTTCATAATTAATTTGTGCTTTGTTTTTCAGATGCATAAAGAAAGCGACTTTGACGAAATGGCAGCATGGCTTGGAGATGAGGTACGGTAATGATAATTTAAATGTTTTTTTCATTCATATTTTATATTTATTCACCACAAAGTTAATGAAGATGGAATCACATATTACGTATGACTAACAAGTTAAAAAAGGATCATGAATTTTAAAGACTAGTTTATGAATATTATGCTTACTTTTGTTTTGTTTACTTTTTAACCGTTTAATTGCCAAATGCATATTTTCTATGGTATTATCGGTTATAATCCACTCATTAAAAGACATAATTTAAGTGAGGTTTTTAATTCAAAAGACTTAAATCTTATTGAGCAGTACCCACCTTCAGATCAATGGCATTAGTCCTTTTTTCTTGGTACCGGTAATGATTTTGATAAAAAATCCTCTTGTTAATATATTTTATAAAAAAACAAACACAATTACACTTACACAATATGTATAAACACACAAACAACAAAAATGTCACGTTTAAATCACCCAACATTACCGAGCATTACCTTGAACAAATAGGCCTGTGTAGTGATGAACATAATCTGAAGTTCGCCAGATCGATCCTGAGCAAAATCCTGTGAAAATTTTTATAAGGTTTGAAACTGGATCCAGCTGCCATTGGTCATTGGGCTATTAATTAGCGATCCTGGCTAAAGAATCAGTCGATCTTAGTCAGTAACAAGTAGGGGTGTGCGAGCACTCAAAACATTGAGTTTTCGGCCGAGTATATTCATATTCAAACTCAACTCGAAGTTTTGAAAAATACTCGAAAGTTCGAGCGAGTATTTCCCGCCGATTTCCGGACGATCGCTAACGATTGTGACAGGCCAAAACGGCCGCAAAAGGCGATCGCATCACGTAAAGTCGGCCGAAAATAACGTTCGGACTGCGTAATTTTGGCCTTAAATGACGACGTAAAACATAATATCGGCAAAAGTGGCGACCGGCCCACTTAATATTGGCCGTAACTAATGATTTCGTTATCTAACATTGATTATAAGAGATGTCTGGACCAGGTGATATTGGCCAAATGACAACCGGACTGTGTTTTATCGGTCGGAAACGAATGTCAACATTGTCAAATGTTGTCAACAAATTGTCAATATGTAATCCAGTTTGATTGTACTGGCCAACAATCTATATTGCTATTGATGTATTAGTTAGAAACCACGTCTAGATGATCAAACCTTGAGTGGTATCCAAATCCCATTACACTATGTGGAACTACCAACTGATTGCAAGTACTCGCTCAAAAGTACACGAAACTCGGAAATAATTGGCACAACTCGACTTAACTGGATTACAAAAATCACTACTCGCACACCCCTAGTACCAAGACTACACAAGGCACCTCACCCATTCTGGGGAACTAGACAGGTATTTAGTGATTTAGTGGTGAGAGCATGTGACTTTGCCCGTGAGGTTTCAAGTTGATCCTTGCCCATTATGAATGACCATCAACTATGCGATGTGCTTAAGACCGAGTGCTCACTACTGGCTATCGCAGTTGCGTTCGCGAACCGCAGTTCTCGGAAAAGCCGAGCCATTAACGCAGCCCCTGTCAAGTCTCGTTTGCAACAATGGATGTTGCACCTACTGGTGCACACTGCCGACGCGATCAGTCTCGATTTTTCCAAGAACTGTGGTTCGCACACGCGACTGCGATAGTCGGCAGTTTGCACCCGGCCTAATGCTGTTTTGCCCAGTGGTTCAAAACCCACTCTAATATTAAGACCAATCATCTACAAAGACAAACATGTATAGGTCTCTGAGGTTAGGAGAACGTGTCTTTTCCACTAAAAGTCATATAAATAAAATAACAAATGTAATAAAGGTTAAATACCTGCGATCTGCCTCGTGATCCTAGGTTACCCTTTTGACGGGATAATCTAGGATTACGAGTAGATCACAGGTATTTAACCTTTATTATATTTGTCAACGTGATTCGGAAAAACAACAATATTAAGTAAATAACAAATATAATTTATTTTGTAAATTAAATTATACATATCTTTACTGTCCCATAAAATGTTCAGTGTTAAAAGATGGGGTAAATAGGTAGCATTGATATTGGTATTCAAGCAAAACAAATTCTCTTAATAAACTGAAATACATATTAAGTGTTTTGTTTGTTGGTGAAAGACAGAAGGAACTATTCAAGCTAGATTAAGCCAGGGTAGGTTTTATGTTCCTCATAGCACATATGGAACTAGAGTTTAGGAGATGTTGAGGAGAGTTGAGGAGATGGTTGTGTGATGTTTGTCCGTGTCGCAGGCCTCGCAAGAGTCGCTGACGTCGAGTGAGTTTGAGAGGTTCCTGGCAGAGAGAGCGGCTGCGGCGGAGAACCTGCCCTCACCCCCTTCCCACTCGCCCTCCTCCCCCTCCCGCCCCCCCGCCACCTCGGCGCGACACAGACGCGGCAACAAGGAGCCAGAGGACGCGTCGCTCTTCGCACTCTGAGACTCAGGTACAGCGCGATCTCACTGATCGTAACGTTAGCAGCTGAGGTTCGTTAGCGATTGTAATACATAGGTTTCTTCTGTTAGGGCTCAGCATCAGAGGTAGCATTTGTTAGAGAGAGGATAACATGTTGGCTTATTTCAGTCACAACATGAAGTTTCATTTCAGCCTCCATGGAGTGCAGTCCATTTCACAGACAAAAGGTTCTTGTGACCAAAATACTACAGTTGAGGATTTTTAATCAAGAGTTTACTTATAATGATCGCTTTAAAACAAGTTTTAATCAACACTGGCATTTAAAAAAGTTTTAATCAACCCTGGCATTTAAATGAGCCAATACTTTGAACATAATAAATTCTGGTTTGAAACCACAGAAACTGCTAAGAGCCAAAATGTTAGCCTTATTATTACAAATTAAAAAGTAGGCCTACATCAATCAATAAATTACATTTTTTTTATATTTGAACGATTCAGGAACTACATGTTCGGGAACCTGAAGATGGTTACATTGTAACTTGAAGGTCTTGTTCAAATATAAAAACAAATTTATTGATTGATCTATTTTTATTTAAAAAAAAATCAAAATCAATAAGAAGAGCTGAAGAAAATGAATTAGAATTTGCCTTATACGAGTGTTGCTGTTTGCAACAGATACGAGATACTCCTATCAGTCAAGCAAAGGAATGAATTGCGTTATATTAGCTGGAAAAGATTTTATGGAAATGAAAGAGTGAAGGGATTTTCAAGTGGGGCTATTGTATCCAAATCCACATTTAATTCCAAAAATGTGTCTTTTATATAATAATGAGTGATCATCAATAAAATAAAAGGTACCCACTTATAATTTACTCAATCACATGTTTATAAAATCCTTTGTTAATTCTAAACTCTTGTTTTATTTATTTACAACTAAAATTAATGAGTTCATTTATGCTTGTCAGCAATAAGATGTATGGCTTTTTTGGAAAAGCACTAGGCATAAAACTGCTACCGGACATCGGTGCTCACTTTACTAATTGGTGAAGTTGAGTAGAGGGCAGGTGAAACATGTAACTGCTCTGATAACTGGACAAGGTAATTTTATAAAAAATGTTTACGCTCTTGGAATTATAAACGAGAGCCAGTAGTGTAGACTTTATAAGGAGACTGCTAACTGGATTGCGAAAGACTCGGGGGCAAGGAGAAAGGCACTGTTTGGTTGCAAGAAACCACGTAATGAATCAAGACAACAGCATTGGGATAAAATCCTGGATCTTGTTAAGGGCACTGGCATTGGTTTAGCCAACTAACGGTCAAGCTTTATACATACAATAAGCTTCGGTTGATGTGTGAGGATCTTTGAATCCGTCTCTTCAGTAACAGTAACAATAAATTAGAACAAATAATTTCCCACCTCCCAATCTCGCACTTGTGAAACACAACTTTATCTGTTACAGTGTAACACGGAGTAATGAGTCTACGTGACGTACTTACCTTCTCGGATGTGTCGTATGGCTTCTGTCGGACCTCACTGCAACATTTGGAGGAAATGTTGAACACCAAAGTGGTTCATGTAACTGGTTGTTAATATTAGCTTTAGGGTTTCAACAAACTAAGGATATTGTTAATATTTTTTTCTTATATATTTATTTACAGTAATATACAATGATAAGGCAGTGATTAAATTTTTGTTATTTGGATTAATATTTTATTATTACGTTGTAATTTAATTTATGCATAAAAATTGTAATTACTATATTTGTTTTCATAATACCCACCGGTTTTTTGCATGCAAATATTTGGGGGAAGTTATTTTTCTATCTTGGAATATCTTATGATACCATGCACAGCTAATGGTTATGTTACTTTGATTTTTGTATATACATTTCTATGATTAATAGATAAATTATTTTGTTTATTAATATTTATTCTAAAAAAAATAAGTGTAATCAAGTTGAAATTATTTTGTTCGATTAAGACTGATGTTACTTTATCTTTTTATCGTGGTAATTATTTAGTGTTGGGCTTTAGTTTGTTGTAAACAAAATACTGATTTTCTGCTGGCATTCAATATCCAAAGATAATAATATCTTCATTGAAATTGGCATTTATCATTCTAGTCATTTTTAGAGAAAATTGTGAAATTGCATTATTTAATTAGGCCTATCAAACACAATCGTATATTATTTTACTAACTTTTATCTTGGCATCTTTGTGTTATCAAGAACTCTGGGAGAACAGTTATTGGAAAACAGTTGACATTGTGAACATATATCTATACTTTTACGCCACACATTATAATATGTATTTTGTCACCGCAGTGATGTAATTGGCCGGAAGTCGTGACACATCCAGACATAGAGTACGTAATGCTTTATTTATTGTAGTATTACAAAGCTTGATTGTGGTCAGTGTTGAGGGTCGAGTGATCATCTAATTGTTTTTATTGCCAGTGTTTTATGTTTGAGCTTTAGGTACCAAAATCAGTTTAACCTTGTATAAACTCTATCACGGCGATGGTAACAGTCCACAGGCTTGAAAAAAGTGATAAACTTTTTAGACTTTTGAAACTGGAAGCTTCCCTTTTTTATGGTTCCTTTTATCCTGACTTCTATTTATTTATAAAACCATTCCTAATTTACAAGTAGCACCCTTGAAGTATATTAATACGTTGAGGCGATTTTTGCTAAGTGATCTCCTCTCTAATTTCTGAACAAATTTAGGCAACTTTAGTATCAAACAGATTTTGCTATTTAGAAGTTGAACATATAGGTTTATAATTTTTTTATTTTCCTATTTTTATGGGTGAGGCCCTCAGAATGTGTTATTTACTTATACAAAGTAAAAGTTTTATTATGGTGTAACCGTTGAGAGAATGAATAATTAATACACCGAATAATTTTGAATGAACAGCAGTTACTATATATAAAAACAAGTTTATTTAGGTCTGTTTGAAAAGAAATCAGACATAATTTTCGGTGTTGAACCAAGCATAAGCATATTTTTTTGTTAGGCTTGTTTCCAAGATTACACTACACCTTTTACAACGATGTTGTACAGTGTTTGCCGTAATCTCAACACAGCTATAATTATCTCATCGAAATAAATTGGCATGTCTGTATTTCATCCATTGATTACACATTACACTTGAAAATATGGAAAACATATACTAATATGCAGAAAGAATGTCAAAAAGTGACTAGTTACCATCCCTACTGAATCGTTAATGGTACTTTTTAATTTTAAATGTTTAAATCCTTTTAAAATTAATTTTTTTTACTTGCCAATGATACATTTTTGGATAAAAACAATTATTTCATTGATTATTAAATATAACATGAAATAAACTGGAGATTTTGAGCTAAACAAACTGATTTTGGCTACCGTTGTTTGAATGATGATGTAAATATTATATATAAATTTATAATATTTAAATATTAAGGTACGTTATATTATGTAGATTAACTGTGAAACAACTCTTATAAATGAAATGCTAAGATATGTACTATTTTTGTGTGTAAATGGATTTTTGTATTCTTCCTATATAAGGACTATCAGTTACGTTGATAAATAGCTGAGGTATTTTGATGAATATGATAGTATTCATTCCAACTTTGATTCTTTTTGTTTTGCTGTACATTTTATTTGTTTGTGACTTTTTTGTCCTCTCTTTGCAAAGCAAGTAAGTGAAACTACTAGTTAATAAACACAATCATTTTAATGTGCAATTAAAAGTAACCACTAATTACTATAACTTGTTGATTTACTATTAATCAACATTAATTTAATTCTTAGTGTCATTGAAGTATTTTATAAACCAAGCAGTACAGCCTGCTTGGTTTGATACATCAAATTTTGTATTTTTCATATGTAACTGTTACACACAACCTTTAAAATAAAAATTATATTTGCGTTTTGATAAGTGAAAACTAAATTTGTCCAACAAAGTGTGGATTCTAGTCAAAAACTAAACAATATCTTTAAAACCTTTTAATTTTTGTATACAGGTAATTGAAAAAATTGAATTTCTGTCATAACTCTGGTTATCTTCAATATTTCATTTTTGTTCCAGCTTCCATGATTTTGAAGTCAAACCCATGCCTTGGTTTGTTCATTTTTTTAATATTTGTAGTGACTTGTTACGAATGATTAATGTCAAATTAAATGTTATGTTGTCTCACCATTGAACACTCTTTATCTTAATTGTTGAACTACCTTCATTTAACTAAATCAGTCGGCCATCATTGAAGTTTCAAAGTTATACTGAAGCACCTGGTTTAGTTTGGCAATATTTGGTAACCTAATTTTAAACTGGGATGACTAGTTTGTTGGAAGGGAACTCTGTTGTAATTAAATACTTATAAAGGTAATGTTTAAGAATACAAATCTGTGGAACAGTCTACTTTTCACTGTTTTAGTTTTTAATTTATTTGTACTACATTACATTATTTTTTGTTTTTATATAAACATCAATCAAATAAAGGATCATTCCGTTGTCATTATCTGTGATAATGCTTTGTGCACGTTTTAACTGCAGTGTTTTTTTTGTTAATGTTTAAAATTGAAGGTTTTTTATTTAAACTATTACTCATATAGCATAACAAATGCGTTAAGTGGTATCAATAAGTGTATCGCAGCAGGACCATGTGAAGGATGCGGTTGGTATAAAAAACGCCTTACATCATCGTCACATTCATGTTATCAAATATGTAACTATATTGTGTAAGTATAAATAAATACCCAAGTTATTGTTTGAACCAGTTTTTCCATTGAAAATGTTTCCTGATCCAAATCAACTCCACACAGTATATAAAGGTAACGATCTGACACTTTGGCCTTATGCCAACTGTGCCTGTTTTTGACATTCCTAGATTTGTATTGTGGCCAATTTTTTTACCCAGCCAAAATAACAAGTTAAAACTATCCAAAATCAAATTAATTAGCCAAATTGTTTAACATTGTATTGAAAAAGCCAGGGACCAAGAGAAAAATTTGAATTAAAGAAGGTTTTAAATTACAGTAGTTAAAACTATCCAAGTACCACTGTATAACCTTTGCAACGGTGTGCACTAGCCCATGGTATAAACTCTTTATTCCAAACTCTAAATCTTTGGCCCACTAAAAATCCACAATAAAATCTGATTGTTCAGTTAGAACAGTAATTCCCACAATCTGATTGTTCAGTTAGAACAGTAATTCCCACAATGCAGTAAATAGGTTCTAGCTGGTATAGCGTTCTTTGCCCAGGAATTGTTAGTGAATTTCCTTTGGAAAGTGAACTATTAGCATGACCCGCACAGTGAAACTTAAGCCCGGGACCACCATAGAAGTTCCTAACATGACCCCCTGAACACGTTTTGGGGGGTCGTTCAAAATTGTATATATATATATTATGTGTTTGCACTCTAGAGGTCGCATTTTTTGTCCGATTAACTTCAAATTTGGTAGGGACATTCCTTTCTGAAATCAGTTGGACAAGTTCGTTGGGCAAAAGAATCGTAAAACTCCAAACCCATTTTTTGGGGATTAATCTTTCAAATTTATAGTTTTTGGGCCCAAAAAGGGTTTAAAAAGCCCCAAATGTAAAATTAATGCATGTAAAAAGATGGGAATTAGTAAGACGAAAGTTTTAAGCCCTCTCTCGTCATTCTAGCATAAACCTTTACCGAGTTATTAATGAAAATGTGTTTCGACTAAACACAGTACGTTGTCTTATGACGGTTTTACACTAGAAGAGCCTGCTACTCCTTAGTTAAGAGTACTAGCAATCCCCAGCAACCTCACGCCTACTTTCAAGCCTGACTGGACCTTCTCCTAACATTATAATGCGCAAAATTGTATTCCCAGCTTTGCAGGTAAATGAAACCAGGAGCATCAGAACAGCCAAAAAATCAATGTTTTCAGATTTCAATAAAAATTGGAATACTGTACAAGTATTTTTTTACACTAATTTTAAGTTTTAAAAGTTTTTATGTGGAAATTCACTTCCCTCACGTCAGCGTGCTGCGTGCGAACTCGTTAAATTATCAGCTTGTATGTATTTAATAAAATATCCCTTTTACTTTCTCCCCCTATTCATAGTATATGGAGAAAGTATTGTTTTCGTCAAAATTTTCGAATTTGAGTTGTTAGTGGAAATATTCGTTTTGGTGCTCCCTGAACCCAAAAAAGTGGTTTTTACGTGATGTCTGTCTGTGTGTGTGTGTGTGTGTCCGTGTGTGTGTGTGTGTGTGTCTGTGTGGATGTGTACAGAGCTAGAGCCCTAACCAATGGGCCGATTTTGATGAAATTTGGTATGTAGGTACTAATCCACGATATCTCCAGGCGTTTTTTTCATTTTTTTGAATTTTTGATTTTTAAGGGTAATTATCCCCCAAAAACTGCCAAAAAACATGAAAAATCCAAATTTCTCAAAAACGGCTCTAACGATTTTGATTAAATTTTAGTCGTTTGTAGAACTTTAGTTTTCCAACAAAATGACACCACCCACATTGCTGTAAAAATTCGGGTTCAGAAATTACAGGACTTAAAACATCAAAAATTCAATTTTTTGGATTTTTCATAAAAATACATAAATATAAAAAATAATACTATTCACCATTAAAAAGAGCTCAAAAAACTAAATAATTTGGTATTTTGAATTACTATTCTACGATTGCTGGTTTCGGAGAAAATTGAAATTTTCATTTAGCAGTAAACGCAGTACGTTGTCCAACGTTATTCTTATGGGGAATACAAAAATTACTATTTCTCTCTTATTTACTGATAAATTTAATTCAAACTTGATATGCTTGTCAATTTAGCATTGACCAACAGAGTTAATTCGAAATATGTTGCCCCTTAATAACCCTGGGGGGGAATAGGGGGCATTTCCCCTCTTTAAACCACAAGTGTAGCAATTGATTCTGTAGTGCCTCCAAAGCAGGGATTTGGGTGGATGTTTTTTAAAACAACTTGTTCACAAGATTTTCTGTACATTCGACCGTGCTTTGTATTCTATATTTAGTAAATAAAAAGTAATTTATTCATTAAAGTTGGGCTAAAAGGGAGAAAGTATGTGTCAGTTTCCTGATACCGTTTATTAAGATATAGATTGCAACTTTGATGGACTATAAATGACCTACAGTGGTACTAAATAGTCTAAAACCTCCTCCCTACTTTCTCATTAAAACTGTATTTATTAAATTCAATAATGGCGTTTTCTTGTTGAAAGGAGATAAATCTGGCCCACAAGTATATACCAATCTGATAAGAATCTTGTAATATGAGTTAATCTTTTTTATGCACAAATCATGAAAATAACTAAAAAATTCAAGGATCTAAGGGATTCAGACACAAAACTAGACTCTTATTTACAAAGATATACTAGCTTTTACCTGTGGCTTTGCCCACATTGAAGTGATTTTAATATAAAGTTTAACATAGGTAATTCACCACATTCAATCAAAGGCTCAAATTGGCCCTCTACCATGGCTCCCCTTAAACCGAGACTTTTAAATGATTTCAATTTGTTGGGAATGACCAAGGCTGCACTGCATTATGTAATTGCTTGTGAAATTCATTGGTTTTTCGTTGAAACAGAACAGCGACAGCAACAAACTTAATGGATCAGAAAACCAATAACAAATATCAATAGCTTCTTCCCTAAAGGATAAATTCGCCAAAAGAATTTAACACCCAAGTGCTCTAATTTTGGGGTCTTTGTCGCTATTGATAAACATAATATACCTTGATATCCAAGATTAAGGACAAATACCTTAGGTAAAAACAAATAAACGGTATCAGGAAACTGACACATACTTTCTCCCTTTTATCCCAAATTTAATTAATAAATTACGTTTTATTTACTAAATATATACTAAAAATATAAAATACAAAGCACAGTCTAATGTACAGAAAATCTTGTAAAAAAGTTGTTTTCAAAAATATCCACCCAAATCCCTGTTTTGGAGGTACAGCAGAATCCATTGCTACACACATGGTTTTAAGAGGAGAAATGCACCTACTCCACCCCCCAGGGTTATTAAGGGGCAACATATTTAGAATTTCCTCTGTTGGTCAATGCTAACTTGACAAGCATATCAAGTTTGAACGAAATTGATCAGTAAATAAGAGAGAAATAGTAATTTTTGTATTCCCCATAAGAATAAAATTGGACAACGTACTGTGTTTACCACAAAATGAAAATTTAAATTTTCTCCGCAACCAGCAATTGAAGAATAGTAATTCAAAATACTATATTATTTAGTTTTTTGAGTTCTTTTTAATAGTGAATAGTAATATTTGTTTTTGAATTTTGGATGTTTTAAGTCCTGTAATTTCTGAACCCCAATTTTTACAGAAATGCAGGTGGTGTCATTTTGTTGGAATACTAAAGCTCTACAAACGAGTAAAGTTTAATTAAAATCATTAGTCGTTTTTGAGAAATTTTGATTTTTGGCGGTTTTTGAGGGATAATTACCCTTTAAAATAAAAAATTCCAAAAAATTAAAAAAACGCCTGGAGTGAATTAGTACCTACATACAAAATTTTATAAAAATCATACCATTGGTTAGGGCTCTAGCTCTGTACACATCCATACCGACACACACAGACATCACGTAAAAATCACATTTTTGGGTTCAGGGAGCACCAAAACAAATATTTCCACTAACAACTCAAATTCAAAAATTTTGACGAAAACAGTACTTTCTCCATATACTATGTATAAAGGGGAATAAGTAAAATGCATAAATTATCTAGGTTTTTTTTACCCTTTTAGTGCTATGGACCGATCCTATCAGCTTTTGAATCCGCCACCAATAAACATTTGTTATTGCTGCATAAGCGATTGTACTGATACAAACTCAGTGTCTGCAGTCTGTGTCTTGACATGTGGTGAAACCTGGTAGACACAAATTGAACTACCTCGCCCAGCGCTTAGGCTCAAGATACCACCTGGTGCGCTACAGTTGCAAGTCTGATCAGTGGCTGTGCAGTCTAAGGCGCAACTTTCATGTAGAGGTGTGTCATCTGAGCTGGAGATGTTTAAATTGAACGCTCCAGTGGCTCTCGTAACAGCTCCTAGCTTCGGTATAGCTCCACCTCTTCTAACTCTTATCGCTCTATACAGCTCTTCCACTCCACTGCACGAGAGTATAAGATATACTGCTCCAGTTCACGAAGGAGCAAGAAGCGAATGGAGCGATATCTGTCGGTGTGAGAGTTTGGCGCTTCACCATCACCTACTGTTCCAGAGCTGGAGCTGTTTGTGGAGCTCGCTCCTCGACAGCAGCTGGAGCTGTTGGGGCGGCTCTGCTCTCGGAGCTATTAAGGCACACCTCTACCTTCCTGGCCGGGGTAACGAGGGTTCAAATCCCGTCACAGTCGGTGGTTTTTATGTGCAACTCATGGAGAGTTCACCTGTGTGGCAGAGTTGAAGGGGAGGGCGGATCTTAAACAAACAGTGGACGGCTCGGGTCCATGCTGACGGGATAGGTGGATTCTTTGTGAGTTGCACATCTGATCAGATGTTTTGCTACTTTTAGCGAATTTCCCCTATACGGGAGAAGCTATTACCATAGGTCTCATGGTAAGATTTAAGCCCGAGACCATAATTTTTCATTTTGAGGTCCCCAGATGCCAAAAACACCATTCGTTCAAATTTATATATATATATAATAAAAAAAGTAAATAAACTTTTTCCCAGGGTACTCAGGTGTATTTACTTTTTGTTTGTTATATTTATCAGTAGCCCTAATCTGTGAATTTTATGTTTTGATATATATGTGTGTCCGCAAGCACGATAACTCTCGTAAAAAAGGTTCGTTCTTAATGAAATTTGGTACAAATGTGTAAAGCACCATTTATTTGAACGAGTTCGAAAACCATAGGAATCACACCATCCGAAGGGGGGTTTTGTACCCCAAAAATGTTTTTTTTTGGGTCTTCACATGTAACTTTAATTTAAATCAAATTTTAATTCTCACCATTGAATTCAGCATAAAAAACAACAATTTGGTATTTTAATCATTGCTCTACGTCAACTTGTTACTGAGATATTGAAAGTGCTAAACACAGTACGTTGTCCAATGTTATTCTTATGGAGGGAAAGAAAAATTGTATATCTCGCTTATTTATGAACATAAACTGACAAAATTTGGTAGATGGCTTCATCTGGTTGTGGTTCATTGTTATTTGCACATAATAACAATTTTTCGCCTATGGTTCCCGTAGCACAATTTTTTGCCTATGGTTCCCGTAGCAGCTATCACTTTTTTATGAATGTGTATGGATGAAACTTGGTATGTGATTTCACTAAGATGAGTTCTATTTATATTTGCATAAAAACCTATTATTTTGTGTTCCTTGTTGCAGCAAACCTATGTACTCATCCCAAATGTTATTCTTATGGAGAACAATTCATATTTTAAATATCGCTTGTTTGTGAATATATTTCTTATGAATCCTGTTAAGTGTTTTATGTGTTATGTTATATATTCATTGGAAATTCGCTGAGTATGCAGATTTGCTGCGACGGGGGTATTTACCTATACTTTACTGTGTGCGTAACTGGAAGAACGTTTTTTATTTTAACTGTTGAGGCTTTCAAGACATTTAAAAAGTCAACAAAACATCACAGATTCAACTACTCCTTTCAGAAGCTTATCACTGAAAGGGCTAAGGTAATAATCAATACTATAATTCGCATTTGTCTGTGGCTACATCCGTGCGCCCGTCCGTCCACAGCTGTAATGGCTCCCAAGCTACAAAATGAACACAACGTTTTATTGAAACTGTTTCGGAACATTTTAACTTATATTAGCAGAGCCGGGAGTATTCAGCTGTGGATTTCTATTTCTACAAGCTTTGTTCCTGAAACAGCTGATTATTTCCTGCGGTCGCGATAGCGGCCACCAATACTAGTTATTTATAAACAAAAGGTACAGAATGGCGATTAAACTCACTTCATTCATTGTAGGAAACTTGGTATTTTAAGCAGAGGGACCTAAACAAAATTATTTCTCAGCCTAAAGACTTGAACTTGCAAATTGTACAGTTAACTTCAACCTTATCTTGTATATTATACAAAAATCAGACAGTTAAAAGGGGTACAAATAAACGGTATCAGGAAACTGACACATACTTTCTCCCTTTTAGCCCAACTTTAATGAGCAAATTACTTTTTACTTAAATATAGAATAATATAAAGTACGTTCAAATGTACAGAAAATCTTCTAAATAAGTTGTTTTCAAAAAATATCCACCCAAATCCCTTTTTTGGAGGCACTTCAGAATCCTTTGCTACACATAGTAGATTTAAGAGGGGAAATGCCTCCCTGACCCCCCTCCCAGGGTTAAGTAGCAACATATTTTTAATATGCTCTATTGGTCAATACTATCTTGACCTGCATATTAAATTTTAATGAAATTCTTCAGCAAATAAGAGAGAAATAGTCATTTTTGTATTCCCCATAAGAATAACATTGGGCAACGAACGGTGTTTACAGCAAAATGAAAATTTAAATTTTCTCAGCAGCCAGCAGTAATAGAATAATAATTCAAAATACTAAATAATTTAGTTTTTTTATCTCTTTTTTAATGGTGATAAGTAATTATTTTAACATTTTTTATGAAAAAATCTAAAAATTGAATCTTACTATCCACACAGACACACACACTCAGGACAGACATAACTTTTTTGGGTTTAGGGAGCACCAAAACAAATATTTCCACAAACAACTCAAATTCGAAAATTTTGATGACAACAATACTTTCTCCTTATACTATGTATAGGGGGAAAAGTATAAATTGAACTAGAAAAATTGCATAATCGAAATATCAATTCAGGAGTAGATATTTTTAGAGAATAATAAAAAATGAACAAAGCTATGTTAATAAAAAAAGTTTAATATTGGAATTGTATCAGGTACAAATCAGTTAAAATCTATTTACACAAGTAGCCTCTCAATCTCATGTTGAATAGCTTGGATCTGAGGCTTGAGTTGAGACCCCTCATTCATGGTCACTGAGCACGCCACGACAGGACGGGACACGCCGCACGCACGTCCCAAAGCTGAAATAAACTTGCAAATTACTAACAAATTCACAAAAAAAAACTTACCTGAAGGGATGTAATAAAATAGTCTTAGAACCTTAAGAATATATTTACACTTATACTGTACCGGTATTTAGATAACAGACGGTAAACATATATAACAGATGGTAAAAGGCTATTGATTTCGACCAGTCACACCGGTCAATGAGAGAAAATGAATTTTCTCAAAATGAGGGAATGTTTGTGTGATAAAGGGAATCCACACACCCCTAAACTCCAACCAGCCACTATCGGGTCCCATGCAGTACAGAATAAACAGAATCAGGTGCATCAAAACCTAGACAATTTTCAGTTTTATAAAATGAAAAGCTAAAAGGAACCTGTATAGTCTCTTAGGTCAATATTTTACAATCCACATCTGTGCCATCTTCACTACAGGCTGTTCAAACAATAAAACGATTTCACACGCAGCACGCTGACGTGAGGGAAGTGAATTTCCACATAAAAAACTATAAAAACTCAAAATCAGTTAAAAACATACGTTTATTCCAATTTGTATTCAAATCTGAAAATATTGATTTTTTGGCTGTTCTGATGCTCCTGGTTTCATTTACTTGCAAAGCTGGGAATAGAATTTTGCGCAGTATAAGGTTAGGAGAAGGTCCAGACAGGCTTGAAAGTAGGCGTGAGGTTGCTGGGATGATCAACGTACTCTAACAAAGTAATAACAGGCTTTTCTAGTGTAAAACCCCCATAAGACAACGTACTGTGTTTAGTCGATACACATTTTCTTTAATAACTCGATAAATATGTATGCTAGAATGACGAGAGAGGGCTTAAAACTTTTGCCTCACTAATTCCCATCTTTTTACATGCATTTATTTTGCATCTGGGGCTTTTATGACCCTTTTTGGGCCCAAAAACTCGAAATTTGAAAGATTAATCCCCAAAAATGGGTTTAGAGTTTTCCGATTGTTTTGCCCAACGAACTTGTCCCATTGATTACAGAAAGGAACGTCCCTACCAAATTTGAAGTAAATCAGACAAAAAATGTGACCGCTAGAGTGCAAACACATATATATATATACAAATATTATATATATATATATTATTATACAAATAATATATATATATATACTTACTTTCTCCCTTTTAGCCCAACTTTAATGAGCAAATTTCTTTTTACTTAAATATAGAATAATATAAAGTACGTTCAAATGTACAGAAAATCTTCTAAATAAGTTGTTTTCAAAAAATATTCACCCAAATCCCTTTTTTGGAGGCACTTCAGAATCCTTTGCTACACATAGTAGATTTAAGAGGGGAAATGCCTCCCTGACCCCCCTCCCAGGGTTAAGTAGCAACATATTTTTAATATGCTCTATTGGTCAATACTATCTTGACCTGCATATTAAATTTTACTGAAATTCTTCAGCAAATAAGAGAGAAATAGTCATTTTTGTATTTGTATTTTTGTATTGTATTTTTGAATTGGAAATATAAATCTTCAAATAGGCATGGAGGCCTATGCGTGAGGAATGAGTTCAATAAGTTAATCCACAAAAAAGGATGCAAAGTCTAAAGCTCTTTTCGATACACACAATAAAGACATTCACATATTATTTACACTATATAATACAATAAGACAGGTAAATAAACGGTATCAGGAAACTGACACATACTTTCTCCCTTTTAGCCCAACTTTAATGAATAAATTACTTTTTATTTACTAAATATAGAATACAAAGCACGGTCGAATATACAGAAAATCTTGTAAACAAGTTGTTTTAAAATTCATCCACCCAAACCCCTGCTTTGGAGGCACTACAGAATCCATTGCTACACTCGTGGTTTTAAGAGGGGAAATGCCCCCTATTCCCCCCCCCAGGGTTATTAAAGGGCAACATATTTCGAATTTCCTCTGTTGGTCAATGCTAAATTGACAAACATATCAAGTTTGAATGAAATTTATCAATAAATAACAGAGAAATAGTAATTTTTGTATTCCCCCTAAGAATAACATTGGACAACGTACTGCGTTTACCGAAAAATGAAACTTCCAATTTTCTCCGCAACCAGCAATCGTAGAACAGTAATTCAAAATACTAAATTATTTAGTTTTTTAAGCTATCTTTAATGGTGAATAGTAATATTTTTATGTTTATGTTTTTTTATGAAAAATCTAAAAAACTAAATTTTTGATGTTTTAAGTCCTGTAATTTCTGAACCCGAATTTTTACAGACATGCGGGTGGTGTCATTTTGTTGGAAAACTAAAGTTCTACAAACGACCAAAGTTTAATTAAAATCGTTAGCCGTTTTTGAGAAATTTTGATTTTTCATGATTTTTGGCGGTTTTTAGGGGATAATTACCCTTAAAAATCAAAAATTCAAAAAAATGAAAAAAACGCCTGGAGATATCGTGGATTAGTACCTACATACCAAATTTCATAAAAATCAGCCGAATGGTTAGGGCTCTAGCTCTGTACACATCCACACAGACACACACACACACACACACACACACACACACACACACACACACACACACACACACACACACACACGGACATACACACACACACACACACACAGACAGACATCACGTAAAAACCACTTTTTTGGGTTCAGGGAGCACCAAAAGGAATATTTCTACTAACAACTCAAATTCAAAAATTTTTACGAAAACAATACTTTCTCCATATACTATGTATAAGGGGTGAAGGGGAGGGAAAATTCGCTAAAACAAACATATTTTTCTATATATCGGAAATACATCAGTTGATATGGTAAGTGATTTTTATTTAATCAATAGAATTCAGAAACAATATTTTAAAATTAAAAATAGGCAAAATTGCCATCAAAGACACGGGGCTGACACACACACGCATGCACACTCTCTCTCTCAGGCACACACACACACACTCACAAACGCACACAATTAGTACACCACATTCAAATCACAAAGTAGCAACCACTAGCTGACAGTCAACTAGGAGTACACGGAGGTGAGGTACCTATCAGTTTTATCTCGGCCCCTCTACCCTCTACCAATTATTCACTAACCCTTTGTACCTATAAATACTACACCGGACAGGGTATTTTACACACTAGTATATACAAATTTGTTATCAATTTAAAGCTATATCTTGCTGCGGTTGCTTACAAAGGCTTACCTTGCTTTGACCTGACAAAGACGTAAGGAACGTTCTTGTCCTCACACAATAGCGGCAGATGCAACAGAATCTCGAGTGGGACTGCATCAGCTGCCATCACAATGAACTCTGACAGACCTCGGTTGAGGGTCTTGGTGGCTAGGAACACACAAATCGAATCATTACTGGCAACTGTAACTTTTCAATGTACAGTACAATTACAAGATTTAGCAAAAGATAATAAATTGCAATTCTAAGGTTTTATATGAGATCTACCGCTTCATCCAAACATCACTTTAGAAGCGGCCTAGGATCACAAATACCAAGTAGCCTAACATAAATATTCCAACCAAGCCGTGTGGAGTCTTTCCTCAGAAAATTCTGTAAAATGAAGTGTTTAAAATGGTGCTAAAAGGATCTTTCAGAAAGTAAAGAACGATTGCATACCACACCGAGCGCAGGTTCACTACCACTACGACTACGTGTGTAATAACTTAGTGGCAAAGACCCGGGTGGGTGTTGAAATTTTTGTAAAGTTTTTCATTCCTCTTTTAGCGAATATCCCCTATAGGGAAGAAGCTATTACCGTAGGTCTCATGGTAAGACTTAAGCCCGAGACCATGATAACTTTTCATTTTGAGGTCCCCAGATGCCAAAAACACCATTCGTTCAAATTTTTATATATGTATTTATATATATATATATATATATTTATATATATATATATTTATATATATATATATTTATATATATATGTGTCCGTAAGCACGATAACTCTCGTAAAGAAGGTCCGATCTTAATGAAATTTGGTACAAATGTGTGAAGTACCATTTATTTGAAAGAATTCGAAAACCAGATGAATCACACCATCCGAAGGGGGGTTTTTGGGGGGTTTTGTACTCCAAAAATGTGTTTTTTTGGGTTTTCACATGTAATTTTTATTTAAATCAAATTTTAATTTTTACCATTGAATTCAGCTTAAAAAACAAACAATTTGGTATTTTGATCATTGTTCTACGTCAATTGGTTACCGAGATATTGAAATTGCTAAACACAGTACAATGTTATTCTTATGGAAAAAAAGAAAAATTGTATATCCCGCTTATTTATAGATATTAACTGACGAAATTTGGTATATGGCTTCATCTGGTTGTGGTTTATTGTTGTTTTCACAAAAAAACAATTTTTGCATATGGTTCCTGTAGCAGCAAACCTAGGTACTTGGTCCCCATGTTATTCTTATGGAAAATACTTAAAATGTTATATATCGCTTATTTATGAATGTATATGGATGAAACTTGGTATGTGACTTCACTAAGATGAGTTCTATTGATATTTGCATAAAAACCCATTATTTTGTGTGCCTTGTTGCAGCAAACCTGCATACTCATCCCCAATGTTATTCTTATGGAGATTAATTAATATTTTAAATATCGCTTGTTTGTGAATATATTTATTATGAATCCTGTTAAGTATTTTAATGTGTTATGTTATATATTCATTGGAAATTCGCTGAGTATGCAGGTTTGCTGCGACGGGGGTATTTTTTATTTCACAAGTTAGGGGATGTCTATTGACAAATAAAAACATTGAGCATACCTTCATTGGCACCCTTCCTCAGCTGGCTGTAATTCATAGCTTGTTGGATCAAAGCTAAGATTTTGGCTGTCAACGCGGCATCTGCCAAAGGGTACGCCTTCGGATTAACTTCCTCAGTCTGAAAAAAATGATATATTAATGTTTTCTCGCAGGTGTAAGCCATTGAAATTAAATTGTGTAAGCCACTGGCTGATTTTCAAGAGATGTTAGAATATCCGGATCTATATATAAATGATTTTATTAGTAACCTACCATGCAAGGAAAACTTCATAAATAACTTAGCGGCTGTAGAAAAAATACTACTTTGAAAAAATGTATATGGTTATTGCATTATAATGTTCAGGGTTTGAGGTCAAGGGAAAAATAGAAGAATTTAAACAGTTAATATGTGGGCTGGATATAGAAATCATTTGCTTAAATGAGCATTGGTTAAAATCCGATGAAATATTTATAATACAGAATTTGACAAATTATAAGTTAGCAGCTTTTTATTGTCGTGAAAAAGGTATTCGGGGGGGGGGGGCTCTTGTATTTTTGTTAGAAATAATTTGCAGTATAAATTGAGAGAGGATTTCATGATTTATTTAAAGGAAGACCGTGTGTTTGAAATTAGTGCAATCAATTTTCTGATCAAAATGGAACTTGTCATGTTGTTTCTCTTTATCATAATACAGATGTTAGTAATATAAATATTTTTCTGTATAAATTGGAAAGATTGTTTAGTTTATTGAAAAAAGAATCTAAAAAAAAACAAAATTTAAATGGCCTCTGATTTAAATATTGATGTTTTGAATAAATGTCGAAACATGGTTTAAGGAACCGTCTTGTGAATTTACTAGCAATACATAGGTTAGATATAAATTTCCATTTACCAACTAAGGTGACAAATGAGTCAAAAACCATGACATAACCATAGACAATATTATTTCTAATAAGATAGTGTGCCAAAGTTATCTAATGAATATTGATTTTGGCATGTCTGATATCACAGAGCTTTATTAATCTCACTCTTTGGAAATCCTAAAAATATAAGCCGAATAAACAAGAATTTTGTAAACAAGAGATATTTTATAGAATTTTGAATGAACAATTTTTCAAAGGCGATCAAACAAATAAATTGGGAGTACAGTAAGGAAAAAACATCTCAAAAAAACTTTGATTTATTTTTCTCACTGTTCAAAACAAATTTTGAGTACTACTTTCCATAGAAATCTGTGCATATTAAAGACACGTACAACTTCTAAATTTGTCAACAAAAAATGGGTTACTAGTTGTCTACAAAAAATGGGAATTTGTATCTCTAGTATGAGTAAACGAGAACTCCATCAGTTATCTAAAACCTCAAAAGACAAAACAGTTTTACAATATATTAAAATATAAAAACAAGTTTTTAAAAGGGTCTGTGGTGCAGCTAAAACAATGGCAAACAGTAAATGTTTTGAAAACGCTGAACATAAAAGCCAGGCAGCTTGGTATTTAGTTAAGTCTGAATTAGGGATGCAAAGGCCTGTAAATAGTAGTTTTGAGAAGTTAAACTTCAGTGGTAATGAAATTACTGAAGGGAGCAAAATTGCTTTTAATTTTAATAAACAATTTGTGAATGCAGCCTGTGAATTAAACATCCCCACACTTACTTGATAATGAGACTGCAAACATATTTCTAAACCACGCTGGAGAGCCAAACAATGAATTTGAATTTAATCCAGTTACAAGACATAAAGGTGACTGAAATAATACGAGGGTCATCCAAAAAGTAAAGAACGTTTTCTTACTGTACCTAGCGCAGCTCTCCCATCACCACGATTGCGAGTGTGGCAGTCCACTCACCTCCCCACCAAAGTATGAGACGAGTCTCTTTGCTATGCGGTCACACGTTTTATTTCTACAGCGATTTAAATTAGCGGCGGTAAACGAAAATCCCGCCAAATATGAGATATGCAGCGTTATTCTGTTTCTGAGTTAAAAAATGCCTAGACCTAGACATTTTTTGAAAACACCAAAGAAATTTTATGGTGAAAGAGCAAAAAAACAAGATCTTAAATTGATGTAATGTGCTAAGATTTTAGCAGCTGTTTTCCTCAAATTTTCCTCAAGTCTTTCTTTCAAATCATCTTTAACGAGCAATGACCTGCCACGCCGATCCTTGTCGTTCACGATGGATTTTCTTTCATTAAACCGGTTGCATCATTGTTTCCCCTGAATATTCGACTTAAAGACTTGTTTGCACTTTCACGATAAACTTTCTTTGGTGATTTTCTAAAAAAATTATTTATTCCCGAACATTTTTAAATTCAGAAAATGAATAATACTGCGTATTTCATATTTTGCGGGATTTTCGATTGCAGCCTCCATTTTGAATAGCTGTAGAAATAAGACAGGTGACCGCATAGCAACGAAACTCGGCTCATACTTTGGTGGGGAGGTGAGTGGACTGCCACACATGCAATGGCGGTGATGGGGGAGCTGCGCTAGGTGCAGTAAGCAAACGTTCTTTATTTTCTGGATGACCCTCGTACTTAACCTAAAAAATAAATACCCCCGTAGCAGCAAACCTGCGTACTCAGCGAATTTCCAATACATATATATGTATCTTAATACCACATAAAACCACATTTCAAGTTTCATCAATATACATTCATAAATAAACGATTTATGACATTTTAATTATTCTCTATAAGAATAACAAGGCGGCTGAGTATGCACACACACAAAAACACAAAAAATGGGGTTTTATACAAATATCAATATAACTCATGTAGGTAAAGCTACATACCAAATTTCATTAGTTTATTTTCATAATGAAGGGAGATAACACGTTACTTATTCTCCATAAGAATAACATGGGGCTGAGTACGCAGGTTTGCTGCTACGCGAGCCTTTGGTAAAATATAGTTTTTTTGAGCAAATATCAATGGTCCTCAACCAGATGAAGCCGTATACCTAGTTTCGTCAGTATACGTTCATAAATAATCGAGATATAACATTTTTATTTTCCTCCATAAGAATAACATTAGACAACGTACTGTGTTTAGCACTTTCAATATCTCGGTAACCAATTGACGTAGAGAAATGATCAAAATACCAAATTGTGTGTTTTTTTAAGCTGGATCTAATGGGAAAAACTAAAATTTGACTATTTCCAAAATTATATGTAACAAATTTGAAAAACCCATTTTTGGGGTACAAAACCCCCCCAAAATACCCCTTCGGATAGAGCGATCTGGCTGGTTTTCGAACTTAAAGTCATAAATGTTGCTTTACACGTTTATACCAAATTTCATCAAAATCGGATAATTTTTATGAGAGTTATCGTGCTCACGGACACACACACACACATATATATATATATATATATATATATATATATATACAGTTTCGAACGAATGGTGTTTTTGGGGTCTGGGGACCTCAAAACGAAAAGTTATCATGGTCCCGGGCCTAGGTCTTACCATGCCGACTACGGTAATAGCTTCTTCCCTATAGGGGAAATTCGCTAAAATCAGTTGGATGGGATGAAATCCCAATACAGATGCCAAAAATAACTGCAGATTGCATTTCACTTCCTTTAAGCTGGATAATCAATCAGTGTTTTTGTGAGGGAGTTTTCCCAAGCCAATTAAAATATGCAAATGTAATACCCCTTCACAAGAAATGTAGCAAAGATGATCCCGAGAACTATAGGCCCATTTCAATTTTACCAGTTTTATCAAGATTTTTTGAAAAATATGCTAATGACCAGCTGAGTAATTTTTTAAATAGGGAAGGAATCATTTGTAAAAAATCAATATGGATTTAGAAAGGGGCATAGTACTGTTGATGCAGCTGCAGAGATGATAAAACATGTGACTGAGGCTTTGGATGGGTCACAGAGTACTGCAAGTATTTTCTGTGACCTGTCCAAGGCGTTTGTGTTGACCACCAAATCTTATTATAGAAACTGCATTTTTATAGAATTATTAAAAACAACTCTTAACTGGTTTAGATCATACTTAACGAATCGAAAACAAAGAGTTGTTTTAAACAGAAAAGATCAAAAATACATATCAGATTGGAGTGATGTTAATCGTGGGGTACCGCAGGGTTCAATGTTGGGCCCACTGTTATTCATTATTTATATTAATGACTTACCAACAAATATTATTCATGCCAAAATAATACTATACACAGACAACACTTCATTGGTTTTAAAATGTGCAAATAAAATTGATCTAAACTTGGCAATGAAAACAAATTTAACAGAGCTAAAAAGTTGGTTTGACGTTAATGGATTAAAGTTAACCTGTTCAAAAACTGATATTTTAAAATTTCAAAAACTTCAAAATAAAAACAAGTACAACAGTGACACATTTTTTGATGGGAGTGTCATGAATGTAAATAATTTAGTAAAGTTTTTAGGTATAAATATTGATAATAATTTAAGTTGGAGGCCACTGATAGAAAAGCTAAATTAAAAATTAGGTTCAATTTGTTTCCAGATGTATATTTCAAGAGAAACTGGGGACTTAAACACAGGCTTATGGTATATCATGCTTGTTTTGGTTCTTTATTGCAGTGTGGTGTAGAATTATGGGGGAATTCTTCTGAGGTCCAGACTATTTTTAGAATACAAAAAAGATACATTAGAACGATGATGTTTTTAAAACGCACCTTCATTGTATATTTTTAAATGTTTAATTTTTGACCATAAACAAATTTACACTTTATATGATAGGCAAGTAGTTCATTGCTATAACACACAGTCTAAGGATCAACTCCAATATCCCATACATAAAGTTATATGAAAATACTCCCCACTATATGGGTTTAAGGTTTTACAACAAATTGCCAAATCATTTTAAGGAATTAAATTTAGTAAAATTTAAGTGTGCCTTAAAAGAAATTTTAGTTGATAAGGTTTATTATAAAGTACATGATTTTTGAATGACAATACATTGGAGTTGGTCTAAACAAAAAATTTATTTGATATCTTGTTCATGTATAGAATTAGTTTATTTTATAAGAGATATTGACGAGCAACCTGTTTACTTTGCAAATAATGTATTGTTTGTAAACTGGGTGAATGTTATGTTGCAATAAATATCTTGAATCTTGAATCTTAAGACATACACAGCAATAGAAAACCCACAATATAATAACCTAAAGTCATCTGGAAAAGTCAAATAATAGACTACACCATATTATCCAGTGTTAAATATCCAAATAATTTTGATGATCTCACGGTTACATTACACTTACTGTGTTTGATTAGGGCCTACCTCAAAAATCAGTTGACGTGCGACCCTATATTTGTTGTCTCATTCTTAATGGCTAGTCTATTGTTCGGCATCCAGTCGAGGGTCGCAGTAATTTATTCTAGAGATAAGGTGATCTACTACAAAAAACTAACAGAAACTAATTGTCATACAAAGACAAATATAATGGCTCATTTTCTTTGTCTATCACAAATTAAATAAAATGTCAATCAAAGTTGTATGACGTTCTGTCCAAGAGATACGATTCATACGACCACTGTTTATCAGTTTTCTCAATAATCTTCTCGACTATTCAAAAATTACTAGCCTAAGTTGTTTTCCAATATTTTATTAATTTGTATTCAAATTCCAGAATGTTCCAACTTTTTGGCTGCTAGACACCCTGAAATTTATGTTGATTAAATTTCTTTAAATTAGACAAATTTAACATTTCACTACCTACTTGTATTTAAAAACGTTGATCTACGATAAATTAAAATTAATTACCTACTGTCCCCTATTTTAGAAACAAATTTGGCAGAGGCTACGTACACGTCCGACATGAGCCGCTACTGTTCACGTCTGTTCCAAATGATACACCGTACGTTACTTTTCCTGTGATTTTTAAAACAGATTGAGAGCCAGTGACACTTAACGAAACCCTCCTAACCTAATCTAACCTAACCTAACATAAGCGGTAGCGGCTTACATCGGACGTGTGCAAAAACAAATTTGAAAAAATGTATATAAAAATAATTTTAATTAAAAATTTTAATACTCTAAATTGAACATTGACATTCGCCTACAAAAGTATTTTTTATTAGTCAAGATTAGTTAACATCCAAATAGATAATGTTTTATAACACAACAAACCAATTTAAAACAAGCATAGTGAAGAATTTTGAAAATATCACGTAAGATTTATGAAATTTAAAAAAAAAACCATGAAATCTCAAGAATATAAACTAGAAACATTATTTTATCACAATAAAATGTTTTAATGGTTTATGTTTTAAACCATTTACTTTATTTTTGATTTGCTTTATAAAAAGCTTGTAAATTTTAATTTTAAAAAGATAGGCCTAAGTTATTTCAATAAATTTTTTGTTTGTAAAGTAGGATTGGGGGAAGTTTCAGGGGTCTAAAAATTTTCTGCACCCCTATTTTAAAGTTTCCATCACCCTACAAAATAAACAAGGTAGGTAAACAAAACTCTCTCAACTTACTGCCATGGATAGGTAATTTTAATAGTTTGACCAACCTCAAAATGTTCATAATCTTAATAAGCAAATATTCATTCTATAGCAATATTGCGATACAATAAGTATCGACATCAAAAATCATACTGCCAGTGTGTATCGCAAAGTGCGCATTACTTATCGTGTCATTTTTCACTCTGTCCCCGCGGAAGCATAGTCGCCTTTAAAGAAGGCCGCGGCATAGTAGAATTGGCAACGCCGCAAGAGGAGTTACCACGCACCTCACCACCCATATACTAGCATGGGGAAAACAAGTTGCCGGCATCTAAAATCTTTATTTTTTTACTCTTCAAGTTAGAAATACTGTTGAACTGATGTTTATCGTTTTGCAAACGTGTGTCTTGCCCTTTTGTGAGCCCAACAGGGTTCATATTTAAACTGAGGATAAAAAGCATGTTTACACAGTAATCAGTATTGCTGGGTTTTACATGTCCTAGGCATACTAAAACTTCAATGCCTAGCACAAGCATGACTGCCTGCTAATAACCCCCTGTGCCCCCTGTGCCTGTGTTAATTCAAGACTGCACTAATAAGTTTAAAATTTGTATACTAAAGAGGTGTATACATTTCTTTTTTGCCATAATTTGGATTATTTTAAAGTTTTAAGATATAGCACAGGCAAGTTATGTTTTGTATTAATTTAGTAAGGTATTAGTAAAAATTATCTTTTATCATTAGTTTCAATTTATAAATATCAATAGATATTGTCGCTGAAAACCATTTGCTAAAAGTGCTAATACATTTTCCGAAAGAACATAAACAAAATTGGAAATAATGAGATACAACAGTTTATTTAAAGAAAAAGAGTTCCTTCTTAATTTAGCAAACAATATAAACATCTTCATGGGAAACTTTTCGTACAAAGTATTAAAACTTTGTCTGTATTTTTAACCTGTGTCTGTATTTTTAACTTCCAAAGAAATTATTTTGGGACTCGTATTGCATTTATTACAGTTTATTTTGATTTCATATTGTTATTAGAAATATATCATATTAATTTTAAACTGTATTCATAAGGACATCTGAAACGATTAGTTACTCTGACTATGGTTTTAAAAAGCAATCATCTTAAAAACCTAAAAGAAATTTAAGTTAATATGGTTCATGTAGGCTTATATATTTGTAATTTATTACGAATTTGTAAGTTTCATTTTATTTTTCGGTTCTTGTAGGTATACATTATTAACCATCCCAGACGCCTTTTCTATTTATTAACTCCAACAAAACAAACTAAAACATCTTAAACGGTTGAAGAGGACGTGTTATTCAACTTGCAGCTATGGGCTACGTGCTGATAGTGACTCCTCTGCTCTGTGAGATGGAGGCGTTGCCAGTTCAAACGCTGCGGCCTTCTTTAAAGGCGGCTATGGCGAAAGTGGGGGTGTGCTTAATGCTTTCTCACCTCCCAATCAAAACAAAGTTTTAGAGGTACTGTATAGGTGTTTGACTTTTAGCTTCTATTTATTTAGACCATGTACATAGGTAATTAGTTATCCGATAGATTATTTATTTGGAATCCGCGAGTATACTTACAAGCTAGGTTGGTTGGTGAGTTTGACATGGGTGCTTATTAAGATAAGTAGCGTTGTATAAAGTAAGGTCTTGACGTAAATACCAGACATAGGTGTGCTCTTGCAACTTTTGTTGTGTTTAGTGACGTCAATCAATACTGAAAGCTTATGGTAAAAATAAAACACATGTTATAAATCAAAACAAATGACATCAACTTTGGGGGATGCACAGAACGTTACCAAATTTGGTCAGCATTGGAGCACACCTATGCCTGGTATTTACATCATGGTAATACGGTAAGGTCTGGTGGGTTCATTTTCATTCTGTCAAAATGTTTTATCCATAACGGATAAAAAAATTCCCTCGGTAAAGTTTGTAATTTTATGATTAAAATTGAAAGATTATTAGTTTATCTAACACCCTCTATTCACAGAATGTCCTGTCGATGGTTCTAAATATTTTGAGCGAATTTCCCCTATAGGGAATAAGCTATTACCGTAGGTCTCATGGTAAGACTTAAGCCCGAGACCATGATAACTTTTCGTTTTGAGTTCCCCAGATGCCAAAAACACAATTCATTCAAATTTATATATAAGTATAAATATATCTATATATGTGTCCGTTAACCCGATAATTTGAGTAAAAATCATCAGATTTTTATGAAATTTGGCATAAACATCTAAAGCAACATTAATGACTATAAGTTCGAAAACCAGAAAGATTGGACCATGGGAAGGGGTTTCAACATTTTCAAAAAATCGGTGTTTTACATTTTTCATCCTAAAATTTGTAAAATACTCAATTTTGGTTTCGACCATTTTATAGAGCTTAGAAAAACAAATAATATGGTATTTTTAATCATTAACCTAGGATAAGTGGTTGCAGAGAAAATCCAAAAAACGTGTTAATAAAATCTCCCATGTTAATGTTATGGGAAAAAGGATTTTAGCTTTCCCTCAGTTAATTTTACAGTAAACTTCACATTTGCTTCTACCAATCAGTTCATCTCTAAAAAAAACAAAAAAACAAATCATTTTGATGTTTAAATTGTTATTCTACGTCCTTCTGTTGCAGAGATATTCAAAGTGCTAAACACAGTACGTTGACCAATGTTATCTTTATGGAGAATAATTAAAATTTGACATCTTCATTATTTATGAATGTATATTTATGAAACTTGGCAATATGGCTTCTCCTAGTACTGTTATATTGATATTTGCACAAAAAAATTTGTTGCTGACTGTCCCCGTAGCAGCAAACCCGCATCCTCAGCCCTAATGTTATTCTTATAGAGAATAAGTAATGTTTTATATCTCCCTTAATTATGAACATAAATTAATAAAACTTGGTATGTAGCTTCACCTGGTTGTTATTTTAATAATTATATAAAAACACATTACTTATCTTTCTTGTCGCAGCAAACCTGCGTACTCACCATTCAATGTTATTCTTATGAAGAATAAATAAAATACTATATAGCCTATCACTTGTTTATTCATGTATTTTTATGAAACTTGGTGAGTGGCTCTATATGTGGTAGGGAGAAACATATACATGCATTGGAAATTCGCTGAGTATGCAGGTTTGCTGCGACGGGGTATCACAAATTCTTTGAAGAATTCTTTGAATTTTTCTCAGTAAAGATGTGTATCCATAACTCATAAAAAATCCCTCCTAAAATGTCATTATTTTTGTACTAAAATTTAACGTTTAGGCCTAACTTTTTCAGTGCTATGGACCGATATATCGTCTTTTGAATCTGTTATCAATAATCAGACTGTTATTTTGAAAAATGGCAGCCAAATTTAATTTTTCTTATGGAATGCTTATAGTTATACAGTTTAACCAGGTAAAAAATTTAATTTTAAATTGTTTTTATTCTTTTTTATTTTTGTACTAAACTTAACCGTTTACCTTCCCGAGCTCCTCAATCAAGTGGTTTTTATTGTTATTAGCAACCTAACGTGTTGCTCTGGAGGCTAAACAGTTATGTTCAGGAATGAAACACCAAAAATAAAACATTAAAAAACTACATTTTCTACGCCATTAATTAATACAATTTGTGAAATTTCATAAGACAAATTTTAACTGGTTGCCATATTGGAAAAAACATTTGAAATTTGAAATCGTCACTTGATAATTGTTAAGTTAATATTTTTTAATGGGGCACTTATTACAGAATTTGTAATGTTGAACTGAACTAATGTTCCAGCAATAGCTAACTCAAACATTACAAATCTATACCACCAAAATTACATAGTTATATTAAACTTGTTTGGAAAACAATTTTTGAGATTTTAGCCACTGATACAAAACAAGAAATAATTTTACAAACAAGCTTCTTTACTTCTGTCACCCAAAAATCCTCCCATCTTTACATATGAACTACCTACATTCGTTTAACCTATAATCAATAAAATACTTAATCCTTTGAGATGTGGATATGAGTAAAACCATTATCAACAAACAAATTCAATCTGAAACATTCCACGACAAAAACTTAAAAAAACGAGCAATCTGAAAAACAACATGAAAAGAGAAAAATTCCCGGGCAGATAATTAAATTCCAGGACAGAAAGCAAAATTCAAGGACAATTCCAGGTTTTCCAGGACACTTAAAATTCCAGATTTTCCAAGATGTGTGGGAACCCTGCAATTGTACTGTTAGGCGCTCAGTGTGCAGTCTGATTTTGCCATGTGGTGAAACCTGGTAGTGACAAATTGAACTACCTCGTCTGGCGCCTAGGCTCTAATACTACCTGGTCCGCTACAGCTACTAGTCTGATCAGTGGCTGTGCGTTTTTAGGAGTTAACTTCCCGGCTAGGGGTAATACTTGGATCGAGAGTTCAAATCCCGTTACAGTAGGTGGTTTTTATGTACAACTCATGGAGAGTTCACCTGTGTGGCAGAGTTGAAGAGGAGGGCGGATCTTTAAACAAACAGTGGATGGCTCGGGTCCAAGCTCGGGATGGGTGGATTCTTTGTGAGTTGCACATCTGATCAGGTGTTCTTTGTTACTTTTTACCTGTCCTTTAAGGTGCGTTTTGCTTGGAGCGACAGGTGCGACTGTCGCCGAGCGGCAGTTGCGGGACACTGTTCTTGCGGGTTTTGCATAGTCCTGTTTTGCTTGGAGCTACTGTGGCTAGAGCCGTGAGCTGCAGTCGCAGGGTACTGCTCCACGACCAGTCAGGAGCGAAAGTAGCTCAGCGACAATTACTTTTCTGGTGGCATTTTCGCTATGGCGTCGTTGGCTATCCGCACAACGTCTGGGGTGAAGTTAAGTTTCAGTGCAGATGAAGACGACCGATTAATAGAAGAAGTGGCGAAACACTCTGCCCTTTATGATCTAAAGAATAATTCCTACAAAGACCAAAGAATAAAGAATAAAAAACTCAACAAACTTCTTGTTGTCACTGCGTAAGTGGGTTTTCATCAGTCTTTCAAAGTATCCCTAGTCGTATCTGGCTTGAAACATAGCGTGTTTCCCTTTTCATGGCACCGTTAATTGATCCAACAATGATTCATCATCTAACTCCTCACAGAGGAGATATTTTACCATCCTCTTTCAGATACTCATACCGTGTAGGCGTGCGCACTTTTTGAGGTTAGGTGCACTGACGGTACCACGTCTCGGTGGCGGCAGGAAGCAGTTGTCGCTCCAAGCAAAACAGTCTACCACCCCGCGACTGCCGCTCGGCAACTGTCGCTGAGCGACACTCGCACCTGTCGCTCCAAGCAAAACGCACCTTTACTGTGTGTGTGTCCAGCAGAAACACGTTTTTATTCGTTTCAACTATTCAGGCATTCAAGACTTTTTTTCGATTTCCCTGACCCTTCTGTAATATTCCCCTGACCAACTTTCGAAGTACGTCTTAATATTTTCGCTTTGTAAACAAGCATGTGTGCACAATTATTATACAATTGATATGTAAAACATTATTTTCTATATCATGAATGTCATAAATGTTAGTAAAACAAAATATATATAGTATGGAATAGTAATCAATATTGTCTATAAGCTACAAATTTATTTTTATATCTTTAGTACGTGGGGTCGAGACGTAACAAAATAAGCTTCATCCCTGACCGAATCTCCATTCCCTGACTGTAGAAACCCTGTAAAAGTTAATATAATACCCTATTTCCATGAAATTTCCAATCTATGACACCATTCCTTATAAAAAATTACCGTAACTAAAAACCAAATAAACATTGTAATCCAACAAACCATTAAATAAACTAAGTTCACAACTAGAAATACCAGCAATTGTTGGAAATCCACGTCAACACAAGTACGGTAGGCTATACAATTTACACCTTCTTAAGACAACTAGAGTAGGCCTGTAGTTTAACAGACATAGTTATAAATATGATTCATAACCTCCTGATATTATGTCAACTAACTTCTATTAAGAAGCTAGATATTTGTTCAAATATATTATTTATGATAGGTATAAGATCTATAAGATCAATGTTAACTTAATGTTGTAACTGTCTCAGATGATATTTATTTTTTATACCGATAAATCATGAATATCGCAGAAAAGTTACACAGAGCAACCGGCTTCATAAAATGAAACACACTAACTGGGTCACTGGGTTTTATGGCATAAAACTTGTAGGAATATTTAACAGAAGGAAAAAATTGTAATTAGGCCTAGGCCTAATTGATCAATGGTTGATATAAACACACTGCATTTTCATTTGAACAATTTAAAAAAATCCTGTTTAACCCTCTAAGTGTCACATCAATAAACCTGAAATGTCACGCCATTTTTGGCACATTTTTAGATTTTCAAAAAAATTCTATAAAAAATTTAAATGTTGACCTAATGCTAGGGCCTATAAAAGTATACATTTTCTTAAAGTACAGGAAATGGCTATTTTTTATATAAAATTTGAAGCCTAAACATTTATATTATACATTAATATATATATATATATATATATATATATATATATATATATATATATAATATATTATTAATTATAATATAATATGGTACTTTGGTATTATACGGATGCCACTATTTTTGGAGGTTAAATTTTTACCGGATACAAAGGATAACTACATAATTCGAAAAAACGTACTTTTATTGACTTACTGTACAAATTTTACATAATTTTGATGAGCGGTCTTTGTGTTGTGCCTCCCTAAAGGCAGCGATGTCCGCTAGGATCGTGTTGAATGCGTCGCCGCTGCTAGCAGCCGCACCCGATCACCCTTATACAGCGCGCTGCGGCAGTTATGTTAGGATGGGTTATCATAAAAATGATTGTAGGACTTTCCTTGTCATTTCGAGGTAAATCCCACACCAAATGAACGTCACTCATTATGAAAACAAATGTAACGTAGTGCACGGCAATAAATCACTCATGACACTGACCCAGATACAGGCGGTGACAGGTGATGCGCGCGCTCCGGTCAACGACCTGACCTTGGCCTATTTGGAGGGGGTTTGGCAGCCGGAAGTATGACTCATCAGGTATCGTTCGATTCGTAACGAAACAAGGAAAGTCCTACAATCACTTTTATGATAACCCATCCTAACATAACTGCCGCAGCGCGCTGTATAAGGGTGGCATCCGTATAATACCAAAGTACCTATAATATTATATAATATGGATATTATACATTTGTAAAATAGTCCGCCATTGGGTTCAAGTCCAGAAAATGGACTGAACGTCTGCAAAGTCGCCTGAAATCAGGCGATTGACACTAGAGCGTCAAAAGAAATGGCCTGAAATCAGGCGATTGACACCTAGAGGGTTAACCCTCTCTATGTCACGCGTCGATTTTCCGACTCATTTACAATGTTTTGTAGCGTCAAAGTCGGAAAATCGACCCATTTGTAAGCCATTACTAAAACGCTTGCCGGTCGTATAATTTTTATACTTTTTAATTAATTTTTTCACAGTTTTAAAGTAGAGATGATAAGCTTTCTTATAATATCACGTTCATTATTCCGCGATTATGTTTTGCTTCGTTGGCAACACTGGAAATGTTACGTTCAGCTGTCAGAGTAACTGCGTAGGTTAGCCCGTCAGCCGGTGTTTGTTATTGTTGTTGTTGTGCATTGTAATGATGGATAGGGACATTTTAGATAACTCAGGTGATATTAGGGATGTTTTAGAAGGTGACGTAAGTGATGGAAGTGATATTGAAGTAGAAGATTTACCGTCAGATGATTCTCTCACTGATTTTTCATCAAGTGGTGAATTGTATGAGCCAGACTCTGATGATTTAGAGCCTTCTGAAGGGGAAGTGTCCGATTTAGAGTCTGATGAAGAGGACCCAGATAGGCCTAATGTTAACATTACCATTCCTTAACCACCACCAGTTCATCCAGAATGGGTAATGGTTGATCCACCAGAACTAGATGAACAAGATGTTGCGGAACAGTTTCGTGTCAGGGATCCTGGAGGTAGGAGCCTACCTGATAGTAATAGCTTGCCTATCACTTATTTCTATATTTGTTTACCCAATCTGTATGGAATACAATTACTAGACATACCAATTACTATGCCAAAAAGCAAGTCACTGAAAAGAGAAATTCTGACTCATTGGGACCTAGCTCTAGGCTACGTAGATGGACCGACATCACAGTCGTTGACTTGAAAAAGTATATTGCCTTAGTTTTGAATATGGGATTTATAAGACTAAAAAAACTCAGTGCCTACTGGGACACTAGGTCATCACAACATATTCCTTTTTTTTCAAGGGTAATGTCAGCTAACAAATTTCTGCTGATAAATTTTTATTTACATCTGACACTGATTGACGCTCGCCGTCGAGGGGAGCAAGGTTACGACCCTTGGGTCAAAGTGAGGTTTTTGTTAGACCACCTGAAAACTACCTTCAAAAAACATTTTGTTCCAAGCCAGAATGTCAGTATTGATGAGTCAGTAATTGGAATGAAGAACAGGTGCACATTCATCCAGTACATGCCCAAGAAAAAACACGCCCGTTTTGGAATAAAGAAATTTGAGGTGTGCGACAGTAAAACTGCATATATTTTACATTTTGAACTTTATAGTGGTACTGACTTTTTAGCTGGCAATCCATTCCCCTTCACTGAGAAAGTTATTATGGATATAATGGAAAAATCTGGTCTGCTCGATAAACATTACCATTTGTTCACTGATAACTTTTATACGAAGATACCGCTGGCCGAAAAGCTTCTGCAGCAAGCTTCTGCAGCGTAACACTTACCTGACAGGAACTATAAATAAGAACTCCAAATATTTATGCAAGACGGCTTTACAGACACAATTAGAAGCAAGGGAAAGTATTTATTACAGAAAAGGAAAACTACTTCTGGTAGGTTTCAAGCAAGCCGCTACAAGAAAAGCTGTTTGTGATTTCAACGGCATGTCATGCCGAGGACCAGTGGATCAGAAGTAAAAAAGGGTTGGAAGGCATGAAACCTCTTGTAATACACAATTAAAACCAGTCTATGGGAGGGGTTGATGTGTCTGATCAGTGCATTTACCATCTGTCATGTGCTAGAGGTACACACAAGTACTGGAAGAAACTGTTCTTCAACTTTATTGATATGGCGTTGCACAATGCTTTTGTCCTCTACAAAGAGAACACTGACCACCCAATGGACAAGAAAGATTTTACAGTTAGTGTAATTGAAGCTCTGGCTGACTCTGGCAACAATGACATCTTGCGGTACTTTGGTATTATACGGATGCCACCCTTATACAGCGCGCTGCGGCAGTTATGTTAGGATGGGTTATCATAAAAATGATTGTAGAACTTTCCTTGTTTTGTTACGAATCGAATGATACCTGATGAGTCATACTTCAGGCCGCCAAACCCCCTCCAAATAGGCCAAGGTCAGGTCGTTGACCGGAGCGCGCGCATCACCTGTCACCGCCTGTATCTGGGTCAGTGTCATGAGTGATTTATTGCCGTCACTACGTTACATTTGTTTTCATAATGAGTGACGTTCTGATGGTGTGGGATTTACCTCGAAATGAAGAGGAAACCGTACGTATTTTTATGATAACCCATCCTAACATAACTGCCGCAGCGCACTGTATATTTGGCGGAGTACATGTGGCGATCGGGTGTGGCTGCTAGCGGCGGCGACGCATTCAACACGATCCTAGCGGACATCGCTGTCTTTTGGGAGGCACAACACAAAGACCGCTCATCAGAATGATGTAAAATTTGTACAGTAAGTCAATAAAAGTACGTTTTTTCGAATTATGTAGTTATCCTTTGTATCCGGTAAAAATTTAACCTCCAAAAATAGTGGCATCCGTATAATACCAAAGTACCCATCTTGCCTCAGCCATTGATTGCCGAGCCAGGACCTGCAGGCGACGGAAATCCACACAAGTTGACTCTTCTGCCGAACCGTAGAGAAAGACTTTGTGGACCAACAAAGAAGCGTGGTAGAAGCACATATTGGTGCCCTGGGTGTAACTGTGGCATTCACAAACATTGTTACCCCTACCTGCAGCACTACTGGAGACCCACAACGAAAGGTAGGAAGAGGAGAGCCTCCAGCAGTTCCTCAGACTAAAATCTCAGAAAAGACTCGTCCGTATGGACATTTTTGTAAATAGTGTTTTTATTATTAGGTTTAGATTGCAAACAATGTATATTTCTAAAAACTAGATTTCTAGGCCTACATTTTGGCTACCTTGAAAGTTTCGTGTGGTGAAGTGAGTTTATGTGGTGTCAAATATATATCTAAAAATTGTTTTTTATTTTTACAAATTTTTACAAAGCTAAGCAAACTGGGTGACGCCTACCAATCGGACTTGATCTCAGCAAAATGTTCCATTATCATAAATTACGTTGTAACTTTTTTATTTATATATATTTTGATACATAACTATATATTTCTTGAAGGGAAATAACTAGTAAATCATATAACATAGCTCATTTAGTATTATTAGGTGATATAAAAAAAAATCTGACTTTGAATAACGCAAATTTAGTTTTTTTTTAAATGTATAATTTCACACATAATTATATTATGAAAAACAAATTTTAGACTATTTATTCTTATATAATTGTCTTTAGAATTTCATAACCTTCAAGGAAAATAAGGTTTATATGTATTTATATGTTGCTAGAGATTTTTTTTGGCACACCAAATTGGTCGCGCACAAATTGCCGTTTTGCACTTTTTCTAAGTTAAGTATTCAATGTAATTCATATATACAAATTTTTCTTCTTAGACATATACATTTCTACGTAGGGAATTAGATAAGCAACATTTGTTACATTTACTATTTTTACCTAAAAAAAAAAATAGTTTGCTTACAGTAAGGTTTTACTTTTGAAATTTATAAAAAATATTTCATTTTTTTTCAGTTTTTACATTTTTTCTCGAAAACCACCCCTCTGGATTTTACTTATTTTACCATTTTCAAATTCTCCTGTCTTTTCCGAACAAAACGAATATGCATATTGATATGTTTACTTCAAAATTGGATTTTATACGATTTTCTAAAAAATAGTCTGCAAAATCGCCAAAATGACCCTGCCACTTCAGAGAACACTGACAAAATTTTTCCTGCCACTCGGAGGGTTAAATTTCTAATGAAGTTTATAATATGGGATATATAATATAGATGTACAACTATGGTAATTTAAATCTGAATTGCAGGTTGCAACAAGAGTATACTAATACAGGAGCTACTTACCATCGTGCCAACGTCTGAAGCCTGAAGTTCACGTCTAAATTACTTTCAATCAAGTAAACTAGTAAACTAAGAACTCTCGGCGACGACTGTCGCTTCACTGAGTTACAGGACAGAACTTAAATTCTCTAACAAATGTTAAATAAATTTACTAAATCGATAGAAAACTGCACAACACATAAAAGTACAACAAAGAGAAGTCGCTTCGTACGTAACTTGAACGCTTGCACAATGCACGTTGCCTTTGCACGTGCCCGCCGGTTGCGGTTAATTGTAATTGAGGTTATGATATTTTTTCCAACTGCAATAACGGCAGGCTAAAATTGTAAAGCATGCAAATACAAAGTTCACCAAGTTTATCTATTTATTTTATGCGGCATTACACCATTTTGCTAAGTTACAAAGAGTAAAGAGTAGATGGCAATATCCATAGACTAACAACAGTAGTTAGTCAATGCAATAACTAATATATCCTACTAATATCATAGAATAAATAATACTGTATTATTTAACCTATGCTTATCAATGTAAAAGTTTGTACGTTTGTTTGTTTAGATATTTGTGGCTCAATCACGCTCTAACCACTGGACTGATTGAGCTGAAATTTGTCAGAGGTACTCGATAGTCCTGAGTAATGTATAGCCATATTAACGTTGCGAAAATCCTATCGGGCTTCCCCACAGGGGGTTAAAAGTTCCCATGTATTCCTTATTCCCTATGGGCATTCATTTTTGTTTGAGCTGATGAAAATACAAAGTACTGATCTTGATTCGTAGTAGTTCCAATGGCCAGGGCCGTACTCAGGGGGGTTTTCGAGGGGGAGCCGGCCGGGCCAGTGTCAAAAAAAAGGCACCAACTTGATCTGGACAACAACAAGAGCCCACATTACCAGGCCTGCACAGGGGCCTGTGAAAGCTGAGTACGGCCCTGCTAATTGCTAACCACCCGGGCGAAGCCTGTGGTTAACATCTAGTACATTATAAACAAGACAAAACTAACAATGAGTAACAACGCAATAAGAATGGTAACAATCAGTGACAATAACATTAAACATTTGGTAACAAAGACAAAGACAACCAACTAAAAACAATAAACTAGTAAAAATAATAACATAATTAATTAGTAAGAGACTCGAGTGATTTTATTTGGCCATTCAGCTACAATAGGCAATAGGCTAAGTCTTAAAACTAATTAAAAATGTTCAGGCAGTTCTCTTGACTCACAGTAAAGCCATTCCATGCACTAAGCAAGCAAAAAAATATACAAAAAACACACCATGCAAAATCCATGCACAACGCACGCAATGAGGTTCAATTTAAGGTTTTCTAATTAACAGGAAGAGACCTCGTAAAAACAGGTGGAAGGTCACGTGATCACCAATCCAATATGCAATGTTGCTGGAAACACGATATTTATCGTACGAGTACCATATTTTCATCATCAGTGTAATTAGAATTAACATTGCTTAACTGCTTAAATTCTATGATAAGCTGTTATTTTATGAAACTAATTTGTTGTTTTGATTTATTTGTATTATTAGATTAATGGATTAAGGGTTTAAATTTTCTTTCTGCATGTCCAGTGACAATTTAAAAATAGCTGTACCATTATTATACCCTTAAGGTTGACAATACTTTATGGTATGTTGTTGATTTATGAATCAGCTGGACGACCTCGTAAGACATCTTTGCTGTGAACATTGCTCTTATGTAAATAAGCACACCGGTCTGAAAGCTCTACGAACCTTATTGGTTTATCATTACCTCTTGTATCATATCCATGCACACTTGAATTGAGTACATAGCAGCAATAACTAATGAAATTATAAGTCCAGACTGGAGTGTGAATAAGGTGATGGACTCCTCAGGAAAGTTCAGTGGCACGCCTGATAGCACCCAGGAGCAGGTCGTCATCGCTAAAGAAATCAACCGAAGGGAAGACTTCATCACCGTAACGCAGCTTCCAAAGAATAGGACTAAACTGCAGGTAGTTTTTCTTCTGAAGTACTCCATCTAGAACAGTCTCTAACGTCTAGTCCCAGAAAAGGAACTCTAAAGTTGACTCGAGCGAGTAAGTGAGGGCAATCAGTTTTGGATTTAATTAGCTTTTGTAGAGGAATAAAAAGTCTGCAACTCTCCTTCTGTTGTACAGTGGCTGCAGCCCGTAAAGCTATGAGAACTACTCCACTGGAACATCTAAGTTGTTGAAGCCAGCTCGACAGCCCAAGTATCTCACAAAACGCTTCCGGATTAAATGCAGCTGATCGATCTGACCAATGTAAGTTGGTAGTGACAGGGACTCCAAAAAGTGGAAGCATATACTCAAGCAGCTGTGGACGAGAGAATTTAAAAAAGGGCCGCTGACTCTGAACTAAGACAATGGTTGACTGATATAATTATCAAAACAATTTCGTGAAGCCCTTCAAGGAGACAGACAGCGACAAAGTCGGACAGCGCCAAATCAGGATACATTTTTAGTCCCGATTTTTTGCTGTCCGACTTTGACGCATCTATACAGAAATAAAGGTGTCCGGGTTTGACGCCTTGCGCACCCAACAAAACCGGATACTTTTTCTCCTTTCCAAATTTTGCCACTGACTGTACTGCCCAGCTACCAGTCCGCCATGCTAGGCGAAACAATGATCCTCATCTCCAAACCCCATTAGTGTTCGTTATATGCTACCCTACCATCTCAAAATGCTCTCTAAAATCTTCCCTAGTAATTTTACTAGTTGTCTTAAATGCACTCACACAGAAATCCAAAGATATTTTCTATTCCATTTTTAAAGTTAAATGACCTTCTAAACTGTAAATATTAAAAATAGTAATACTGAGGTCAAAAATGTGTTTTTTAACTAAACTAAGCTATGTTACGTTATTACATAGCTATGTTACCGCATATTAACACGGTATAATATGCACACACAATAATATTTATATGTAAAAAAATATGGCGTCCATGTATATTATTTTTACTACCCAGATAAAATGTTAAACACACCTAGGATTAACTAAATGATTAAAGACAGCTGACGATGTTTGGTTGTACATTGAGAAGACGGAAAATGTATTTACAACATTTGAATCGCTAGGCAAACTCGAAGATAGATTGGGCAGACGGCCAGCCAATGACAACAAAACGGGAGAAGACCGGGCCCTCATTGGAAATATCATTCAAAGGCCTGTACTGCCTGGTTCAAAAGTAAAAGTGTCCGGATTTGACGCCTTACGTAAGCGCCAAACCCAGACAGGTTCTAAAGTGTCCGGGTTTGACGCCTTACGCACCCGACAAGCCGGGCACTATGTAAAGTGTTTTGATTTGACGCTGTCTAACTTTGACGGTGTCCGACTTTGACATCGACCCTCTAGAAGTCATTGACATGAAGACCAAACACAAAGGAGGAATCGACGATGACACTATAAGTCATCAACACTAAGACGATTACACTAAGTTATCAACACTAAGTCCTTGATATTGGTGCACATTTCAGTAGTAATTCCATCAGATTCAGAGGCGACACCACTCCAGAACATAATCCAAGGCATCATTTATCCGTAAGCTGTCTTGCTCGTCTCCAATCTCTAAAAATAACTTAATGCCATCTGCAAAAAGTGGAAATGGGAAACCAATGAAATACTGTGTACTTTTATGCTATCGTTTATGTAGATGGACAACAGTAGTGGCTGTTTGGCCAATGAGGAGCGGAGCCTTACGGTACTCCAGAACTGACATGAATAAATGTTGTGGAAGTGTGGGAAGCTATAAGCGCACACACAACTTAAAGTGTGGTGGTTTCCATTTTTTTAATCTGAAAAATTATTGGTTGATATATATGTAAAGGCAAATAAACGTTAGTATAAATTAAATATGTGTATTAGCTGTATGGCCCTAGGTGTAACCAGTGGTGCGGGGGCCTTTTTCGCTCAATAGCCCAGGCAATAAAGGTAAATACCCCCGTCGCAGCAAACCTGCGTACTCAGCGAATTTCCAATGCATATATATGTGACTCACTACTATATAGAGCTATTTACCAAGTTTCACAAAAATACATCCATAAATAAGTGATATATAGCATTTTATTTATTCTCCATAAGAATAACATTAGGGTTGAGGACGCAGGTTTGCTGCAACGAGGAAGATATGAAATGTGTTTTTTTTTTATTATCAATACAACTGAACCAGGTGAAGCTACACACATAGTTTTGACAAACTTAATATAAAACGTCAATATATCTGTTTAAATGTTCAAATAATATATAGGGCACTCTTTAACGAGTACATAATTAGAATGTCGTACCACCTCTATTTAATTCTGGACAATTCGTTGAAAAACGTTGTTTGTCATCAAAATAGCGGGCGGATTACGCACCAAGAGTCCAGCTAAAATCACATGTTCAAAATTAGTTTTGACAAACTTAATCAAAACGTCAAGATATCTGTTTACATGTTCAAATAGCATATAGTGCACTCTTTAAATAGTACACAATTAGAATGTCGTACCACCTCTAGTTAATTCTGGACAAGTCGTTGAAAATCGTTGTTTGACATCAAAATAGCGGGCGGATTACGCACCACGAGTCCAACTAAAATCACTCTAGGTACTTCTGGATAAGCGTTGAAAAGCATTGTTTTTCATCAAGATATCGGGCGGATTTTTAGATAAGTCAGTGGGCGGATACTTTGTTTTAACAATCTACAAATAAAAAAAATAAAAAAACTAGCAGGTGTCCCGTTCTCCGCTTGGGAATCTCGCAGGCACAGTCAGATATTTTGATTTACATTATAATTAGGTGTTTGACGAAATAAAATAAAACTCTGCCCAAAAGGCACATCTAGAGGGTAAGAGCTTTTGATTAATACCAAATAAGTACCGGGATTTAAAAATAATTGTTTAAAGGGTTGAAAATTGCCGAACAAAAATCAAGAAATTATTTTAATAATAAAGAGACAAATTATTTTAGCATGTTTATTCATCCAGATGATTTTTCTATTTTAACCGAGTTTTAGTAGGGTCCCGTTATTTTCCCTATGGGTGGTCCCTTGGTGCTTGTTTGATGGAAGGTGTGTTGACCCTTGCAAAATCTTTGAGCGGTCACATTCCTTTCATTCCTAGAGACGCACATTCCAAATACTAGTAACAACCGACTATCTTGTAATTCAAACGTAGTTTCCATATTTCTTAACCCATAATAATAAGTTTTTAAGAAGTAAGCTTTTGTAATAAAGTTAAAACTTTGAATATTGAGATATATTTAATTATTTAAAAAAAATATATTACTAAACCAGTTATCATATTTAAATTAATTAATAGAATACAGTGCAAGCAATGGAAGGAGGGGCGTTGATTAATATCGCTATATTATTGGATATAAAGTGGGGTCCCACTTTTATTTGAAAACATGTACAAAAAGGGTCAAGCCGTAAATCATTGATTTACAACCACCAGGTCGTCAGCTGCCAAGGTTGGTAGAGCTTTCAGACAAGGTGTGCTGATTTACATAAGAGCAATGTTCGCAGAAAAGAGGTCTTACGAGGTCGTCCAGCTGATTCATAAATCCACAACATACCATAAAGTGTAGCCAACCTTACAGAGTATAATATTGGTACAGTTACAGTTAGTTTTAAATAGCCACTGGACAGTGGACTTTCGGTACATGACTTTTACGTATTTACTTGAATAATGTTAATTAGGTAATTGTTATTACAGTCGTAGAACAAATTGAATTAAAAGCCGTTGGTATTTAGAACTGTTTACAAGAATAAGTGTCCAAGAATTAAAAAATAACTAAGTTAACTAGTCAATCTTGTCTAAGTTTAATAATTTGAAGCCTTTATTGTAAATGGAATTCATCTTAAACTTGATACCTAATATTAAACAATACAATTTATTGTTCATGGACATCGGGTAGTAATAAAAAATAATATTATTGTTATTATTAGGCCTTCCTAATAATAACAATAATAGATTGTTTTAATAAATTGAGCTTATTCATTTTTCAAACTAGATTAAAACAAGTTTCTTTTCACTGTTAGGTTTTGTTTTTTATATGCAGTGTAAGTTAATAATCAGAATAAATCAAAGCGATATATTATTAGTTTCAATAAATAACAGCTGATAAAAATATTCAAGCAGTTAAACAATGTCATTTCAACAACAGTGAGAAAAATATGGTACTCGTACGATAAATATCGTGTTTCCAGCAACACTGCAGATTGGATTGGTGATCACGTGACCTTCCACCTGTTTTTACGAGGTCTCTTCCGGTAAAGCAGAAATCCTTAAATAGATCGACTCAGCACACCTTGTCTGAAAGCTCTACCAACCTTGGTCAGCTGCAACTCGTCAGCTAGCTTCAGCCTGGTGAATAGTTACTAGTTTTAGTTAGTTGGCAGTTGTCATAATTTGTCATTTCATAATCATACGTGATAAACAAAGAAAACAACGTGGTGGTCAGTTTTAAGGTTATGCCATAAGTGTTAGTGAGATATCGGCTATAAAAATTAATACTTTGATAATATAAACGATTATAACTACAGTAGTGTGGAGGAAAATAATGAAAAATCCTTGTGTGGTACGTGGACGATATGTTATATAGATTTAAGTATACCTGGAATTTGAACAAATGTGAAAGATAAGAGTTCTTGCCGGCAATAAGTTCTTGGATGCGTTATTCATTAACCTGAGAAAGATATTTACTCTTGATCTATATATTAAATGGCTCCAATCAATCAAAAACGGTTGTTAAACAATTCAAATATAGAAACTAAAAAGGAGAGAAAGAAGTGGAAAGAGCAGAAGCTTTTAAAGGCTGCTGGTTTTAAAAAAGGAGTTGAAGATGTGACAAATAATGGTCAAGAAGAAGTGGTAAGTTCTCCTCTTGCAGCTTCTTCAAGTGCAAGTATTTCTCAAAATATTCAATCTACTTGTAACACAATTTCCATTGCAGTTCCGGGTTCAATCTTAGATAATGCACAGACTGCAGAGTTGAGGGCTTATGTTGCAGGTCAGATTGCTAGAGCGGCTTGCATATATCGAGTTAGTGAAGTTGTAGTTTTTGATGATTTAGGCAGCCAAAATAATAATGGAATTCGTAAGCCAGGGGAAGACCGCTGTGAACAATTCTGCCGATTGCTGCAGTATCTCGAATGCCCCCAATATCTCCGTAAACATTTCTTTCCCCTTCACAAGGACTTACAATGTGCTGGCATTATGAATCCCCTTGATGCCCCACACCACTTACGCCAATCTGATGAATTCCCTTTCAGAGAAGGGGTAGTGTCCCATCACCTGCTCAAGCAAGGTAAGGGGTCTTTTGTTAATGTGGGTTTGCTTCGAGATGTTGGCGTTGACCGTGCTTTAGTTCCTGACATAAGAGTGACTGTAAAACTACTGCCTCAGAAAGATGGGTCTAAGAAGAGGTTCGGTGTGATTGTTCCTCCGACTCAGCCAACAGAAGAGTTAGGTGTATACTGGGGCTATAAAGTGAGATTTGCTGCCTCTCTCAGCGATGTGTTCACTAAAGCGCCATATGAAGAAGGCTACGACTTAACCATTGGAACATCTGACAAAGGAAAACCCATTGATCAGTGTCATGACCCTGAATTCAGTGACTTCCGGCACATGCTGGTAGTTTTTGGAGGACTAGATGGTTTAGAAGCAGCATTAGATTGTGATGAAAATTTAGCCTTAGATGATGTTACTCTTTTGTTTGACAAGTACCTTAATACTTGTCCAGACCAGGGATCTCGAACTATTCGTACAGAGGAAGCTGTTTTCATATCACTAGCTGAAATAAGGAGGACAATTAGAGCAGCTACGATCAGCTCCAATTCAGGGAGGTCGGGAAAGTCAAAATCTGTTACTCAAGAGTTAAGTACATTTTTACTATGATGATGTTTTGAAATGCTTACTGCTTTGTATAATTTATCACAACTGTTGAGTTTCCTTAAGGAGTATGCTAGTTTGTCTAGTTGTATTTTTCAAATTCAGTCTATTGTGTTATTAAGTATTTTGGAAATCAATCTCTTGACTTTCAACAACCTCCAATTGTGTATAAAAGATTACTTGTACATATGTATTATAACATGTTTAGGTACTACTATTGTTTGCCAATTTTGTAATATCTTAGGCTTAGGATTGTTATTAGGTACGTATGTTTTCACAGTACTGTAACCACGGAGTTTTCAAACTCATTGAAAGTTAGTAAAAATTGTAAGTAGGTATATGAATTTTTCTTTCTTTGTATAGTACTTAAAATTGAAAAATAAAATATGGTTGTTACAGTGAAGTTTTTTTCATGAGTGTATTAAATTCTTTATCTTTTGGTCAATGAATCATGGGCTACAACATATTCTATCTTCATTTTTCAAAAGAGTTAAGTTATTTACAGATTACTGTAGCCTATTTGAGAATCTGTTGTATGTACCTAATATTAGATAGCCTAAACGATGGATTTTTCATAAATTTTGGTTAAAAATAAACAAAATTAATACACAGCCAATCTGAATGCTACAGTTCACAGTGTTTTGCACACACACATAGGCCTACTACATTGCTCTCTGGTTGGCGATGATCAAACAACTTTGTTCATATTCTTGAATCCCTAGAGTTTCAGTTGTGTGGTTTTGTGTTTTTGGAACATAACATTTCTGAGCTAGCCTACTGTACAGTTTTAAGTTCTTCTTTTTTACTTTCTCCCCTTAAGGCCAATATAATTTAAGGAGAAAATATGGTTTTTGTCAAACCATAGAGTTATCAGTCGAAATATTTGTTTTGTTACCAAGTAGGCCTACCTGAGAAAAAAATTCTGTCTGTCTGTTTTTGTGGATGATTACAAATCTTTATTTCTAAACCAGCACCTGATTTTGATAACATTTTGTATATGGCTAACCCATGGTATCTCCAGGTGTTTTTAGCGAATTTCCCCTATAGGGAAGAAGCTATTACCGTAGGTCTCATGGGAAGCTATTACCGTAGGTCTCATGGTAAGACTTAAGCCTGATACATAATAACTTTTTGTTTTCAGGTCCAGAATACCAAAATCATTGTTCGTTCAAATTTTTATATATAGGTATATGTGTCATTGAACATGAAACTTCAGTAAAAATCGTCTGATTTCGAATAAATTTGGCTCAAATATGTAAAGTGATATTCATGACTTAAGTTCGAAAACCAGAAAAATCGGACCATGGGAAAGGGGTGTTTTAAATTTTCCAAAAATCAGTTTTTTAAAATTTTAAAACCCTCAATTTTTGTTTTTACCATTTTATAGAGCTTATAAAAAACACTTAATATAGTATTTTGAATCATTAACCTAGGTTAAGTGGTTGCGGAGAAAAATAAAAAAAAGTGTTCATAAAATTTCCCATGTTAATCTTATGGGAAAAACGTTTTTATCCTTTTCCTCAGTTAGTTTTACTGAAAACTTCACATTTGTTTTTACCAATCAGTTCAGATTTACAAAATAATCATTTTGGTGTTTAATTATGAACATAAATTATTAAAACTTGGTATGTAGCTTCACCTGGTTGCGTTATATTTAACTTATAATTGCTTAAAAACACATTTCTTATCTTTCTTGTTGCAGCAAACCTGGGTACCGGTACTCAGCCCTAATGTTACTCTTATGGAGAATAAATAAAATGCTATACAGGCCTATCACTTATTTATTAATGTATTTTTGTGAAACTTTTGGTAAGTGGCTCTGTGTAGTAGCAAGGCACATATATATGCATTGGAAATTCACTAAGTACGCAGGTTTGCTGCAACGGGGGTAGTTTTTTATTTTGAAGGGTAAATATCTCACAGTAACCTTTACAAAGTACAAATCCGAATCTCCCCAGTTCTAGCGATTCTAATTAAAATTTAGTAGTTTATAGTACTGAAGGTCTAATATAATGATTTTGGTTCAGAAAGTACAGGGTTTAAAAGGTTCTAAAATAATTTTACTAGTATAGATTTTTATCGTAAAACCATAAATTTTTAATCACATTTATATATTACTATAAACAAGTTCAGAATAATAAATAAATTAGTATTTTGAATTATTATTTTACGAATAATTGCTGGTAAGAACTTCATTTCACAAGACGTTGTTCAATGTTAATTTTAAGAGGAACGCACATTTGATAATCTCTTATTTACTGTACTGATAAATTTCATTAAATTTGGTACGTAGGTAACAGTCGAGTCTCACAAAATCACTTCTGATAACTTGATACTCCCCAGGAAACTCCACGACTCTGTTTTCCCATACTTGTAACCTTACGTGTGGTTGGCACTCGACTATACCTACCTCACTCAGCTGGCACTAGACTGTACTTCATGCGCTTCTGTTGTTTTGGTCGTTCTTCGAAAATTTGGCATTTCCTTAGTCTATATCATGGTTTTAAATAGATGAGTATAATGTTTATGGCCTTTCTATGTTTCCTAATATCACATACAGGACTGCAATGTGTTTAAATATGGTCTGATGTAGGCCTACAATTTAAAAATGCAGCTTAGGTTTTTTCTCCCTCCCAATGTAACTCTGGGAAACTTGACATTCACCAAAATCGACAGTGTGTAAGTTCACATTATGTAGAATTTGTGAGACTCTACTGTATTTGGACGAATGTGAAGATTTTGTGAAAATGTTGCCACCAAACCCTGGGGGGAGAAGGAGGGATTTCATCCCCTCTTATAACCTCTTTGTGTAGGTGGACATTTCTAAAAAAAGTTTATTAGAAGATTTTGTATACATCCATACTTTATATTTAGTACATATACAAATTTATTAATTAAAATAATGCTAAAACGGAGAGAATTTGTGTAATTTTTCTGATACGGTACCGTTTATTTTAATTGTGTTGTGCATTTTTACATTAATAATAAATATCTGCTCAAATAATGTAGAATTTTCAGTTGGAACAAACATTTGTGGAATGATATATAGCCCTTGATTATACATTAACGAGTGACCTGAAATACGAATGACTATTTAGAAATCGTAAGACTAAGTAAACACAACTACGCACAGTCTATGTGTAGGAGGTTAACAAGTAGGCCTCGCCGGCAGTGTGGACCCTGATACATGATTGTGACATTGCAAGTCTTGTGTTCTAAATCTTATTTGATTTCTTTGTGATTGGGTAAGTTTTCAACTGTGGAAGTTCCTTCTACTTTGCAAGGTGGAAACGTAAGCACTCTTGGCTTCCCCGTTTAAATTAAATTAAATTACACTATACGCTTTCATTTGGAAAAGTGTTAGAAAGCGAGAGAAAACAATTGTTGCTATCTACACACTTTAGTAGACTGAAGGACTAAAGCTATGATAATTTTCGTAAAATATAACTATTTATATAATTTAGAATTTCATTTCACTCTCACCAAAATTCTAGTAGTTGATTAATGATTGTGTTTAACTTAACATCTACCAGTAACTGTAGCCAACATCAAAACTTAATTCATAAGGTTTACTAAAATAACCGCTCAAAACTCATCTTTTTTTAGAATCGTCTTGAAATAATAAAATTCACTTATAATGTAACCACTTTTATGGCTCTTACCCCTTTCAGTGCTATGGACCGATATATCGTCTTTTGAATCTGTTATCAATAAACACTGTTACTGTACTTCATAAGCGATTGTACCGTTAGGCGCTCAGTCTGCAGTCTGAGTCTGACATGTGGTGAAACCTGGGAGACACGAACTAAACTACCTCGTCCAGCGCCTAGTCTCTATAATACCAACTGATCCACTGCAGCTGCTAGTCTGATCAGTGGCTGTGGGGTCTAAGGCGTTACCTTTCCGGCCGGGGGTAACACTTGGATCGAGGGTTCGAATCCCGTCACAGTCGGTGGTTTTTATGTGCAACTCATGGAGAGTTCACCTGTCTGTGGCAGAGTTGAAGGGGAGGGCGGACCTTAAGCAAACGGTGGACGGCTCGGGTCCAAGCTGACGGGATGGGTGGATTTTTTGTGAGTTGCACATCTGATCAGGTGTTTTGCTACTTTTTACCTATCCTTTACTGTGTGTGTCCAGCGGAAGCACGTTTTTATTAATTTTAACTGTTCAGGCGTTCAATATATTTAAAAAATCAACAAAACATCACGGATTCAACTACTCCTTTCAGAAGCTTAGCACTCAAAGGGTTAAGGCCCCTTTTTAAAATCCCCTCTCACATTACCTACATTTTGGAAGGATATAATACACCAAATTTGTGTTTCTAGGTTTGAGGTTTGGCAAATAGGTTAATCAGGTTTTTGTCTTTGTAAACTATATCTACAAATACATATATACATATATTACATATATTGACAGCCTATGCTGTCAATGATCAATTAAGGTTCATTCTTCTTATTATGGTTTTTTCTGACTCCTCGTTGGCCAGTAATATATGTAAATATTATGGTATTTTCATTGCCCCCAGTGGTATGGAGTTAACAAACTATTTCTAGTTTAGAAAGTGCTTATTCTAAATAAAATACTATTGTGGCAAATATTTATTTCTTTATGTAAAATGGCGCCACAAATATAAATTTGTACCCAAAATATTTGAACACAGTGTTCATATAAAATACATTCAGGTCAAAATTTTGCTGTTTGGCTATAAACAGTTTTAATATAGACCAAATTATCAACAATAGTTTAATATACATAGAGTGTTACAGTTGCTTGGCGCCTGGGAAAGGCAAGAACCAACTCAAACTTCTCGTAAATAAAAGCAGAAAATAACAAAAATAACCAAAACCAATGTTTTAAAATTAAATTATTTAATTTTGCTTTCTGTTGTCAAAAGTATACAGTAACACTAACGGTACTAAGCCAAACCGAAGTGAAAAGTCATTCCAGAGCATACGCTAACCAGGCACCAAGCATTGTGACCCGAACTGTAACAGTCTAAGCAGTATTGCAATTGTCCCATCATTTATAAAATTATAGTAGGCATAAATCAAATCATTGTGCAAGACGCCGACACAACTAGGGCGTATTTTAAGGCGAATATGAATTAAATATGAGTGTAGAATGGATGAGATGCCTTGTGTAGCCTTGTTACTGACTAGGACCGACTGATTCTTTAGCCAGGATCATTAATTAATAGCCCAGTGACCAATGACAGTAGCTGGATCCAGTATCGAACCTTCACAACATTTTGTCACGATTTTGCTCAGGATCGATCTGGCAAACTTCAGATTATGAAGCGAGCACGCTAACCACTGTGCGACCAAGCCATATTATGGTACCTACAGTTGAAAATTAATAAATATCATGGTAGATGAGAAATTAAGAAAGTATTCACCAAGGTACCGAGGCATTTATCAATGTCATCTTCAATGGAGTTGTTTATAGTTGTACAGAAAACCACCGCTGCTGGTGGTAGTTACTGTTGCAAACACCCTATTTCATTAATTACTAGTATACTGTACTATTTTACTTTTTTAAGAGGTTGGCAGTCTGTTTTTGCCTTACTTTGCCCATCCACACAGACTTTAGATCTCTGCGTGGAACGTATCCAGCAAAGCCGTGAGCTGTTACAGAACAAGTTATAGAGTACAGACAAAATTTACAAGCCAGGACTGGGATTCGAACCCTCGACAGGGCTGCAGCCATGGTTCCGGAGTCCTTCGACGACTCACAATTATGTCTGTATCACTTGTTATCATTATGTATCTAAGCTATGTTTTATTGGAACACTATAATAATATTGGTGTCAATATTATTAAGGTAGTAATTTGTCATAATAATGGTAACTTCGATTTACCCAGTGCAAAAGTATCAAATGGGCTTCCCTTATAAACAAATATTAATATATTTCAATTAACTTTTTTAGAACAGGAACTCGGCAACAGTAACAGACATCATTTAACCAGTAATTTTTCTTCTTAACCATCCCCCAACTCCGGCTATTTTTGTTTTCGAAACAAAACCCTCATCCCCAGTATAACACCACTATACATTCAGTGTCACCACTTCAGACCAAACACTTACATTACGTCACACCCAATAACTACGGTAACAAAAATAATACCGAATAATTTCTTTGAATTTAAATCTAAAATTTTCAGAAAAATAATTAACCCTTAGCGGTCGGAAGGCCTCTACGTGTGGCCACAAGATCCGTAACGGGACAAGGTGTAATATATATACGAAGTGACGCGCCTACAGCTCGGAAGGGCCACTCGTAGTGGCCCCGCGTCACTGCGTAGTTTGGCCGCCATTACTACTTCTCTTGTTTACGTCTTACGCTTGGATTAAATACCGTGTGGCGAGCCTTTTAACTCCAAAACACTGATGTTTAACCTAACATTTGACTGTAAACTCGGTCATCATTAGGATTCAATTATGTGCACTCGTATTTAATAACAACTTTATTACTCAAATATTAAAACGTTTATAACAATTAAATTATTAATACTCTTAAATAAAATAAAAAAGTAAAGTATCTTTTACGGTTAAAAAAGTATCTTTTACGGTTAAAACTGATTAAAAAACAATGAAAATGGTTCATTTGCAATAAAATATTAAAAAAAACTACAAATCTAAATATATTTGACAAGTTATATAATTATCATACAGTATTATTCAAATTACCAGCTTTATTATGAGTTTACTGAAAAGTAGAAAGAACATAGATAATATATAATATTAATTTAAAATCTTGGTACTGAAACAAAATAATATTAAGAAGTATATTGTATATAAAACCATTAAAAGAACTGCAAAAAGCTTTACAAAACTAAATTGAAATCATTATTGCCTAACATTTACACATGAAGAGTATTATAAAGAGTATTATAAATCCCGTATAGTATCGGATGTTAAGTCACTATTAGAGGCCATTTATTAATCATAAATAAAATATTAAAAAATTAATTAATTTATTAAAAATTAAAAGCCTTTAAAAGGACTGGTGCACAACACAAGCAAATAACTCACCAATGACAAACGTGATAATATTGTGATCAGCTAAAAATATACTGTCTTGTTGTTGTCTCCAGATAGTTCCGATGATTGCCGAGGGAGCGCAGCACCTCCCAAGCAGAGAGAATTGAAAACAAAATTACAATGTTAAATAATATGAAGAGAAACAGGGGGCCACTACGGGGTGGACAGCCGAGCTGAACAGGAAACGCGTAGAGGGCCACTACGCGTGGCCGGCCCGAGCTGTGGGGCTACCTTCAGCGCTGACAATGTCGCGTCATTAGACAGAATGAGAGGGCCACTAAGTGTGGCCTTCCCGATCTGTAGGGAAGGAAAAGAGAACGATGAATACGACCGCTAAGGGTTAATAAGAATTTCTAGAAGTAACACATTAATTTACAGCAGTGTGTGAAAAATCACATTCAAATTTAGTTATTGAGCTGCTTTTAACCACCTAACTCAAAACCGCAGTCTCAATGATTTTCTCACAAATTAATTTGCATAGCAAATAAAACAAGGTCCAGAAAAATCTGAGATCTGCTGTTTCATTTGGTGAAGGTCCTCTATAGTGCTGACAGTAAATTTATTCGTCTGAGAATCCGAGGTTTTTGTTAACGTAATATCCAAGTGAAATACCTAGTGTATCTCGTATATAAATTTTGGAACCCCGTTTGTAAATTTATGTTCCTTGTGTCAAGAAATACATAAAACAGCATATAAATGATAAAAGTATGTCTAAAATAATATTGAACGACCCTAGAGGTATAAAATCATTTGTAAAAATCAATAACACTGAACGAACAAATACTGACCGACACAAGTCTAGCCATTTTAGATATGTGCATGTATACTGTTTTATATTAGTCTTGATCTTTAAGGTAAAAATCTACAAAAGGTGTCCCAATAGTTCGGATATACCCTGAATAAGAAAACAAAAATTGGTTTTAGTTGTAAGAAAATATTTTTTCAAGAGTAAAGCTGTGGTGATAAATTTAAAGCAGTCACGTGGCCAACATTCACAATATTATCAAAAGGCTAACAATAAAGGGGTCTCACAGAAAAATGGTTTCAATTAATGATTCAAAGAGAGAGTTCGGTGTAGGTGTTAAAAATGAAACAATTTCCGTGCCTAAATTGCTTCTTTACAATCTAAAAACATTGTACAGCAGCTATTTTCTGTTTCACTTGCTGCGCCTTACTTTTCCGCTTGCTGAAGTAATAAATAACTGATTGATTGTTGCTTTGGGAGCTAACCGACTCAAGTGTTTATAACCTCAATCTCGTGAATTCAGCCAAAATGGATTAAAGCGAGTTTTCGAATGTTGTGTGAAATCCAAAATTGCAGTTGTAGGAATAATTGTGTATTAATTTGAGAGTCGATTTTATTGCTTTCAGAAGATTACAGCGTGACACATGGCGTAACAGAAACAGTTTTCTCTCAAGTGATAAATATCTACTTTACGCTCTTGATACGTAAATGATGTTTTACAACTTTGATATCATCCACTACCACAAGTATTTTGGTTTTGAATAATTGTTTATCATTGAATACTCATTATTAGGGTACTGGTGGCAGTCTCTCCTCCTCCTGGTTGACTACCAGTTTACACTAGTAACATGAATGGATTGCTGAAATTATATGAAGGATGAAAAAGAACAAAAACAGCAGCTTTGTATTACAAAATATACTTTCTTTTAATATTGACGTGTATAATTAACAAGAAAATCCATAAAACAATGATAAAAAATAATATTTTATAAAAAATCACTTTAGAAATATGAATAGTTCCTTAGACGACGAAGCATACTTATAAAAAGGTATGGCGAGTATGGCAGATTTTGACACCATTCTCCGTTTTTCATTAATCTGTAACATATTGAAGGCACAAATTAGAGGATTTAATACTTAGTGAGAAAAAAAACAAGTCATACAGAAAAAATTCTATGGACACTGGTTTTGTTTTTCCGGCAGGTTTCTAAGATAGCCAGCTGACAAAATGAAATAATTTTTTTGAAAGGAAGTAAATTTGAGAAGATGAAGCAAAATTACATTTTAGGTCTTAAACTTAACTTCACCTCTCTAAACATAAATAAACGGTATCAGGAAACTGACGCATACTTTCTCCTTTTTAGCCCAACTTTAATGAATAAATTACTTTTTATTTACTAAATATAGAATACAAAGCACGGTCGAATGTACAGAAAATCTTGTAAACAAGTTGATTTTAAAAACGTGTACCCAAATCCCTGTTTTGGAGGCACTACAGAAGCCATTGCTACACCTGTGGTTTTAAGAGGGGAAATGCTCCCTATTCCCCCCCCCCCCCCGGTTATCAAGGGGCAACATATTTCCAATTTCCTCTGTTGGTCAATGCTAACTTGACAAGCATATCAAGTTTGAATGAAATTGATCAGTAAATAAGAGAGAAATAGTAATTTTTGTATTTCCCATAAGAATAACATTGGATAACGTACTGCGTTTACCGCAAAGTGAAAATTTCAATTTTCTCTGCAACCAGCAATGTAGAATAGTAATTTAAAATACTAAATTATTTAGTTTTTTGAGCTCTTTTTAATGGTGAATAGAAATTTTTATGTTGCTATTTATGTTTTTTATGAAAAATAAAAAACTGAATATTTTATGTTTTAAGTCCTGTAATTTCTGAACCCGAATATTTACAGAAATGCGGGTGGTGTCATTTTGTTGTAAAACTAAAGTTCTACAAACGAATAAAGTTTAATCAAAATAGTTAGAGCCGTTTTTGATAAATTTGGACTTTTCATGTTTTTTGGCGGTTTTTGGGGGATAATTACCTTTAAAGATCAAAAATTCTGAAAAATGAAAAAAACAGCTGGAGATATCGTGAATTAGTACCTACATACCAAATTTCATAAAAATCGGCCCATTAGTTAGGCTCTAGCTCTGTACACATCCGTACAGACAGACACACAGACATCACGTAAAAATAATTTTTTTGGGTTCAGGGAGCACTAAAACAAATATTTCCACTAACAAATAAATTTCTAAAATTTTGACGAAAACAATACTGTCTCCACTAGTGATGGTCAAAACCAGAAATTTCGAATCTCGAAACCGAAACCGAAACTTACAAATCGAATCTCGAATCTCGAAACTCAAATCGCGAAACCCTATTTACTTGCCTGGGTATGGTTATGAAAAATAAATCCAGAAAAATTAATTAAAACTAATTATATATTTTGGTTAGAGTTATTCTTTCAGAAATAAAAAATCAATAATCCAAAAAAGGTGAAGGTAGATGACCGATGACAGTAGGCTTTTGACCTTTGCATTATTGATCGAAACACGGGCGTGATTTCTGTTAAAAAAACAACAATAAAGACACAAAAAATCTCAGCAGTTTCGAGTTTTGATTCTCGAAACTCACCGATCGAATCTCGAAACCGAAACTTTTCCAAAGTTTTGGTGGTTTTGAGATTCAAGTTTTGGTTTTGACACATCACTAGTCTCCACATACTAAGTATAAGGAGGGAAAGTAAAGTAATTTTTTGTTTTGGTTAAGCATCGTTTTTATGAAACTTTTCAAATGTGGGTTATTGATGTAAATATTTTTTCTTTTACTCCCTGAACTGAACCAAAAAAGTTTTTTTTAAATTTCAATGCCAATGGCATTTTTTTATGAGGTCACATAAACACTTTGGGGAAAGCGGTTTAAACCCCTCAAATTTGTGTGGACATCTCGGGATTTGAACCTGTACCCCCTTGAACCGAAGTCCAAGACGCTAACATGTTTTCATGGATAGAGACCACATCAATGGCTTAATTTAATAATTTTTATGATATTAGAAAGCAGACACAATTTCACAAATATCTCTAGAAGTTAAATTTTTTAATTTGTTCAAAAACCGCTAAAAACAAAAACAAAATTATTGTACTCAAACAATTTTTATTACAATTTGGAGATTTGTAGAGCTTCTGATCCTTCACAAAATGACACCACCCATCCATACATCTGGAAAAGTTGTAGAGGTCAGAAATTAACAAAATTTAAAGTATCAACAATTTGTGTATTTTAAATTTGGGTCTATATCATTAACATTTAATAAGTCAAAGAGAAAATTAGAATTTGCATTAGCGATAAATGCAGTATGTTGTCCAAACTATTCTTATGGAGGATATAATCATCAATTTCATTCACATTTGGGATATAGTTTATTGACTATTAGATGATATTCAGAATATATTGCCAACTAACCTAGTAAGGAAGGAGGGGGAATGTTCCCCTTAAACAACTGTGTAGTGGGACTGGCACACAATAACAAATGTAGGTCTACTTCAAACACTGCTCGTATTGATACAGTTTAGCCGCTTGCTGGGTGTAAAGGTTACATCCGTAGAAGTAGATTTACCCGAAGGTCCATCTTGGAATTCATGTTAAACACACGAATGGCAGCCGTTAAAGATAGCCATCGCCGAATGTATGAATCCAGTTATAACTCGATTAATCTGTCCAATTATGTGTCAGCTTGATTTTGTTTAAAATGTTTTTCTAAGAGAAAATATTTTGAATTTATACTTTTTTAAATAATGGCGTTTGATGTGTTTAATGATAATTGGTTTTATAACCACATTTGCATATAAAAGGGACAATGGCTAAAACAGTTTACAACTTGACTGTATCAACATCTGTAGTTAGATGGCTTATTAAGTTGTTCTAAGTATAACATAAATAATCAAGCTTTAAATGTCAAGTCATACATGGAATGGTAACTGACTTAATTGGCACACTGATTTTGGTGGAACTGTAAAATAGCAAAAAATACTAAATATTACATTTTGTACGTTAATTTTTACTTAGTACCCATCACAAAAATAATTACTTATGTATATTTAAACAATTCTTACTCATTTATTTAGCTGTTGGTAAAGTTTGGAGGACGTTTTTCTGTAAAAGCTTTCATTCCTTCTTTCTGGTCATCCTGAAAAAAATAAAAAACATAGCTAAATGGATTAGAATGGTTAAATGTACACAACAATAGTAGCCTACAGAGCAAAACATCTCTGTTTTTGTAATAATCTTTTTTAGTATTAAAATGTAAAAAATTAAATGTATACATTTTAAACATTGTCACAAAATAATAATTATTATCATTGTTACATTAATGTCAGATAAATAAACAACTCTACTAAAAGAAAAATACCATAAAAAATTAAAGTCGTTATGATTGCTTTCCCTACCAGCATTTCTCAAATGTAAGTAAATCCCTTATTATTTAAAATGAATCAACAGAATTGTAGGGAACCATATTAATAAATAACTACTTGTCCTGTTGCTCGAATCCGAGCAAGTTTGTATCCAACGAAAGGTTACTTCAGTAAACAAACATAACAAAACATTGATATTAAAACGGATGATAACAACGTACTTTCAATCAACACATAGTTTACACTTCCGTCGTCAGATAACACCACTGTTCCGAAAATTCAGCCCTTTACTGTATTTAAGTATGCCCTTTCTTAAAATTCTGAGACATATTGGCAAATATACGTAAAAATACCTTTAATTTGACACCTCAAGCGTTAAAATCCGCCCAGTCCTTATAGAGTTATGACAGTGAGGAAAAACCCCTGGTTTATTAATATATAGTATAATGTTCTTTCAATATGTATTTAGACGTTGCTCGCTTAGTGGTGCTTGAAAACCTATCTCTGAAGTCAATTTTTTGTTTCTACTAGTAAAAAAATGAAACTTTTTTGGACATGGATAATGGCTTTCTGGTAGATCACACTGAATAACAAAGAGCTTAACATGAAAAAAAAATTAATTAGTAATCATATTATCTGAGAGAGGTAAGTTATCCTGTTGCATGGGCTGCATAGCTGAATTATTTAAATCACAAAGCACAAACATAATAACTGGAATAACAGGTTTTTATCAACTTACAGTAGCAAAAGTTCCATAAAACAGCTTCTTTTCTATCCTCAGCCCCTCTTGTAGAGATGTTTCGAATGCTGGAAAATAAATAAATGATCATAACAGAAACAATATAAAAATGCCCCTATTCAATATACAGTGGAACCTTGATAACTCGAACCTCAAAAGTCAAATTCCTTGATAACTCAAATTTTTGACATTCCCCTTGAACTTGCCTACCTAATGCTGTGTTATTTTACCCCTATAAGGAGGGTTAGCAAGAAACACCTCGATAACCAGATTTTTTTAGTATTCTTAGCCTGTTACCGCACCTCCATAAGTCGATGTTGTAAACATTATGAACATTATTGGTTAATAAAATCCCTAAAATAAAATCTTAAAAATATGAGTACAATTAACTACGAAGTAAAGCTGAGGTCAAAGACTTGGAATTGGGAACAACAGGAAATGACAGAGTAACAAAACAGGAAATAAACGGTCAAATTACACAGGTGAGTGACCTAGGGTTCAAGCGACAAAATCAAAGTAACTCACCAAAAATTCCAATGATGGCGGCGGAATGCTGACCAGCTACGGACACGAATCACGGCGGGTGTAGGAGTCCAGAATCGACGTGATTGGTTGACGTGGGCGTGGTCGACCGAATTTGGGGGAAACACGATATCGGGGGAAACATATCGAGGAGAGAGGATGGACAGTCAGGAAAAGGGAGGCAAGAAGTGAAGTGTTGGGAAGTAAAGGGGGCTGGATCGAGTAAGTCCCGCAACACTTAGGTTATAGTAAAATACCGGGTGTTGTCGACCTTCCAACCAAGTCCACCAACGCAGGGCCAACAGAAGCACTACAGCGACCACAACCCAGAGGGAGAAGAGGACGGATCGTGTCTGCGACCGGAGGAGCCTTGGGAGAATTCTTCAAGACAACCACCGACAGAGGGATCCAGGACCACTTCTGGACGCTGGACCATTCCTGGACACCTTAACCACTGGACGGGACCACGGAGAGGCCAAGGACCGACCGACAACGCAGGGAGACCGCCTGACAGAAAAAAATTCCGGACTGCGTGGTATGTGATCTTCACTAAATTGCACCTCTAGTTAAAAGGGAAAAATTTGAGAGAACAGTCGAAGGTTAAGGGAAATGATTTGATAATAATAATGATTAAGCAATGATGAAGATATTAAAAGTTAAAGATTACTAAGACAAGCAATAAATAATCCAAACAGAAAGGGGAAATATATATATATATATATATATATATAATTAAGTAGCCTCAGAGTAAATGGCAGGGTTAATTGTTAAAATAAATTAAAGACGGTAGACATAATCAGAATGGCCTATAGGCCAAGTTGAGGTGTAAAATAGTTGTACATAAAGATAGCAGTAGCTCGATGTCATTAACCATCGTTCAATTAATTTAGTAAGTGTTAATGAATAACTGTTACATGAATGAATTGATTATTGAAGTATAAAGGCCCACACGGCTTAACATTTTAATGTAATATAATGTGACAATGTTTAATTTGGAAAGGTTTAAGGGTAATTATTTTGATGCGTAATTGATGGATGAAATATAAAGGACTAAACTATTAATAAAGTGAATTGAGTAAACCTTTAATGGTAGATTAACGGCTACATGCCCAACAATGTAAATTAAATGTTAAATATCGAGTTAAGGGTGTGTATTCATATGGAAGGTGTGGACTGTGACGTATAAGTTGCCTTAAAGAACTTTGGCCATGCCAGAACAGAGTGATTATTATTAATGATTTGTTAGCTTAAGAGAGTATTGATTTATATTGTGTTTGTCATTTCAGTTGTATTTTATAAATAGGAGTTAGGGCACAGAGGCCTCTATTTAAAGGGTTGTCACGAATATTAATCACTACATAATAAGGAGGAAGTAGTGCACCTGATTTATGTATATTAAAAGGTATATGTTATTACAGACGCTGGTGTCATTTCAATCAATTTCCTGGTTTCCAACTCACTAAGCTAAGCGAGTTATGATTCAAACTTAAGAGTAAAAGGAAGAAAAAAAATCTTACATGGTGGAGAACGCTGAATTGGTTTAATTACCATAAAATTGATTGAATTGACACAGAGTGAGTGATGTTTTATTAGCATAAGATGATTATAGAGATAAGAAGGTATTTATGAGATAGGATAAAACTGCATAGGGACAGAAATAATTAATTGAAGGGACGTAATCGACTAAACGGTTAATACTGTAGGGCACTTACAAATAAAAATAGCCTACAATATATTTAATCAACAGATATATCGCATAAAATAATAAAAGTCGTCAGGGTTTAATAAAACATAAAAGACAGGTTGTATAACAGTAATAAATAAATACAAATAAAACTGTCTAGGGTTTTGTTAATTTAAAATGAAATGAAATGCCAATAAACCAAGTTTCCTTGCCTTCGGATATTTATAGGGTAAAGAAAGAACAGCTACAAGCAATATTAGTGAAGTTTAACATTAAATACAAAGACGAGGACACGGTTGCCGATTTAAGACCCATTGTAGCCGATCTTAAAGCTTATTTAAAAAATAATTGGTCTGAAGAAAAAAAATTCATTTTAAGAAAGTTATTAGGGAAAAGATTCTTAACCGATGTTGAGTTAGAAAAATACCCATTGCTTAGGAGAATTGAACAATTCATTAGGGATAGGGAAAACCTTTACGACACGCCAGCCAGCGAGGACAGTGACGGTGACGACTACGAGGACATTGACTTAGCTTCAGTGGACACAGACGACCCTCCAGGTCAAATTACACCCCAAGGGACGAATAGGGCAAATCATAGAGCACTCACGGATAATTACATAGGAGACCGCGAGGATAACATGACGACACCAAAAGAAAATTTACCGTTAATATCTGCTGGTACGTACTACGGTCTACCAACTGAAAACCCCAACGATTTTATAGACAAGTATCAAATCGCGGCACAGTCAAATAATTGGCAGGATGCTTCAAAAATAAAATTATTTCCGGCACACCTAGCAGGGACGGCACTTACATGGCATCAACATTTCACAAAAGGGAAGGTGATACACGATTGGGATGAGTTAAAGGAAACCTTTATTAACACTTTCACCCCGGTTGCACAGGCACAAACTTTGCAGAACATCTTAGATAAAAAAGTACAAGGTAGGAACCAACCTGTGCTAACATATTACTTGGAGGTACTAACCTTGTGTAGGCGCCATGACCCCAATATGTCAGAAAAACGAATAGGGCAGTACATTATACAAGGACTAAGACCTGAATTTTGTGATAGGGTGTTATCAGAAACTTGTGACACTTTAGAACAGCTAGAAAAGAGTTTAAAGAAAATAGTTACAGCTACAAATTAAATCGGTAAATCAAGAAAAATACAGCAGAGCAGAAAGAGAGGGATACACTAGGGAAACCACCACCAATAGACAGGAAATAAACAATTTACATGCAGAAATAAGAACCCTAACTCAGGTCATTTCAAACATGACTATGCAACAAACGCCACAGCGACAAATATATCAACAACACGACAAGCCAAACCAACACAGGGAATACTACAACAATTACAGGGGAAGAGGAACCAACTACAGGGGACCAACTGGATATAGGACGACACAACGACACCCAGTGCAATGGACACCACGGCACACCATGAGCAGAGGAGGCTACCAGACCAACTACCATGCAACATCATGGGGCCCACGACATGCAACCCCAAGAGCAGAAGTTCCATATAACGGAAGCAGGAATTTTACTACATATTGTAGTTACTGCAGAAGAAACAACCATAATACGCAGGATTGCAGGTTTAAGAGGCAGCAAACAGGGGAAATGATGAAGACAAGGTCCAAGTATTGTGATTATTGTAGGATGAGTAACCACAACAAAGAAGAATGCTACAAACTACAAAGGGGAAAACCGGATACAAAAAACGCATAGGAAGGGGCCCTCTCTATACTAACAACAAAGAGAAGGTTCCCTGCTTAAAACAGAGTATAAATTCACCCTACAAACAAGTACAACCCCAGTTCAGAATATACAACTACGAGAAGGAATTTCCTAAGCTAGATGAAGCTAAGAACATAAAGAAGAAGAGGGAATACATACACAGAAGAGAAGAAAGAAGACATGAAGAGAACATAATTAACCCTCGGAAAAAAGACCACAATATATACCACACTTGCAATACTAAGGAGCGCAGAGTGCAATGGAGAAAACAGCTACAGCCATTATCAGGTGGAATGAGACTAAGGGAAGGAGCCAGAGAAGAGCAACGAGCTATAAAGAAGGAAGAGGAGACAGTAAGGATGGAACAAAGGGAAGGAACAAAGGAAGTCAAAGGAACAACAGAAGTACAGGAGAACAGGGAAGAAGGAGACACATTGATGGAACAGGAGAAGGAAGAAATATGCAGGCAGCTAGAAGAGCAAGGAACTCAACACATGATCCACAGCTGTGACATTACACTAGTATCAGAAGAAAGGATACATAAGCCAAGGAGAAAAGAACAGTTAAGAAACCAGGAGTTACATGATACTCTATTTAAAATAAACCAAACGGAAGACAAGAGAGTACCAGTGTTAACACTTAATGCAAAGTTAACTCAAAATCCAAACAAAATAATTCAGTGTACAGTTGACACCGGATCAAATATAAATTTAATAAATTCAAAGTTCGTACAAGGGACAAATATTGAGACAGGAAAATTGCCAAGAGTTGTATCGGCAAATAATACTCCCATAAACATTTTAGGGATTGCGGAAATTGCATTAGAAATAGATAATATAATTATCAGAGATAAATTTTTTGTCACTCCGAATATCACGAGCGAAATAATCTTAGGGAATAGATTCCTAAATAAGAACAGGGTTGAATTAAATTTCGACACAAAAGAAATTGTGATAAACTTAGGCCAATTTAAACATAAAATAAAAATGGGGAAAAAATGGTTGATACAAATCGAAAGCATTAACAGTACTGAGATGGTTTCCAGAGATAAGATCATTGACATAAGAACCGAAGAGGATATGGTAATAGCACCTCATCAGCATAGGAGAATAAAGCTTAAACATCAAATAAGTCATAAAACATATTTTGAGTCGGAAAAGTCCTTAAAAGAAAAGAAAAAATGCCATGCATATTTGGTAGATGCAGAAGCAGATGAGGGCAGCTATATAACTATTTATAATGCATCTAGCTTCCCAAAACACATAAATGCCAACACTGTATTAGGCTACCTCACTGAGGAAGTAAACAAAGACGACACTTGTGCTGACACAACAAGGCCGCGACAACAGCCAGGCACGCGGGACCGACGTAAACAAACAGTCACAGATAAGGATGGCATAGAACTTAACATATCACCACACCTAACGGTACAGCAACATAACATGGTCAGTAAACTGCTACATAAATACAAATCTATGTTCACCACGAAGGTAGAGGACCTTGAACCAGCTAATTTGCCACCAATACAATTAGAATTAGTTCCAAATGCTAAACCCGTAAACAGCCCACCTTATAGACAGAGTATGCAGGAGAGACAGGAACTAGATAAACTTTTAAACCAATTACTAGAAGCAGACATTTTAGAGGAATGCCCAGAATTTTGCGAATATGCTTCACCAGTATTCGTAACAAAAAATCGCGATAATTCGGCTCGCGTTGTTGCGGACATGCGTCGTATTAACAACATTTTAAAGAACTGTGTACATCCTACCCCATCAGTTAACTTAGTTTTAAATTGCTTAAATAAAGCAAACACGTTCACAAAATTAGATCTCAAGGGAGCGTTTCACCAATTACTTGTAAGAGAAGAGGACAGAAACATACTTGCGATTAAAACGCAAGATCGTCTGTTAAGATACAAAAGGTTAACCATGGGATTAAAAATTTAAACCGCTGTATTCAGCAAAGCGATATTAGCTTTATTAAATAAGCACCTGTACAATAAAGTTATATCGTATATTGATGACGTTATAGTTTACGGATCATCCTTTCAACAGGATTTAGAAAATTTGGAAATAATTTTAGAAATATTACACAAAGCTAATTTAAAGCTGAACACAAAAAAATGCAAGTTTTTATATGAAACAGTTGATATACTTGGATACACAGTCTCAAAGCAAGGAATTTTACCTCAACAATCTACAGTTAATGCTATACAAGAATTTAAAAGGCCAGACTGTATAAGACGTGTGCGTCAGTTCCTAGGCGCGTCATCATTTTTCAGGAAGCATATTAAAAATTATGCCCAAATTACATTACCCCTAACAGAGTTAATTAAACAAGCAAACAAAAATTTACCTTTTAAATGGAATGAAGATTGTGAACAAGCTTTTAATAAAATAAAGCAAATTTTAACTAATCCACCATTACTTGCTCATTGGAAAGACGATTGGGAATCAGTTATTTATGTTGACAGTTCATTATTTGCACTTGGGGCCTGTTACTTGCAAATCAATCCTGAAAATAATACTATGCATCCCATAGCATATTTATCAAGAAAATACACAGAAACGGAAAAGCGATATTCTAATGCAGAAAGGGAAATGCTAGCCTTAGTATATGCAGTTAATTACTGGAGGGAATTTACGCTGGGCAGGCAAACAATAGTTTATACCGATTGTCAGTCACTCATACATTATAAGAATTTTAAAAACACTTCATCACGCCTAAATCGCCTTGCTCTCGCACTAGTTGACTACGATATAATCGTAAAATATAAGAAAGGAACTAACAATCTACTAGCGGACAGCCTTTCTAGGAATCCACCAGAAGAAGAGTTAGACCAGGACCTAATTCAAGCTACATTAAACATTCAGGAGATAAAAACAGAAAATTTTGAAGAGTTACAAGCAAAAGACCCTTATTTAAAGCAAATAAAATTAGCTAAGATATCACCAGATTCCGTTCCGAAGAAAATCAGACATGAATCCAGTAAATATGTAGAGAGGGATAACATATTATATTACAAACATTTCAATGGTAGGGACACGGAATATTTATTAGCAATACCCCAGGAAAAGGTTAACGAAATATTAAAAACCTTTCATGATAATATATTTTCAGGAGGGCATTTCTCAAGCTTTAAAACTGGAAAGAAAATAAAATCACGATACTATTGGCCCAGTATAAATCAGGACATTGTAAACTATACTAAAACATGTGAAGACTGTCAACTTAGGAGATCTGCTACTTATAAGCAATACGGAAAGTTACAACCGCAAATCCCCTCAACAAAACCGTTTGAAAGATTAATTATAGATTTCTTAGGCCCTATAACACAAAGCCATGGATTTAAATACATTTTAGTAATGACAGACCCCACAACGAGGATGGCATATACACGTGCAACTCGTTCTGCAGACGCAAAAACCGTAGCTAAGGTATTATTGGAAATATTCTGTTTATATGGTTGTCCAAAAATTATTACTCACGACCAGGGTACACATTTCATGGGACAAGTACTAAAACAATTATTACAAAGCTTAGGCATAGAACAGCGGCCAAGTCCTCCATACATGCAACGTATTCAAGGTTTAACGGAGAGATGCAACTTGGTAATAAAGAAAGCAATTTCACACTACATACAGGAAGACCCACACAATTGGTCTGACGTGTTAAAATTTATAACATTTGCATATAACACTACGATAAATAAAAGCACGGGTTACACTCCATTTTATTTAAATTTTGCAAGAGAAGCAAACCACCCGTCTGATTATATTTATGTTCACGAGAATCAGGACAAGGACGTACTAAAAGAGATTAAATTAATACATAAAATTAGAACGGAAATTCCAAAAATCTTAGAAAAGGCCCAAAATAATCAAAAACAATATTTTGACAAGACACGAAGGGATTTAGAACTACAACCAGGGGATGAAATATTAATTAAATATCCAACGGATCACACAAAAAAATATAGCAAGTTTCAAAATTGCTATAAAGGACCTTACCATGTCACCGATAAATTAAACGATTTGACTTACTTGGTGGCTTTAGAAAAACGAGGAAAACTAGTGGAGGAACCAGTTCATGTCGAGAATATTAAACCGTTTCACAGAAGAAATTAAATAAAAACAATTAAAATTATAAGTCACAAACAGAACCTCTATTGACGACAACGTAATGAACGTATTAGAAATACGTACGTGTCAAGGAGCTTTCCTACTGTTAGAATCTTCCCCTATTAGGAAATTTCTCTACAAAGCACCCTATTTACACCTGCATCACCTACGACCAGAGTGCGCAACTGAGATTCAATTTGTAACTTAATACACAACATGCTGCTTGGGAAACAGTCAAAATTGCGTCAATGTTACACTGTTGCAAATTAATTTAAAGTACTAAGAGGTCAACTACTGTGAAACATCTACAAAACAATTACCAATAAAATCCCATCAAATAAATAAATTAATTAACTTGGGCCTACATACGTATTAGGAATACGTTATTTCCTTAAAAATAAAGACTAACTTCTAATCTACAGAGGAACCCAAGAAGGCTCGACTCTTTAAGCCTAATAACTACTACTACTAGTATCATCTAATGGCCCATATATTACTAGATAGTTGAGATTCCATTGGTAACTCAATAAATTGCAATTTACAAATGAATTTACAAAATTTAAGTTCATGCGATACAAATTATGAACCTAAGCATTTGACAGACTTCAAATAATTAACAAATATTACAAAAAAAAATTATAAAGGGTTTCCCACACATGAACTGAGCTCTAAACAATATAACGAGTCCTGACATTTATATTGCGGAAATTGAAATACGAAGTTAAATAACAAAATTGAGATCACCTTGATAAAATTAAATAAGGAAAATATTTATACGAATTATGAATGAACTACGCTTGTAAAAGGAAATTAAAGTTGACCGAAAAAAGAATATGTCTTAATGACTTAAATAAGCTGCGATACCTTAAAGTTTGGAGGGTATCCGATAAATAATCCACACTCACTCAAACACAGAAGATTAAAGCATCTAAAAGAGGAAGGAAGACCACTTATCACTCAAAACAAAACCTTAACACGTTTTCGACACATATCCGACGCGGATCGACACTGGACCAAAGCCATACTCACTCTCGACTGGGGACATACTATGAACACACAGACACAACAACACGAAGCGACAGACAGGATGTTGCGGATAGGATTACACGCATGAGAAACAAGCCACGTTGCACTTATAGACAGGCTACAGATTATTCAGCTGAATAGAGCTGCTACTAGCTGAGAAAATTACATTACTGCGTTACAACAACGTAATTTATATTCTCTAAGGAGATGGAAATAAGACAATTAAATAATATCATAGCTATTAAATCTTACGGAGAGTTAGTGAAAAGCGCTAAAGCTAAGGCTTCATGACATTTAATAGCAAATTACTGAACCAAAATTATTGATCGATAAACAAAACTTATGATAACTTCAAAATTTGTACACCTATTAATTCTCGTGGAGACAGGCTAGTTAATTTGCCGGCAGACTAGATACTTCATGACATTTAATGGTGAACTCAAACTTCCAAATTACATTTAACTCCAGTGAAACATACATGTTTACAAATTTCACATCAAGAATATATGTTACATTAGTGATGGTTAAATCCATAGAACATTATACTAACAAACAACATACTTCACTGATGTCACCTTCATTTCACTACTTAAATTATTTTTCGGGGACGAAAAATTTTCCCGAGCAGGGGAGTGTAAACATTATGAACATTATTGGTTAATAAAATCCCTAAAATAAAATCTTAAAAATATGAGTACAATTAACTACGAAGTAAAGCTGAGGTCAAAGACTTGGAATTGGGAACAACAGGAAATGACAGAGTAACAAAACAGGAAATAAACGGTCAAATTACACAGGTGAGTGACCTAGGGTTCAAGCGACAAAATCAAAGTAACTCACCAAAAATTCCAATGATGGCGGCGGAATGCTGACCAGCTACGGACACGAATCACGGCGGGTGTAGGAGTCCAGAATCGACGTGATTGGTTGACGTGGGCGTGGTCGACCGAATTTGGGGGAAACACGATATCGGGGGAAACATATCGAGGAGAGAGGATGGACAGTCAGGAAAAGGGAGGCAAGAAGTGAAGTGTTGGGAAGTAAAGGGGGCTGGATCGAGTAAGTCCCGCAACACTTAGGTTATAGTAAAATACCGGGTGTTGTCGACCTTCCAACCAAGTCCACCAACGCAGGGCCAACAGAAGCACTACAGCGACCACAACCCAGAGGGAGAAGAGGACGGATCGTGTCTGCGACCGGAGGAGCCTTGGGAGAATTCTTCAAGACAACCACCGACAGAGGGATCCAGGACCACTTCTGGACGCTGGACCATTCCTGGACACCTTAACCACTGGACGGGACCACGGAGAGGCCAAGGACCGACCGACAACGCAGGGAGACCGCCTGACAGAAAAAAATTCCGGACTGCGTGGTATGTGATCTTCACTAAATTGCACCTCTAGTTAAAAGGGAAAAATTTGAGAGAACAGTCGAAGGTTAAGGGAAATGATTTGATAATAATAATGATTAAGCAATGATGAAGATATTAAAAGTTAAAGATTACTAAGACAAGCAATAAATAATCCAAACAGAAAGGGGAAATATATATATATATATATATAATTAAGTAGCCTCAGAGTAAATGGCAGGGTTAATTGTTAAAATAAATTAAAGACGGTAGACATAATCAGAATGGCCTATAGGCCAAGTTGAGGTGTAAAATAGTTGTACATAAAGATAGCAGTAGCTCGATGTCATTAACCATCGTTCAATTAATTTAGTAAGTGTTAATGAATAACTGTTACATGAATGAATTGATTATTGAAGTATAAAGGCCCACACGGCTTAACATTTTAATGTAATATAATGTGACAATGTTTAATTTGGAAAGGTTTAAGGGTAATTATTTTGATGCGTAATTGATGGATGAAATATAAAGGACTAAACTATTAATAAAGTGAATTGAGTAAACCTTTAATGGTAGATTAACGGCTACATGCCCAACAATGTAAATTAAATGTTAAATATCGAGTTAAGGGTGTGTATTCATATGGAAGGTGTGGACTGTGACGTATAAGTTGCCTTAAAGAACTTTGGCCATGCCAGAACAGAGTGATTATTATTAATGATTTGTTAGCTTAAGAGAGTATTGATTTATATTGTGTTTGTCATTTCAGTTGTATTTTATAAATAGGAGTTAGGGCACAGAGGCCTCTATTTAAAGGGTTGTCACGAATATTAATCACTACATAATAAGGAGGAAGTAGTGCACCTGATTTATGTATATTAAAAGGTATATGTTATTACAGACGCTGGTGTCATTTCAATCAATTTCCTGGTTTCCAACTCACTAAGCTAAGCGAGTTATGATTCAAACTTAAGAGTAAAAGGAAGAAAAAAAATCTTACAATGTTTTAGTTGTAGAACCTCTATAACGCGAATATGTACAATTGCCGTACCTCTATAAGTCGGAAGTATTGACTAGAGAACCTCTATAAGTTGAATTTGTTCATTCAACAAATCTCCAGTGACTTTGCTTCCGGAAATTCCAACCCTCCCTCCTCACTACATCTCTTTCCCGGGTGCTCCTGGTGTCAGTAAAACAACCGAGAAATTTATGTTGAGCAACGTGCATATCAAACACACTCATCCTCACGCACGGGTTTCACCTATGTGAGGATTTAATTTCATAAATAAGGAACAGCAGTCTCATATTGTTATAAATTATGTATTTTTCTTAAATAAAATGGTTTTAATTTGATTAGATTTGTGTCCGGTGTCGTTAGTATTTTGCCAGTTTAAAGGTTCTGGATTTAGTGTGTGAAACGTAGTTTTTAGGTTGCGCTTTTATTAAGTGTTTGCAGTTTTTCAAAAACGGGTTCGTAAAACTCTACTCTATGAGAAGTTGAAGATTATTTGAGGCTGTTGACATAGGAAATAAAAAAAGTTACATCAGGAAGCAGTTTGGAACACCAGTGAACACTCTGTCGCCAATTTTAAATAAAAAATTAGTGTCGTACTGCTTCACCCTAATTCCAACAATGCTCTGCATTTTTAATTGTTATCATATTTTGTTACTTTTTAGTTTTGCAAATTATTTTAATAGCCTACAGTACATTGAAGTTTAGCTACATTGAAATTGATGCGTAGTTGGTCAACTGACTTCCCTAGGGGGAGAGATTTTTTTGGGGCAGGTGGTAAGAAGTGAGCAAAAGTCTAGAAAATAGACAGGAAGTGGTCGAACGGGAAAAACATCACCAAAATACCGAACTGTGAGTCATTATTTGTTTACTTTCCTACGTAAAATAAAGAAGCTTTAAAAAATATTTCCGGGCTTATTTTAGACTTTAAAATTATTCAAATCCTTTTTAATTTTAATAATTATTATTATACGGTATGATTATTTATGATACAAAGCACTAAGTGATGTAAGGATTCTACCATTCTATGATCCATCTATTGTGTCACCGTGACCCTCAATAAGTCGAAGCCTGTGGATAATCACCTTGATAAGTCGAACCTCGATAATTCGAAATATTCGATAACTCAAATTTGTCCCATTCCCCCTGAGGTTTGAGTTATCGAGGTTCCACTGTAGTCCCTATTCAATCGAGGAACTTCTCTCCAACTAATGGCCACATTCTTTAGTATAAGTTAGTTTCATTAATATTTTGTATAATTTTTGTTTATGATCCTGACTCTTATTTTAAACTTTGAAATTTCATTTGTAAAATCTGTAACATGAATCATAGTTGTGTATGGTTTAAGAAAATTACCAATTGACATGTCATATGTTTATCTGTGAAAATTCACAACCTATGTAATCTCAATGTGACAAATAAAAACTTTCAATTTCAAAATTTCAATGTTTAATAAAATTATGAAGACTAGCAAATCCAAGCCTATGAACAAAAGGCCTTGTGCAGAGCTTGAATTTAATTACTGATGAATTTCTTTTAATATAAAAAGTAAAATAACTAGTATACTCAATGCTATTACTGTTTAACTTCACCAACTTATTTATTTGATAAGGAATGAGAAAAATAGAAATACCTAGGAATACTTCATTAGAATTTGCCAAATTACCAAAATTTACATTACATGCATATTCTTCATAAATAAGAGACAAGGCCAAAATTGCTACACTTATTACTTATTAGACAGTTTAGTGTTTTACCCAGATGTGTAAGCTTACCAACATTGACGGCTTCTTTGCACATCTGCACAATGAGCGGAGAGTGGGAGCAGATCTTCTCGGCCACTTTGATGGATTCCTCGAGCAGCTTGTCAGCAGGGAACACACGGCTAACAATCCCTACAACACCACATGCCGATAGTGACAACAGGCAGTATCAACACTACTAATAACCAGTCACCGGTAGCTTAAAATTATCGATTTTAGATCACTACTCACTACCTTTCCCATCCCTCGAGAGCCCTTCCTTCTAGTGGCTGAACAATATCCCAAAGGGAGATGTGTCCAGCCTAATAATGCTGGAACCTCCTAATCCCTCAAAGTAGTTTCCTCCCCAATAATTTGGAGAGCATATAATTGTAATAAAGTAGGGTATATGAAAAGTTGCCATAATCACGAACATTTATCTTGTTTCTCCCCCCCAATCAAAAAACTCAAATTATGCTTAAGGTTTTAGGAGAAATGAGTAACCAAAATCGTGAGGACATAAAACAGCGTTAGTTCACTATTTTATCACTGTTACATGTGAATATTGTGAATACAAGTAATTTCTAACTTAGACTTTAGAAGAAGGGGCCATGTTATTTTTAAGTTTAAATTGGACAGCATGCTTACCTTAAAGTATGGAAGGCTCCTGTTGACCTTACGTTTGAGTTCAATTACCAACAGTGAGTAGCCTTTCATAATTTTAAGGGTAGCCTGTATCCAAACCTGATAAAAAGGATTACTTACCTTGCACCATCATAGATCTATCACACATAATTATTTCAACTGCCAAGACCTAAATATAAAACAACAGTGATCATTTTAACTGTCTCTGCTTCCGTTGAATTTTGCTGACTGGAAAGCGTTTTATCCCATATTTTTGAGGACATATTATAGATTAAAGTAGAATCTAATGTGGACTCAAAACTTCCATAGAATGCTACTTCTATTGTTCCACCATTCTCGACACCTCCACTCACCCATCTTCTCCGCCTCCTCGGCCGTGATGGGAGTGCCTGTGAGACACATCTCCATGGCCTTGGACTTGCCGGCGCTGCGAGCGATACGCTGCGACCCGCCCGCCCCGGGGATCGTACCAATGGCTATCTCGGGCTGGCCGAACTTGGCCTTGTCCCCGGCGTACACTATGTCGCACATCATCGCTAGCTCACACCCGCCTCCCAGCTGCCAAAATATAAACATGGAATTACTATAACTTAGTTTTTACTTCATCGGTGACTATATAAAAATGCAAAAGAGATTATGGAAAAGGTAAAACCTCGTGCAAAAGTTTTCTTTCATGTTACTTGATGGATAAAGGAAATTCTTGTTCAATCAGATGGTTAGTTTAGTTGTAATCAAGCTTAGTGTTAATTTGCAAGAAAACCCTCTACTTTATGGCATTGTCTTCTTATTGTGAGAACAACCCATCCCTCATACTTATTGACACTCAACCGATTTTAATTCCATAGCATATACATCCTGAAATTACTCTGAATCATTTATGTACAAACATTTACAGTTTCAAGGTATTTTTTAGACCTACATGATTTTTATTATGTTTATATGTGTGGCATATTTATATAAATGTCAACATTTATATAATGTTGTCTATCTTCTCTTGCTTGACTTTTAGATTGTTAGGGTTTCATTGTATACATAGCGTATTGTATTATCTGTTACAGCTGGTCACCTTTATCCAAACCCATGTTAGTTTGAACCCTACACTACTCCGATCTGCTTTCGGCCAGCCGCAGTCGGTACAACACAAAACTTATTTGTAAATTTTCATGATTTTACTTATTAGTGAATTTCCTATGGAAAGTGAACTATTAGCATGACCCGCACGGTGAAACTTAAGCCCGGGGCCACCATAGAAGTTCCTAACTTGACCCCCTGAACACGTTTTGGGGGTTCGTTCAAAATTATATGTGTGTGTGTGTGTGTCCGGGGCCACCATAGAAGTTCCTAACTTGACCCCCTGAACACGTTTTGGGGGTTCGTTCAAAATTGTGTGTGTGTGTGTGTGTGTGTGTGTGTGTGTGTGTGTGTGTGTGTGTGTGCGTGCGTGCGTGCGTGCGTGCGTGTGTGTGTGTGTGTGTGTAGGCACTCTAGCAGTCAAATTTTTTGTCCGATTTACTTCAAATTTGGTAGGGACATTCCTTTCTATAATCAGTTGAACAAGTTCGTTGGGCAAAACAATCGGAAAACTCTAAACCCCTTTTTTGGGGATTAATCTTTCAAATTTCGAGTTTTTGGGCCCAAAAAGGGTCAGAAAAGCCCCTGATGTGAAATTAACGAATGTGAAAAGATGGGAATTAGTGTGGCGAAACTTTTAAGCCCTCTCTCGTCATTCTAGCATATATATTTACCGAGTTATTAAAGGAAATGTGTATTGACCAAACACAGTACGTTGTCTTATGGGGGTTTTACATTAGAAAAGCCTGTTAATCATTTTTTGGTGTACTTTTACCATCCCCAACAACCTCACGCCTACTTTAAAGCCTGACTGGGCCTTCTCCTAACCTTATAATGCACAAAATTAATAATGAAACAATTCAACTTGTTCAACTTTCCAACTCTACAATACCACTGGCAACTGAGTATAAATTTCTTGGATTAACATTACAACCAAATCTTTCATGGTTATCTCACATTGATAAAATTTGCAAAAAAATCAGTTCAGGAATCTTTTTGATAAAATGTTTTTCTAAATGCTGCACTCTAGACATAAATAAAATGGTATATTATGCTTATATCCATTCACATATATCATATGGACTAATTATATGGGGTTCAATCCCAAATGCCAAAATTGTATTTAAAATGCAGAAAAAAGCTATAAGAAGAACATCGAGCAAGAAGAACATCGTGCAAACAACTATTCAAACAATTAAATATTCTAACATTATCGTCAATTTTTATATTACAAGCAGCAAGTTTTGTACATTTGTGATGAACTTTCTGGGGGGGTCGAAAATGTTTCGGACCGCCAGGCAAATCCGAAATCCCAGGAAATTCGTCACGGTCTGTCGAAGTCCCAGGAAACGCTCAGCTCGGCTGCTGGGATATTTCCAGGGGGCGAAGTTCGAATGTAACAGTGGTTATACGATTTATAAAATCAGAGAGCTCAGTTATGTCAACTCGGTTGCCGGTCAACTCAGAGTTGCCTCATCCTTGCCCACAGAAAAATTGGTTGGGGCCTAGAATTTTGAATCAACCTCCCCGGGGGTTTACTTAAAATTCAAACTCCTCAAGATGAGATAGGGTAATTTAATTTAAACAAAAAAAAGGAAAAAATTTAGAATTTAGAAAAAAAAGGAAATTTACAAGCAATCAATAAAAATTAATTTAAGTTTAGACAGTAACCTCTCGGGATCGACTCGCTGCCGCTATCGCTGGACTGGGCGCTCTACTAGGGCTTAGTACGGGCCTAGCAGAGAATTCCAAAGAAACCCCAGTACCAGAAATACTTCTCACAGGAGTAGGGTTACCCTACGCTCCGGTTAGACTTGCAGGTTATAACCAGTGTTCACCTGTCTATACTTGGATTAGACTCGCAGGTTACAACCGGTGGTCACCTGTCTAACTGCAGGAAAACGAGGTTACTCTCAAAGAAATAAAAAGTTATAAATATGCCTCACAGGCTGATTTTAATTTGTTTACTACTAAAATGAAGTTAATAGATAAAAGTTGACACCGGGATAATAATCTTTATTACCCAGTTACTATCAACGTGTCGGGACGCTAGGCTATCTTATGTTAAATTACCACTTTACTGGCAAAAGTTAATAATCGAGCCTAAATATACTAATCGTAAGAATCGTAGACGTACCTTTATACCAAAAAGCAGTCGTTAGAACGAACTTTAAAACTTGTCACGCACTTTAGAAAACTTCGTTGAGAAAAATCGTAGTCAGAACGCACAAGCTATCACTAGGACGGTCTCTTCGAGAGTGACGCTATTTTTCCACGAGGAGCAATCCTTCCGCCTCGATGAATCACAACAGCTGATCGGCCAAGGGTCAGTTAAACTCAAAAATCAAGGGCATATCCGGCGACCTTCTTCTTCACCAGCCAAAAGTAATTCCGAGAGAGAAAGAAGAACCCACCTCGTCATCTGTCAACTGTCAAACTCAATCACGGTCGATGAGGGGCGAGGTTATGTTGGATTGTTGTGGTTCGGTCAACGAGTAAATTATCGTTTATTGTCATCGAAGTGGTGAATCTTATTAAAAGTGTTGTCGTTTATTTTTCCCTGGTTACATGCTTAACATGTAATTCCGTCACCTTAGAGAGTCCCTAGGCTACTCACAGTTGAAAGTTTGTTTACCAAATCTAGGCTAAGATAGGCCTAGGCTAAGGTTACTGGGATGCGGTCAAACGACACTGCAGGTAGGCCTCACAATGTGCTAAACTTTACCCCTCTACACATTTAGCACATTACACCCCTTTCGCACTTCGGAGCGAAAAAAAAAAAAAGAATCTCTTCCTCCGGGAAAAACAAAAATAAAAACATCTGTCGACCGCCTCAACTGCAGAAAGGCAGTTTGCAAAATGCGGTATCAAAGAAAAATCGGGTGTCGCTTCAACTGCAAACAGACAGTTTACAAAAAATAGTGCTGAAAGCAAAACTGTCGTCGCTTCAACTGCAGACGGGGTAGTTTACTGAAAGCGGTCTAACTCCGGATCAACTGCTTGGCAGTTTATCGCTGTTGGCGGCGCGGACGGTTGCGTTGTGACTGCTGGTGGCGCTGCCGCTGGAGGCGCTGCCACTGCTGGCGGCGGAGTTCAAGGAGTCGCAATATCTGATTGGGTCGCACTCTGATGAAATCGTTGCCACCAACGAAGATCCGCCACCGTTTGTTCTTCCGCTGCTCCGTCGTCATCCGGTCGTAGGTGGCCGCAATCCTCCACACCATGCTGTCTGGGATGGCGAGCAGCTCACCAGGGATGAAGGTCGTAACGTTCCGATCCGGTTCGTCTTGCAGCTGCCTATCTGGCCCCGGTTGGTTAGGCACTTCCACCCGGACGTGGACGAGGTCTTCGAGAGGTTGACGGGCAGCTCCCTCATTCACCTCCACTCGTCTCTCGGCAACGGGTTGAGCCACTTCTACCGGAACAGCCTCCTCCCGTGGCTCGGCTGCCGGTCGCACCACCTCCTGACGGACGACGCGCACTGGCACGTAGCCCTCGGGGAGTCGTCGGCGGTCGGGAGATCTACGACGATCGGCGCGGTCGTTCGGCTGACGCTCGTCCCGTCTCGGCCGCGGGCCTCGTGATCGTTCCTCCCGTGCCGGTCGTTGGTCCCGTCGTCGGTCTCCCTGCGCTGGACGCTGGTCTCGCCGTTGGCCCTCAAATGCCGGACGTCGATCTCGGGGTCGGTCCTCCGGTGCCGGTCGCCAGTCTCGTCGCCGGTCCTCGCGCACAGGTCGCTGGTCCCGTCGCCTCTCGTCTCGCACAGGCTGGCGGCCTCGTCGGCGATCCGGTTGAACGTCTCGCCGCGGTTCTGGCTGTCCAGGGCGCTGGTAGCGGCCTCGCCCATCGTAGCCCCGTCGCCGTCGGTGGTCAACAACTCCGTCGGGTCGATCTGCAGGTCGTTGTGGCTGTTGCTGCCTCACCGCCCTAGGCAGCGGTTGACGGTCCACAGCCCTCGCTGCAGCGGAAGCATCCCGACTCCTAGCCGGCGGTTGTGCATCCACAGCCCTAGGAGGGTTTCGGACGAGCACCACCCTGTTCGGTGGTTGAGCATTCACCACCCTTCTTGGCGGTTGTGTGTCTACTGCTCTGGCCTGTTGAGGTTGGGGTTGCTCAACGGGGACCGGCGCCACCTGCGGAGGGGTCATCCGAACGTCCTCGTCGTCCGAGCAACTCAATGCCAGGCAGGGCGAATCTGCGGTGTGGACACTCAAACCGAGAGGGTCGTTCTCCGTGGCACCAGCAATCTTCGGGACGAAGCTGGTGTCGGAGTCTCGTCGGCTGGAGCTAGATGGAGTAGGGCCGGCGATGTTCACCGTTGCCATCCTGGAGTTTATCTCGTCGTCCAACTCCATGTCCGAAAGGGTGACGTCTTCGGCGGGCGGTTGCATCAGGGAACCTGCACCGGAGAAAGCAGGGCTGGCGGCAGGGGTCCCGCTGGCGACGTTGAGCTGCGAGAAATCTTCTCGCTCAAACCGACCGCTCAGTAGCACGCGGTGGATGGTTGTGCACGCCTCCCTGGGCCCGATGTCGAAACCGGTTAGGCCGGCGTCTCGGGACAGCTTGTCTCCAAAGACACAGACAAAGATCGCAGTCGCCGACTCGTCTGGAGCTCGAGGACATCCTTCGGGGGTCTCGGCGGTTGTCCAGGCGTCTGGGGCGAAAGGCTTGCCTTCCATCACGGCCACCGCCTCGAAGAAATCCCGGATTTTCCCCATCTCAACGGAACGGGGCCGGGCGAGGGGGTCGAAGGCGACGATCTCTCGCCGTCGAGGTCTCGCCGCGATGAGCGTCCAGCTCGGCAGAGCAGCTGGGAAGAGGACCAGGTCCCTCTCGAGGAGTCCGTGCCCCCTCGCATACTGGTGCGGGACGTTCGCCGGTTCTCGGTCCCAACGGACTAGGAAGCGAGGGTCCATCGACCAGGTCTTCAGCAGCGATGGGAAAAAAACACTGCGCCGGTCAACCAAACGGAAGAAAGCCTTCACCACCGTTCCGTTTATCTCCCCAGCATCAAGTTGGTTAAAGTCCAGAGCGGACACACCAACCAAAGGTCGTAGATAGGCCATCGCTACACTCACCTAAGACTACCGAAGGAAGAAACTACTCTACCAGGGTATGCACTAAGTCAAACGGTTAGTAAAGGTTAGAAGCGATGGACACTGGCGTGCGGGAACTAGTAACAAGCAGGAGCAAGCAGGAAGCAGCTACGTGCAAGGAACAGCCACGGGCCGCAAACAGCTACGGACAGCAATCAGCTAACCTGAAAGCGACAAAACAAAAGCATCAAACTTTCGGTCTTCGCACTGCACCCCGCCACCAAACCATACATTCCACCACCAAGTGTCCCAGAACTATACGGTTGCTAATCTTAACAGCTGCAAAGGCCTTACAACCGCGGACAAAATGGTTTCAAGTCCTTGACGTGGACCACGTGGGTTTGGTTAGAATTCGCATCTTTCACCTCGTAAAGGTTACCGCCCTTTCGACCCATCACCGCGCAGGGTCCGTGATATTTTGGCGCGAGTTTGCCTACGATGGCATCGGCCGCAGAGGACAAGGTGTGGAGCCTTCTCATGACCTGATCCCCCGGTCGATAGGCCACCTCCCGTCGTCGGAAGTTATAATATTTCGCCTGCCTCTGGTAGGCCGCCTTCAGGTTCTCGCGTGTGGCCTCAATCAACCGTTTGAACTCTGCCTCTCGTTTTTGCTTGATCTCAACCAACGGGAGGTCATCGGGGGTGTCTGAAACCTCAACGGTTGGACCACGGAGGGCGCAAGGTGGTTTCAGTTCGCGACCAAAATATAGCCTCGCAGGGGTAAATCCGGTGGAGTCATGTACTGCCGAGTTGAGGGCGTACTGGAACTCACACAGGTGGTTGTCCCACGTTTTGTGATTGTTTTTCACAAACTGGGCGATCATCGTCTTCACCACCCGGTTTTGCCTCTCGACAGGGTTCGATTGCGGGCTGTAGGGAGCGGTCGTCTGGAGATTGACTCCCCATTCAGCAGCCAGATTACGAACTATGTTCGATACGAACTGAGTACCGTTGTCGGTGATCAGCACGTCGGGGGCTCCATGCCGTAGAAGGAGCGACTTCAGCCTCAACACCACGTTATTCGCGGTTGCAGAGGGGAGGGGTGCCAGCTCAGTCCATTTACTGAACGTATCCTGCACGACTAGCAGAAAACGTTGACCGCGCTGAGATCGGGGCAACGGACCTACAAGGTCAGCTGACACCACGTACCATGGGCCTTGGGGTTGCCGGAAATACATAATCCCCGCAGGTTTGGCTTGAGGAACTTTGTAGGCCTGGCACTGAGCGCAGGACCGTACGTAGGCCTTCACATCACGCCGCCAATTTGGCCAAAAGTAATCTGCGCCAACTCGAGCAAGAGTCTTTTTCACCCCAAGGTGACCGGCTGTTGCTACGTCGTGGTTCTCGTTCAACACCTTAGAGATGTTTACTCTCGGAACACACACTCTCCAAGTAGTCGGTTCGTTCTTCCTTGAGAACGCACGGTGTAGGGTCTCGCCCCGTACCCGGTACCGTGGGTACCTCCCGGGGTGCTTACCGACCAACTCCCGAAGTCGAGCGTACCAAGGATCGTGGGCCTCAAGCGGTTTGCCTTCTTCGTTCTCGTCAACCGCTTGACCGTGCTCACCGTTACGAGTTTCAGGGGTCGTCCCTTCGGCAACGGTGTCGCTTTGAGGTCGTCGCTGTTCCCTTGCACCTTGTCTCGTTAGTACTCCAACCTCAAAAGTGTTAAGGAGTCTCAGGCGGGTCGTGCAAGTCTGGAACAGGTTGTCGAGAGAGGGCATCGGCCACTCGGTTCAAGGTTCCCTTCCGATACCTAATCTCGAAGTCAAATTGCTGCAGTTCCATGACCCACCGTGCCAAACGTCCGCTGGGCTCGTTGAGTTTAAGGAGCCACTTCAGGGCGACGTGGTCGGTTATTGCAACGAAATGATACCCCTCGAGGTAGGCCTTGAACTTACGAATCGCCCACACGAGAGCGAGACACTCCTTCTCGGTTGTCGTGTAGTTCTGTTCGGCATCAGAAAGTAACCGACTGGCATATGCAACGACTACCTCTCTGTCGTTTTGTCGCTGGGTGAGGGCCGCTCCCAGGCCAGCATTTGATGCGTCGACTTGGAGAACGAACGTCTCGGCAAAATCTGGGCAAGCAAGGATCGGGGCAGTACTCAAGGTACGCTTTAGATCGTCAAACGCCTGGGTCTGCTCGTCACCCCAGATCCATTTGGCGTTTTTCTTGAGCAGCCCACGTAGTGGGGCCGAGACGGAGGCGAACTTCTCCACGAATCGACGATACCAGGAGGCAAGGCCGAGAAAGCTGCGAAGCGCCTTGACGTTCGTAGGAGCAGGAAATTCCTGGATCGCTCGTACCTTCTCCGGGTCCGTCGAGATTCCCTCGCTACTGACTACATGGCCCAGATACTTGAGTTCTCTCCGGGCGAAGTGACACTTCTCGGGGTTTAAGCGGAGACCGGCATCTCCGAGGCGCCGGAAAACAACGCCGAGAAGTTCAAGGTGCTCCTCAAAAGCAGAGGATACAATCACCAAATCGTCAAGGTAAGCGAACGCTTTCGGTTCCAACTCAGGCCCAATGACTCGGTCTAGCAGTCGCTGAAAGGTGGCTCCAGCAGAATGCAGGCCAAACGGCATGACCTTGAACTGAAAGAGTCCAAGCCCGGGGACTGTGAAAGCCGTGATGGGGCGGCTGTCTTCGGCCAGTGGCACTTGCCAGTAACCTTGTTTGAGGTCCAAGGTACTGATGTACTTGGCTTGCCTGAGTTTTTCGAGGATGGCGTTTATTCTCGGCAAGGGATACGCATCCTTGATCGACGAGTCATTCACCCTGCGCATGTCAATACAAAAACGATACTTTCCGGTCGATTTCTTTATCAGCACGATCGGCGAGCTCCATGGGCTGCCTGATGGTTCGATCACACCATCCCGCAGCATGGCAGCCACCTCTTCGTTGATGATCGTTTGCATGGCAGGGTTACGTGGGTAGTGTCGCTGCTTTATCGGGACTACGTTTTCCTTGAGACGTATCACGTGCTCAACCAACGTAGTTCGCCCGACCACAGAATTGAACAGGGGAAGCTCCTCATCAAGAAAAGCTTGAAGATGGCGATCCTCCTCGTCGGTCAGGGGCTTCAGAGTGCCAGAAGCACACGAGAAAGGTCCCGACATCTCGGTCTCTGCAGCGTCAGCGACGTTTAATTGTATGAGGTTCAAGTCGTAAACACACTTCATACCTAAAACAACGTCCGTTGTAAGTCCGGGAACAAAGTAAACTCCCAGAGTAAGGGGTTCACCCAGGATTGAAGCGGGCAGGTGGTACTTCCCTCGAATTCGGCAGCGAGTGCCATCGACCATCCTAAGTTCCGCGTTCGACTCCTCGGATTTAACACCACACTCTACTAGGTATCGCGCCACCTCGTCCCCAATGAGGTTTACTACGGCCCTCGTGTCCAACAAGGCTCTGAAATTTCGGTCGAGCAGTCTGACGTCGATGAAGGGTCGAATGTCGGGCAGGTCAGACTCCTCGCTAGCTCCACTGACGAAGGTGCTCACGAGTCGGAGCCACTCCGACCACTCTTTGGAGGTTGTGCGGCACTGGGACGCTGGGGGCTCAGGTGACCTCCGGACACCTGAGTCCGGTTGGCGTTTCCCGAACGGCAGTCACAATGAGTGGTTGCTACACCTTCCCGTTTGCAACTGAAACACCTCATCACCTTCGGGAGCCGGCAATGGCGATAAAGGTGTCCCTCCGCATTGCAGTTCCAGCATATCATCGTCTTGGCCCGAGAAGACCGGGCTTCAGGTGAAGCAAAGCGCCGTGTTGGATTGCGAGGACTGGGAAATCGGTCCTGCCTCTGCGGTTGATTGGTCCAACGATCAAAAGTGACTCGTTTGTCATGGCCTCGCTCGTTCAGTTTCGGCCTAGAGTGGTTGGTTTGGGTCGGTTGAGGGACCGGCCTTGGTTGCGGTTGCCCAGTCTCCGGCAACAAACTGTCCAGCACTGCAATGTCCATTGAGCGGTCGTTGCGCCTCCTGGCGACATACGCTGTCTCAGGCACTAACGCTTGAGATGCAGGGGGGGGAGGGCGAAAAGTTTTCCGTTCACGCACCAACTCTTCGAACTCCTCGGCTCGCTCGATGAGTTCAGGCAGCGAAAAGAAGTCCTGTCTCCGGATCATGAATTTGTACTCCGGTCTCATGTTGGCGTACACCAGATTAAGTTTCTGCTGGTTACTATATTCGCCACTTCTCCGGATCAGGGTTGTCAGCGCAACGACAAAGTCGCGGAATGACTCTGTGTCACCCTGAGTTCGCTTACGGATTTCTTCGTCCAGGTTGCGACGATAGCCTGGCGGGAAGAACTGAGACTCGAACATCCGACGAAACTCCGAAAAATTGGTCCATATATCTCTGTTATTGCGGTACCAGAGTAGGGCCTGACCATGAAGGAGCTCTGGCATAGCCTTGAGAACTTCTTCAGGCGACAACGAATATGCTTCGAGAAGTTCCTCCAATCGCTCGAGGAAGGAGACGGCATCGCGTCGGCCATCAAACCGTAAATTCCACTTCCGGACTAAGTCACAAAGAGTGGAGGACGTTTTAACAACGGTCCTACTCCGATCCTCCTCTTGTTCTGCACGCCGAGACAGGTCCGAGGAGTTGACACCTCCGTACGTGCCAGGCACCTGGGGCCAGGACACATGGTGGGGGGTTACCTCCGGGGCACGCCGGTCGGTTGCTCGCCCATCGCCTTCGTACGAGCTAGGCTTGTAGACAGGCTCAGGTTGAGGGCGGCGCTGGTTATCGTCCAACCTCGCCAAGGTCTGCACCAGCGAAGCCAGAGTCCGTTGTACATACTCTGAATCCGCATTCGGAGATATGCCCAATATACCCCGGATCCTCTCTGACTCACCCGCATAAGGGTTAACTGCTAGGAAATCAGTCGGCCGTGGTGCTGGTTGAGCCGCAAATGTCCCTTGAGTGGTGTACTGGGACAAGTCGAAACCCGCAGTCAAGGGCACTCCGATGGTCGTTGGCCGGAAATAATTTCCATCGGTCGGTCTGCGAGAGCCGTCCGGCACATGGTACGTCGCGCTGACGGATTGGCAGGCGGAATCCGGTGGGTAGGCCGAGATAGAGTGCGGCCAGGCACCGGATGTTGGCCGGTTGATCACAATCCTGGGCGGTTGCGAAGTAGTCGTGCGCTGATGCGTGTCACCAAAACCCAATGAGGTCATCGGTTGATATTGTGGTTGGCCTATAGCCCAGGAAGAGAGCGGACGATGAGAATATTCGCCAGAAGTCACAGCGCCCAATAATTGGCCTGCAGAGGAGGTGGTATGGCTCGTATCCAGAAAAGCGAGGGGTTGAGCTCGAGACGCCACCTCACTTTGAGAGGTTACAACTGGTGGGCCGCTAAACATCTCCCCCGTAACAGGCACAGGCACGGTTTTCCAGAAATCGCAAAATCGTTTGCGCAAGTCCGCTACGTTCCCTTCGGTCGGTAGGCCATGGTGTGCCATCTCCGCGATCAGCTGGTGCTTTTGAAGCTCATGAATCCAACCGACTCGAGGATCCTCCACTGGGGACCTAGGAGTGGTCACCGCTGACGAAGTCATAGCAGTTGTGAACACCACGGTCGTCGTCGTGGTTGTGGACGCGCTCGAGCATGTCACACTAGGCGAGGGAGCTGTATTGGCTGCTCCTGATGACGTCGTCGTCAACACGTGTTGCGAAACCGCCACCGTTACAGGAGGGTTCTTGGTCATTGCCGCTCTTACTTGCACATTCAATCAGAGGGGGACGCAAGACAAAAACAACGACGAGAAAATACTAAAACAAACTCGCACTGAAAATAAAACCAATGACCCAAAACAAAATCAAGATAAATTATCTAATAGCAATCAGTGCTAAAAACCAAATTTACCCTGATAAAAGCGTCTTATTGGCTCACCAGTACTAAACCAGTTACAAATATCGCTGAAAATACACGTATACAACTTCACCAATATTAAAATTAGTTATGATACTCCTCACTGAGCCCTCTCTGACAAGTTACGCACCACTGTTACACATTCACTAGTCCCTGTTCGGGCGCCATTTTGTGATGAACTTTCTGGGGGGGTCGAAAATGTTTCGGACCGCCAGGCAAATCCGAAATCCCAGGAAATTCGTCACGGTCTGTCGAAGTCCCAGGAAACGCTCAGCTCGGCTGCTGGGATATTTCCAGGGGGCGAAGTTCGAATGTAACAGTGGTTATACGATTTATAAAATCAGAGAGCTCAGTTATGTCAACTCGGTTGCCGGTCAACTCAGAGTTGCCTCATCCTTGCCCACAGAAAAATTGGTTGGGGCCTAGAATTTTGAATCAACCTCCCCGGGGGTTTACTTAAAATTCAAACTCCTCAAGATGAGATAGGGTAATTTAATTTAAACAAAAAAAAGGAAAAAATTTAGAATTTAGAAAAAAAAGGAAATTTACAAGCAATCAATAAAAATTAATTTAAGTTTAGACAGTAACCTCTCGGGATCGACTCGCTGCCGCTATCGCTGGACTGGGCGCTCTACTAGGGCTTAGTACGGGCCTAGCAGAGAATTCCAAAGAAACCCCAGTACCAGAAATACTTCTCACAGGAGTAGGGTTACCCTACGCTCCGGTTAGACTTGCAGGTTATAACCAGTGTTCACCTGTCTATACTTGGATTAGACTCGCAGGTTACAACCGGTGGTCACCTGTCTAACTGCAGGAAAACGAGGTTACTCTCAAAGAAATAAAAAGTTATAAATATGCCTCACAGGCTGATTTTAATTTGTTTACTACTAAAATGAAGTTAATAGATAAAAGTTGACACCGGGATAATAATCTTTATTACCCAGTTACTATCAACGTGTCGGGACGCTAGGCTATCTTATGTTAAATTACCACTTTACTGGCAAAAGTTAATAATCGAGCCTAAATATACTAATCGTAAGAATCGTAGACGTACCTTTATACCAAAAAGCAGTCGTTAGAACGAACTTTAAAACTTGTCACGCACTTTAGAAAACTTCGTTGAGAAAAATCGTAGTCAGAACGCACAAGCTATCACTAGGACGGTCTCTTCGAGAGTGACGCTATTTTTCCACGAGGAGCAATCCTTCCGCCTCGATGAATCACAACAGCTGATCGGCCAAGGGTCAGTTAAACTCAAAAATCAAGGGCATATCCGGCGACCTTCTTCTTCACCAGCCAAAAGTAATTCCGAGAGAGAAAGAAGAACCCACCTCGTCATCTGTCAACTGTCAAACTCAATCACGGTCGATGAGGGGCGAGGTTATGTTGGATTGTTGTGGTTCGGTCAACGAGTAAATTATCGTTTATTTTCATCGAAGTGGTGAATCTTATTAAAAGTGTTGTTGTTTATTTTTCCCTGGTTACATGCTTAACATGTAATTCCGTCACCTTAGAGAGTCCCTAGGCTACTCACAGTTGAAAGTTTGTTTACCAAATCTAGGCTAAGATAGGCCTAGGCTAAGGTTACTGGGATGCGGTCAAACGACACTGCAGGTAGGCCTCACAATGTGCTAAACTTTACCCCTCTACACATTTAGCACATTACACATTTGAACCTTGATAAATTTTCCTTCAGAAGACAAATTCATAATTATAACACGAGGAATATCAACCATATAGACTTGCCACATCCAAATTCAACATTCCGACAAAGATGCTCAGACTACATATCAATCAAAATTCCTTCAGAAATAAAATCTTTAAATAACATAAGACAATTCAAAAATAAATTAAAGCAATACTATCGTTAAATGTCCATACAAAATTGAAGATTTTTAAAAAATGAAAACAACAATGAAAATATAATATAAATTTAAAATCAAAATGTTATGTTACAAGATTGGATGAAGATTATTTGTAAGATTCAAGGATTTAAATAACCAAAATTCTATCTAGCATTACAAACTCTGTTAATGTAATTTAGTCTTAACCATAATTTAATTATGGCAATTAAGATACCTACCAATAAAGAAATAAAGAAATAAAATTGTATTCCCAGCATTGCAGGTAAATATAACCAGGAGTATCAGAACAGCCAAAAACTCAATACTTTCAGATTTGAATAAAAATTGGAATAATTGTTTTTTTTTAACTGATTATGAGTTTTTATAGTTTTTATGTGGAAATTCACTTCCCTCACGTAAGCGTGCTGCTTGCGAACTCGTATTAAAATTTATATTTTAGAGTAAAATACCATACTATACTCTTTTTTACTCTATAGTTAATTTCAACTAACGCTTTTGTAGCTTTTATATGTACAGTAGAACCTCGGTTAACTGAGCCTCGCTTATCCGAGATTCCGGGTTAACCGAGGCGGTCCTAATATGTGTACAGTATTATAAATTTCAAAGAGAAAGTAACACGCTCAAATAATCGAGCAATTGACAGCGCGCGCCTTCACTTACCGCAACCGCAATACGCGCGCTGAACTGTATTGTGTTTGCATTCAACTACAGTAAACGTCGGCAGTTGTCGGGGTTGTTCGGCAAAGTTTGTGCGTAGCAGATGGTGCAATTCGGGACCGTCGTCGTTAGTCAGCCGAAGCCGCCATTTCGTGTTGACAGTGATTTGTTTACTCAGTTCTGTTTATCGTGTTAACTTAGCGTGTGCGTGTTAATTAGAGAGATGAGTGCTAAGCGCAAACATATAAATAATGTTTTAAGGATTATAATGGCAATGTTACGATATTTCTTGTACTAATAAACTGAACAAAACTCAAATCATTGTTTTATTTCATGATTTAAACATATCTTGAGCTATTTATAACCCCAATTACGATTTTTAGGTTACATTCCGTGTTATCCGAGATTTGACGTATCCGAGGTGGCCTCGGTCCCAATTAACTCGGTTAAGCGAGGTCCTACTGTATTTGACATTATTTTTAACAAATAATCCGGTGTCTTTTAGCATTTCTTTATTAATCTAACCATCTTGAACACACACATATTTGGAATAAAATTAACTGGCTGTAAACCAAAACAAACCATTTTACAAGCTTATTTGTGATGAAGTGCTATTAGGATTTGGACATTAATTTAGAACCTAACAACAAATACCCCCGTCACAGCAAACCTGCGTACTCAGCGAATTTCCAATGCATGATATATGTCTTAATACCACATAAAGCCGTATATCAAGTTTCATAAAAATATATTGACAAATGAGCCATATATATTTTTAATTATTCTCCATAAGAATAACATTGGGGCTGAGTACGCAGATTTGCTGCTATGGGAACCTATAGAAAAAATTTTTTTTTAGCAAATATCAATAGACCACAACCAGATAAAGCCGTATACCAAGTTTCGTCAGTATAAGTTTCGTAAATAAGCTAGATATAAATTTTGTCTTATTCACCATAAGAATAACATTAGACAAGATACTGTATTTAGCACTTTAAATATCTCGGTAACCGATTGACGTAGAGGAAGGATCAAAATACCAAATTGTGTGCTTTTATTAAGCTGAATCAAATAGTAAACTAAAATTTGACTTTTCAAAAATTATATGTAAAAAGTTCAAAAAACCCATTTCTAGGGTACAAACCCCCCCCCCAAAATACCCTTTCGGATAGAGCGATCTGGCTGGTTTTCAAACTTACAGTCATAAATATTGCTTTACACGTTTATACTAAATTTCATCAAAATCGCACCTTTTTTACGGGAGTTATCGCACCCATGGACACACACACACACACACACACACACACACACATATATATATATATACAGTTTCAAACTTATGGTATTTTTGGGGTTTGGGGACCTCAAAACGAAAAGTTATCATGGTCCCGGGCCTAGGTCTTCCCATGCCGACTATGGATATAGCTTCTTCCCTATAGGGGAAATTCGCTAAAACCATTGACTATAGATAGTGAAGTAGACGTTCCATCGATACGGCGCGGTTGTCCGCCTCAAAAGTATACCAAGTCGGTCGGTAACACGTAGTTCGTTTTCCTGCCGCCAGAGTTTACTGCAGTTGACCATCACACGCGCTCTCTGTCGCACTGCCCCTCCCCTGCCCCCTTCACCCCGCGACCCGCACCGCTACATACCTCTCTTACCCCATCCCCTCACATCACTGGATTCAGATACAGACGCGGCCGCCCGCGCCAACCTGGCTTCGTTTCTTCGTTTATTGTAGCGGAGAGCGGTGGTCGGCGCGGCGCGACTCGGTGACGACGGTTGCACCTCGTGATTGCTAGTCTAGTATTATTGTGTGATCTTAGCGTGAAATAAATCTATTAGGAATGTGAGCCTTATTTTATTTTACCTACGAAAATACGGGGATTGTCCTCAGTAAATATTTTTCCAGCCAATTTTTGCGAGAAATTAAACCGCGCAAGTAATGTATTTTAGTTTTAAATCAACCAATTTATTTATTTATGTTTTCCATAATATGTTGCTTCTTATATTAGTATCAGATTTTTAAAACGTAGTTTTGCAACGCTTGACATTTAGCGGGTGGATTTTATATAATACCGTTCAAAAAACTGTTTTATATCTACTCAAAAGGTAGTTTAAATCATTTCTCCTTACATCATTTAAAGGAAATATTAATGCGTTTGTATTAGTGTTAGTATTATTGTGTTAGTATTTTATGAACAAATGTATTATTATTTCAAGGAGGACAAGAACCAAAATCATCTTTCAAATGTACGGTATGCTAAAAAGATGAAATAAATAATCGTTGTTTCACATACTATTATAACTACTGTTCAGTTAGCCTAATTTACGGCTAACATTCAATTCACAAATGCATTATTGGATTGATTATAACAAATTTAAATTACATTTTAGTACGCTATGCTCATGTTCCCCAAAAGTAAGACGTAAAGCTTTTATTGTGCAAAATCATAGGGTGTGACCGTGGAACACCAAACCATGGGTTGGCCTCAGTCTTGCCATATTTGGTGATTGTGCTTAATAAGTCTTTCTATTGGTCGAATCAATTGGGATGTTGTGGTGAAGAGTACCGGTGTATAAAAACCCTGTGGCGGGGATTGCGCGCAGTTAGGCAGAAGACAGTAGATGCAAGCAGTTATGTGAGCGCCGAGTTGGCCGTCGGTACCGCCCTTGTGCGGTAAGTACAAGGTCGCAATTATTCTCTGGTAGGCTCCCCTGGCTCAATATAACACATCATTGGTATTTCCTAAGTTTCTCTAATACACTGTATTAATTATTCTGAATGTTCCTAACTGGAACCATGAGGTACCATGAGGATCAAAAATCGCTATGGGGGTATTAATTAATTACTAGTTGTCCTGTTGCTCGAATTCGAGCAAGTTTGTACCCAACGAAAGGTTACTTCACCTGTAAACAAAAAATACTGAACATCTGATATTAAAATGGATGATAACAACGTACTTTCAATCAACACATAGTTTAGACTTCCGCCGACGGATAGCGCCACTGTTCCGAAAATTCGATGCCCTTTCTTTAAATCCTGGGACGTATTGGCAAATCTACGTAAAAATAGATGGCTGGTGCTCGTGTAAGGCCTTCATGCTGTAATATATTTAAAACTTTTGAAATTTTGCCCTTACTTGTCTTTATCCTAAACATTGTCATATTTGTGAGATTGAATGCTTCACACTTCAATTCCAAAATTGAAAGTCATGGTTATCACACTAGACATAAACACTTACTACAAATACCAGCACACAAGTCATCATCTTTTGAAAAATCAGTTCTATACACAGGTAGCAAATTTTATAATAAACTCCCTCAGAGTATCAAAAACATTTCCAATATAACAAAATTCAAAGCAGAAGTGACAAAGTATTTAAAAACAAAGTACTTTTATAGTGTCAATGATTACCTTAACAGCCTGTCATTATAGTTATAAATTTTATTTTGGGTTTTAGCATTATTTGTTGACGGGTGACTTTTGTTTGTTTTAATTGTACTGTTTATTTACATTTTGATTGATCATCGAATGTATTGTATATATTGTTAGGTCTATGTATTTTAGTATAAGGAAACTTTGACAATTTCACCTGTCTAAGGGAAATTCCCTATAATAGATGTTATGTGATGTAATAAATAAATAAATAAATAAAATAAATACATTTAATTTGACACCTCAAACGTTAAAATCCGTCCAGCCGTTATCGAGTTATGACTGTGAAGAAAAAAAAACCATAGCGGGGGAATATGGGGTCCTAAATTTAATGTGAAATCTTCAGGCGGCTGTTGGAGAGCACACTTAAACCCAACACGAAAGGGTGCTTGCTGTATCCGGCTATCAACGACAATAGTATTATTTGTATTTCGTTCGCGTCTACCAGTTAAAGTTCGTCGGCCTGCTCCTCTTGGCCGTCCTGGTCGACGTCTTATAGTCTCCATTATGTCAAACGTTTTTTTGGTTATGTTTTGATTTTGTGCAAATAAAAACTGGTGTTTTGTTGTCAGCTGTACGTTCAATAACCTTTTTTCAGGGTCAGATTTTATTTGTTTAACCACTTCCTTAAATAAACAGCTGATTTCTCGATCAGCATTTCTCTTGGTTTGTAACTGCATATTATGTCTATGGGGAAAATCGCGACTTTGACCCCATATTTTCCCATGTCCACGGTGACTTTTATAAATTTTTTTAATTGATGGCAAAACTACATGCTAAGACCTTTCTAACGACACCTTGGACATGGTGATCGGTAGCACCACCGCTCCAAAACAATTATGACAAAAATATGCCTAGCGTATTAAAAATATAGATTCTGAATGTTCCTAACTGGAACCATGAGGTACCATGAGGATCAAAAATCGCTATGGGGGTATTAGGAGTGATATATCTACATCAAGATATGAAAAACCTAGTTGGATTATTTAAATCCACCTAGTGAAAAACAGCCTTTCCCAATGTAAAATCCCCATAAGACAACGTACTGTGTTTACTCAATATTTATTTTCTTTAATAACTCAGTCAATATTGGTGCTAGAATGATGAGGGAGGGCTTAAAAATTCTTCCTTTTTAATTCCTATAACTTAATATGCCTTACTTTTACATTAAGGGATTTTCTGACCTTTTTTGGGCCCAAAAACCCAAAATTCAAAATTCAAAATCCCAAAACAGAGGGTTAGAGTTTTTCGATTGTTTTCCCAACAAACTTGTCCAACTGATTACAGAAACGATTGTCCCCACCAAATTTGAAGTAAATCAGGCAAAAAATGTGACCGCTAGAGTGAAAACACACACACACACACATATATATATATATATATATATATATATATATATATATATACACACAGAGTGAGTCAGATCACCCGTCCAGCATGTATAACGGGAGAACGGTTTGGTCTGAAGTCATCAAACATTCTTCCCTACTAAAACGCATATGATGGGCAATCTACTAACAATATTTTCATCAAAATCTACGTACAGAATGTTCCAAAACTGAAGGTCACGGGTTCGAATCCCAAAATTTTCTTATTTAAACATAGGGAATATTATACATCATTTTAAAGGTCTCGTTAAAAGAAACATTTTGGCGAAAACAGAATTCAGTTATCTGTCCGTTTCAAAATGGCGGTCATTTTTGTGTAAAATATTGACATTTATGGAATACCTTGTATTTTCTAAACCACTACTTGTATCTTTTTCCGACATCAATTTCTTACTCGTGATAAACTCAGCTTTACTCTGATATGCTACAAGACAGGCTTTTTTGAGAAAATCTATATTTCAAAAAAATATTTATTTTCAAAATGCCTATATACCCAAAATTAAAAAATTCAAATGGTAGCTTATGTCAAAAAGCATAAAATTAACAAGGTCTTGTAAATGCTAGCAACTTTCTAATTTACACCAACCTCGTATCTCTTTTCGTTTTTCTGCAATCAGCAAAAAACATTGTTTTCCCATATGAAATGCATTTTAATTGTACATAACACATAAAAAGAATGTGACCACAGAATACCTGCAAGTGTTATGCAAATTAACATGCATTTCATATGGGAAAACAATGCAATATATACATATATATATATATGTATCATTTTGAACGACCACCCAAACCGTGTTCAGGGGGTCATGATAGAAACTTATATGGTGGTTCCGGGCTTAAGTTTCACCGTGCGAGTCATGCTAATAGTTCACTTTTCCATAGGAAATTCACTAATAATACGAGATCGCACGCAGCACGCTGATGTGAGGGAAGTGAATTTCCACATTAAAACCTTAAAAATATCAAATAAAGAGTTTAAACCAACAGTGGTTACATTTTTTTAAATTGAAAAATTGTTTTTTTTGGCTGTTTTGATGCTCCTGGTTATATTTAAATTCACTAATAGGATGCCAATGTTGTACATAATAAAGTTATAAGGAAGTATTATCGGGATAACTGGGATAACAAGTTGGTAGAGGGGTATGGGGTGTGATAAAACGATATTAAGATATGAAAAACAGCCTTTTCCAGTGTAAAATCCCCCTAAGACAAGGTACAGTTCGCGCCACGGTGCTTGACGCCTGGGAAAGGCGAGAACCAACTCAAACTTCTCATAATTAAAAGCAGACAATAACGAAAATAACCAAAACCAATATTTTAAAATAGAGTTATTTAATTTTGGTTTCTGTTGACAAAAGTAGACTGTAATACTAACGGTACTAAGCCAAATGGAGGTGAAAAGTCATTCCAGAGCATATGCTAACCAGGCGTCAAGCACCGTGCCCCGAACTGTACTGTATTTTGACAGTTAACACTGTCTTTAATAACTCGGTAAGTACTTATGCTAGAATGATGAGGGAGGGCTTAAAACCTTTGGATTTTTACGTACAATAAATTAATGTGCAATATGTGTATGGTTGGGGCTTTTCTGACCCTTTTTCGGCCCAAAAACTCAAAATTTGAAAACTTAAAAGCCTAAATCTAAATTCTCGCTTCACAGCGACTAAGAACTTGAAATTACCTTTTAAATAAAAAAGAATCATAAAAATCGGTTAAGTATTAACTTCAGGAAGTGAGTGAACAAAAAGCCGGTTTTTTTAAAAATATGTAGATAATAGGTCTACTACTACTAATAATAAATAATAATTGTATTTTAAACTTGAGTTGTTTTTTTTTTAACAGCCCAAGTAAAATTATAATTTTCTTACATCCATACAAAAAATGTTCATGTTGCCTATTCCGTTTGTAAACCATGGCAAATCCTTTGTGCGGTGCGGTAAGGCCTGCCAAACGTAAACAGCAGCGATACTAGTTCAAGCCGAGCATACCGGGCCTACAGTCGGTGGGCCAAGTCCAAGCCCAGAGCGGCCTTGAGTGAGAGCCGTTTCACGCACGCGCGCCACCGCAACGAGCATGTGGCGGGCATCTTCCAATCGTTCCCGCCAGCAGCGCCACTGCATTGAGACTTCCTCCGTTGGTACCGTGGGAAGCCAACAGGGGCGCTTGAGTGCTCTAGAAAACTGCTAGGGACACATCCTACAATGGCGATGGTTAGTCTACTTCAGTATCTATAGTCAATGCTAAAACTAACCGCATAACCATTGACTGCAGCAATGATGGGCTTCTTGCACTTAGTGATCTCGTTCCAGCTTTGTAGCAGGCCCGTCTTCACATTGGAAGCGTAAGTTTGATTCATCATCTCCTTAATGTCAGCACCTGCAAGGTTTCAAGAAAAAACTTAGGTTAATAACTAGCTGTTTCATTTAATGTATGTAACATGAATGGGTTACTTCTGTCCCATTTTTGTTGAAAGTCTACACATTTGTTATTGATAAAAAAAATGTAGGGTAAGTGAAATCATATTTATAACTGTCAAAAATATAAATAATAGTATTTTCAGAAATGTAAGAGAAAGAAAGTGGTCTAACTTAATACAATAAAACAAATATAAGGCCAATTTAAACTTAATACCACACATTAAGAAAAAGCTAAATTTCAGAAAACCAGAGTTTCTTGCATAATTTACAACACATCTTTAAAATAATAAACAATTATAAAGATTAAGCCAGAAAAAAAACAAGGCATTATCTCATTATCTATCTTCCAAAAGTTCAACATTCAGAAGAAAAATACCTTTTTACTTTTTACAAATGTTAAATACCAAAATAATTATCAGCAGTTAAATTATTGCAATTATAATTAATTATTACTAACAAAACTACAGATTATTCCAAAGCAACATACCAGCAGCAAAAGCCTTCTCACTTCCGGTAATGACCACAACACCGACAGATTCATCTTTGTCAAACGCTATGACTGCCTCAGCCAGCTCGGTGACCAGAGCATCACACAGAGCATTCAAGGCCTTTGGCCTGTTCAGCGTGATCACACCCACGTTATTCTTCTCTCCCCGTTTGTCAGTCAAAATGTGCTGATAGGCTGCAGCTGAAATAAACACCAAAGAATCAAAACTTCTGCTTGAATTAAGTTAGGCCTAATAGATTTTCAGTTTAGCAGAGTTTGAGATAGCTTAATAAGATCTCGGTGAACTTTGTATGTTTGTACTTATATAAATAAAATCCGACTCATTTTTGAACAAAATGCTTTAGTTTTCACCACTACCTAAGTTATATAATTTGTATCCGTTTTCTTACTTACCATCTTTAGCAAGCAGATCTGGAAATAGAATGATAAACACAGTTTACAAACATTCTTTCAAAGATTGTTCAAAGTATGTCTGTAAACTGTGTTTATCATTCTATTTCCAGATCTGCCTGCTAGAAATAAATGCCAGACCGAAAATGCTATCCTTGACTTTTGATATACATTTTGATATCATATCATTTTAGGACTTGACAACTCGTCAACACTTTTGTGTTTTTGGATATGATACTTACTAACTAGTGGCACAATATAGTGAAGGCTAACTCCCCTCAAAACAATTTCAAATCGTCCCTTTAAACCCATAATTTTAGGATATGAAGACCCTAAAAGATAGGAATTTATATTACAGATTGATTTAAACATAGTTCCCTGATTGCAATCAGTGAGTGTACGAAGTTCGCCAGAGGCAAACTAAACTTCACAATTAAACTGTATTAAAAATTGTCAAAGGATCAAATACATTTTTATGTAATCAAAATATACTTAATTTGAGAAACCATATAATACCTAAACTCTTTATAAAAAAAAGCCTACATCAAGAGTTGTTGAAGATAAGTCATTGACATACAGGCATACAGGTTTGCCGACTCACAAATATTTAACATTGTACAAAATCATGACGAAATCTGGGAACATTTTAAAATGAGCTAATAAATTTTTGTTTATTTCTAAAATAAAATAAGTAGTATCAAATATTTTCCTTTAATTTTTTCAGATTTTTCGGGGGGAATATATATATATATTTCCCCCTCGCGATTATGCACCTGTTTCCAGGAACTATTTTAAACATATCCTTCGATTGATTGCAGTGTGTTAGTTAAATTGAATACTGAAAAGTTACTTCTGACTGGCTAACTTACTTCTTACTTTTGAGTAGCATTACATGGAAACATAAAATGTGAGTGGCTACTACATAAAATATTATGCAGGGAATTACACATATAATACAGGGGGATGTAGGGAAATGCAATAATGCTGTTGGGAAGTATGATAAACTAAAGTTGTCATGCCTGAAATAATTCAGACAGCGCCTACAGAATGAATATTACTACGCGATGCACGACGATGTTGAACAGAGAGACCTAACCAAGATCAGACGTTGGTGTTCACATAGGCCTAAAATAAACTGTAATTGCTGTTTCGTTAGCGAAATAAAAGTAGTTTGTCACATTTTATACAAATTCCATACTTTTTAATTTAAAAGAAGGTATTTAAAAATTCCCCCCCCAAAAATCAAATTTCCCTGCTAAAAGCAAAAAATTCCTGCCAAAATAAATAAAACTGTATAGCGCAACCTGCGTTATCACCCCCCCCCCCCTGTGGGCACCCCTGATTCTGAAATAATCAAACACAATAGCCTAGATTAGTTAATACTGCATATGAATTTTCTTATACTATGGATATTTGGTAGGTTACGTTAGAAATGAGTGACAAGAGTGTATCTTCGGATTGTGGAAGCCTTCATAATAAAATGGAACAAAACTTACCAAACACTTACTCTAAGACTAGTTGATTTATGTTTTGTCATAACGCAAAACAACTATGAAGGCCTCATTTTGATTAGTTGAAACCTGGGCCGTACTCAGCTTTCACGGGCCCCTGGGCAGGCCTGGTGGTGTGGGCCCTTGTTGTTGTTCGGATCCAAGTTAGTGACCTTTTTTAGACAAGTTAAATCTGTGAAGGACAACAATGCTCTATGCTGAGTTAGGGTTGACTTTGTTTCTCAGTGTCCTAAATAAGACACTGGACCGGCCACCCGGGCCCCAGGGCAGCTGCCCCCCCTCCCCCCCATGAGTACGGCCCTGGTTGAAACTACAGTTTTTTTTCTCAAGTAACAAAAATTGAAAACTTAAATGCAACTAAGTTGAATTTAAGTTAAACATATACAGATACGCTTATAACAAAATGGAAATGGTACGTCTAAATTACCAGAAAATATTAAATCTATATAACGTATTGGTACCTAAATCAATAATTCAATCAATTATTGATCGATCAATTTAGGAGATAAATTATTATTGATCTCCTAGAAAGAATACCCTTTTGAATATATATTGCGTTAGGTCAATGAGTCATAAGAACTGTGGGATTAGGTGTGATGTTATTTCCGACCGACACCGATGGGTTAAAGCTGAGACCAGTTATAAACGGTGACTGGTTAAGAGGAAAGTTTTTGTACATGAAACGTAACCTAAAACAACAGAAAAGTAAACAAGGTGAATGGATAACTAAGTAAAACTTATCTTAAAAATCATATTACATCCTCTGGTCAGTTAAGACATTTAGCCATTGAAAACATAAGGGTAAATCACCCAAGACTAGGTGACCAGATCTGTAGAAGCCTAAGCGGGACATAGTTTAAATAACTAGAAATAGGTACCGTGGTGTGTTTGGAGGAGTTACCCCGTACAAAAATAGGGGGTCCGAAGGCCCTCCATGGAAGTATTTAGAAAATTAGATACCGGGAACAAAATTGTGAGTTTTGTGCAGTTTTTGCCCAAATATTACATTACTCAGTATTATAAAAACAGGTTTTGTAATCATATTCATAAAATCATTATACAATACAGAACCATCACTAAGATATGCAAAACTTAACTAATAAAATAAAATAGGTACCGAACAAAATTAATGATGATTATCAGAGGAGTGAATAGCTTTCATCAACTTGAATCTTAATTACAACTGAAATCAGTTTAAATTCACAATACTTTTAAGCAACAACATGCATTTCTTTGTTTCTAGTTTTAACTAGTACCAGTATGACTTATTCTCGGTCCATAAATTATTCATGGTACATAGTAGGTACCAGGCATTGAGAGTGCATGCACTAGCTCAGTTTATAACAAATGTTAGGACCCGATACTTTTGTTTTGCTTCAAAGTGTTTGAACAACTCAACACGATGTTGGTCGACGGGAGTCTTGTCTTCCACATATAAAAAAATATAGGTATTGGTTTTTGTGAATCAATGAGTACCGGTATTTTCATGTAAAACTACTAAAGCGGGACATGAGGCTGTCCCCACAGGAATCGTGGGGAAGCCGGAACATACCTCGCTAAAGCAGGACTGTCCCACCGAAATCGGGACGTCTGGTCACCTTACCAGACATATGATGGAGCCATTCCTTAAATTTGAAATAACTTATTTATGATTGAACATGTCCAATTAGGTGGTAATCTGTATTAAACTTAGCCCCAAACATCTCTCCAAAATCATTCTAAAGAATATGAATGCACACCCAGTATCAGTGTTCACAAACTTATGATTGTGAATCAATGTTAAACATAGATGGAATAATCCTTAAACTGATAGTTATGAGGGGTAGACTTTCATAAGCGGAACGATATAAAAAACCAAATGAAATTGTTCGACACGGTATAACAATTATTTAGGTTATTTGGTTATGGTTTCGGTTATGTTTCAGTTAAGGTGTGTTGAAATTTGGGTTGCACTTCTGCAGACACCCGGTGGAACAATCAAATGAAAATAATCCATATAAAATATCAATATACGTTATTGTTTTGATATTTCGATATAATATATTGTATCAAATCGATACAGCTAACTTATATTATAATCGTAATAATATAGGCTATGTTTTCATTACATATCATTTCAATTTGATTTACTTACATTGTATTTTGTTTGGAAAATGGCAGATAATCTAAATGAATTAACTAACTATCGTTTTCTTTATGAAAATGTTTTAAACAATGAATAAAATACTGTCGAGATTTGGAAAACTCGTAAATTACAAATTCAGAGTTTGTAACGACGAAATGAAGATCGATCAAGGAAGAAAACCAAGTGTTGTTCCGGTGTTATAAAACAGTAAATAAAAATGTCGTTTCAGTTAATACTTTGAAAAACAATTTTTTTTAAGGAGACAAGTTTGGATTAAGTTAAGAAACATATTAACAATTACGTTTTGTTTAACTTAGTTTCAAGTTAAAAATGTATGACAAATTTACTTGTATTTATTGCGGAACGTTAATAATCGAATGAAATCGGGTAGGATGAGGGACTTGGGAGGTAGGGGTAATTGGGTGGTATATTAAAAAAAGTTTTAAAATACATCTAATAAATATATAAAACTGTTTATTAAACCTAAATTATAGCTATATTCTTGTCTACCAAATGCTCATGGATTAAACTTGTTAAGATAAAAAAACATATTTTAAAAATTTAATTTCAAACTGTCTTAATTTTGCCAAGCCCAAACCTGAATCTGAGGTTTGTTTGCGAAGTATTAAAACTTCAATGACAACTCAATTATATCCTGAATGTATTCAAAATTATTATTATTTTAAAGGACAAATCAACAGTTAAATTTTGCATAGTTTGGTTGTTTTTTTAACACGTTCGCTACCTCAATGTCAAAAAAAAATCGTAACCACAGACTGCCGCCACAATTTTGCGGCGGGCTTGGCCTACTCATAGCCCAACGCCGCAGATCTGCGGCGGCTGGGTTCATTAAAATAGACTGCCACCGCAGAACTGCGGCGTTGGTTTCTTGATACTAAATGAGAAATTTCTTCGCAACAGTCTATTTTAAAGGTTAGATGGTTTAGGCATGGTCTACAGGATAATCTGCCTTATATATGCGGCGCTTGGTCTGTAGCTAGTACTAGGACCAGTCTACAGGGAAGTTTATGATTTTTTTCGTGGGCTGTCAGAGTGACCCGGCCACCGCATATATGCGGCGGCTGGTAGCGAACGTGTTAATCTCACTTGGAGGGTAATGGGATATGTACAAAACAAATACCTCCCAATTACCCCACAGGTGGGGAAATGTGAGGTAAATTGAAATACCCCCGTAGCAGCAAACCTGCGTACTCAGCGAATTTCCAATGCATATATATGTATATTAATACCACATAAAGCCACATACCAAGTTTCATCAATATACATTCATAAATAAACGATTTATGACATTTTAATTATTCTCCATAAGAATAACATGGCGGCGGAGTATGCAGATTTGCTGAAGCAAGGAGCACAACAAATGGGGTTTTATACAAATATCAATATAACTCATGTAGGTAAAGCCATATACCAAATTTCATTAATTTATTTTCATAATGAAGGGAGATAACACGTTACTTATTCTCCATAAGAATAACATGGGGCTGAGTACGCAGGTTTGCTGCTACGGGAGCCATTGGTAAAAAATTGTTTTTTTGAGCAAATATCAATAGTCCACAACCAGATGAAGTCGTATACCAAGTTTCGTCAGTATACGTTCATAAATAAGCGAGATATAAAATTTTTATTTTCCTCCATAAGAATAACATTAGACAACGTACTGTGTTTAGCACTTTCAATTTCTCGGTAACCAATTGTCGTAGAGAAAGGATCAAAATACCAAATTGTGTGTTTTAAGCTGAATCCAATGGTAAAAACTAATATTTGACTATTTCCAAAATTATATGTAAAAAATTCGAAAAACCCATTTTTGGGGTACAAAACCCCCCCAAAATACCCCTCGGATAGAGCGATCTGGCTGGTTTTCGAACTTAGTCATAAATGTTGCTTTACACGTTTGGTACCAAATTTCATCAAAATCAGATAATTTTTACGAGAGTTATCGTGCTCACGGACAGATTATATATATATATATATATATATATATATACAGTTTCGAACGAATGGTGTTTTTGGGGTCTGGGGACCTCAAAACGAAAAGTTATCATGGTCCCGGGCCTAGGTCTTACCATGCCGACTACGGTAATAGCTTCTTACCTATAGGGGAAATTCGCTAAAAGTGTTTTTATCTTGATCAAAATGGTTAAAACAAGTCTTATTAAAAGAAGAGAGTCTGGTAGAAAAGAGAATAAAGTGAGTTAAATTGTTTAAATAGGTTGTTACCTATTTTTTTAGGATACCTCCCAATTACCCCATGGTGGTATGTAGGGAATTTTGTTCTTGTAAGGCTGTATCACTGTTGTGACAGCTGGTTTTTGCTTCATTTTAGCGAATTTCCCCTATAGGGAAGAAGCTATTACCGTAGTCGGCATGGTAAGACCTAGGCCCGGGACCATGATAACTTTTTGTTTTGAGGTCCCCAGACCCCAAAAACACCATTCTTTTGAAACTGTATATATATATAAATATATGTGTCCGTGAGCATGATAACTTTCGTAAAAATGATCCGATTTTGATGAAACTTGGTATAAATGTGTAAAGCGACATTTATGACTTTAACTTCGAAAACCAGCCACGTCGCTCTATCCAAAGGGGTATTTTGGGGGGGTTTTGTACCCCAAAAATGGATTTCTTGAATTTTTTACATATAATTTTTGAAATAGTCAAATTTTAGTTTTTACCATTGGATTCGGCTTAAAACATCACACAATTTGGTATTTTGATCATTCCTCTACGTCAATTGGTTACCGAGATATTGAAAGTGCTAAACACAGTACGTTGTCTAATGTTATTCTTATGGAGGAAAAGAAAATTTGTATATCTAGCTTATTTATGAACGTATACTGACGAAACTTGGTATACAGCTTCATCTCGTTGAGATATTTTGATATTTGCTCAAAACAAATATTTTTGACAAAGGCTCCCGTAGCAGCAAACCTGCGTACTCAGCCCCCATGTTATTCTTATGGAGAATAATTAAATGCTCTGTCTCCCTTAATTATGAACATAAATGAATAAAAACTGGTATACGACTTCACCTAGTTGAGTTAGCCTATATTGATGTTAGCAGAAAACCCCATTTTTTGTGTTCCTTGTCGCAGCAAACCTGCGTACTCAGCCCCAATGTTATTCTTATGGAGAATAATTAAAATTGTATATTTCGCTTATTTGTGAATATATTTTTATGAATCTTGGTAAGTGGCTTTATGTAGTATTAAGACATTTATATATCCATTGGAAATTCGCTGAGTATGCAGGTTTGCTGCGACGGGGGTATTATTCATTTAAATCATCATAAAGTTTTTAATCCAAAAAAGAAAATGATACTGATTCTGAATCAAGCGAAGATAACATATAATTCGTGTCTGACTTATCAGATGACAATGTTATAATATCGGATGATTCGAACGATGACAACTTCCCAGGTACACCTTCCACTAAGGCACCCCAACCAAGTGAAAATAAATCTAGTCTCTCAAATATCCCTGAACCAAATGATTATGTTGCTGCTATTTATGACAATGAGTGGTTTTTGGCATTAATGTTGGAAGATAGGCCTACCGCCTTCACTCGAGAGCGACACGAGAATGTATCAGTACTACAAGCTTCGTTTTATGGAAAAGAAGGGTGAAAACAAGTTTATCTGGCCAGAAAAATTAGATGAGATGTTGATACCTTCAGAAGACATACTGTGTTCAGTGCAACCCCTAGTACCAGTTAGCAGCAGGCAAAATGGCCTTTGCAGTAATGACCTAAAAACTGTAAAAATCTGTTCCTGGAGTTTAAAGTTAGGATGTAAATGTTAAAAAAGACAATGTTATCATAGCTGTAATAAAAAAATATAGTTAAAAAACATAGGTAAATTTTGTTTAAGTAACATTAACTTAGTGTTTTCTATACAAAACCGTGCGTTTTTTTAAGTTTTTGGTTCTTTGTACTAAGTAGAAAAATAGCACAAAAAATGTGACTTAGTTATTTTTAGGTCACTTAATAACAATGTAAAATGGTTGCATATAGCTAATGAAGACTATACAAACAGGTTTTAGCGAATTTCCCCTATAGGGAAAAAGCTATTACCGTAGTCGGCATGGTAAGACCTAGGCCCGGGACCATGATAACTTTTCATTTTGAGGTCCCCAGACCCCAAAAACACCATTTGTTCAAAACTGTATATATATATATATATATATATATATATAATATTAGAAAATAAAAATTCAACTGAGCACCCTTTTTAAAATCTTTTTATAAAGCTACATGTTTCGACACTTTTAAGGCCATTTTCAAGCTGACACAGCTGTAGTTCTTATTTAAAACTCAACATTTTTCTTCTCTTCGATATTTCGGAAAAATAATTGACTCAAACTATTAATTTTGTGTAAGTCTAATTGCAATTTGTTGAAAACAGTTTCTTTTGTTATTCACAATAGTTTTCGTGTCGTGGTGATCAAATGTAGAAGATTTAATCACAATTTATTGCATTCATAACCTACTTGGTTTGTTTGTGTTTACCCTATAGACACTGGTAAATAATATGATAAACGAAAACACAGCAGAAGGTGCTAATCAGCTTAGTACCTCTGTTCATCATAAAGAGCATAATTATGCAATTGAAGACAGTTCTGCATTGGAAGGACGAACTGAGGACATCAACCGGCCTTCCTTCTCAGCAACGACCGACGCAGCCAGTACCTATAACTGGCAAACTATTCCTAAACGTAAGACTCTCGGAGAGTTATCCACTAGAGGACAAAAAAAGTCCAAACAAGATCCTTGTCCATCGAGTGTTATCGAGACCCAAAACGGTTTTGAGGTCCTAAAATCAGTAAATGAAGACATGGAGGACGATGTCCAAATCGTCCAAAATAGAGAACCGAAGCCTCCACCTATATTTATACCTAATGTAGGTAACGTTCCAGCCATGATCCGATCATTTGAATCAGTTGTTGCAACTGGCGATTTTACTTATAAATGCATAAATCAAAACTCAGTGAAAGTTCTCCTTAATTCTGCTGATATTTATAGGAAACTTGTTAAAAAACTAAATGAAGTTAATATTAGTTTTCATACGTATCAACTCAAACAGGATCGTGCTTACAGGGTAGTTTTGAAACATATGCACTACTCCGTTGACACGGACGATGTGAAGGAGGCTCTAAGTCAACTAGGTCACACCGTAAGGAATATTACCAATGTTCTTCATAAATCAAATAAACAACCACTATCCATGTTTTTCATCGATCTGGAGCCAAGTTCTAACAATAAGGATATCTTCGCTGTACAATATTTGTTGCATGCTAAGGTAACCTTTGAGGCCCCTTATAAGAAGAAGGATATTGTTCAATGCAAGCGATGTCAGCAGTATGGACATACGAAAAGCTACTGTAGACATCCCTTTCGATGTGTCAAATGTGGAAAGGATCACGAAACTACCAAATGTACAAAGGAAAATTCTAGTCCTGCAGTGCCTTGTGTGAGGGGGATCACCCGGCGAATTATAAGGGATGTGCCGTTTTTAAGGATATCCAAAGCCGCGCATTTCCTCCATTGAGGGAAAAAAACATCATTCCGAAAAAACGGCCTACTTCTCCCAGTTATCGTCGACCGGGGTTGTCCTATGCTGCAGCAACCAGTAATGCTGAAGTAAGTAATAATGATGTATCTAATCCTTCTAGTGCTGCTGATATGCACACAACAGATAACTCAAACCGTGATGTAGCCTCAAATTATAACTTAACACAAACAATAACAACATTTTTTGATAGGTTTGAGAAACTTTTCATGCAACAATCTCAACAGATAGGTGCTTTGCTAAACCTACTTACCACTGTTCTCCAAAAGCTCAACTAATTCATGAATCGATTCCTAAAAATAGCCTTATGGAATGCCAACGGTTTAGCACAACATTGCCAAGAATTAAAACTGTTTATTGCTAAACATAATTTGGATATTGTTCTCATTTCTGAAACGCATTTTACAGATTTGAGTTTTTTCAGAAATTCTTGTTTCACCTTGTATACCACTAATCACCCTGACAATAGAGCTCATGCTGGTAGTGCTGTTTTAATTAAAAGTCATATTAAACATCACGAACTACCAAAATACCAGTTTGACTATATTCAAGGCACCTCTGTTGTAGTGGATTTTCCCACAGGCCCACTCTCAATTAGTGCTGTTTACTGTCCACCCAGGCACAACATAACTCACCAGCAGTTCAACGATTTCTTTTCCACCTTAGGTTGTAGATTTATTTCTGGTGGTGATTATAATGCCAAGCATCCTACGTGGGGATCCCGTCTAATGAATCCTAGGGGTCGCCAGCTTTTACGTTCTCTTCACGAAAAAAAACCTTGATTACCTATCAACAGGTGAACCAACCTACTGGCCCTCTGACCGACAAAAGATTCCTGATCTTCTAGACTTCTTTGTAACAAAGTGTTTACCCAGGAATAATTTACATGTAGAACAATCCCTCGGTCTTTCTTCTGACCACTCGCCTGTTATTTTAACGCTGGCTTCGTCTGTTATTTTGAGACCAGCTCCTCCCTTACTATGCAATAAAGATACTGATTGGGATCATTTTCGTGAGCTTATTGATCAAAACATCAACCTAAGAATCCCTCTTAAATCCCCGGAGGACCTGGACACCGCCGTTGAACACTTAAATAATGTAACTCAAAATTCTGCTTGGCGAGCAACTTCGATCTATACAAGAGAAATCGTTCCTCAAATGAAATATCCGGTGGAGATAAATAGAAAAATTGCGGAAAAACGTCGACTTCGCAGGATATGGCAAAATTCAAGGATGCAAAGGGACAAAAATAATCTGAATCGGGCCGCACAACAACTAAAAAGATTGCTCAAAAATATTAAAAACGAGAGGTTTCAGGAATATACATCAAAGCTTTCGCCAACTGAAGCAAGTGATTACTCTCTTTGGAAAGCGACAAAGTATTTGAAACGCCCCCAAATATGTATTCCTCCGATATTAAAAAACGATGGTACTTGGGCGAAAGACTGTAAAGATAAGGCTGAAACCTTTGCTTCATATTTTAAAGAGGTGTTCAAGCCACATAATTTGAACTCCAACATAGAAGAGGACATTCTTGAATTCAATGCTTCTCCAAATCAACTAGATATGCCAATCAGGCCATTTACTCTAACTGATGTTAATAAAGTTATAAAATATGATTTAAATGCCAAAAAAGCCCCAGGATATGATTTAATCACTGGAACAGTATTGAAAGAATTGCCAAGGAAAGGTATGGTATTACTCACTGTAATTTTCAATGCAATTTTGCGATTAGAATATTTTCCATCGCAGTGGAAAGTCTCTCAGATTGTTGTAATTCCAAAACCGGGCAAACCTTTACAACAAGTTTCGTCTTATCGCCCTATCAGTCTCCTGCCAGTCATCTCCAAGGTTTTTGAGAAACTCTTTTTACAACGGCTTCAATTATTAATAGATGAAAATGACATTGTACCATCTCATCAATTTGGTTTTCAACGCAGGCACTCCACTGTAGAGCAAATTCACAGGATATCTAATGTAATTAAAGAAGATCTTGAAAATAAAAGGTTCTGTTCAGCTGCATTCTTAGATGTGGCACAGGCCTTTGATAAGGTTTGGCATGCTGGTCTGTTATTTAAGATAAAATCTTTACTGCCTCATACTTACTTTGGAGTTATAAAATCCTACCTCTCTAACAGGTATTTTCAAATCAAATATGAAGATTACACCACTGATCTACATGGAATTGAGTCTGGGGTACCCCAAGGCAGCGTTCTTGGACCTGTACTATATATTTTGTTTACATATGACCTTCCTCAAACGCCAAGAATCACTGTTGCGACGTTTGCGGATCATACCGCACTTTTATCCTCAGATCTTGATCCTGTACAGGCATCCTCAAACTTACAAACAGCATTAGACGATATATCTCAGTGGCTTTCCGACTGGAAGATAAAAGTAAACGAAAACAAATCTCTCCATGTTACTTTTACTATGAGAACTCCCACTTGCCCTGCTGTAACGTTAAATAACGTTGCACTGCCTCAAGCGGACGAAGTAAAGTATCTTGGAATCCACTTAGATAGGCGCCTCACGTGGCGCACACATGTTTGGAATAAAAGATTACAACTTAATCTAAAAACTAGAAAATTGGCTTGGCTTCTTGGCAATCGTTCAAAATTATCCTGTGAAAACAAATTACTCTTGTATAAAATTATTCTAAAACCTGTGTGGACATATGACATTCAGTTATGGGGAACTGCATCTAATTCTAACATTGAGATCATACAGAGATATCAGTCAAAGACCTTAAGGATGATTCTACAAGCTCCATGGTTTATTACAAACAGAGTAATCCATAATGACACCAAAATTCTAACTGTGAAAGAAGAAATTACGAGGTAGAGCAAAAAACATCAAACAAAACTAGAAGTGCATCCTAACCACCTTGCAGTCAATCTATTAGACAACAGTCAATCTACATTTCGCCTTCAGAGACACCACATTCTTGATCTCAGTACTCGATTCCAGTGAAAACTATGTTTTATTTTTATTTTTTCCCTATGTTAGTGCGAACACTGGTTTGTTTCTAACTCATGTGATTTAATTTTATAATATTTACTTATTGTTCTTTCTGCTGAACAGATTGTAAATAAAAATGTTACAAAAAAAAATTTTCAAGCTAGTATCTCCTAAGCTGTTAGGTTGTAATTACCTAACATAATTTATTAATTTTTGTAAAGCTGATCAAATAAAAACATGCTAAATTATTTCTAAAATATCATATGTTTTTTAATTTTGAGGAAAGGTTTTTGGTTTTCTTTTTATAAATCCAATTTAATTAACTTTTCATATATGGCGTTGTTTGTGGCAATATGAGTATTTAATATATTGTTTGCTTCTTTTTTGTTGCCCATATATATAAGGTATTCTTCTTATATATATACCTATATAAATTAATAGAACTTGGTATGTGGCTTTACCTAGTTGAGTTATATTGATATTTGTAAAAAAAAACATTTTTAGTGTCCCTTATTTCAGCAAACCTGCATACTCAGCCACCATGTTATTCTTATGGAGAATAATTAAAATGTCATAAATCGTTTATTTATGAATGTAAAGTAGGACCTCGCTTAACCGAGTTAATTGGGACCGAGGCCACCTCGGATACGTCAAACCTCGGATAACACGGAATGTAACCTAAAAATCGTAATTGGGGTTATAAATAGCTCAGTATATATATGTTTAAACCATGAAATAAAACTATGATTTGAGTTTTGTTCAGTTTCAAGAAATATTGTAACATTGCATTTAGTTTGAGTCTAAAGACACAACGACACGTTTGCGCTTAGCACTCATCTCTCTAATTAACACGGACACGCTAAGTTAACAGCGATAAACAGAACTGAGTAAACAAATCACGATCAACACGAAATGGCGGCTTCGGCAGACTAACGACGACGGTTCCGAATTGCACTGTCTGCTACGCACAAACTTTGCCGAACAACCCCGACAACTGCCGACGTTTACTGTAGTTGAATGCAAACACAATACAGTTCAGCGCGCATATTGCGGTTGCGATAAGTGAAGGCGCGCGCTGTCAATTGCTCGATTATTTGAGCGTGTTACTTTCTCTTTGAAATTTATAACACTGTACACATATTAGGACCGCCTCGGTTAACCCGGAATCTCGGATAAGCGAGGCTCGGTTTACCGAGGTTCTACTGTATAGTGATGAAACTTGGTATGTGGCTTTATGTGGTATTAAGATAAATTTATATGCATTGGAAATTAGCTGAGTAAGCAGGTTTGCTGCTACGGGGGTATTTAGATTTAGGATTTTCAACAATAAAGTTTGTAAAGTTTCTGACATTTTTTGTTGTTTAACTGTAGTAAATAAAAAAATTCATATTATAATTAAATATAGTTAAAAATGTTGATTTAGCCTTTTTAACCCTCTAGGTGCCGCCCGCCCGAATTCGGGCGGGCTTTGTTTACGTACAAGTGCCACCCGCCCGAATTCGGGCGACTTTGCAGACGTTCAGTTACAACGGTCTGAATACACTCTAGTTGTACTGAACTGCATTGAATCTGGTATCACCGTAAACGGCAGATTTCAAGCTTTACTCCAATGTCTGTCTCGAGAGGTTCTACTCTATGTTGGAAAGAAAACATCTGCGCCAAGATCTGTTACGTCACTGTTGTTTTCTGCTTTCTGTTTTGTTTACGTTTTCGTCATTTATTATTGCTTTTTAGGTTATATTCGATTGAAAATGTTGTTTATTATCATTAAAGTGCATTTATTATTGCCAAATAAAGTGTTTGAACAAGGTTATTAGTAAAAATATAAGCTATAAGTGATATTGTGTGTCTTGGTTGGTTTTACATGCATCTTTATGGGATTTAGGTTAGTACCATGGTGATCATATTTGGTTTTATCGTCATAGATATTTATCTTATGTATTTTACTAATAATGAGTATATATATTCTTGTCTCTAATTAAATTTTGAACAAAATGTATATCTTGAATTTTGTACCTGGTGCACAACCTTTTTTGTACATATATGGATACTTATGTAAAGTAAATTTTATTTTGCAATTTCTGGATTTGGCCCAATACTGGATTTTTTGTGTATAAAATAAGGACATAAAGGTATGTACTGTAAGATAGTAAATTTTATCTAGATTACAAAAATGTATAACAGTATACTATTTAGTGATAATTTAAATTTTTTGTTAATTTTCAAATAAAACCCTGTAAGAGAGCTAAAAATCACGTGGCATTTAGACAATTATGACAGGGCACCTAGAGGGTTAAAAAAAAGCTATTACCGTAGTCGGCATGGTAAGACCTCGGCCCGGGACCATGATAACTTTTCATTTTGAGGTCCCCAGACCCCAAAAACACCATTCGTTCAAAACTGTATATATATATATATATAAATAATATTAGAAAATAAAAATTCAACTGAGCACCCTTTTTAAAATCTTTTAATAAAGCTACATGTTTCGACACTTTTAAGGCCATTTTCAAGCTAGACTTAACCTAACATAATTTATTAATTTTGGTAAAGCTGATCAAATAAAAACATGCTAAATTATTTCTAAAATATCATATGTTTTTTAATTTTGAGGAAAGGTTTTTGGTTTTCTTTTTATAAATCCAATTTAATTAACTTTTCATATATGGCGTTGTTTGTGGCAATATGAGTATTTAATATATTGTTTGCTTCTTCTTTGTTGCCCATATATATAAGGTATTCTTCTTATATATATACCTATATAAATTAATAGAACTTGGTATGTGGCTTTACCTAGTTGAGTTATATTGATATTTGTAAAAAAAAACACTTTTAGTGTCCCTTATTTCAGCAAACCTGCATACTCAGCCACCATGTTATTCTTATAGAGAATAATTAAAATGTCATAAATCGTTTATTTATGAATGTACAGTAGGACCTCGCTTAACCGAGTTAATTGGGACCGAGGCCACCTCGGATACGTCAAACCTCGGATAACACGGAATGTAACCTAAAAATCGTAATTGGGGTTATAAATAGCTCAGTATATATATGTTTAAACCATGAAATAAAACAATGATTTGAGTTTTGTTCAGTTTCAAGAAATATTATAACATTGCATTTAGTTTGAGTCTAAAGACACAACGACACGTTTGCGCTTAGCACTCATCTCTCTAATTAACACGGACACGCTAAGTTAACAGCGATAAACAGAACTGAGTAAACAAATCACGATCAACACGTAATGGCGGCTTCGGGAGACTAACGACGACGGTTCCGAATTGCACTGTCTGCTACGCACAAACTTTGCCGAACAACCCCGACAACTGCCGACGTTTACTGTAGTTGAATGCAAACACAATACAGTTCAGCGCGCGTATTGCGGTTGCGGTAAGTGAAGGCGCGCGCTGTCAATTGCTCGATTATTTGAGCGTGTTACTTTCTCTTTGAAATTTATAACACTGTACACATATTAGGACCGCCTCGGTTAACCCGGAATCTCGGATAAGCGAGGCTCGGTTTACCGAGGTTCTACTGTATAGTGATGAAACTTGGTATGTGGCTTTATGTGGTATTAAGATAAATTTATATGCATTGGAAATTAGCTGAGTAAGCAGGTTTGCTGCTACGGGGAGATTTAGGATTTTCAACAATAAAGTTTGTAAAGTTTCTGACATTTTTTGTTGTTTAACTGTAGTAAATAAAAAAAATTCATATTATAATTAAATATAGTTAGAAATGTAGATTTAGCCTTTTTATTCAACACCCAATTACCCCCCTATTTTTAACATGCATTTAACCCTAGGAGTGCTGTTCCGCCGGTTTCCGGCGGGATTTTGTGTCGCCTACTGTGCTGACCGCCGGTTTCCGGCGGAATGTGACCGAAAATTTTGCAACGTAAATAAACCTCTATTAATCAACTCAAAAGTGAATAATATATATATCATGCGAAAGATAATATTCTGAACTTTCATTTTATTACATAAACAAACCCTGTAGCAGGTATATAACAATGTCACCGCGATTAGAAATCAAATGAATTTTAGGCGCGACACGATACTTGCAGCCGACACTTGGGAAATGTCAAAACATGACTTTTTTGAAATTACCCACCTCGGGTAATTTTCGTCGCACGATGTTGCGGGTAGTACCAATGCACAGCCAAGGAGTTATATTTCATTTTGGTATGGAGTTTTAGATCGATATATTGATTTGACAGATAATATGATTTTATAAACACAGATGATTTTTGTTCTTCTGTAAAATGCTGAACCGCCGTAAACCGGCGGAATGCAAAATCGAATATATATCCAGTGTAATGTTATATTTGCATGACATATAATATCTTATTTGAAAGAAGAAAGAATGGCGAATAATTTGGTGTTGCGCGATGGCAGCACTGAATGTAGCCGCACTCGATAGAGTAAACGTTCCATTGTGTTATATTTGTTCTGTCAACAGCTTGTATCAGCCGTTTTGAGTTTCGTTTTATGTGCGTTGTGATATTTCTATCCGTGAGTTATTACTAAATAATTTAGTATTTCGGAGTTTTAGTGTTAGTGAAGTGTTTGTGTGTATATAACAGAAATCTTTATGCATTATATTATGCATAAATATTACTGAAGTTTGACAAATAGTGTTTATAAAGTGTTGTGTTTACTCCTACATAGGCCTAGTGAAATTTGCCAAATCCGCGACTGTTTAGTGCTACATAACACATATAAAAACAATAATTTACCCTAAGTGTTATACATTTTTATGTAGGTAATTGAATGTACTACAGCATGGTTATATTGGTTTGGGGGTAAAATATTTGGTCAAAAAGTTATATACTAAAAACTGTGAAATTTTTTTTTCCAAATATGCAAAAATTCCAAAACGTTATTTTATTTACATGTATTTATAAGTGACAACATTTTTTTACCATAAACCTATGACTTTGTTGGATTCCTTACTTCATTAGCTATACAAATATATATATATCATTATTAGTATACATATATATTACATTACTTATTTACATCACAAACTAACACTCTACAGTTTACACATTTTTCGGGTTTCCGTTTATTATTACATTATGCCCCAAAAAACTTATAAAAAAAATTCTTTCCCCAACATGTTATATATTTCTATGTAGGGAATTAGATTGTCTACAAAATGTATATAATGAATTTTCCATAAAAAATCTGTGGAAAAAATTTTACCCTGGCTGCTTTTGAAATTTCTAAAAAAAATATCAAAATTTTCTTATTCTTTTCACTTTACCGGAAAAAAAATGTCTAGATCTTTATTATTTTAATATCTCTAGAATCTCCTGTTCTTTCTGAACAAAATGAATATAAAGTTAACTTGTTTACTCTAACGGTTGAATTTATATGGATTTTTAAAAAAAGGTCTGCAAAATCGCCAAATTTAGCTCACCACACTACGCGTTAACATGGCGCCACTCCTAGGGTTAAATGTGGATTTATACTATACCATCCATTTAGGCCTACCCCACATGGGGTAGTTGGGTGGTAAATTTATTTTTTAATGCTAGGTGCATTATACAAATTTTTCTATTACATAAAAATGTCAGCATTTGGATTAGTATTATGGGTAAAAAAATATTTCCAAATATTGTATTACTTTCAGAAAAAAATAAGTTTTTTCAAACATACCTTCCAATTCCCCCACCCTACCCTAATCAATTATTTATATCAATATATATAGATATTTTATAGGCCTATTGACTATTTTCATTCTATTGCTCCACCGGGTGTCTGCGCAAGTGCAACCGAAATTTGTCCAGAAAATAAACGTTGATTCCACTATTACCTAAACAAACATGTATTACGAGAAACAACATTATCATGTCGAGTCATTGTCATGTTTATTTATTTTTTAGTTTGAATGAAAAACAAACGTGACGTAACACGGTACTAATTTATGCAAATGAGAAAATATGTTACTATCGATAAAAATATCAACCTAATCAATATAACTTACTGTAACAATTAATTTCATTCAGTTTTATATATCGGTCCACTTATGAAAGTCTACCCGTTATGAGAATGCCGGCTGGCACTTCGAAGCTCAAATTCAAATTCCTTACTAAATCAAAGTTTATCATTCCCTTGAACTTGCCTACTTAATACTATGTTGTTTTGCCTCAACAAATAAATTCACGATAATGTTAGTTAGGCTAAAAAGTCACACTTTATTGTAGTTGGATTTGGGGTTAGGCCTACTTACTTTGGTTAAGTTGGGTTAATATTAAGAAATTAAGTAGATACTTACTTGCATATGTGTTGGAAACATTAACTCCCAAATTTGAAATCTGAAACAACCTTAGTTTTGAACTAGAAATTATCTGTTTGCCAAATACTCTAAGGGATAATGAAGCCATGGTAAAAATATCTAATCCTACTGTCTGAATTTCTTAACACAGACAGACAAAGTGGATCAGCGATCAGCAACTCTCAGACAATCAAGGCAGTTCAAAATTTGTTGATAACGGGGCATAAAGGTTGTGTGCTTATCACTCATGTGACCTCGGCCTACAATGCAAATGCAACGTCAGAAGGAAACTTCCAGCGCAACACCAATGATTGATCTCCAAGCCGTAATACACGAGTCCATACATTTATGTTTTAGTAATTAATTTTAAATAAGACAGCTAGGAAGGTTTATTGTAGGCCTATAACAGGAGGTAAGTTGGTAACACTTATGAACAAAACTACGAGACGTTCTTTCCAAACTTTGGAATCCAAATTTTTGTGGCAGATGCTACGTACACGTCCGACGTGAGCCGCTACTATTCACGTCCGTTCCAAATTATGCACCGTACGTTACTTTTCCTGTGATTATTAAAACAGATTGAGAGCCAGAAAACCTTCTAACCTAACCTAACCTAACGTAACGTAACCTAACCTAACGTAACCTAACCTAACCTAAGCGGTGGCGATGTGAATTTGCCTTTACATTGGACGTGTACGTAGTCACTTCGTAAAGAAATACTCGCTGAAATCGAACAAGTCGGCAAAGTGAATCAAACAAGTACCTATCCATGATTTGAAACGCAATATACTTGTATTTGTTTATTTCCTCATAATTAATCATATTTCACGGAAATATTAGATACATAAATCAAACGAAAAAATTAATTCACTTCAGCTTTTATTACTTTAATTCCAGATATTTACATTAGAGGTGTACGTTATTTAACGTAATAGGATAAATAATACTATCGGGCTGCAGACTATTGCCGCGTTAATAGGCTGCACTGGATACCCTATTATATTTGTGACGGTTTTGACTGACTATTAACAACTGCATACCGTTGTCACCAAGAGTAATAATATGCTACCGATCTTGATGTTACACTGTTGTTAAATTATTCGTTTTAGATTGAAACTTTCTTAATAGGCTCCACTAGAAACCCTATTAATATGGAGACATTTCTGTCTGGCTATTAAATAGTTGTAAAACATTGTAGCCAAGAATAATACTATATTCCCTGTATTGGGCCTGCACTATTATTAAATTGGAGCATAAAGAACGAATGGTGGTGAGGGAAGGAGGCTGGGATTCCTCCGGAAGTTAAACTTATAATACAATACAATATAATACAATTATTGCAATTCATGTATTTTAAATGAAATATAATTTTCTAACGTCTTATGAATTTAATTACCATTTATTGTACTTGTTAAACAATTCAACGTTTTCAAATAATAGTTTTTCCAATGTGAAACGAATAACAGTATTACCATAGACTAACTACAGTACTGTAGTTAGTCTATGGTATTACCGAGGCTGGATATTATGCTCTAGATAATAGGCTGCAAAAATAATAGGGTTCCGCAGCCTATTATTAACCGCAGGGCTCCGTAACGTTGCAGCCTATTACCAGAAAGTAACGGTAATTCACATCTCTAATTTGCATGAGTAGATTCACTTATAAGAATTAAACAGCCAATCAGGATAGTTCAAAGAACGACAAATTTGCCTCACCAGTGTACCAACCTGAAAATCACCAGCTCGCTTTTTTTACCAAAATCGTTAAGCAGTGTTACCTCCAGTTATACAATAAACCTCCCTGAACACAGCAGGTAAAACTTGAAGCTATAACCATAGACTAACTACAGTATAGACATTGCACCTTATGGGCCTTTGCGTTGCACTTTTAATCTGGCTCCCGACGTAGTTCAGGGTAGCCCTGGTATGGTGGCGTTAGCATCGATGATGGTAACGTAGTTCACGAAGAGAGACGGAAATAAATGAGCGGTTCCGAAGGCCGCACCGCCACGAAGAGAGACGGAGACAAACGAGGGATTCCGAAGTATTGATGCATGATTACGAGAGGATTCGGTTGTTGAATGGTTGCGTTTCGAATGTTTCCGATGACGCAATCGAATGGATTTTGATTTTGATTTCGAAAATTTACTAGCGTTTATTGACTTATATACTATATACTATAGTTAGTCTATGCTATAACCACTGAGCTCTATGTTATTTCTCGAGACACCACTCCGTGGTGAAAAAGCCGCTGCCGCTGTGTTTATGGTCGTTCTGTTGGCCAGATGTGGTTTTGACGATTTGGTGGTATAGTTAATTCATTTCCTATTGGTTGAAAATTTGACATCGTTCTCCCAATGCATTTTGATTGGTCCAACTAAAGGTAAGGTGACAACACAAAAGAGCAAAAAGTCAGTGTTGACGGCACGTTTTTGGAAAATATTTAGTCAGAGAGTAGTGACTCCAGATATATTACATAGAGCTCAGTGGCTATAACAGCAACCGGTTTTATAACCTCAACGGAAACCATAGACTAACTACAGTAGTTAGTCTATGCGGAAACTAACCAAAATAATTAACACCTTCTGTCACCAGAAAAAAATTTAAAAAAGTTGAACACAGCTGATAGCTGATCTTGTTTGCTGCTCGGCTGTCCCTGAGTCCCTTTTTGTTTGTTGTTTAAGTTAAAATGTTTACACTTTTCTGTTCTTTTATAGGTTATGTCGTGTTACAAGTGGTTTGATGCAGTGCACCTAATTAGTTAGATACTTTTATTTATATTTTTATTGAGCATTATTATAACTTATGTGGGTCCTTGAACCATTAGAACTAAAATTATTCCGTTTTGAGGGACAACTCCTTCTAGAATTGAATTCAGCTTTCCAAGGATTTCTCTTGAAAGTACAAAACACCCTCAAATAAAAACCTTTGGCCAAATTATTAATTTTCGTACTATGCCATATTTGAAATATGGGAATTAGTACATATTCTTAGTGAAGAATAGAATATTTTAATCTATAAGTTATTCTCATTAAAACCCCAACTAAAACAATTCAATTCTTTATTCAGTCATGTCAGATGATGATGAAGTGTTACCCTTAGGTAATGACCTATCGAGGCACATGATTTCAGAAGGGTTTATTGATTTTGAAACTTATAATCAGTATATGCCTCATGGAAGCTCTCGAGTCCCTAAAACTGATTTTTCTAACAACTTGGACTGTAAAATCATCAAGACCACTCATATTTCACCCCACGATCATAGTAAATTAATGAATTTGCTAAATAGTAAATTATTGCTTCCAGAGGATTTTGAACTTATGGAATTCTTAATATCTAGAACTGCAACGTCCAACTGTCAGGCTAGTTACTTGTGGGTATATGGTGGTAGTGTGGTTGTGAGTACAATATCTCTGGCATCATATTTCAGTAAACGGATCAGTTTTTATCTACCTGCTACTCTAGTTTCATTATTTTCTTTCTTAAGTCTGAGGCACTGTTATAATTACCTCCACGGAGTTTCTGAAAGCAGATCATTCATCTCTGCGATAGGTTCTCTACAAAGCTTGTGCTTAAATGTTAATAAATTATTACGACTACTGAAAGAAACTGAAATACTCTCTACAGGACAGGTTACCACACACAATGTTGGTGCTGCTTTGTATATCCCTGTAAAAAGTCTTTCAGAGCAAGAAACACTTCCTCCCTGGAAAACATTACCGCCTCTTCGAAAATGCTTAGCCAATACCTTGTTGGATATGATTGATCTGTTGAAGTCAACATGCACTGAGGCAAGAAAGGTTGTCCCGAATTGGTTATTTATTGAGGGCTATACCTTATCAAATGAAAGTTCTCTATCTAATATTACTCCAGACAGCCTCTGTAGGGCTGATGATTATATTTCTTTGAAAGATCTCCAGTTGTTGAATGATTCATATTTAATACTCCAATCAGAACTTCTAAGATGGATCGGTTTTTGTATATGTCCTAGTGCCTGGAATAGCTCTGATTCAAATTATAAGTCTAGTAGGACTAAAATCCTTAAACTATTCCATAGCATACATTCAAAATTGAGTGCAATATCTTTCAAGCTCAAAATGCATTATGACATCCAAAACATATTCATGGAGGGTGAACAGTTGGTCAATCAAAGGCTGAAGAGCAGTAATTCAAAAGAAATAAATAACGTACAATTGGAGTTGCATAACTTGTATCTATTGATTCTGTCAATGCTTATTCACCTGAAGAGTTTGGAGGACCAACTGGAAAGTAACTCAAACAGTGTTAGTAATACTAGTTTGTGTAATTTAAAACAAACTATGAACCAAAACCTGAAGAACGTTAGAGATGAACTTAAAACTGCAGTGAATATGTTTGATACAATATGTCTTCACTCTTTCCCAAACAAAAAATCAAGTCTTAATCAGTCTGAAAAACTAGATAAAGATAATTTTGACAATGCAATATCCAAATCTCAAGGAAATCCTTCAGAAGAAGGCGCTTATCAATCAGATTTCCACACTAATCCATTGGATGAAGTATTTTTAGCAGTATCGGATTTTGTTCCTAATGAACAAGGAAAGCAAAGAGACGATTGGGACTTTGAGAGTAAACCTCCAATCCCAAATACCTTGTTGGCAGAGCTTTCGACAACTCTTAAACCGATAAAAGAAAATTTCAAAGAGAGGGAGAAAGCAGCATTAGAAAGAGCAGGTTTAGAAGACATAAACCATGAATCAGATGCTGGTAGTGTGGTTGATGATGACAATTTACATATGAATTCATTTGCTAAGTCTCTACCTAAATTTAGAAAGAAGAGAAGGGCCAGTAAATTAAAAAGAACAAACTATGAACCTCTCGATAGTAAAAATGAGGACTCAGAAAGTGACTCAAAGGAAGATTCAGTAAATACTCACACAAAGACCAATTTAGTCCAAAATACATCCATAACCAAATATGATCCAAGCACAAGTATTTCTGTTCTAAATGATAAATCAGTCGCACACATGATTGCAATGAAATCTCAAACTTGGGGACTGACTGAAGAAGAATATTACTCAGACGATTGATTATCTTTTGTGGAACTCGAAACATCACTGGGTAGTGGGTAAGTTGGTTGTAAATTAAGCCTTAATAATAATATTTGTTTATGTTATTAATGAGTAATAAGATGACCGTTCAAAAAGTAGGTAGGCTTACCTACCTTAAATACTGCTTATTTGTAAGCACATATTCTAGCCTATTATTTTTTTAAATTTTTCTAGATAAGTAACAACTCTTGGCTATTCCTTACATAGGTTTTGGGCCACTCATGCACTTAGTCATAGGTATTGTTAATTTTTTTCAGTTATGTGCAATTAAAACCATCTTGCCATCTGTGACCTAGTATTATAGTTTGTCTGCAGCCTCAAGACCCCAGAGAATTAAGTGACCCTTGCACCTCAGTGCGCACACTCGCAGCCCGGCCTACCTGCCGTCACTGTTGTTTTGATGACTCACATACTAGGCTTTAGTCTGTAAAACTGCTTTTTTTAGGCCTACATTATTTTTATCAACGTTTTAGTTTAGGTTAATATTTTTGTAGTTGTTGAATTCTGTTTTCATTTTATTTAATGAAAACAGAGTCTAACTAAACAAGAAATGGCTGCGACATTCCTGACTGGTGTCTTAGGAATAAGGAGTCAAATGATCAACTCGACTTTGTTATATCAGTTTCTTAGCCCCCATTTCCGTTTAGTGGAAACTCATCAGGGGCGGATCCAGGGGGGGGGGGCGGTCACTCCCCTCCAAACCTAAGAGTTATTGTGTTTTATTTTATTATTCAGGCATACAATGAAAGTTTGAATAAATACAATTTTATTTTATTATTCAGGCATACAATGAAAGTTTGAATAAATACAAATGAAAATGTAAGTAGCAAAAGCCTCTCAAAACCCCGTTTTTCGGATTGGAGAGTCAAATTTTGGCGCTCCCATCTACATTGTAACATTGAAATTAAAACTCATGCACTTAAACGTTCGATAAATGGTATAAAATATATAGGCCTACCATTAAACAGGTGACATTTTTAAATTCCATTTTAGTATATAACACATTACTTAGATCACCGTCTTTCACCTAAAAGACTCTTACAAAAACATGGATACCGGTATCCCCGAGTATCGCAAAGTTGTTGTAGTTTTGCCAGTTTGCAGACCTTAAATTCAGTGATTTCAACATGGTCTTGTAGGTAGATTTTAAATGATTTTAGCCACACATAGCAAAGGTAGCTACAATTGTATTCGGTGATTATTTTTTACTGGATTTCGCCCGCCTCCCATCTTTTGCTGTCAGCTGTATTTTTTTTACAGGTTAGGTTTGATTTTTGTGTAAAACCGCATAATCCGTTGCTAGGCAATAAATATCCAGTGGCTAGGCTAGAAGTAAAAAGTGCCTCAAATTATATGTAATGAAATAAGAGGAAACAAAGATTAAATTGCGTGCAAATGGAAGCCCATAAGCCAAGTATTTTATTTTATAAAAATGTGGTACGACATTTTCATTTTTCTAGTCATTGACCTTGGCTATCAGCCTCATTCCTCATTGTATGTTCACGTAGCATAGCTCAGTTTTGCGGATTTCAAATACGTTTTGTAAATAGTTTTTGCGGGGGTAACTACTAAAATAAATTGTTTATTTAGGCATCTTACTTGTTCTTAGACGCCTGCAGATGACATAGACAAAATTGTGATGCCTAAATATTTGTTATTTTTATTTTCGGTCGGGCGCAGTAGAACTAAAGTTATTTTTTGTTTAGCCTGGTTATAAAGTTATGATTTTTTTTCATGAGTACAAGGTTATTGATATATTATGTTAATTTACTTTCATTCGTTGTATAATTTCATAAACGGTTGTTAACCCTAGCAGTGGCCACCCAAAAACTGTAGAATGGCCAACCAATTTTGGCGATTTTGCAGACCTTTTTTTGAAAATTTGTATAAATTTGAAATGAGAACTAAACATAGCCAACCACATATTCATTTTGTTCAGAAAGAACAGGAGCATCATATAATAGTCAAATCAAAAAGATCTAAGAGGTAATTTTTTCAGCAAAGTAAAAAAAATTAAAAAAAATTGAAATTTATTTTTGAAATTTCAAAAGCAGCCTCGGTAAAACTTTTTCGTCCGATTTTTTATGGAAAATTCATTATATAAATTATGTAGACAATTTAATTCCCTACATAGAAATGTATAATATGTAGGGGAAAAAATTTTATTTGTAGGTATTATGTAAGTATATACGGAAAACCGCAAAATGTGAAAATTGTACAGTGTTAGTTAGTACTGTAAAATTGTAATGTAAATATGTATATGCTAATAATAATATGTATATGTTTGTAAAGATAATGAAATAAGAAATGTAAAAAAGTCATAAAGTTGATGGTAAAAAATTGTTATCACTTATGATTAGATGAATTTTGTAAATTTTAGGGTATTCGGAAAAAAAAGATTCTACGGTATTTAGTATATAACTTTTTTTAGAAATTTATTCCTCCAAATACTATATATACATTTAGTAGGGCATTCAATTCCCTACATAGAAATGTATAATATGTTGGGGAAAGAATTTTATTTGTAAGAATTATGTAAGTATATACGGAAAACCGCAAAATTTGAAAATTGCGGTCACCATGTAGGAAAAATTACAAAATTAATATTTTTTATATTAGGCCTACTCAATAATCTACTCAATAAATACATCCTACCTTACAATTGTAAAAGTAATAAAAATAAATATAATTACTCACCCCCTTCCCATTATTATGTTATCCTGTTGGTTTATTATATCACACTCGAACATTCAGACATTGTACTAAAGAAAAACAACTTTTTAGAAACACTATTTCACACACTTCAGTAATATTTATGCATAATAAAATGCATAAAGATTACTGTTATATACACACATACACTTCACTAACACTAACACTCCGAAATAATAAAGGATTTAGCAATAATTCGCGTATAACATGAGAGCATAAAACCCACCGACAGCGACGACAAAAGACGAAATGGCCGACTAATACGTATCAGATGTGAGATGTGACGCATTTCCTTCGTCTTCGAGAGAGCAGACAGAAATAATAACCATGGGCAAGGCTGCCAATCTCAAACGCTAAATTTCTTCCTCTTCAAAATGAAATATTATATGACTAGTATTTATAACTTGCACTGGATGTAATTCGCATTTCCCATACCAGCGTATTACGCCGGTTGGCCATTTGTTACGAATTCAGAAAACAGGTGTTTTCATAAAATCGTAACTGTTGTGCAATCAATATTTCATTCTAAAAATCAATACTACAGTGAAACTAAACTCTTTGGCTATGCAGTGGTACCACCCGCAACATCCTAAGACAAAAATTACCCGAGCAGGGTAATTCCAAAGAAGTCGTGTTTTTACATTTTCCGAGCGTCGACTGCAGGAATGGCGTAGTGGCAAAATTTCATAGTAATTATAATCGTCGTGACATTGTTATACAACTTGTAAACGGTTCATTTATGTAATAAAATGAAAGTTCAGAATGTGATCTTTCGAATGGTATAAATATTGTTCACTTCTGAGTTGACTATTAATGATTTTTTTACCGTTACAAAAATTTCCACCCGTACCAGCGTATTACGCTGGTGGCCATTTCAGGCGACACGTGAAACCAGCGTATTACGCTGGTTGGCCACGGCTAGGGTAAAAAAAAAAAATAATGGGGGTGCCAGGGACCACCAAGAGGAGTTGAAACAGCCTTAATGATATATCTATATGATAAATACCCCTGAATTGCCCTGACCTCTACATTTTATATTGCAAGATGAAAGATAGTTAGTAACATGACACCATTCTATATGTACTGTTTTGTGCTATAAATGAATAAAGAAGATTTTGATTCAATTTGATTTGATCTTAACAGAAAAGATTTACGCTGTTTGGTGTCGGGATTAACTTAGCACGGGTCGAGTTATGAACTCCAGTAGGCTGAATTTATTTTGTGGTTCGTCAAGTTAATACATTGTTTTTAGATAAATTTAGAAAACAGTTTATGTGTGTGAGAGTGTTTAATTTTTGAAAATGTTCATACCGGTATCCACTTAGTAGAATAATTTTCTGTCTTCATATCTCGTACGTTATACCCAATCAAATTCCAATGTACCTATTGAATAAATGCCCCAGAAAATAAAGCAGTAAATCCAAGATGCTTAAAAAATTCTTAAGTTAGTTTTTAAAAATCACCAAGCACAAATGAACTAACAAGGAGAAATAAAATTAAAGTAAAATTCTTATTGCTGTAAAAGTATTCAGTATTTATGTAGATTTAAATAAATAGGAATGCTAATGTCTGCTTGTTTTATTCCAGGACACTGATGAAGATGTTGCTCATATTTTCATCTAGCTGCATTCTGCATTCTACCTCATAAGAATCGTACCTTTTCAATCCAAGGTATATCATGCCTTGTGCATGATGATCAAGAGTTACTTCTCATGCTTGATGAAAAAGAATTGTCTTTTACCATGTAATTTCTTAATTACTGACGTTAGTATTAATAATCGTATTTTTAAAAGATATAAGTTGTCCAAAAGTTAAATCTCATATTTTAAAATGTTAAGGAGATTTTTGATAAGAGAACCCCTCGTTATTTCTGAATCGATTTCAAAGATTGAGGTTTATTTAGTTATTCCATGTTGGAAGCATCGGGAAAAATTAAATTGCCGACAGAAAAATTATGTTGTCTGTTGCACAAAAATTATCTTATATAGGCAAAATTATCTTAAATTATCTTATTGACAAAAAACTGTGCTTTACAAACAAATCAACAAAAAAATACAAAATAGCTGTTTTTAATTTAATTAAATGTTTTTCAGTGTCATGTTTAGGTGTTAGAAACATTTAGGCCATTTAAAATCATCGCGGTCATTTTGATATATTTTAAAACTGAATTTCGTGAAACGGCAAGAGTATTTGTGCAGATATTAGGTTGGGTGTTACCCCAAAATCAGACAAATGCCTATCCATCTTTCTTTGGGGCTCTGCCCTCTTGGCCTTATTTTCATGATAATGTTATTTATTTACTGATCCCGATCGAGGTGCACCTAGGCAGGAAGCTAGGCAATGAACCGCTATTATTTATTGTATGTTTCCTGTTTATTAAATCCTGCCTTCCTAATGGCCTTCAAAACAGGTACCAGCACACACTGCTAACTGAACCGATTGGTCTACAATTGTTGAGAAAGATTGGCAGTGCATTGGTTGATAGGTAAACAACCGACAGTCATTTGGTGTTCTGCTCCGTTGGTCTTCAAAATTCCAATATTAACCATCACAGACCAAGTTTTTGACCGATTGAGCATAAATGTGATGCATAGGTGTTCTCCTATTGCTAAAATACCTTGGGGCTCTGTCCCATTGGTATTAATAATTTCCATACCAATTTTATTAACAACAGTAAGTATTTACTAGACCAGTTGAGCTAATATTTGGTAAGAGGATAGGTTTACACCATAATTCAATATTTAAATTGATAACTGTATAACCAAAGGCTTTAAAATGTACTAGGTGGGTGATGACCCCCATATTATTGATCTTGCAAACATGTAAATGAAAGGTAGGACAAACAGGAGCCTAGAGACAGTGACAGCGACTGCAAAATTTTGTTATAACAGCTGTTCTCTTTAAATTATATTAATTTAGATAAACCAATACCTTCTGGGATAAACACACGTAATAAACCAAATCAAATCTTCCTTCCATAAGAATAATTTTGAGGGTCAGTTGAGTAGAACCGTGAGGTCCGGGGAAAATCAATTCTTTTCAGATCACAGAGGAAAATTCCTTTAATCTACATCTCAATCTTTAAAGTATATTATGAAATAAAAACGCAGTTACCTTAATAAAAGCTTAGTATTATAATTTTCTTGAACTAAGTTTTAAAAAGTTTGTATTTAGTTCAGAAGTGGTTATAAGACTGATCCCTGTATACAGGTAATGGGAAAAACACTTTATATTGTATTTAGCTTTTGTGATGTATCAAGTTAAAATTATTTTATTTTACTGCTTCAAATTAGGATAATTTATCAGAATAAGATTATGAAAAGGTAAATGTTATATGTTCAATTATTTATGAAAATTAAAATAAAATAAAATTGTAATTAAATATGATTAACTTATTTCCATTCTTTCCTAATTCTAAAATTCTAGTAATCAGTAATAGAATCAGTTTTTCCCATGTGTGGCAAATGGAATATCCCGGCCACTTAAGGAGAGAAAGGGTCCAGGTAGGCCGGGCCAGGCCTAATCCTAATCCTCTGTTGTCAAAACAGCTATTGTTGTGAAGCGGGAGGGGGGGGGTGTGCTACCCCCCGTGCCAGCAGTCATTGCCACTGCCTCCCTTTAATTCTTAGAAATAACTCGGCCTAGTACAAATTCTATAAATCGAACGGATGATCGCATATAATTTAGTGAAGGGTAAGTTTTTTTCACCAAGTGAAGACAAATATCACAAAACTTGAATCACAATTTTACGACGCTCCGTTGACTGGCTAGTCGGTGTTGAGAAATTACAAGGTACAAGGTTATTATAAAAATGGTTATAACTACTATTTACAAAATAACAATCACAAGGTAAATTATAATTGATAAATAAAAACTATTCATTGCCTATGGTCTTTGGTCTACCGCTGAACCGCCGCACAGTCACGTGACTTTTGTTAAAGGGGGAAGTATGCAGGTATTTTCACCCTAGGCAGCAAAAATGACGTAAAACACTACAGACCAATTACAATCTTATCTTCGGTGGCGAAAGTGTTTGAACTTCTGGTTCTCAACAAGCTTAATATCTTCTTCAGGCTAATCATCTCAGAGTAGCACCACGGATTCATGCCTGGTAGATCCGATTCACCAAACTTAGTGGTTTTTCAAGAGTACATCCTGTCTTCCGATTTCCAGGTGGATGCTGTATACATCAACCTGTCCAAGGCCTTTGATCGGCAGAGTTGTCCAATCCTTCTAGCCAAGCTAACGGGGTTCGGAGTGCTGCTTCGTTGGTTCCGTTCCAGAGTTACTTAACCAACAGACAACATTGTGTTCGCTTTGAAAACAAATTTTTTCCAGAGTTTACAGCCTGGAAAGGAGACCCCAAGGTTTACACTTGGGCCCGTACTTGTTCAACAAACGACGACTCATCTAATGCTCTGGTCAAAGTACTGCTTTTTGCTGATGAAATAAAACATTTCACCATGATACAGAGCAATAAGGGCTGCCACCTCCTTCAACAGGCATTACAAGAGGTTGAACTGTATAGTGCCATAGGAACGATTTGGAGGAATATCAAAAAGTGCAATGTCATTTCCATACTCTTGAAGGCAGAACGTGATTGAATATGGTTACTCTCTTTGATAGACATTAGCTCATGTCAGTGAAGGACTTTGGGTGTGATGTTTTATAGTGGCCTTTCACCAATGCCCACGTTAAGGGATGTCCGCCACAGAGCTACCAGGATACTGGGTTTTACCATGTGATCTGCCAAGGGAATTAATTACAAGCCCAGAGACATTGAGGGCAAACTACTGTTCGCTTGTGAGGCAACTTCTTGAATTTTCTTTCTTAGTTTGGTCACCTTACACGGCAGGTCTAATTAGTGAGATTCAGAAGATAAGATCGCTTTGTGAGACTTGAGGGAGTTTGGCTGGGCATTCCTTATCGTCAAGTACAGCTTACCGAGATGGCTTTCTTCACGAGATACAGACTATCGTTTTGTGGGAGGGGGGAGGGGTATAAGTGAAAACATGTGAACTGTCAAAATATAATAACCTTTACGAGGAAAAATGGGGAAAATACGTGAAGATCTGAGGTTTTGGAGGGGTCATGACATGACCCCCATGACCTCCCCCTGTATCCGCGCCTGGTTGTCATTACTGTATGTAGTATGATATTTATACTAAGGGAGTCTGCATGATGCTTTTTGCCATGTTATAGACATTGTTTGGTCATTATTTGTGCAAGACATTTATAGCGTCTGTAATTTCTGTTTATATATATAAACAGGTAACAGGTAATCCATTGGAAATATCAAATAAAATAAAAAATCAAATGTCTTCTAGTTATTCTTTTAGGGTGTAAAAATAGTTTTATATTAACTAATTCTTTAGTATTTTCTTTCGGGTTTATAAATTTGTTTGACTCTCCTGTAGTATTATAAAATTGTATTAAGATTTTTTTGCTGATACAATTGTGGGATTTTTCTTAAAAATGTCTGTATCATGTCTTCCAAAGATTATTTTATTTCTAGTAGTATTATAACTGTGTGCCACATTAAAATGTCTCCTAATTAACTTTGAGGATAAGATGCATACATAATTGTCTCAAAAATACACATGTTATTAACTGCTAATAAACAAAGTCCTGTAAATAATTTATGACAGTTTAGTTAAAAGTACCTGGTGGGGGAAAGGCCAGTCAGTTTGTTTAGATGACTTGGAGTAATATTTCACCACTTCCCCCGACTGGGTAAATAAATATATTCAACAAATAGAACGTTTTACCACAGAAAACTATAAAACGCTGCAGGAAGCTGGCTGCAATATGAGAAGGGTTGCACCACTAGTCCGGACGCCGAGAGGGATGACAGCGGGTGGAATGGGTTGTGGGGAAGTGTACCCAAATGTACCCCCTCTACGTAACTTAGTGCCACCAGCGTTAAAAACGTGACCAAACTAACCATTTTAGATGCAACTGCAATTTACGTATGGTAGTCAGCCTACAATATAGTGTTTTTTTTTTCATTTTCTGTGATTATACTGATTAAAAAGGCTAGCATAAAGTATTGTAATAATAATAATAATTCCATGACAATGATCACAGGGTTTCAGAATTTACAAAAAAATGTATGGTAAATAAAAGGTAGGCCTGAGCATAAGCGTAATTTCAGTATTTTGGTCGGAGGGGCAAAATCGATTGTGATCGTGATTATTGGGAATTTTCATATATATCAATAATATTTTGCAAATTATTGGGGGGGGCAATTTCCCACCCCGTGCCCCCCCTAAATTACACCTATGGGCCTGAGCCCTATCTTATTCCCCTTCCTGGCAAGGTACCAGGAATTTTTTGGGAACCATTCTGGTTGGTAATTAGATTTGTTCAATTTATTCTTTTATTTTGATTTATTTGCTCAACAGAATCAACAGTTTGTGTGCTGTAGTGTAGTTAGATACATTGTTGCATGATTTTGGGGCTCATATTAACTCAGAACAGGCAAATTATAAATTTACTCTTTGAATTATCCTTCTCATTCTAATTTTCCTTTTGTGAAAGGCGGGGTTGTTACGAAGTTTTAGTTTTTAGGGAACTTCCCCCATAGGCCATGGGAAGAAGCTATATTTAATTAGATATTTGGTGGATTGACTTTTTTGGCAAAATTTTTACTTTATTGTCAGAAATGGCTTACAATTTAACTGTAGCCTGTACAAGTATAATTCTTCATGATTGATGATTTTTTTGTATGAGGTTGCTATTAAGTTACTACTTGTTCTCAAGAAATGTACTCTGTTTAATTTCTGTATCCATGACGAAAGGAGCTTTTGACATCAGGGCCAGAGTTCATTATTAATGGAGGAATAAGAGGCTTCCAATCAATAAAACAAAACCAAAAAAGAGTTCTTACCAACATTTTTCACTAAATCAACAACATTGCGAGCCTTTCGCCGCCATTTTGTGGTGAGGCTATTCGCTGAAATCGAATATGTCAACAAAGTAACTTACACAAAAAAAATTGTTAATGATTTCAAAATATATTCACAAATAAGTGATATATAAAATTTGAATTATTCTCTATAAGAATAACAATGGGGGTGAGTATGCAGGTTTGCTGCAACAAGGAACAACAAATATTGGGTTTCATGTAAATATCAAAACGAGTTCGCACGCAACACGCTGACGTGAGGGAAGTGAATTTCCACATAACAACTTTTAAAACTCATAACCAGTAAAAAACTCATAACATACATTTATTTCAATTTTTATTGAAATCTGAAAACATTGATTTTTGGCTGTTCTGATGCTCCTGGTTTCATTTACCTGCAAAGCTGGGAATACAATTTTGCGCATTATAATGTTAGGAGAAGATCCAGACAGGGTTTAAAGTATGCGTGAGTCGCTGGGGATGATAAAAGTACTCTAACAAAGGAATAACAGGCTTTTCTAGTGTAAACCCCCACAAGACAACGTACTGTGTTTAGTCAAAACACATTTTCTTTAATAACTTGGTAAATATTTATGCTAGAATGACGAGTGAGGGCTTAAAACTTTCGCCTTACTAATTCCCATCTTTTTACATGCATTAATGTTACATCCGGGGCTTTTTTGACCCTTTTTGGGCCCAAAAACTCGAAATTTGAAAGATTAATCCCCAAAAATGGGGTTTAGAGTTTTCCGATTGTTTTGCCCAACGAACTTGTCCAACTGATTACAAAGGAACGTCCCTACCAAATTTGAAGTAAATCGGACAAAAATTGTGACCGCTAGAGTGCAAACATATATATATATATATATATATATATATATATAACATTTTTAACGACCCCCCAAAACGTGTTCAGGGGGTCACGTTAGGTACTTCTATGGTGGTCCCGGGCTTAAGTTTCACCGTGCGGGTCATGCTAATAGTTCACTTTCCAAAGGAAATTCACTAATTACTCAACTAGGTGAAGCCACATACTAAGTTTCATCATATAAATTCATAAATAAGCGATATATAGGTATCATTTTGATTATTCTTCATAAGAATACATAGGGGATGAGTACGCAGGTTTGCTGCAACACAAAACATGGGTGTTTATGCAAATATCAAAATAACTCAACTAGGTGAACCAACATAAGTTTTAGCGAATTTCCCCTATAGGGAAGAAGCCATTACCGTAGGTGGCATGGTAAGACTTAAGCCCGAGACCATGATAACTTTTTGTTTTGAGGTCCCTAGATACTAAAAACAATATTCGTTCAAATTTATATATATATATATGTGTGTGTGTGTGTGTGTGTGTGTGTGTGTGTCCGTTACCGCGATAACTTTTGAAAGAAGCACCCGATTTTGATGAAATTTGGCACGAATGTGGAGAGTAACATTTATGACTTTAAGTTTGAAAACCATATCGATCGGTTTATGGGAAGGAGGTTTTATGGGGGTTTAAAATTTTCCAAAAATCTTTTTTGAAATGTTTACCCTAAAATTTTAAAAACACTAGATTTTGGTTATAGCCATTTTATAGAGCTTAAAAAAGCAAACAATTTAGTATTTTTAATCATTAAGCTAGGTTTAGTGGTTGTGGAGAAAAGTCAAAAAATGTGTCCATAAAATATCCCATGCTAATCTTATGGGAATACGGTTTTTAGATTTTCTCAGATAATTTCACTAAAACTCCACATTTCTTTCTACCAATCAGATTAGCTCTACAAAACAATCATTTTGGCGCTTTAATTGTTTTACGTCCAACCGTTGCAGTGATATTCAAAGTGCTAAACACAGTACGTTGTCCAATGTTATCCTTATGGAGAATAAATAACATGTTATAGTTAGATTATTCATGTATGAATATAGATGAAACTTGGTATGTGGCTTCATCTAGTTGTGGTATATTGATATTAGCACAAAGTTTATTTAAATTTTTCCCGGTAGCAGCAAACCTGCATACTCGGCCCCCATGTTATTCATATTGAGAATAAGTAAAGTTTTATATCTCCCTCAGTTGTGAACCTAAATTAATAAAACTTGGTATGTAGCTTCACCTGGTTTAGTTCTATTTATAATTGCAAAAAAACACATTTCTTATCTTCCTTGTTGCAGCAAACCTGCGTACTCAATTATAATGTTATTCTTATCGATAATAAATAAAATGTTATGTATCACTTATTAATTAATGTATTTTTATGAAACTTGGTAAGTGGCTCTAGGTAGTAGTTATACCCATATATATGCATTGGAAATTCGCTGAGTACGTAGGTTTGCTGCGACGGGGGTATTATTATAATTAATGTTCATAATTAAGAGATACATTACATTTGACTTATTCTCCATAAGAATAACATGAGGGCTGAGGACGCAGGTTTGCTGCTACGGGAAATACTGGTAAAAATTGCGTTTTTTGTCCAGATAACAATAGAACACAACCAGATGAAGCCGTATACCAAGTTTTGTTAGGATATGTTCATAAATAAGCGAGCTGTAATTTTTTACTTATTCTCTATAAGAAAAGCATTGGACAACGTACTGTGTTTAGCACTTTCAATATCTCTGTAACCAATTGACGTAGAGAAATGATTAAAACACCAAATTGTGTTTTTTTCAGCTGAATCCATTGGTGAAAACTAAAATTTTACTTTTTAAAATATTTCATGTAAAAACTTCAAAAAACCCATTTTTGGGGTACAAAACCCCCTTAAAATACCACTTCGGATAGGTCGATCTGTCTGGTTTTCGAACTTAAAGTCATAAATAATGCTTTACACGTTTGTACAAAATTTTATCAAAATCAGACCATTTTTACGAGAGTTACGTGTCTGGGGACCTCAAAACAAAAAGTTATCATGGTTCCGGGCCAGGTCTTACCATGCCGACTACAGTAATAGCTTCTTCCCTATAAGGAAAATTCGCTAAAACTATGGGTTTTCATGTAAATATCAATATCACTCAACTAGGTGAAGCCACATACCAAGTTTCATCAAGATACATTCATAAATATACCTTTTTGATTATTCTCCATAAGAATAACATGGAGATGAGTACGCAGATTTGCTGCAACAAGGAACACAAAAATATGGGTTCTTATGCAAATATCAATATAACTCAAGAAGGTGAAGCCACATACCAAGTTTTATTAATTTATGTTCATAATTAAGGGAGACATTACATTTTACTTTATCCTTCATAAGAATAACATGGAGGTTGAGTACGTAGGTTTGCTGCAATGGGAATTATCGGTAGAAATTGATTTTTCTGTGCAAATAATAATAGACCACAACCAGATTAAGCCGTATACCAAGTTTCATTGGTATACATTCATAAATAAGCGAGATATAAATGTTTTCTTATTCTCCATAAGAATAGCATTGGGCAACGTACTGTGTTTAGCACTTTCAGTATCTCTGTAACCAATTGACATAGAGAAATGATCAAAACTAAAATTTGACTTTTTAAAATATTACATGTAAAAACTTCACAATACCCATTTTTGGGGTACAAACCCCCCCCCCCCAAAAAAAAAAAAAACACTGGATGGGTCGATTTGTCTGGTTTTCGAACTTTAAGTCATAAATGTTGCGTTTACACTTTTGTACCAAATTTAATCAAAATCGGACCTTTTTGTACAAGAGTTATCGCACCCACATTATACAGCATTTATACAGGGTGGAAAAGTCGGGAAATGGTATAATATCTTTAAAATTATTTGAGTAACAAAACTAAAACTTTGCAAAATTATTTAGGGTCTAAAAGTCTATTTTCCAAGGTTCTTATTGACATTGCACGTCCAGGGGGGGTCCACAAGGAGTCAGAAGAAACTCTTAAATGGAAGCATAGGTAAAGATGTACATAATTTTAAAGGCCTAGTCTAGCTGAGTTAAATACCATAAACCGCACTTAAAAAGCTTGATTCGTTACAAAATGGTGGCTGTTTAAATAATTTGTAAAACTATTGGACTATTTTACAGCTATTTTAGAAAATATTTAGGCAGCCACCGTTTTGTAACGAATAAAGCTTTTGAATTGAGATTTGCGGCATTTAACTCAGCTAGACTATGCCTTTAAAGTGATATTTATCTTTACCTATGCTTACATTTAAGATTTTCATCTGACTCCTTGTGGATCATTCCCCCTTCGAGGTGCAATGTCAATATTTATCTTAGATAATAGAATTTTAGAGCCTAAATCATATTGCAACGTTTTAGTTTTGTTACTCAAATAATTTTAAAGATATTACACCGTTTCCAGACATTTTTACCACCCTGTACATATAATTCTCGTTTCACAGTGTTTGTAACAAAACTCCTTTGAAACGGCTTGACCGATCTTATGAAATTTTGTGTGTATATTTGGTAGGTCTAAGAATAGGACGTACATTTTTTTAGCGAATTTCCCCTATAGGGAAGAAGCTATTACCGTAGTCAGCATAGTAAGACCTACGCTCGGGACCATGATAACTTTTCATTTTGAGGTCCCCAGACCCCAAAAACACCATGTGTCCGTGGGTGCGATAACTCTCGTAAAAAATATCTGATTTTGATAAAGTTTGGGACAAACGTATAAAGCAGCATTTATATCTTTAAGTTTGAAAAGCAGACATATCGGCCCATCAAAAGTGGTGTTTTGGGGGGTTTTGTACACCAAAAATGGGTTTTTTGAAGTTTTCACCATTAGATTCAGCTTTAAAAAACACACAATTTGGAGTTTTGATAATTTCACTACGTCAATTGGTTACAGAGATAGTGCTAAACACAGTACTTTTCCAATGTTATTCTTATGGAGGATAAAAAACACTTTATATCTCGCTTATTTATAATCTTATCCTGATGAAACATATGGTATATTGCTTCATCTGGTTGTGGTCTATTGATATTTGCACAAAAAACAATATTTTTGCTGATAGCTTCCGTAGCAGCAAACCTGCATACTCAGCCCCATGTTATTTTTATGGAGAATAAGTAAAATGTTATCTCCATTAATTATGAACATAAATTAATAAAACTTGGTATGTGGCTTCACCTAGTTGAGTTATATTGAGTACCTGGGGGGCCGAGCTTTGCTCGGGGGAAGGCCAGTCAGTTTGTTTAGATGACTTGGAGCATATTTCACCACTTCCTCCTACTGATAATCAGATTTGTATAACTCATTTGCCTCCTTTTACACATTTTTAAAGTCACTCAAGTTGTTATTTATAGCTCAATGTCCCTTTGATTTATTTTGCTACTCTATGTAATCTTCACTCAAATCTTTTAATCTCTGCTCTCAGGAAACCACAAGTTAATCCTATACTCTAATATGAGTAAGGTTTGCTTGCTTGCGACACTGATCTCGAAAACGGCTCCAATGATTTCCTTCAAATGTTCGAAATAACTAATTTCTGGGATAATAATAAGTTCTAGGCAGGCCTCATCCCCAGGAAAATTCAAATAATGTAAAAAAACTAGAATGAAAAGTTAAAAAAATTAACATTGGGCTTATGGAGTTTCAAATCAAAACAAAAGAATTGTAACAGCTGTTAATAATCAACCAGAGAACTGTCAAAGTATAATACTTATGTTGTTTATGATTAGTACCTGGGGAGCCGAGCTTTGCTCAGAATATTGAATATTCTCAGAATATTTACCAGGTGGGACATAGAATATTCTAAGGTTGTCTTAAGAATCATTATAGAACTTTCCAGAATATTCCTTGTTTATGCCCAATATTCCACATGAACATTCTGAGAATACTCATGGGATAATGCTGTGCTGTCTAGGTTTGCTATTAGTAGAAAATTTCAGTTTGAAACTGCTACATATAACATTGCTATATCTAGCAGATTCTGCTACATTTAGCAAAAATTTTGCTATCCATTCAGAGTCGGTAAAGATCAAAGAAAACATTGCTAGGTATAGCATTTGCTATATCTAGCAATGTTATACGCGGATTTTTTGTCTAGCATCATCTCTGCTACATGTAGCATTTTCTGTCAGTGTCTTTCTTTCCAATTTTTTGCCCAATCATAAAGACAATATACTCAAAATGTTCACTGGTCATTCTTAAGAAATTTTTGAAACTACCGTCACACCCACCTAATTTCACACCTCAATGAAGGATCATTCGCAACATAATCTGCCACAAGATCTTTCAACAGGTCAGTTCCACTATACCTCACCCTCGCAGCAAGTTACGGCCTGACCCAAAACCTTTCCCCCCTGTGACAGGCCAATATCATAGTTATCGCAGCCGCGAGCGCTACATCTCGTCTCCGCGACATTTTCACCAATAATGGAGAAAGGTTTTGCTTTTGCTACATAATGTAGCATGTATCATTTAAAAAATCAGAGATTTTAAATGTTATATATCATTTGCTATATGTAACATATAGCATTTACTAGGGACTATCTATTTTACTGACCAGGAGAAATCTTGACTGACTGGGTACTTCCGGTCGGCGGATTCGCTTCAAAATTGGTACTTTTGTTCTACAAACTAACCCGGACAATAATATAAAACAACCATTACCCTAACTTTTTGCTAAGGGGTACTTCGCTAGAAACACCCTGCTGACTGGGTAGAAAACCCGACTGACTGGGTACTTCCGGTCAACCGATTCGATTCAAAATTGGTACTTTTGTTCTACCAACTAACCCGGACAATAATATAAAACAACCATCCCCCTACGTTTTTGCTAAAGAGCACTTCGCTAGAAAAACACTGCTGATTGGTTAGAAAACCCGACTGACTGGGTACTTCCGGTCAACCGATTCGCTTCAAAATTGGTACTTTTGTTCTACCAACTAACCCGGAAAATAATATAAAACAACCATTCCCCTAAGTTTTTGCTAAAGAGTACTTCGCTAGAAAAACACTGCTGACTGGTCAGAAAACCCGACTGACTGGGTACTTCCGGTCAACCGATTCGGTTCAAAATTGGTACCTCTGTTCTACCAACTAACCCGGACAATAATATAAAACAACCATTACCCTAAGTTTATGCTAAGGGGTACTTCGCTAGAAACTCCCTGCTGACTAGTTAGAAAACCCAACTGACTGGGTACTTCCGGTCAACCGATTCGCTTCAAAATTAGTACTTTTGTTCTACCAACTAACCCGGAAAATAATATAAAACAACCATCCCCCTAAGTTTTTGCTAAAGAGTACTTCGCTAGAAAAACACTGCTGACAGGTCAGAAAACCCGACTGACTGGGTACTTCCGGTCAACCGATTCGGTTCAAAATTGGTACCTCTGTTCTACCAACTAACCCGGACAATAATATAAAACAACCATTACTCTAACTTTTTGCTAAGGGGTACTTCGCTAGAAACACCCTGCTGACTGGGTAGAAAACCCGACTGACTGGGTACTTCCGGTCAACCGATTTAGTTCAAAATTGGTACCTCTGTTCTACCAACTAACCCGGACAATAATATAAAACAACCATTACCCTAAGTTTATGCTAAGGGGTACTTCGCTAGAAACTCCCTGCTGACTAGTTAGAAAACCCAACTGACTGGGTACTTCCGGTCAACCGATTCGCTTCAAAATTAGTACTTTTGTTCTACCAACTAACCCGGAAAATAATATAAAACAACCATCCCCCTAAGTTTTTGCTAAAGAGTACTTCGCTAGAAAAACACTGCTGACAGGTCAGAAAACCCGACTGACTGGGTACTTCCGGTCAACCGATTCGGTTCAAAATTGGTACCTCTGTTCTACCAACTAACCCGGACAATAATATAAAACAACCATTACCCTAACTTTTTGCTAAGGGGTACTTCGCTAGAAACACCCTGCTGACTGGGTAGAAAACCCGACTGACTGGGTACTTCCGGTCAACCGATTTAGTTCAAAATTGGTACCTCTGTTCTACCAACTAACCCGGACAATAATATAAAACAACCATTACCCTAAGTTTTTGCTAAGGGGTACTTCGCTAGAAACTCCCTGCTGACTAGTTAGAAAACCCGACTGACTGGGTACTTCCGGTCGACCGATTCGCTTCAAAAGTGGTACTTTTGTACTACCAACAAACCCGGACAATAATATAAAACAACCATCCCCCTAAATTTTTGCTAAAGAGCACTTCGCTAGAAAAACACTGCTGATTGCTTAGAAAACCCGACTGACTGGGTACTTCCGGTCAACCGATTCGATTCAAAATTGGTACTTTTATTCTAACAACTAACCCGGACAATAATATAAAACAACCATCCCCATAAATTTTTGCTAAAGAACACTTCGCTAGAAAAACACTGCTGATTGGTTAGAAAACCCGACTGACTGGGTACTTCCGGTCAACCGATTCGCTTCAAAATTAGTAATTTTGTACTACCAACTAACCCGGAAAATAATATAAAACAACCATCCCCCTAAGTTTTTGCTAAAGAGTACTTCGCTAGAAAAACACTGCTGACTGGTCAGAAAACCCGACTGACTGGGTACTTCCGGTCAACCGATTCGATTCAAAATTGGTACTTTTATTCTACCAACTAACCCGGACAATAATATAAAACAACCATCCCCATAAACTTTTGCTAAAGAACACTTCGCTAGAAAAACACTGCTGATTGGTTAGAAAACCCGACTGACTGGGTACTTCCGGTCAACCGATTCGCTTCAAAATTAGTACTTTTGTTCTACCAACTAACCCGGAAAATAATATAAAACAACCATCCCCCTAAGTTTTTGCTAAAGAGTACTTCGCTAGAAAAACACTGCTGACTGGTCAGAAAACCCGACTGACTGGGTACTTCCGGTCAACCGATTCGGTTCAAAATTGGTACCTCTGTTCTACCAACTAACCCGGACAATAATATAAAACAACCATTACCCTAAGTTTTTGCTAAGGGGTACTTCGCTAGAAACTCCCTGCTGACTAGTTAGAAAACCCAACTGACTGGGTACTTCCGGTTAACCGATTCGCTTCAAAATTAGTACTTTTGTTCTACCAACTAACCCGGAAAATAATATAAAACAACCATCCCCCTAAGTTTTTGCTAAAGAGTACTTCGCTAGAAAAACACTGCTGACTGGTCAGAAAACCCGACTGACTGGGTACTTCCGGTCAACCGATTCGGTTCAAAATTGGTACCTCTGTTCTACCAACTAACCCGGACAATAATATAAAACAACCATTACCCTAACTTTTTGCTAAGGGGTACTTCGCTAGAAAGACCCTGCTGACTGAGTAGAAAACCCGACTGACTGGGTACTTCCGGTCAACCGATTCGATTCAAAATTGGTACTTTTGTTCTACCAACTAACCCGGACAATAATATAAAACAACCATCCCCATAAGTTTTTGCTAAAGAGCACTTCGCTAGAAAAACACTGCTGATTGGTTAGAAAACCCGACTGACTGGGTACTTCCGGTCAACCGATTCGATTCAAAATTGGTACTTTTGTTCTACCAACTAACCCGGACAATAATATAAAACAACCATCCCCCTACGTTTTTGCTAAAGAGCACTTCGCTAGAAAAACACTGCTGATTGGTTAGAAAACCCGACTGACTGGGTACTTCCGGTCAACCGATTCGCTTCAAAATTGGTACTTTTGTTCTACCAACTAACCCGGAAAATAGTATAAAACAACCATTCCCCTAAGTTTTTGCTAAAGAGTACTTCGCTAGAAAAACACTGCTGACTGGTCAGAAAACCCGACTGACTGGGTACTTCCGGTCAACCGATTCGGTTCAAAATTGGTACCTCTGTTCTACCAACTAACCCGGACAATAATATAAAACAACCATTACCCTAACTTTTTGCTAAGGGGTACTTCGCTAGAAACACCCTGCTGACTGGGTAGAAAACCCGACTGACTGGGTACTTCCGGTCGACCGATTCGCTTCAAAAGTGGTACTTTTGTACTACCAACAAACCCGGACAATAATATAAAACAACCATCCCCCTAAGTTTTTGCTAAAGAGCACTTCGCTAGAAAAACACTGCTGATTGGTTAGAAAACCCGACTGACTGGGTACTTCCGGTCAACCGATTCGCTTCAAAAGTGGTACTTTTGTACTACCAACAAACCCGGACAATAATATAAAACAACCATTACCCTAAGTTTTTGCTAAGGGGTACTTCGCTAGAAACTCCCTGCTGACTAGTTAGAAAACCCGACTGACTGGGTACTTCCGGTCGACCGATTCGCTTCAAAAGTGGTACTTTTGTACTACCAACAAACCCGGACAATAATATAAAACAACCATCCCCCTAAGTTTTTGCTAAAGAGCACTTCGCTAGAAAAACACTGCTGATTGCTTAGAAAACCCGACTGACTGGGTACTTCCGGTCAACCGATTCGATTCAAAATTGGTACTTTTATTCTAACAACTAACCCGGACAATAATATAAAACAACCATCCCCATAAATTTTTGCTAAAGAACACTTCGCTAGAAAAACACTGCTGATTGGTTAGAAAACCCGACTGACTGGGTACTTCCGGTCAAACGATTCGCTTCAAAATTAGTAATTTTGTTCTACCAACTAACCCGGAAAATAATATAAAACAACCATCCCCCTAAGTTTTTGCTAAAGAGTACTTCGCTAGAAAAACACTGCTGACTGGTCAGAAAACCCGACTGACTGGGTACTTCCGGTCAACCGATTCGATTCAAAATTGGTACTTTTATTCTACCAACTAACCCGGACAATAATATAAAACAACCATCCCCATAAACTTTTGCTAAAGAACACTTCGCTAGAAAAACACTGCTGATTGGTTAGAAAACCCGACTGACTGGGTACTTCCGGTCAACCGATTCGCTTCAAAATTAGTACCTCTGTTCTACCAACTAACCCGGACAATAATATAAAACAACCATTACCCTAAGTTTTTGCTAAGGGGAAGTACCCAGTCAGTCGGGTTTTCTAACCAATCAGCAGTGTTTTTCTAGCGAAGTGTTCTTTAGCAAAAATTTATGGGGATGGTTGTTTTATATTATTGTCCGGGTTAGTTGGTAGAATAAAAGTACCAATTTTGAATCGAATCGGTTGACCGGAAGTACCCAGTCAGTCGGGTTTTCTGACCAGTCAGCAGTGTTTTTCTAGCGAAGTACTCTTTAGCAAAAACTTAGGGGGATGGTTGTTTTATATTATTTTCCGGGTTAGTTGGTAGAACAAAAGTACTAATTTTGAAGCGAATCGGTTGACCGGAAGTACCCAGTCAGTCGGGTTTTCTAACCAATCAGCAGTGTTTTTCTAGCGAAGTGTTCTTTAGCAAAAATTTATGGGGATGGTTGTTTTATATTATTGTCCGGGTTAGTTTGTAGAATAAAAGTACCAATTTTGAATCGAATCGGTTGACCGGAAGTACCCAGTCAGTCGGGTTTTCTAAGCAATCAGCAGTGTTTTTCTAGCGAAGTGCTCTTTAGCAAAAATTTAGGGGGATGATTGTTTTATATTATTGTCCGGGTTTGTTGGTAGTACAAAAGTACCACTTTTGAAGCGAATCGGTCGACCGGAAGTACCCAGTCAGTCGGGTTTTCTAACTAGTCAGCAGGGAGTTTCTAGCGAAGTACCCCTTAGCAAAAACTTAGGGTAATGGTTGTTTTATATTATTGTCCGGGTTAGTTGGTAGAACAGAGGTACCAATTTTGAACCAAATCGGTTGACCGGAAATACCCAGTCAGTCGGGTTTTCTACCCAGTCAGCAGGGTGTTTCTAGCGAAGTACCCCTTAGCAAAAAGTTAGGGTAATGGTTGTTTTATATTATTGTCCGGGTTAGTTGGTAGAACAGAGGTACCAATTTTGAACCGAATCGGTTGACCGGAAGTACCCAGTCAGTCGGGTTTTCTGACCAGTCAGCAGTGTTTTTCTAGCGAAGTACTCTTTAGCAAAAACTTAGGGGGATGGTTGTTTTATATTATTTTCCGGGTTAGTTGGTAGAACAAAAGTACTAATTTTGAAGCGAATCGGTTGACCGGAAGTACCCAGTCAGTTGGGTTTTCTAACTAGTCAGCAGGGAGTTTCTAGCGAAGTACCCCTTAGCAAAAACTTAGGGTAATGGTTGTTTTATATTATTGTCCGGGTTAGTTGGTAGAACAGAGGTACCAATTTTGAACCGAATCGGTTGACCGGAAGTACCCAGTCAGTCGGGTTTTCTGACCAGTCAGCAGTGTTTTTCTAGCGAAGTACTCTTTAGCAAAAACTTAGGGGAATGGTTGTTTTATACTATTTTCCGGGTTAGTTGGTAGAACAAAAGTACCAATTTTGAAGCGAATCGGTTGACCGGAAGTACCCAGTCAGTCGGGTTTTCTAACCAATCAGCAGTGTTTTTCTAGCGAAGTGCTCTTTAGCAAAAACGTAGGGGGATGGTTGTTTTATATTATTGTCCGGGTTAGTTGGTAGAACAAAAGTACCAATTTTGAATCGAATCGGTTGACCGGAAGTACCCAGTCAGCAGGGTGTTTCTAGCGAAGTACCCCTTAGCAAAAAGTTAGGGTAATGGTTGTTTTATATTATTGTCCGGGTTAGTTTGTAGAACAAAAGTACCAATTTTGAAGCGAATCCGCCGACCGTAAGTACCCAGTCAGTCAAGATTTCTCCTGGTCAGTAAAATAGATAGTCCCCATTTACTAGATTCAACATATAGCATTTTAAATTGTATGTAACATTTGCTATATGTATAACTATATGTATATAGCTACAGGAGTAAAATGTTCCGAATTAAAATGTTATATAAAATTTGCTACATATATCAAATGTTATATAGCATGTTTTGCTACATAGTGTATAAACCCGGCAACTATACAGCCCGATGTGTAACTCACTCACGCATACGAATTCTAGACCACTTCCAGACGAGCTAGAAATGTGAAATTTAGCATGCATGTACCTCAAAACCCCCGAAAAAATTTCCAAAAGTTACAGTTTTGAATTCGAAAACCTCTAATTTGTATCTTTAAAATAAGGAAATGTTAACATTGGGCTTAAGGAGTTTCAAATCAAAACAAAAGTATAAATAACAAATATCTGATAAACTGTCAATGCAACTTTCACATGGTAGAATAAAACAAATGACGGGACCATTGAAGCAGCCATTTACTCGTTAGAGGAATTCTTCCACCTCCCTCTAAAAGGATTTAGTCTACATTAAGTCACGTATAAAATACAAGTGTTTAAAGTGGAAGTTGAAATCCTTGATTGGCTCCTGCTGTACTTAATTAAGATGGTGATGCGATTGTTTGTTTATTAATTGTACCATTTTCGACGCTGTTCAAATGTTGTACTCTGTACTTCTTCATGAATAAAGATGATTGACTATTGACTATTGACTATTGAATGATGATAACATCTAGAGTGAGTATATTATTTCAAATAAATCAAAATAGCATACTATATAAAATTATTTGAACGGATATTACCTTTGTAATAACAATTAACTGGAGCGACCCCAAGCGGGGGTCTGGGGGCAGAGCCTTCAGCGAGCGAAGCGATTCTTTGTATATAATTCTGTAAGCGAAATTTTTTAAGTCAAAATTGTGGTAGTTTTGCAAATTGCAGGATGATGGGAGACGGCTCAAATTAAAGTCCTCGATCCCAGAGACTCGGAAAAAATAGCACCATTTCCAAAAAGTTACCAACAAACGAGAAATAACGTAAAACAGGCCCCATCAGAAAAGTATGGGAATTTATAAACGTCTTCTTTGTTTGCATAAAACCTGTGGTCCTACGTATTATGTTATATTTTCCTCATCATAAAAATCAGATGAGGCATAGTATTGGAGAAAGGTTAGGGGCTTTTGGCCCCCTCAAGCCACTAGCCTTCTTCTTTATATATAACTCTGTAAGCGAAATTTTTAAGGCAAAATTGTGAGAGTTTGGCAAATCGCAGGATGATGGCAGACGGCTCAAATTTAAGGTCTTGATCCCAGGGATTCGGGAAAAAACCAGTATTTATAAAGATTTACCAGCAAACGAGCAATAACGTAAAACATGAGAAAAGCATGAGAATTTAAAAACGTCTGCTTTGTTTACATTTTTTACAAGAAAAAAAGCGATTAAGTGTCTACTTTGTTTACGAACTGGCACGTGTTCCTGCTTAAGTTGTTTTATTACATTTAAACAGTAAACAAAATCAGAAGAGACAGTATATTGGAGCAAGGTTGGCCGGGCTATGGCCCCTTTTTAAAGCCACTAGTATATATGGTGTTTTTGGGGTCTGGGGGTCCTCAAAACGAAAAGTTATAATGGTCCCGGGCCTAGGCCTTACCATGACGACTACGGTAATAGCTTCTTACCTATATGGGAAATTCGCTAAAAGGCACAATAAAATATAAACGCTAAACAACACAGACACAAAAAAAGATAGTTTCACAATAGTGGGATCAGCAAACGAGTCGTCAGCAAAATTTCATCTATGCGACAGAAAATGACAGACACAGGAAGAAGGCAGGCAGACGACCAAAACAAGCTGCGCGTGCAACCCGAAAACTTGTTTGCAGTCTCCGAGTGTGAAGGGCTACTAAGGTGTGAGTATGTTTTAATGCCCCGCTAGCGGGTTGAGTCGCTAAAAAGCAGGGTCGTAGCCACCCACCGTCCGGCGACGCAGTTCTGTGGCCACCGAGGTGATCGCTGCGACCCACTAGTCTAAAGGGCTCCATAAGGCCAAATGCAATTTCAACAGGTCCAGTGGCTGACGGGTGGCTGCGACCCGGTCGCTGTGACCTTGTGTGAAGGCAGCCTAATCAACAAAATTGCGAACCAACCACCGGAAAAGAACTACTCGCTGAAATCGAACGAGTCAAAACAGTGAATCAAATGAATAATTTACAGTTTAAAAAACTTGTATTTGTTTCTTCATACGTTAATTAAATGAACAACATTTATATGTTTCAATTTTGTTTACTATTATTCCAGTGACTTGAATTAATGGATTCAAGAACCGAACAACCCGTTACTGCAGTTCAAAGAACGATCAAATTTGCCTCACCAAGACCAAGTGTTAAGCAGCGTTGTTTTAAGTTTTACCAATATGCCTCCTACCTGACTAACACCAATGTTTACCATTGCTAACATTTTTGAACCAGTTTTGAAACAACGAGGTTAAATAATATATCTCGTTGTTTTGATCAACCAGAATATGACCTTCACTCTACATAGAGCATAGAGCTCACCGGCCGATTCTTAGAGCTCACCTCACCTCACCAAGGCCGACTGTTTATTTATTCACCAGCTGTTTATTTGTCAGCATTGTCACTTGTCAGCTGTGTATCAGCGTCACTGTGCCTGCCAATTGACAGCTATAAAACAAGAATTGTTTATGTTTTGATTGGAAGTTATAAAAGAAGTGGAGAGGGAATGTGAATTTGTCATTGTAATTAAAAGAGTTTACTAAAATCACAAACGATATACACAGGTGGTGGCTGATGACTAGTCTCCTGTATTTATTTTGAGAGTTACATTAATTAGTGTAGTTTCGGTGTTATTGCCAGTGGTTACTTCAAACTTTATCTTAACAAGGACTCTCAGGTTTAATTCTACTGAAAACCAACACTTCCACAAAATGTTTGTTATTATTCTGTTAGTTGTATGCGTTTTTTCGTCTAGTGGACTAGGTCTATCTTTTTTAAACAAAGATAATAATCAAACTACTAAACCTGTTGTAATGTGGCATGGCATGGGTAAGTATATAACTTAATTAATAGGTACTAACTTTATTTAGTAACTTACAGTAGACACCGTTTTAACCGCTCTCCATGGGACCAAACCCTGGGTTGGTTAAAACGAATAACACCTGGGTTTTGGTATATTAAGCACTATCAATTATAAAACTTAAACGGCAGTTACAAAATAGGTACAACAAATATAGGCTATATACTAACATGAAATACTTGACTAAGGAAACATATGGTCGACTTGGGCCCTGAAAGTACTTGTTGTTTTTTACGGTACAGAATCGGTTTGACAGCTGTGGCGGCGGACGTGAGTTATTTCCTGGAAAGAGGGCGGATAATCCGATGGGCGGTTGAAGCAAGGACGGTTAAGAGGGCGTCTGCTGTAAGTGACTGGGTACTGGTATCGGTATTTTGACTCTTGAAACAGTGTCACTATTTTTTTACTGAGGCCTGATTCAATAGAAACACACTCCTAATTTTTCCCTTTTGATGCATCCCACTCCAGTCCATAAATGTCAATGCCTTACATTATAATTAATGCCTATACATCATCACAACTCGCTGAAAATAAATGCACTACTGGTATCCAAATTGGATTGGAAGATGAGAAATGTACAAGGCTGATATAACAGTATAAATGTTATCCATTGGGAGATGAATAAATATATTTTCAATTCAATTCAATAAAATGGTATTTGGAGAGAGTCTTATACTTCCTATTATTCTTATGTACTTCTTCTTATAGTGCCTAAGCTATACTTTTGTTATTTACGATGGTAAAATTGTGTTATATAAGGCCTATCACAATTTTACCATCAGAAATAATTTATAGTAGGTCTTACTCATCAACTATAGCCTAAGTTAAATAATATACATTTTTTAATATTTGGGTACTTTTGATTTTGGATGAATTGTTGTATCTTGCTCCCTTCTGGAGGAGGGAGTCACTGCTCATTAAGATGTTTTGGTGAGTGTTTCCCGATCATTTTGGCTAAAAGCAAAACTCAAAGCAAACTTCAAATGGGTAAGCTTATAATTTTGGGCTTTAACTTTAATGGGTATTTTGATATAATTGTGCTATTGGTTGGTTTTTTATATCCAATACAGAGGTGCCCCTGAACTCTCTAAATATTTGGTATTATCTTTTTACAGTAGAGTCTCGATTATCCAACCAAAACCGGCCGTACCAAGGTCGGATAAGCGGGAAGGTTGGATAACACGGAAAATAATAAAAAATATAAAAATTTGTTTTTTATTTTTCTAATCGGCGGTAATTGATCGTTTTATTGTGCACGGGGACTGTCGGAAAACACAGAAAACAATAAAAATACACCCGTAGCAGCAAACCTGCATACTCAGCGAATTTCCAATGCATATTAATTTATCTTAATACCACATAAAGCCACATACCAAGTTTCATCAATATACATTCATAAATAAACGATTTATGACATTTTAATTATTCTCCATAAGAATAACATGGCGGCTGAGTATGCAGGTTTGCTGAAGCAAGGAACACTAAAAATGGGCTTTTATACAAATATCATTATAACTCAACTAGGTAAAGCCACATACCAAGTTCTATTAATTTATGTTCATAATTAAAGGAGATAACACGTTAATTATTCTCTATAAGAATAACATGGGGCTGAGTATGCAGGTTTGCTGCTACGGGAACTATCAGGCAAAAAATGGATTTTTGTGCAAATACCAATAGACCACAATGAAATGAAGCAATATACCAAGTTTCGTCAGGATAAGTTGATAAATAAGCGAGATATACAATTTTTCTTATCCTCCATAAGAATAACATTGGACAACGTACTGTGTTTAGCACTTTCAATATCTCAGTAACCAATTGACGTAGAGCAATGATTAAAACATCAAATTATGCGTCTTTTTAAGCTGATTCCAATGGGAAAAAATAAAATTTTACTTTTTCAAAAATTGTATGTAAAAAACTCAAAAAACCCATTTTTGGGGTACAAAACCCCCCCAAAATACCCCTTCGGATAGGTCGATCCGTCTGGTTTTCGAACTTAAAGTCATAAATGCTGCTTTACACGTTTGTACCAAATTTCATCAAAATCGGACCTTTTTTACGAGAGTTATCGCACCCACGGACATATATCTATATATATCTGTATATATATATATATATATATATATATATATATATACAGTTTCGACCAAATGGTGTTTTTGGGGTCTGTGGACCTCAAAACGAAAAGTTATCATGGTCCCGGGCCTAGGTCTTACCATGCCGACTACGGTAATAGCTTCTTCCCTATAGGGGAAATTCGCTAAAATGGTAAACAATGTTGATATGTTTTTTTTCTAGAAGCGCGGAAATTGATCGTTAGATCATGCTCGGGGACGGTTGGATAACACGGAAGGTCGGATAACCGAAGGTGGGATAATCGAGACTTTACTGTAAATGGTACCGTACTTAAAATATTATCAGCCGCAGCAGTTTACGGGATGCACACAGATAACACAACCACACATATGGATAAATTTAAATGTTATTAATTCATACTTTAAAAAGTATTATTTTGGTTATAGGTGACTGTTGCTGCAATCCTCTTAGTCTTGGATTTATAAAGACATTTATTGAGAAGCAGATTCCTGATGTTTATGTATTGTCCTTGATGATTGGAAAAAATGTTTTCGAGGTCAGTGATTAATATGGCTCTGACTAAATTTACTTTTCCTAGAGAATAGTAGTTAAATAAGTATGTGTAGTAAGGATATTAGGGATAGTGATAAACTGATAAATGAACATTTATGTCTACTTTGACTCTGGCAGGACCCATTGTAACTTGTTAGAATGAACTTCCTGAACCGTTAGTCATTACTGTCAGAGAAAAAGGTTTTGACACTCGAGTTTGGAGCTCTACAGAAAAGTAACTAAACTACTTAGAAAAACACGGAGTACATTAACATTTTCTTTGTTTTATTCTACGCATTCCCATAAAAATAAATATTTTTTAGTTCGTTGATAAAAATGTTCATGACAATCGGAAAGTAAAAGAGCGGTATTTTTAGAGTTTCAAAAACCATCTTGTGACTTTGAAAATTCGCACAATGTAAACCAAAAGTCAGAACTTCATCAAACTTTAATACAACATAGACACATACATTCTGAATTAATTTGTATGTTTTCAGAATTTTTACTTTACTCAAAAATCTTTTTTTGTTAATTTTGTAAAGTAACTTTTTCTAAAAAACGGCCAACGTTAAAAAAATTTGAAAAGCGTGTTTTGAAGGTAATTGTCTCAGTGATTGGAATATGCATAGTGCTTTAACATATTGTTATGTATATTATTTATTTCTTTAATCACTTAATCAGGACGATGTAGCGGCCGAATACGGCACTTCGAGACTGCCGCCACCACAGACCGGCCGCGTAGCCAGTGCAGTGTTGCCGCATTGAACACCTGGGCAGTGATGAGCTTTTAGACCAAATAACTGTTGAGTCGGCTGCATGTGTTATTTACCATTTCCTTACCTTTTCATCACCTTTCTAATGAGGGCTTTGGACCTCCAACGCCATGTGATATTTACATTATTTATATATTTACATTATGTACATTTATATTTAAAAGTTCATTGCTCAAATTAATCAATCTCGTACTCGCTATCAGATTATTCTTCTGAGGTTTATTATTACAGGTTCTACATTGGGGATATCTTCTGTGAGCTGATCTTCTTCCCAATAGTGCTTTTCTATTTTCTTCGCATGCTGAACACATTTTCAAGCATGGGAAATTTTTCACACTAGAAGAATTCATTTCATTGTGATGGTCATCCATATTTTTCTTTCCAATGAAACAAAGTTCAGCACCATGTCTACATGTTCTTCTTCACTACCGATGTGGAGAATAATTATACGTTTCCCCGCTCCTGATGGGGTCTTGAAGCCCCCTTGCCAACCATAGATATGTTGAATATGTCCTCTGTATTGGTCATAATTGTTGAACTGTTGGTTGAGCGCTTCTACAACATTTTCTAGTCAACAGTGTGTAACAGTGTGATTTTGGTTACACCGCTTTTCGTCCATATAAAATACCTTGTATCCTTTAGAGCGCAGGTTTTTTTATCTTCCTTAATTAAGAATGCCGGGATGCAGATACTGTTAAGTGATTCCATTAAAACTGGTTATTTAATTTTTTAAAAGAAAATCAAATGCTTTTAACTATGTTTAAAAGAGTTTCAGTTGACATTGTAGGAAAACTGGGTAGAGAATCTATGAGTTTTTGATGGAGACTTTTGATGGAAGGAAATGGTTTTGCTATATAAAAACTGTGAATACTTCGCCTAATGGCACCAAGAGTAAAGTCGTCCGGCTGTATTTTCGGTCGACCCACTCCGATGCGCTGCTTCTTTCGAGGGCCCTCGTTCTCTTCATTCTCCTTCATCGAAGTGGCTTCATTGCAGTGAAGAACTAGACAACGATCTTCCCAAACACTTGTGCACATTTTGATATACTGGATATCTCCTACCACCGATTTTTTCTCTCTCAATTCTAAAAAAACATTGCACTTACTATCATAGGGTACTCTGAATCAGATAACTTCGATTTGGCATCCATTCCTAGCGATACGAACACAACTAAGACTGGAGACAAACTGAGGTGGACTAATGAAATCATGTTTTGGTGGTAATACTTTGGACCTTTTGAAAGAATGCAAAACATGCCCTGTGACCCGTGACTCAGTTGTTAGTGATGACACACACTGCGTGAGTCACCTTGCGCTCTGCCGGTGTCTATCGTGGCAACAATGAACTGAATCCCTGCACACTCGGTCATGGCTGCACCACTAGCAGGCGCCAAATCATCCAGATTAAAGGTTAATTGATATAAATAATATGCATAACAATATGGTTTTGCACTATACACATTCCAATCAATGAGACAATTACCTTCAAAACAAGCTTTTCAAATTTTGTTTAGCGGCCTTTTTTAGAAGAAGTTACTTTAAAAAATCAACAAAAAAAGGGTTTCGGGTAAAGTAAAAATTCTGAAAACATACAAATTAATTCAGAATGTATGTGTCTATGTTGTATTAAAGTTTGATGAAGTCCTGACTTTTGGTTTACATTGTGCAAATTTCCAAAGTCACAAGATGGTTTATGAAACTCTAAAAACACCGCTCTTTTACTTTCCGACTGTCATAAACATGTTTATCAATGAGCTAAAAAATATTTTTATAGGAATACGTAGAATAAAACAAAGACAATTTTAATGTACTCCGTGTTTTTCTAAGTAGTTTAGTTACTTTTCTGTAGAGCTCCAAACTCGAGTGTCTAAACTTTATTCTCTGACAGTAGGAAGTAAGCTGTATACACTTTTTCATGATTCTGTCATTCTCTCATTGGGTCGGACGATGACCGGTTTGACTGGTTGAAATCAATAGCCTTATACTATATCTTTTAACACATTGGGTGTGAAGTACATTAATAACGTATTCTAATTAACTTTGTAACATATCTATGTGATTTTCATGTTTAAACATGTTTGTCAGCATTGAACGTATTACCCCAGTGTTGTGTAACTCATATAACAGTATAAGTGTAAACATATGCTATAAGATATATTTCATTTCATCCCGTTATAGTACCGTAACAAGTAACATGCGGATCAAAAAGTTGTTTATTTGGTATACATAGTTAAAAAGGAATGTCATCTTCTCCCAATAATATTCTGCTTAACAGGTGAATAGCAGAATACTGCATGTCTAGTTGGTTTTGAGCCACCCCTACCCTGTGTGTATCAAATAAATGACTGGACTTCTTTCATCAGTTCACTCCTTTAATACTGAATTCATCTGAATATGTATTGAGAACATGATTTTATATATGTAATATATTTGTTTACATTAAGTTTTTAGTAATTCAGGTGTTGACAAGCTGAAAACTATTGTAGGTTTAGTGAAAACACTCAAACTTACGCTTAAAGATATACGTAGTAATTTATTTCGTTAGTATTTTTTTGGATGGGATTAATGTGTTTCTTGTCGTGTCACCTTTAGATAAAATTTAGTGTGATTGACACATTCAAGAGAGAATGAATTAGAATTTATCAAATCTAAAATTGTTGATCACTTTTGATACTTGAGATTTTGTTATACAATCTTTTCAAGTGATACACTCAAATTTAATTGAGCAGAGATTTGTAAATATTTATCTCGATCTCTTAAAAAAGGCTAAAATCCAAATGAATAAAAGTAAAACTAAGGGTTTAAACAATTTCATGTTTGGAAGAAACTTTTATTAATATTGTAAATGGCATTAATTTGTTTAAGGGACTGTCCTAGGTCAAATAAAAAACGTAACACGATCAAGGTTAGGTTCCTATAAAGACAAGTAAAATATCAAAATAAGTTTGCTGCTATACAATATACAGCATTTGAAAGTAGTATGGTATTTAACAAAACTAGGTAACATACATATATTATTCCTATATTCTATACATATACATATTATATTCTATATATTATACATATCCTATATTCTAATACCTACGAGCAATGTCTCAGTCTGCCTGCAAAATCTATCTCGAAATCCAGCGGAACGATTTTGTTAAAACTTTGGAATTAAGTGCTTTTGGACCTAAAATACGATTGGTAAAAACCCAAGGAAATTCATATTTTGCTTAAAAAATCTCATTTGAAAATAGGAATTGTTACATTGGGCTTATGAAGTTTCAAATCAAAACAAAACAATCATAACAGCTGTGAATAAATTAACCAGTAAACTGTCAAAGTAGCACTTAGACAAGGTAAAATATCAATACATTATTTCTTTAAAACTAGAACCATTAAATAAAGATTGCATATAGACTTATTTTTCACCCATAAAACTATCAACTATCAATGAATTATCAGTCTCCCGGGTATTCACTTTAGGTATTCAGTATTTAGGTATTCACTTAAATACATATTGGTAGTTACCACGGAGACAAACAGAGTTATAACAAATTTTATGAAAAAGTAAGATTATTTTTTTTAATATATCAGGTGTTGACGAGTAGTAGAGCCCTCTCTTAGAATGATGAAAAAGTGGTGGGATTTGTAGGGTGGGTGGGTTATTCTCACACAGTTCACTACAACAGGATAGCAGATAACAAATATTACCGGTACATTTCCGAGGACAAGGATGATTGATGGTCCAGGAAAGATTTTCAGTATAAAGTTTTGGAAAATAAAAGTCATTGCATCATGTATTTCTTCAGCTGAATATTCTAACAGAATCTGCGTGAGTCAGCTCGTTGAAAACCTAGAAGTGTTCGGTTCACCAACAGGAAGTGAACAATTTTACACAGTGTTACAATTCTTAAGATGAGGAGCACTCAAAACAGAGGTCTAGAATCTGTGACAGAATTTGGATTCCTTGTCTTGGATTCTGGTCAGTGCAAACCAAAAGAGTTTCCATTAGAATAACATTGGAACTTTAAAGACCCGTGTAACTCACTAACCCGAGATAACTTGCTAAGGTAAAATGAGAATTAAAACACCGTACTTTTCCTATTTTAGACCTGACAAATCAGTGTACAAAATTTACTTCTTCAGTGTTTTGGGAAGTTGAAGAATTACTCAGGGTATTCCGCGGAAAGTCGCAGTCTGTGTGATACCTAGTCAAGGTGACAAGGTCTAGGGAGTCAAACTTGGGTTCTAGGGAGAAGCAAGAAGTTATGGCTCAGGGCCATTTAAGCTTAGGTTAGATAGATGCACACCTAGGGGCCCGCGTCACAAGGGCCCCTACCACACAAAAATCACATCTTCAAACCTAAAACCACATATTAAAAAAGGATTGTTCACCTGGGTGGTGGGTGGTAAGGGTTCCTACAACCCAGATTGAGTCTTGAAATTGATATGCAATTTATAAATTGCAAACAATAGTTTCTCTGATCGGTTTGTCATATTTTGGCACCAGCAGCCTTTTGAAATCAATTTTGGGGATGAAATGGTTGGTTGCCTATTGGCCATAGAAAATTAGAAACAACCCTCTCTAAGTGTCTTGTCATTTATGAAATTGATAACAGTGATATCCAGCTGAGCTCATTGCAGAGAAAGTTGAGTTATGGACTCAAGTGGCCTCTGGATCTCCAAAAATTTGCAAACATGGTTAGATTACCAGCTCCTATCAATAGGTTAGTTTTTACACCAATCGATTTCGAACATCTGCTGGGTCCATGTTTAAATGTCATTGAACATATTGACTGTGGGAGGCTTGGGGGACTCCACAACAGAGTCACTTAGTGGACGGGGCTCCACTCAACCAACGCTTTGAGTATTGAGAAAAAACCTGCCAACACACATGATTCAATCTGTAATGGATGGGATTGGATATATGTGACAACTTTGTCCATCTTGTATTGAACACTGCATATGTATGTGACACTTGAAAAGGGCTCAACAGTGGTATGAAACCACTCGTAGCGTAAATGCTGACCTCAGAGAAAATTGGAGCCTGACTGGCTAGTGTGGCTGTTGATGACGCTTCATCTAGTTGTAGTAAGTTATCTGCAGCCTGGGAAAAACAAAATCAGAAACGTTAGCGTATATTTGTGTCTTTTGTCTCACATTTTTATTCGTATGTAAATTACATGAATTCCCTCAATAGGCTAATTCTAAAGACAATTCCAAGGCCTTTATTCTTTACATGTATTCACAGATGTTTTGAAAAAAAAACACTTAATATACGTTTGTAATATCCACTAGGCTTATATACGATAAAATGATATCAAGTTTATTATTTTCGTGCAAGGGAAATTAGGAATAATTTCTTGAAAGGATTAATGCACTTTTATTTTGTAATGATTATTTAATTATCCATGGTTTTAGCCCCTGAGCTGTAGGTATTATGTAAGACTAAATTACTTACGTTCCGTCAGTCAGCTCAAATTGAAAAAAGACACATTTAGAACATGTTTCGATGCAGTTGCCCTAAACCTGTCCTAAACGTGTCTTTCTTCAATTTGAGCTGACTGACGGTACGTAAATAACTTAGTCTTACACAATGATTCTTTGTTTAAAATTTCATGGAAGGTGATGGTGAGTTATGGTGATTAAGAAGTTAGTGTGGACATTTTTCATCACTTATTAGACAATAATAATGTTCATGATAGTTCGGAATTTGGAATGATCCCATTTATCGGTGTGAAAAATATGTAAATGAAATAATTTTGGTTGCAAAATTAGAGGCAAAGCTAGATATAAATCATAAAAGAGCTGAAACAGGGGATTGAAAGGGTGGGGGATTGACCTTATGTTTTAAAATTGTATGTTGTGGTTTCATGTATAATTTTAACCAATTATAAGCAATCTATTCATAAATTATCCCCTCAACATGGTTTGGCATACCATGTATGTCATGCAAAAGACGCTTTAAAAACATGTGAATTTGAGTAAAGCTACTTGATTTCAAATTTATTTATTGTTTATATTTAAAAAAAGATAATTTAAAAATGAGTTGCAGTGCAGTTAACCCACTCGACTAAGGTAAAAAGTAGCTAAATCGAATGACCTATTGCAACTCAGAAAGAAGATACTGATCCCATCAACTTCCAAGCAGAGGCGGATCTAGGAATTGGTTGAGGGGGGCGCATTTGAGATTTTTGTTTCTCACTAAACGATAACGTCCCGCAGCAACGGGAGACAGTTGTTAGTACTTGCTAAATTCAATTCACTCATGATGCTAACAAATAAAACATCACATTATAACACTTATTTCACAATGAAATGTGTAATATTTATGTATTTCACTGATACAATAAACAGTAGGTACATAAATATACACATTTTATACAACTACTACCTTGAAAAACAAACATATTATACCAAATTATTTACTTACACGCACTACTCAAGGTTAAACTGACGCGCACAAAATGGCTAAGGTAGAACGCAAAGGTTTCAGAAAAGAAGAAGATTGAGGAAGACTGCAGGGCCGGTGCTGCGGTGTATGCCGCTAGGGCATCCTAAAGCAAAAGGCCGGTGCTGTGGTGCGTTACCTAAGGGATGCTCGGCCCTAGCCCCTAGGCAGGTGCTGCGGTGTGCTCCTAGGGGAGCCAAGGGCAAGAGGCCGGTGCTGTGGTGCACTACCTAAGGGATACTCGGCCGTAGCCCCTAAGCCAGTGCTGCGGTGTGTTCCCCTAGAGCAGCCAAAGGCAAAAGTCCGGCGCTGTGGTGCGTTTCCCCAGAAATGCTCGGCCCAATCCCCTAGGCCGGTGCTGCGGTGTGTGCCTCTAGGGCAGCCAAGGGCAGTAGGTCGGTGGCTGTGGTGCGTTACCTTAGGGACCATCGGCCCAAGTCCCTAGGCCGGTGCTGCGTTACATACCCTACGGGCGGACTAAGGCAATAGGCCAGTCTTGTGGTGCGTTACCCTAGAGGATGCTCAGCCCTGGCTGGTGCCTTTACCTTACAGATAGTAAGTTGTGTTTGTCTGATTTTAGGAGCTCAGCGACTCTCTAATTTTATGTATCGATCGGCAACTGTTTATCTTACAACATTTTGGATGCAGTGAGTTACTTTACACACATAAAGGACGTATCGTCTGATGGCGACTTGCTTCCTTACCGTCCTACCATCGGGGTTCACGATCTTGGCCCACACATTCTGTTTAAGTTGTATTTTAAGTGTTAAATAAATAAGGGTAACATGAATAAATTTAAAGTAAAGTTTTATTAAATACATTAGACTCACTAGTAAAAAAAACAAGACAATCTTAAACATATGATAATATAAACAAAGTTAAATAACAACCAGCAGGATAGCCAACCAGTACATCTCCCCCTTCAAAGATTAATTCTCTTGGGAGGTTTTACACAACGCCCTGATCTTGTCATAACACATGTTGAGGTTTCCCTAGATGTGCCATGTGAAACCGATGGAGATTTTGTTAAGCAAGTGTGGTCGTGATTAGTTGTTTCACGATCACTAGGCTGATTCACTGGTAACAGAACATTGGTGTATGACATTGGTGGGATTCAAATGTTTTCTTTTTGAGGGCTTGGAATAGGGAATAAATTAAATCGGTTCCTCCGGACTGTAGTTCCTTTGTCTGTCAGCACATTATAAGAACGTGGATAGTTCAGCTTTTCAACTACCTCACCCTCTCACTTAAGATCAGAAATCCAAACTTTGGAACCCAGATTTAACATTGGTAATGGGCGAGTACCATGTCGTTTATCATAGTTCCGTTTGTAGTTTTCTCTATAACGAATCTCTTTTTCTCGGAGATGAGTGAGGTCTGGCTTTTGCTCAAGGTGACGTGGTAGGGTAGGCAAAGTATCACGAAGTCGACGTCTCATTAGTAACTGTGCTGGACTGTATCCATTGGCAAGGGGAGAGTTCCTGTAAGAAAGTAGTGCCAAATAGGGGTCTTCTTTGTTTTTCCTTAGTATAGTTTTAGCAATTTTAACAGCTGCTTCTGCCGACCCATTGCTCTGGTGAAACTGAGGACTGCTGGTTTTACATACAAAGTTGTATTGCTGGGCGAATTTTTTTAAATTCGGAACTTGTAACTCCAAATTGGGTTCCACTGTCAGAATATACCACCTCAGGGATACCATGACGAGAAAATGTTGACTTGCATTTCTCAATAACTTCAGAGGCAGTGAGCGATTGTAGGGTTGCAATTTCAAAGTACCTGGAAAACTGATCTGTTATCGTAATGAACCAGTTTCCATTGACTTTGAACAGATCCATTGCTGCTTTTTCCCATAGACGAGAAGGAAACTCAGAGCAAATGAGAGGCTCATTTCGATTTTCTCTATACTTTATACATATGGGGCATGATGCAACCATGAGATTTATGTCTGATGCCATTCCTGGCCATCATAAGCTGAATCTAGCCTTTTCTCGACATTTAGTAGCCCCCAGATGGCCAACATAAATTCTATGAAGCATTTCTTCACGAAGACTTGGTGGTACAATTATCCTTGAATTGCGAAGCAGCAAGTTTTCTGCCAAAGATATTTCGTCTTTAACTGAGAAGTAAGGGACTAGCTGAACTGGAAGTTGTGATTTTTCTGGCCATCCAGTAACGCAATACTTTTCAATCATCTTGAAGATTGGATCTGCTTGCTGAGCTTTCCATAACTTGGTTATGTTTTGATCAGTTGTAGGTATAGATTCAACCACATTATTGACAAAGGCTTCAATTTCCTCTTCCACATCATATTTTTCCTTAATAGGAATTGGACATCTAGAAAGGCAATCTGCAGGAGCAAGATGTTTTCCTGGAGTATATGTTATTGAGTAAGAATACCGCATCATACGAAGTCTCATCCGCTGCAGGCGAGGTGTAATCTCATCAAAATTTTTTGACGAAAATATTTTCACAAGAGGTTTGTGGTCAGTTTCGATGACAATATCCCGACCAATTATATAATCTCTCAGCTTGTCACATGCCCATGTAACAGCTAAAGCTTCTCTTTGTATATTTGAGTAGTTACTTTCAGTTTCAGTAAGTGATCGCGAAATATACGAAACTGGTCTGAATTTTCCATCATCTTGCTTCTGAAGGAGTACTCCGCCGAGCCCGTATGAAGAAGCGTCAGCTGACACGAGGGTAGGCAAGCGAGGGTCGTAAAATGCGAGTTGGGGTGTGGTGGTCAAAAGTTTCTGTATAGTTTTAAAGGCAATTTGTTGTTGTTCTCCCCAAAACCATTCGTTTTTTCCTTTGAGGAGGTCATGAATGGGCTTCAGAATTTCAGATCTGTTTGGAATGTATTTGCCGCAAAAATTTATCATACCGAGAAAACGTTGTACTTCTTTCTTGTCAATTGGAGGTTTCATCTGAAGAATGGCTTTAACTCTCTCTTGGCTGATTTGAACGCCTCGGGATGAAATGTGATGCCCTAGAAATTGTACTTCGGGCTGCGAAAAAACATTTTTCTCCTTATTTAAAGTTATTCCAGCATTCCTAAGCTTCTGAAGAACTTCGTGTTCAATTTTGTCATGTTCCGCTTGACTTGAGCCCCATATAAGTATGTCATCTATATGGGCCAAACAGTTTTGTTGAGAACCTAGAGCTTCTTGGATTCGTTTTTGGAAATACTCAGGAGCACTAGTGATTCCAAATGGAAGAACTTTGAATTTGTAACGTCCCCACGGTGTTAAGAACGTAGTAAGGTCTTGTGACTCTTCAGCAAGAGCAATCTGCCAAAACCCATGGTTGGCGTCCAGCTTGGAAAACACCTTTGCGTTTTTTATTCGAGCCATTGTATAATCGATTCCCCAAATTGGGTGTGTTTGCCGATAAACATTTTTATTCAGCATAGTGAGGTCCACACATATTCTAACTTGAGTACTTTCCTTTTTTGGCACGACGACCATTGGGGCACACCATGAAGTAGCATGATCAACTGGAGTTATGACATCCATTTGCACCATTTTTTCAATCTCCCTCTTGGTTTTATCCCAAAGTGGAACGGGAATCCGACGTGGTACTGTAATTGCATAAGGTTTTGCCTCCTCTTTCAGTTCAATTTTGTAGCTTCCCTTCATTCTCCCGAGTCCACAGAAGAGGTCAGGAAATTCTTTAAACCAGTTGTTAGAAGGTACAGTTGTCTTAGATATTTCTCGAATAACAGGTAGTAGATTAAGTTTTTCTATGGCTGGTCTGCCGAGCAATGGAGTTGTACACTTGTCAGCCACATACATTTTCTCTTTGCACGCTTGTCCTTTGTAGGACAGCATTGCAGTGAAGGTTCCAAGTACAGAAAGAGGTGATCCCCCTGCCCCACTTAACATTCTTTTTGTGGGCTGAACTTCGAGTTTCTTGTTGAGTTTTATACTGGACGGTATAACTGTCACATCTGCACCCGTGTCAATTTTAAACTTCACTGTGTCGTTTTCGTTAATACCCACGTCAATAAGCCATGGATCTTTCTTAACTTCATTGGATTTTACACATCCGACAAAGTGTTTTGATGGACGAGGTCCATTATCATAATCAGAAGAGTTGTCTGAATCATTCAAATCAATTTCACGAACTTTATTTTGTAAACAGCAGTGTGAAAAATGTCCAGTTCGGCTGCATTTAGAACATTTTTTGTTTTTTGCAGGGCATATTCCTCTTCGATGAGAAGGCGTTGAACCACACCATACACAAGATTCTGAGTATTTGTTTACTGTCGAACTTGAATACTTCGGAGGCCTTTGATCGTGTGTCTCTTTTTTAAATGAACGTCTTGGATAATCAAACCGAGAGTTTTGAAGACTGCACGAATTCTGTTGATTTCTGTTCACAGCATCGATTAATGTCAAGTTTAGTTCTTCTTTTTGACGTTTCAATTTCTCTGATTTACGAAGAGATGCTATAGCAGTTTCTAAAGTCACTTTATTTTCTAGTTGCAGTTTGTCACTAAGATCTTGGTCATGCATACCAATAATAATAACCATTAGTAGCATTTGTTCTTCAAGGGTCCCCCATTCGCAATGAGCATATGAATATAAATCCCGAGCTAATGAATATAAATCTGTCACAAAATCTTCTGCAGTTTCTGAAGTCCTACCGACTGCGCCATGTTTAAGTTGTATTTTAAGTGTTAAATAAATAAGGGTAACATGAATAAATTTAAAGTAAAGTTTTATTAAATACATTAGACTCACTAGTAAAAAAAAACAACAAGACAATCTTAAACATATGATAATATAAACAAAGTTAAATGACAACCAGCAGGGTAGCCAACCAGTACACATTCCATGATGATTGTACTGGTAAAACTATTCGTAGCGACCCGTTATAGGGAAGGCTCTATTTTGTAGAGCATTGCCCAGTAGGTAAGACGTGTTAGTGCAAATAATGTATTTGCAAATACTGAAAAAAAACCAGTACAGCGACAGACAGCGTCACACTATTACCCATTGACAGCGTCACACTATTACCCATTAATTAAATATTTTCTAAGTCCAAGGGGGGGCGCGCGCCCCCCGCGCCTCCTGCCTGGATCCACCACTGCTTCCAAGTAGCCCACCATAATTTATTTTACTCGGGCGCTCTCACAATAACTGCCAAAGATTGATTAACTCTTTACGAGTTGCTTTACCTCATAATTATTTCCCACGGGCAGGAATCAAACCTGCAAATTTTGAAAGACAGTCCCAAGGTGTCCACAAATATACCACTAGACGATAGGCTCAAACATGATTTATATTCCTTGGTTAAGCTACCAGCTGAGAAAGAAAAAAATCTTCAGGGAAAGTTTGCTACTCGAGCACAATACAAAACAGCTTTAGCAAATGGTTTAAATAAAAAAATTGGTCATACTGTTAATTAGAAATTAATTAAAAAAAATCATGAAGTTTATTATGTAGTGTGCTACATTTGATATGTTTGAAGTTATTGTAATGCAATGTAGTTCCATAGTTAAAGAAGGGGATTAATATTTATTACTATTTATGTCTTTAAATAGGTAAATAAATTAAGTAAATTGCATATGTAGTGAAATTTTAACCATTAACTAATATTTTGTATCATTACTTACAACCGAAATGCTAGAAGTTCTAATTTATCTTTCAAGTTGGAGTGCTGGATATTTATCGTCTTACAACGCTTTGAAACTTCTAAAATAAAATTGAGTTACTAGGTAACTGATTAAACAATGTAAAACATGACATTCACATCAACAATGAAATAAACCAGTATGTTTCTCTTAACTATTTCTGTTTTATGGCAAGGCAGGTTTAATGAATGGCCTACTAAAATGCTGGAGGTCTTTTAAGTTACACCATCACACTGATTTGGAAAAATACACACAATAAGTATTGTCGTGGGGCCTACAATGAAATTTCATTCGTAGGATATATATAATAATTTGCTAAAGAATTTTGTTTGTTAAATGAATCCACAAATGTACAGTTTTAATTGGAAGTGTTTTATTAAAGTGAAAATTATGCCTTTATATCTAAATGAACATCTCATATAGGCCTAGGTGCAGTTAAATTGATTAGTATGGTTTTGTTGTGCCTTGATTGTCGGGCCGCATTATAGTTGACTGAGGGTTCTCCTGGAAACATACGCTTTAAGTATTACTTTTAAAGATGATGATGTCTGATGTATTTTTATCTTTACCATTTTCAAGTATTTCCTACCTAAAAATTGCAGGCCTGATAATTCTGGTTACACAGAGAATCTTAGTTGTTTGAGCAACATTAAAACTAATACATTTTTACAGATTTTATGTTTAAATAATTATGTGATCAAATATAACTATGGGAAATTTTAGGCCAATGGGATAGACACCCCCCACCTTGAGGGATTTTTAAATTTGTCGTAACTTCTATATGTTGGAATCATAACGGACTCATAACGGACATGTTGATATGCTGTGTTGTAGGGTTTTATCCCAATAAAACTGAAATTTAGTATCACAGATTTTCCATTTAATCTTTGCATCCTGGAATTGTTTTAAATATAAATTGTGGGTTTTTTTGGGTGTAGCTGAACATTGTTAATCATTAATCAGTTCAGTGCCATAGAGTTTTTAGAGCAGGTACGATATAGTTGTTTGCTGTTTTATCTTTAAAACTTTATAAAGTTTATCAAAAGTTATTTGCATGAAAGAGATTAGATATTAAATATCAGTTCTTGGAATAAATTAAGTGCCTTGTGCATTTTTCACAATTTACCCACAATTATTGAAAATAGTATTGTATGTGCTAAAACAAACCAGTTAAAACATTCATCTTAACATTGTCAACACATAATTATAGATTCAGTTGGCTTGGGTATGCAATCTCAATATTATATAAAACTCAAATACCACTGACTGACTCACTCACTCATCACCGAAATTTCAAAAACCACACAACGGATTGCAATGAAATTTGGAACATACCTTCCTCTTGGGTCTTAGGTGTTCACTAAGGAAGGGTTTTAAGAATTTCCCATAGGGCTCTATCCCACGGGGAGTTAAAGTTCCAATCCTGTGTTATTCTTATGGACATTCACTTGTTTGAGCTGATGAAAATACAAACAGCTGATCTTGATTCGTAGTAGTTCCACGGGATAGCCACAGAATGCAGCACACACAACTGTCAGTTTTGATATATTAGGATTATTTGCGGGGCAAAGCCTGCGGGAACAGCTAGTATTTAAATAAAATTAATTAATTCATGGTTGAAAGAAGTAAGAAATGTGATCACATTGCCGGTTTAGAAATTTCCCTTATATTCATATTTTGTATAAACCTGTTAACACGTTCATGCTGACAAACATGTTTAAACATGAAAATCACATAAGTTTCAATATTAATTAGAGGGCAGGAATTATCGTCCTCCGCATCCAACGTGTTAACATGCTGAAAACCAATGGAGTTTATCAGAGTTTTGGTGTCAGTAATCACAATGTACAATTTTAAATAAGCTAAATATAAAACTTGTTGATAATTTTTATTCATACTAACAAAAAACACTAGTAAGTTATGAAATGGTTATGCAATATTTCTCTAAAAGTACAATATGTATTTCCACTAAAAGCCCACAGCTTTCTTACCGCTGAGAGGACAGCACACAAAACAAAGGGTAGCTTTATATCTCTTTAGCTGTTAACAATTGTTAGAAACAGAATACAGCCAACCCTTAAAATAGAGATTGTTTTTTAGGCATTCACGTGTTGTTTTATATATATGCCACAAGCATTTAGTATTACATTTTGAAAGGGAATGGTCCAAACCCTGGTCTTGTTACTATCTAAGCTCAACCTGATCTTATGAAACATCAGCCCAGTAAAAAAATTGCAACTGGGTTCAGTATCAAACCCTCAAAGAATTTTCAGATTTTGCTCAGGACTGATCTGGCGAACTTCAGATTTTGAGGGGAGGACTAATCACTCCACTACTCTGGCATTTTGGGACCTGATACAAGGGTGTGTAGGGTTGTGCAGGGTGTACTTCAGTACAAACTTGATGAGAGTGCTGCTGTGTTATGAATGTAATTACATTAAATATTGAGCACTTCACCCTTGTCTGTGCAGGACACAGAGAACGGGTACTTCATGAATGTCAATGACCAGGTTGACGTGGTGTGCAAGCAACTAGCCTCAGACCCGAAGCTGGCTCAGGGCTACAACGCTGTGGGGTTCTCTCAGGGCGCTCAGTTTCTGTAAGATATCTGTGTATGCTGTTATATTTACAAACAATCCATTTGATACTGAATCACGACAATATAAGACTCTATAACTGTCACAAGTGGAAAAATTGATAAACTCCATACACACTTCTTTTGTTTTATGGAGTTTCAAATCAAAACAAAAGAATCATAACAGCTGTGAATTAAATTAACCAGTGAACTGTCAAAGTATATACATAAGGTAAAGTATCAAGAAATAATTTCTTGAAAACAGTGACTAGTACCATTGAATAAAGATTGCATATAGAGTAATAATCTTTTACACCCACAAAACGAATCAACTATCACTGAATATGGCTCGCTCTCCCCGGCACTAACTACTCCGGCATAAAACTCAATATAACTTTATTATTCCATTAGGCTGAAAAAGTAATAAGACAACATCACATACAGGATACAGTGCAATTAGAATATATAACACACTTTTATATCAAGAAAACAAAAAAAAAAAATATGTAACATTATAATTAACATTACAGAGCCAAATCCGGAGAAATGGCCTTCAACCTTTTAGTGTAGATAGTTACTTTAACTATTCGGCATTGGAAAAAAAATTATTATGTGGCAAGTATACTGATTTGTAATATTTAATGTTTGTCCATCCTCCTACGAGAAGTATCAGTATGAGTGTTGTGTTTTACAAGATGTAGATCTATAGATATACTTTGACGAGCGTCTCATCCATGTCTGCAGGCGAGCTGTGGCCCAGAGATGCCCGAACCCGAAGATCCACAACTTGATATCGATCGGAGGACAACATCAAGGTGTCTACGGCCTGCCTCACTGCTTCTATCCCCCACACACGACCTGTGACTACATACGCAAGCTGCTCAACGTCGGGGCATATTGGAGGTATCATTTTGGTTTCCAAAGTGCTTACGGACCACTGATATAAAATGTTAACCTTTGCTAGTTTTTTTACTATACAAGTAAATAATAAAATAAAAATAGATTCAGACAAGTTTTAAAATTAAACCAATTTTTAATTTCTTTGGACTGGAGTATTATGTTATAAGCTCTAGGTTGTAGCATAATGTATACTGTATTGTTTATTTTAAGACCAAAGTATTTCTTACTATTATTAATACTAGGGACGCCTAGGGGAAAATCTTAAATTTTGATGGAGGAAGGTGTTCACTGAGTGGGTGTAAGGGAGGGACAAAGTATGCCCTAGTGTCGCCCAGTAAAAAATTCCTTAAAATATGCTCTGGGCCACATGGTTGTTTATTGAATTAATTTCCGATGGTTATTTGATTTAGAAACCATTAACCGACAAAAATCTAAAAAAAGTAATTACCTGTAATCCTATTTGTCAATAGACAACATGTTTTATTCCTCAAAACCTTATGGGATCAAATTCCATGCAACACTTCACATCTATGTAAGCATTTTATGTCTTGTCAAATGGTAACAGGTAAACGAGTTAACAAAGTCACAATTTTTGAAACGTATGCTTGATTACAACTTCAATAAACTCAATAAAATATCACTTATGCTGATCAGCATCTTATCACTATTACCAACTAAATAAGGGAAACATATTTATTCTGTTGAATGTATAATCACTAAAAATAACTAAGGGTTAGTCGCTGGGGTAGTGGTCAAGGTGACGGATTTCGGGGCCACGGTAGAGGCTATGTCGTGGGTTTGAATCCTAGTTCTGACAAGTCAATTTTATCTGTACAGTCTAGCTTGTACTGTAGCGGCTCACCTCTTGCTTGCTTGATACGTTCCATGCACAGGCTTGAAGCCCGTCTGGATAAAGTATAGGGAAGAAGAGGCCGCCAACCTCTTTTAATCAAAAACATTTCAATACCCTGCAATGACCGGGTGGGTTTAAAAACTCCGAGATTTCATAATTCCGAGGTCTGTAAAAATCAACTAAATGTTAAAAATATCATAACACCGAGGTTTCATAATTCCAAGGTTTTTAAAGTTCAACTAAGAATTAAAATTATCATAGTTCCGAGGTTTCAAAACTCCAAGTTCTATTTATTTAAATATAAAAATGCAGTTTATTATAATTCCGAGGTCTCATAGTTCCGAGGTCTTTAAAAGTCAACTAAGAATTAAAATGATCATAGTTCCGAGGTTTCATAACTCCAAGTTCTGTTTATTTAAATATAAATTGCAGTTTATCATAGTTCCGAGATTTCATAATTTCGAGGTCTCTTAATATCAACTAAATATTGAGAATATCATAACTCCGAGGTTTCACAATTCCGAGATACAGTCCGCGCCAACAGCTTGCCAACTCCGTGCGGGCCCATAGTAGACGGCAGCTCGCAAACAATTCAACTATCTTTTCAATTGTGTTTACTAGTTGTGAAATGTAAAACATTATATGCATGACAATATAATTGTACATTAAGCTTTAACGGCTTAAGAACGTTAAAAACAAAACCTAGAGATTTTCAATTCGCCAATCAATGTATTCAAACATCCTCTAAACATGGGTCCTAAAACCAAAACGCTTAGTTTTCCGTCTGTCTGTCTGCGTATGTTTTTTACATAATGAATGGTATATTAAGGAATCAACTTCAAACTTTGTACATATATGACGACTAATAAGACCTGTTACAATGTTGAGTATCAATTTTCTATTTTATACCATTTCAAAATGGCAGCAATTGCTTGCTTAAAAATCGTAATACCCACAAAACTGTAAACTGTACAAAAAAACTAAACAATACCAAAAGGTAGTACAGTGTTGTCGGAAACACAGCATACACAAGACACATCAACAAGACACAGTTTTGTCATTTTCAGGCTTGGTGATTTTGAGATGAAACCACCGTGGCACTTTTCTACCCTAGTGCCGTAAATAAAGCTGCTGATTTTTGCCGCACTGTTATTAGTTATTCTGACATGTGTGCATTAGAAATCAGCTGTTCTTATCAATCGAATTGTTAGATTAACGTAAACACAATATAAACACTGTATTGTGAGAAATATTAATTAGCAAATCTTATAAAAATGCCTAAAAGAGACGTTTCATTATTGTTATTATATCAGTGTGATGTGAAACTGTTACTTTTTGGGCAGTTTTTGCCCAAAAATTACTTAATATTATAACAACAGGTTTTGTAATCATAATACAATAAAGTATTGATTTATTAAATATAAAACACAAGTTAATCAAGTAGACAGTTTGTTTTATTAAAAGTTAGCAACTAAATAACATATTAAAACAGTTTACTGTGTTATGCAAAACGTATTTCCATTGAGTATACAAACTAATAAAATAAAATACCGTACCGGGAGTCTTGTAGTTTACATGTAAAAAAAATATGTTGGCGTTATAAATCAAAGAGTACCAGAGAACCCGTACTGCTCTGCAGCATCAGTCAATGTTGAAATGTGAAAGTGACGTAATTGATGGGTATTGTCTAAAATCAAGTTAAAATATTATTGCAGTTTATACATATCTTCGCATGGATTGTATTGACGTAAATGGTTCCACTCCACATCACGTTAACAGTTGAAATACCACATAATTTAAATACCCCCGTCGCAGCAAACCTGCGTACTCAGCGAATTTCCAATGCATTTATATGTTTCTCACTAGTACATAAAGCCACTCACCAAGTTTGACAAAAATACATTCATAAATAAGTGATTTATAAAAATTTTGTTTATTCCCCATAAGAATAGCATTAGGACTCAGTACGCAGGTTTGCTGCAACGAGGAAGATAAGAAATGAGTTTTTATGCAATTATCAATATAACTGAACCAGGTTATATAACTGAATATAATATAACAATACAATATAACTGAAGCTACTTACCATGTTTTATTAATTTATGTTTATAATTAAGGGAGATATAAAACTTTACTTATTCTCCATAAGAATAACATTAGGGCTGAGTATGTAGGTTAGCTGCTACGGGGACAACCAACAAAACATTTATTTTTTGTGCAAATATCAATATACCAGTACAACATGAAGCCTCATACCAAATTTCATCAATATACATTCATAAATAATCAAGATATCAAATTTTATTTATTCTCCATAAGGATAACATTGGACAACGTACTGTATTTAGCACTTTGAATATCTCTGCAACGGTTTGACGTAGAATCATAATTTAAACACCAAAATGATTGTTTTGTGGAGCTGAAGTGATTGGTAAAAGAAAATGTGAAGTTTAAAGTAAAATTAACTGAGGAAAAGCCAAAAACCTTTTTCCCATAAGATTAACATGGGAGTTTTTATGAGCATGTTTTTTGGATTTTTTCCGCAACCACTTAACCTAGGTTAATAATTCAAAATACCATATTATTTGTTTTTTTAAGCTCTATAACATGGTCAAAACCAAAATTAAGTGTTTTAAAAATTTTAGGGTGAAAAATGCAAAAAACTGATTTTTGGAAAACTAAAAATCCCCATAAACCCCCCTTCCCATGGTCCGATTTTTCTGGTTTTCGAACTTAAAGTCATAAATGTCAGTTTACACATTTGAGCCAAATTTCATCGAAATCGGACGTTTTTTACTCAAGTTATCGCATTCACGGACACATATATATATATATATATATATATATATATATATATATATATATATATATATATAGATATAGATATAGATATATATATACATATATATATAAATTTGAACGAATAGTGTTTTGGACATCTGGGGACCTCAAAACAAAAAGTTATCATGGTCTCGGGCTTAAGCCTTACCATGAGACCTAAGGTAAAAGCTTCTTCCCTATAGGGGAAATTCGCTAAAAATAATAAAAATAAAATAATGTAATTGTAATTTATATAAACTCCATAAGGCAACATACAAAACCAAATTATTGTTATAGAAACAGTTTTTAAATAATTTTTTTAATTAAATAAAATAACTTTAGATTTATACTATGTTTATTTGCAAAATAAAAAAGGAACAACGTTTAGTTTAACGACATTTCTTTCAAAGTTTTCATAAAAATTATGTGTAATGTTTATAATTGTTGCCTTAAAACATTAACCAGTATGTTTATAAATACAGATAATGTTCTCTTTCCTCGAAGTCGTTAGTCCTAACATTTTCTCCGCTAGAGTGCAGCTGTAAAAAGGGTTTCAAATGTAATGTAACAGCTGCTTTGTTTTATTACCAGTTTATCTGCTTAAAACAGTTATGCGGCGATAACATATGACCATCTTGATTGTTTTAAGGAAAAGTACATAATATATGTTGTAAATGTATAAACATAGGTTAACACTAATATTCTCAGGCCTTCTTTCCCGTGGCTGGTTGATTATGCATATATTTTCCCATCAATTTTGTGTCCTATAGCAAGGAGAAACCAAAATTTTCTCATAGCATCGTTTAAAACTCATCTCATTACACGATAAAAGATTAAACCCTTAATATAATCAGTTATTGTTTTCCCTTCATGACAGCTAATGGTAAAGCGTCCTGCAGGGTTCTTTATTTATTTTTAGTACAGCTCATAGCAATGCTGACAAACTTGATAAAGAGTAACTACGGAAAAAACTAATAACACCGGATATAACTTATAATCTCTAAAAAAAAACTTTTAAGAGTTACCTTGAATCAACCAATAAAGTCACTACGTTCTCTTTTGCCTTTGACACTCGTTTCGTGACGTCATGTGAAATAAGCCTTAGGTTTGAGTCTACTATACTAACTTCGGGAGTAAATATGATACCATAGTGCTAAAACCACCAGTTGAGAACACTAAAAACTGGAAAACTAAATTCAAAACAAACCATATACAATTCTTACACCGAGTTGAAAATAAATTTCTCAACTGATTCCTAAGGTATATACAACGAAAAAATTAAAAAAAAGAACAAACAAACATATGTGAAAGATTTTTCTAGAAAATCTGTAGGTTTATGTCACTTTTTATTCCCCTTAGGAAGAATTCTTTAAGTTTCCGGGGAGAGTTTGCCGGTTACGAATAATTTTATTTTTATTGTGTGGTTTTAACATAAGTTGTCTTCCAAGAATTCAACAGATGCTCATTACGAAACGATTAGGAATTCGATGATCATTCGTGAGTTTTTTTATAGCTCTAAACAAAGTTCTAATGGGTCAAAGGTTTTTGAAAGGGCCCTAAGTTATCACCAAAACCTCAAAAAATAAAACTGTTCCATCTCAACACATATTGCTTTCCTATTTCTCTTATGTAGAAGCTTTTTTTTAATCTATCATCATGACATAATAACTGGATTCATGTATATTATTGAATGCATAAACGCCCATAAAGAAAGCAGCTATTTTCTCTATTTATCTTATTTATACAAAAATAACTGGATTAAATGTAAATTGTGAAATATATATAAACACCTGTAGAAAGGAGAAAAAGAAAGGAGTTGTATTTTTGCTACATTATTCTTTGGCAAACCAAATGACCTCGCTTACCTAATGAACACATGTTTTAAGTAGTCGTCTGATGTAAACAAACTTCCTCCATAAGATTAACATGAGAACTTTAGGAGCTACTGCGGTGAATCCCATTGACGATATGTTAGTTTGGATGGGTGATGACATATCTAGACATAATTATCTATCAGTTAACAAAAGAATCATGAAAATCGGCCCAGTGGAACGGTCTGATGGACTGGCCAAAGTTTTGGCAATTTTTTTAATACTTATGATTGTTATGTCAAACTACTAAAGTGGGACATTTGGCTGTCCCCACAGGAATCGTGGGGTTGAAGGGACATACAGTTCGGGTCACAATGCTTGACGCCTGGTTAGCTTATACTCTAGAATAACTTTTCGCCTCTACGTGGCTTTGTACTGTTAGTGTTACCATTGACTATAAATACTGAAGTAGACTTCTCATTGCCATTGTAAAATGTGTCCCTAGTTTTGTGTATGCCAGGATTGAAAGAGGTCGTAGTTTACAATAATCACCAACAGAGTATACTGCTGTCAACTATAACTTATCCTCTCAAGGAGGGGATAATACAACAGTTGGTGTGTCAGGAAGCAAACATGAGATGATTATCACTTGCTTTCTGGGGTTGAGATTTTTTAAAAGTTAACGTAAATAACTAGGATAAAAAGTTTACAGCAGCACAATCTGTCGGTGACCCAATCAAACTACTTCAATTTTAAATTCTAGCATACACTAACAGTGGGACAGCTGGGCCCAAACTCCCACAATTTTGACTTAAAAAATTCGCTTACAGAATTATATATAAAGATTACACCTTATAAATTAAATAAGCTAGTTGTGCTGAATCGAGCCAGACCGGGCTGAACATGGGGTACGTTAATCCCCTTAAGACAGTTTCTATTTTGCGTAGCATATTTACTCTTGGGTTAACCAACTAAAATTCGGCCCTTGGATAACTCACAATAGTCCTTGGTAGTCACTATAGTTGCATTCTCACATTCTCCAAGTTATTTCTTATTTATAATGAACCAAACACAAAACACAACCACACCTAATTAAACAGTACATTACACTTAATACTTAAAGTACTTTAAAAAATATGTTTTATCAAATTTTTCAAATATAAGTACTAAGTACCAAAAACTTAACACAACCTACCCCAATCCTAATCTATAATATTATAAAGAAGAGGTGGTTTCTGTCTGTCTGTCTGTCTGTCCTACTGATGTTCCGGATAAACGCAAAAACTACTGAACCGACTTGGCTGAAACTTTACACAAAGGTAGATCTTGAACCCATGCAACACATAGGCCTATTCACTTCCTTAAAATCCCCTCAGGCTACGCCCCATGAACGTCCTAAGTTTCAATGTTTACATTTCAGAAGAAAGTAAACATTCAGAAACTGTATTGCGAACAGCCGAGGACACATCCATTTGACAGCTTAAAGAGCAGAAACAGTAAGAACAGCTGTTTCAAGCTAACTAAAATGCAAATTGCATTGACTATAGAACGGGTAAAGAAAACCCTGAGCGAAAAACGGGTACATCAACTAGTAATTTCTAATTGGTAGTTATAAAAATATATGCCAAATATATTCCAAACAAAACCCATCTGTTGTCATGTTCACTCTCCCCCAACACTGACTCGTTCACTAACATTATATATAAGTTATTTTTATCCGATTTGTAAATGTCCACTAAATGTATGAACTTCCATCAAACGTTCTAGGTATTGTTTTGGGTAAAATCACTTGCTGATATTCAAAAAGTTTTTGAGTGTTGCTCCTTAAACAATACACTGACTATTTAACCACATATGTAGTTTTTTATCAACCAATAAATTTATGTGTTAAATGATAAAATTCCTTATAGATTGTTAAGCTACATTTGAGTTTTTATAGGTTTTAGGATTTCGTCAAGTACAAAAATGCCTAATCTAAAGGTGTAAACATCATCTATGGCTGAACAAATACAGTTTGCAGGCAAATAATAAGGCATTTATCGGATACAAGTATAGGATAAAATGGTTTATTTTTAGGGCTTTAAATTTATACTACAATTGATAAGTAAATGTTTGCACATTAACGAAGCTGCAGGCTCCAGCGCCGTGCGACCACAGCGTGGCAGCCAGCGTGTTATGCTCACTTGTGGCGCAGACTGTACCTCGGAATTGTGAAACCTCGGGAGTTATAATATTCTAGACATTTAGTTGACTTTTAGAGACCTCGGAGTTCTGAAACCTCGGAATTGTGATAAAGTGCAATATTATATTAAACTAAACATATCTCGGAATTACGAAACCTCGGAGTTATGATAAATTTAATATTTAGCAGATTTTTACAGACCTCGGAATTATGAAACCTCGGAGTTGTGATGTTTTTAATACTCAACTGATTTTATAAAATCCTCGGAGTTTTGAAACCTCGGAACTATGATAATTTTAATTCTTAGTTGACTTTTAGGGACCTCGGAATTATGAAACCTTGGAGTTATGATTTTTAAACATTTAGTTGATTTTACAGACCTCAGAATTATGAAATCTCAGAGTTTTAAGACGCTCCCCAATGACCCATACCCGGTGTTATGGTAATGTGTTACCCTGTGTTGAGAACTAACGTTATTTCCTTGTGAATGTTTAATACAGCATTCTCAAGGCTATGAGCGCTTGTATGTTGTTCAGCTATCCCGCCAATCCGAGGTCATGATCCTATTTAATTAGAATTATCTTACTCAATTGTAATTACTCATTACCTCGTTTCAAAATTAATAAAACATTTCCATCAACCAGGCCATCAAATTAAAATCAATAAGTGATTAATATGTTGTAAAGAGTAGAGACCATGTGACACCGTTTAACAGAACATTGTATAATGACATGGAATGTCAATCGTGACCTAACATAATATTAAACAATCATTTAATAGTCCCCTTTAAATAATTACTCAAACATTCATTGTTTGCTCACCTCTAATTAGGAATGTAAACGTCCCTTTTAGTTAAACATCACAGCATTGCTTATTGGTTAATCATCCTATTGGCTTTAGTGCTATGGGGGAGTTTACTAGGCTGATTAGAAGCAGTAAATACCATACAGATTTGAAAGTTTGATACTTCCTTTTAATAATGGCATTGGACGGGCTCTAATTTAATAGCTAATACTTTTACTTTCTCCCCCTATAGGCATATATGGAAAAAGTATTGTTTTTGTCAACATTTTTTAATTTGAGATATCAGATGATATAGTTGTTTTGGTGCTCCCTGAACCCAAAAAAATGGTTTTTGAGATGATGCCCTAGGTCGATACACAGGCAGACAAATTTTTACCAAATATTGTATGAAGGTAGGCCTGCTAATCCACGGCATCGACAGGCGGTTTTATTTCATTTAACATTTTTTTGATTTTGTAATTTTGGACTACATCCAAAAATATGAATGTCATAAATTCTCAAAAATGGCTCTAACGAATTTATGTAAATTGTTGTGATTTATAGTGTTTTAAGCCTTTGATAAAATGATACCACCAGCATTTGTAGAAAAATTCGGGCTCAGAAGTTATAGGGCTTTAAAGATTCCGAAATTCAGTTTTGTTTTGTTTTTCATAAAATCAGAAACTTGAAATGAAATTTATTTATAATCATTTCGGGCCATGCATAAATTACGTCACACTGTATTCATCCCTTTTTTACCCCTCCCCCCCGGTGTCACGTTCTGTCACGCTGCTCATTACTCTCCCCCTCCCTCCTGTCATGTCACACTTATTAATTATTAAGTACTAGTAGAATGTATCCGTTCTTCGCACGGGTTAGAAAGGTAAGTTAGCTTGAAACGGCTGTTCTTGCTTCTGCTCTTTAAGCTGTCAAATTGAAGTGTCCTCAGCTGTTCGCATTAAAGTTTCTGAATGTTAACTTTCTTCTGAAATGTAAACATTGAAACTTAGGGCGTTCTCGGGGCTTAGCCCCAAGGGGTTTTAATGAAGTGAATAGGCCTATATGTTGCAAGGGTTCAAGATCTACCTTTGTGTAAAGTTTCAGCCCAGTCAGTTCAGTAGTTTTTGCGTTTACCCGGAACATCAGACTGACAGAAGAAACCACCTCTTTTTTATAATATTATAGATAGATTGGATTGTGGTGGACGGTATTTTGTCACTGTAACTGACGATTTCGCAGACTTTAACGCAACCCTTAACCCCCCCCTCCCCTATGTCACGGTCTGTCCATGATGTGCTGCACCCCCCTCCCCCCCTCCCCCCCCCGGAGACATGACGTAATATATACACGGCCCTTTACAACAACTAAACAAAATTAGTATTTTGAACTATTATTCTATGACTATTTGTCGTGGGGAAAATTGAAATTTTTATCTAGCTGTAAACGCAGTACATTGTCTAATGTTAATATTACGGGGATTGAAACATAAAATTTCATTCTTATTTACTGATCAGTTTTATTAAAAGTAGGTATGTATGTTGGTCAAATTAACATTGACCAATAGGGTATATTCAGAATATTATGTTGTCACCAAACCCTGGATGGGAGGAGGAGGCATTTTCCCTCCTAAAACCTCTGTGTGTAGCAAATGATTTCTTAGTTCCTCAAAAAAGAAGAGAAAAGGATTTTGGTGGATATTTCTGTAAAAAGCTTATTAGAAGATTTTGTATACATAGTACCAACCGTATTTTATATTATACATTAATTTTATATGAATTCTATATGTAGTACCGGTAAATACAAAGTAATTTATTGATTAAAATTGGGCTAAAAGTGAAAAAGTATATGATATGTCAGTTTCTTTATACAGTTTATTTTATTTCTTTCAGCTGGGTCCAAAACGAGCTCGTACAGGCTGAATACTGGCACGATCCAATGGATGAAGACCGGTATCGGCAGAAGAGTGTTTTTATCGCTGAAATAAACAACGAACGATACCAGAATGATACTTACAAGCAGAACTTGCTGAAGCTCGATAACTTTGTGCTTGTGAAATTTGAGGATGACCAGATGGTTGAGCCGCACGAAACCTCTTGGTTCGGGTTTTACACGGCGGGCCAAGCTGTTGACATCACACCTCTGAACCAGTCCCGATTGTACACTGAGGTATGTTGTAAATACTCTTTCTGCTTTATTAAGTGTGTGTTTCCTCTGGAAGCTAGGTTTTTATTGATAAATGGAGGATTTACAAAATTATGACACGTTATAATTGTTCACAACTATCAACGGTGAGTTTTTTATAAATAATATTTCAATGCTGCCAATGATTTATAATGTATATTAATAATTTACTTAACAAAATTATTTATTTATTGAAGGCTTGTGAAAACTTTATTCAAAATTAGTCTACAGAACCCTGTTATACAGTGTAGTACACACAATCTGTCTCTATATAAGCGGCCAAATACCGGCCAAATAAATTGCCGGTGGAGGGTGTGTTTTACCGGTCTATCAACGAATATCAACCAATAGTAGACGTGCTACTTTGCCAACACTCCACACCAGCTGATCAGAATAACATTCGAGTGATATTTTTCTATGGTAATGGTAGTGACAGCGTACAGCCATGCTGTTGGCTACAGTCCAACTGTCAATATATTTGTCCGCTACTATAGTTCCTTGTCTTTGACCTAATCCTACCCTGTGACCTGTCACGCAGGATAGACTCGGATTGCGAGAGTTGGATCGGTCAGGCAGGCTTCACTTCCTCTCTGTTCCTGGAGACCATCTGCAGTTCACCACCACCTGGTTCAACGAGACAATCATCAACAAGTATCTGCGATAACCCGCGCGAACACGCTTACCATGTTGCCCTGGAGCTGGCTGGTTGAGTTGCGACAACTGTGTCGGAAGCACAACGGGATTTAGTTAACTCATTTATTTAACAGAAATAACAGAAAATATTTTGCGGTAAGGTATGCCACTTATTATATATTTTAACATGCCTCAAAAAAACTAAGAAGTTTTAAATTAATCCTTCTCGGGTGTTTTATGCATCAGACTACATTTTCCATAGCCAGCGTTTGACGAATTTATATGCTACTCAGTTTGGATCAAATCTCTTTATTGCAGAAACTTCCGAGAACATCGGTAGCATTACAAGCGTCTGACAAAAGATTTCTTAACATAAAAACAATAATATATAAGATAATATAATATATCACACCTTAACCCTACATCGCTCAATCAATACAATGATTACAATAATCAACAAATAGCTTGGGAAGGATTAAAACAAAATTACTAGTCAATTTAAATTTTATTACTGGACAAGGCCTCTAGTATGCTCAAAATATACTTTATTTGCTGGACAAGGGGCTTTTTGTACTATGTTTACAAAAGGAACAGTAAACATTACAAATTCCTAACTAATGATTTTAATTAACAGATAATTATAATCAGTTAAAATGCCTATTCAAAATGGAAGCACAAGTCATCTTTTAGAAAGTTTGACTAGAGTTGGAAGATTATAGCACAATCAAATTTGAACGCTTTTTATAGGAACCAACTATGAGAGTCTCTGGTTGGTCTCGCATGAGGCAAAACATCATTTGAAATTCTTTCAACGATTTTTCTACATGTTCTTTATTTATAGCAATGTTTTTGGAAACTTACAAAAGAAATAACAATGCACAATGTAAATTTTTTTAAACTTAAAGTGTGAAATTATGCTTAATGCCATGCAGTATTTTGTACCTAAATGAATTGTCAAATAAGTACATGTACAGTGTGTGAAGCTTTTTTAAATTACTAAAAATATTTTGTTATAATTCCTTTTGTCATTTTAATTAGTTTACAAAAAATAATTTTATAAAATTGTAATTAGCTCAAGAAAGATCAATAGTGTTTATACGATTCTTTTATTTTTAATAATTACGTTTCCCAGTCAGTTCTAGGGTTATATTCTACATATGTTTATCTTATTTTTCATGAGATTTTATTGTATATTATATGTAGAACATTAATTTAGTGTTTAGTATGTAACAGTATTTTCTGGGTGGGTTCTCTTTAATTTCAAGAGTTTTTTATATTGATATTGTTTAGGGTTATTTATGCTAAATTGTGTAATAACACTACTGTGCGTGCCTTTGATCTTGTGATTAACAAATATACCAAAGATAGTGTTTTACCTGATAGCTTAGGTGTCACTTAATCAAATTTATGAAGCATATTTGTAATTTAAAATTGTAGAATTAGTTCTTGAGTGCCAAATATTTTATGACCACCAAGGTTGAGTTTTCTCTACTTATTTTGATTTGTGCATTATTTAAACAAGGTGGCTGTGTATACTACTTATTTGTATAACTGTGTAAAGAACTTACTGCAAGTGTCATTTAACTAGCCTATTTCAAACTACTTTTGTATTTATTTTTAAGGGGTCATCCATAAGTAGTTTATATTAAAAATGAATACATAGCTCCGATCCAATTTTGAAGATGAATTGGAAAGTAAAAGTAAAATGAATTATTTCTGTTAACACCAAAACCACAATCATTAAAAGCAATACAAATATCTTGCCAATACAATTTAATCAAATCAATCAACAACAATGTATCCAAATGTTATAAATAAAAATCATAAAAGGTTTTTTGTGTCAACCAAGTAGGGGAAACCATGAACTTAACAACTTTGGTGAGAATCCTACTCACCTTGAATGAGAGTTATTAAATTCATTGTTGACCCTGTGAAAGAAATTAATGGATAGTTTAGTTGAAAAGCTGTGAATGAAATTATAATTTACAAATTATCAATAAAATAATTTAGAATGTGAATATAGTTTTTTATTTTAACCACAATGTTCTGTCCTAAGTAGGCTTAGGTAATGTCTGTCTCTTTCATACTGCTTTGAACTTTGAATCCTTATTGGGGAGAACTATAAGAACAAGAACTATATTTTATACTGTTTACCACCCTTCAGTGGAGGAATAACCTAAGAATTGATCAAAGTGCAATATAATTCTGTTAACCAGTGAAATATACCTACACTTATTCAAAAAGCTATTGTATAAACTAATATGTACAGTTTTTACAAGAAAAACACTTGGACACATTTAGTTCATTGTTGTAGTGTTTAAAGACATTTAAGTGAAACACACTCAGCATAAATAGTTGTCAGTTTAAACTAACTATGGGAAAAAATGGTAAATAAACGTTATCTTGATTAAAATCACTATAGGTTTGCCTTATCAAGATCCTCCTGGCACATGTGGGCCGAGTCGTCACGAGAGTTGACATGCCATTTGCTCATTAAGTGGGACTCTCTCAACCTGTAAACGTCACTAAAAATTCATCACATTGACCTATTGCAATCGTTTAATCTTCAGTAATTTAATTTGGCTTCCCTGATTACACACTCTGCTGGATTTATCCGGGGTGCAAGCACGTATTAGTTTTCCTAAAGAGAGGGCGGACGTGTGGAATGGAATTTGTTAAAGTTATTGTGTTCTTACTCATCGTAAAATTTGATTTTGAATCAGTCGCCCTGAATAATAAGATTATTGTAGACTACGAATATTTAAAGCAACAAGTGGTTAATGTGTGTTCAGAATTTTTTGAAAGAAGCTTTTGCGTTTGGAGTCCGTCAAAATATAGTGACTTAAAAACCTTTGTGTTAAGAGAATGTTCGTTTTTTATTCCAGTGCTACAGTTTATCTCTAAGGAGAGAGTTATTAGTGAGTGTAAAAAGCTTCTACTTATCGAAGCGAATTATTTTAGTGTTTGTGAAATGATTTTGCAAAACGGTTTAACTCGAGTTATGAACATTGTAATTTTAACACATAAAAATATCAGTGTGTTTTTGAACGATTGTAAAGAGTGTTCTACTTTATTTGATTCTATGAATGTTGTCGTTATTTCTGTTCCAAACGGGGACATGCTGCTTCTTAATTCAACTGTTAGTGCTATGCATTACGTTGTTCATGGTGGTAAGATTCAAAGAAATCCCAAAATAATAATCCCTAATTTTCAAGGTAAATTAATTAAAGTAGCGACATTCAACTTTCCTCCTTTTTCAGTCCTCATTAATACAAGTGGATCATGTAAGTGTATTTATAATTTTAGTTTTTAACCATTAAAAGATTAAAACCATACAGACCCTTTCGCAGTCTGGGACATATCGGGGAGGGGGTAAACACCCCCCCCCCCCGAGAGATGCTGAATAACCCCCAACTCAATTCCTGTCTTAACGGTATAGTCAATTGAACATAACAAAAAACTATAAACAGTGACCAAAGCAACCATAACAAATGTTTATAAAATAATATAAATTGGTGGGTGAGGACATTAAAGCCTACTCATGTGGTCAAAAGTCGCTAATATCGTTTGCTACGATATTGATAAATTTCATCAACCGATGGTTTGTTTGTTCTATCGAATGAATTTATAATTGTTGCTCACTGCTTGATGAATTGTAACTTTCAGGTTGACAGATCCACATGCTCCGGTAGTCCAGTGGATATACGTTGTCAGGTTTACAAACGTACGGTCCCGGGTTTAAATCCTACTTTTGATGTATACTTTTTGAGGTCTGAAATTTTACCTCAATTTGATCGGGGTTAAATCTTTCTTTTGTTGTTTACTTTTTGAAGTTTAAAATTTATGTTGAATTTTACTTTATTTTGTTTATAAAAATCCATTTATTTGTAATTATGTTGCACAATAACAAACAGCCACCATATAGCGCTCTGTGGAGTTACATTAGATTAGGTTACTATAATTTTGTCGTGAACTGCAGCCTAGTTTTTGTTATTTTTATCATAGTATATGCAGCCTCTGGATTGTTTATTTATATTATTTCTAGGCTTACCTTAACAACCTTAAAAGATTAAATAATAAAGAAATGTTATTTTTTACACAAAAATAAATTTTTAGAACTCCAATTTAAAATTGTATCCGCAATTTTGATTGCACTTATATCTGCTTGAATTAAATCACCATATGTTTCATCCACAAAACAACTATCGTAGTCGAGAGTTCACGCGATAAAACGAACAAGCAAGCGGTTGGAAAAATGTTTCGATATCGAACCGATATTGGACTGCATGAGTAGGCTAAAATGTGCTCAGATTGGTATGCTGATTGTATTAAGACATGTGGAGTGGGATGTCTTTACTGTGAATGCAAAAACCAGGCGCCATGTACTGAAAGGGTCTGCATTCAATTTGCTATCTTAAGTAAAATAATAATAAGTAGGAATGTGTAATATGTAATTTTAAAATACATTAAATCTAATGGAGGACTTGCCATTCCAATTCAAGCATGTTATAGTGATAAAACCCTATCACTTAGGATATCAACGTGTTTTTTTATGATTCCTAAATATGTTTACAAATTCAGAACATATTAAAAATCCCTTGGGACTTCGCCCAATTTGCCCTAACAGTTTTACTTAACACAATTCAATACAATATAACACTGGTCACCTTATAAGTCACTTTAAAAGTTTTAATGTTTTGTGGACGATAACGTAATTTAGTCAGGTAATTATTTAAACAAGTAAAGTGTTTTGTTTAAAATTCATTGTTGGTGATGGTGAGTTTATGTTATTTAAGAAATTATTGTGGACATTTTCCATAATCAGTGATGGAAAATGTCCGCAATAATTTCTTAAATAACATGTAAAGTTTATTCATATAAGAATTTCCAAAAAATGTGCAGCACTCAATAAAAAACGTTTCAGAAATTAACAGGAACTTATTCAGTGTAATCAGGATAACGAGGACTAATATTATTAAAGTTATCTAATCTCCCCCGATTTCACTGGTAATAACATGAGTACTCTCGAGTTTGAAAAATATCGGTAAAGGGAAGTATCGCACTTACTATCAGCATCAATGGTACGTGTACTACCTCTGTCAAAACTGCAGCTGCATGCGTCAGGATCAGTTTTACTATTGCTGAGCTTTGGTGGAAACATATTAGACAATCATTCCTTTGACAATGGTGATCAAAACGTGTCAAACGTGTACTTTGCCAAACAACTTATGCAGTCTCTGGTCTCTTGGGATTACCTTTACTTACAGTCTAACAGCCTTAAGATTAAACAAATGAAACAACTGTTACAACATCAACAAAATATTTTTTATCTGCTAGCATGGAGTTTTAAGATTCGGTGTAAGTAAAACCTCTACTTATTAAGACTCACCTAAATCTGCATTCACCATGATATAATATTACCATTGACTATAAATACCGAAGTAGACTTCTCATTGTCATTGTAAAAGCTGTCCTAGTTTAGTGTGTGCCGGGATTCAAAGAAGACCGTTACACTAATCACCAACAGAGTATACTTCTGCCAACTATTACTTATCCTCTCAAGGAGGGTATAATACAGTTTTACAGTTGGTGTGTCAGGAAGCAAAAATAAGTTGATTATCACTTGCTTTTATAACTGAGAAAAGCACCTGTTTGCACTATCCTTGCACTACTGTCAAATGTTACGAGATAATAAATTGATTTGATTTGATTTTTCTGGAGTGGAAATATTTTACAAGTCAACGTAAACTAGTAGACAAATGTCTCACCTGTTGGCAATTAAATACCTTTAAGTGTGTTTAATCGCATCCCTTTTCTTTATATTTGTGTCTTTAAGGACAATTTTATCAAAAAACTAATATTTTTCCTCCAATTTTCTCACCGAGACCTTTCATTCAAGTAAAGGGTTGATGGGTGTGAGACTTATGGTTTTCTCAAACTACGTCCACTTCAAATTCTAGCTAACACTCAAAGTGGGACAGCTGGGCCATATCGATGGGATGTCTTCTTCAGTATATATAATCAATATGATATTACTATAAATATAAAAAAATACTTTTTCAGCTAAATACTACGGCATTGAGATGAGTCTGTTTTACAAACTGGCCGCGTATCTCAATTTCACGTGGGAGCTCGTGCCTCTGAAGATTCCCGGATGGTTTGGGAAGAAGCTGAACAACGGGACGGTGGTTGGCGGCGTAAATGAAGCCCTGAGGGAGGGCGCGGCAGATATCGGGTTCTGCAACCTGTGGCAACGGGAACTGGCATTCGACAACATGGAGTTTGGACCTGCTCTAAATATGGTGAGCAAGCTTTACTTGGCTGCCTCTTGGCTGGATGTAGAAAGGAAAACTTGGTAGTATATATTCCTCATAAAGCTTTGTTACCCTTAAGGACTAAACGTGTGAAAAGTTAAACTTGTTGTTGGTTCAACAATAGCTTCAGGTGACAATTTGGCTTTTCATTTTTGGAGCAGGGAATCAATTTAACCGAGAAATTCAAATTTTTCATCTGACGTTAACTTTATCAACTTCAGGGACCTACAAAATTGATAATGTGGCTCTTATTTAGGGGCTTATTATTTTGTTGTATGTGCTCCAAATAATTTATAAAAGGCTAAAACATTTTAAATATAGCTATGACTGGTCTTTGAAATATTCAAGTTCAACCCTGTGTGCTAAAACTACCACCACCAGCGATAACTGTGTACTGTGTGTCAGCTCTTATTTTTCCATTAATTGAGTCAAGTTTCCCACATGATACGACCTCCCTAGATGCTCTCCCTCCCTATCTACCTGGCAGCCATTTTGGCCTTGGGCTGCCGCTACTTAGAGCAAACATTGACTAACAGTCAATGAAGCAAATTTCTTGCTAGTTTTTTAATTGAGAACTCTCGCTAGTTTTTTATAGTGTTAAAATGATTTACTTATAAATCAGAAGTCGATTAACGATGTTTTTGGGGCACAAAAAAACAAATAATTGTGTCTTCTCGGATAATCGATATGATTTTATTAAATAAAATAATCAAACTTATTGCAGTTGAAGTTTTTCCATAATTATGCATCAGAACTAATGAAATCACGTGTAAATTTTGTGTTGGATCTATTAAATTGTGAAAGATAATAGAAGAAATTTAATTTTCACAAATCATTGTTTCAGATATATGTATCATTCGTAGTTAGAAGGCCCCAACAGCTGTTGGACCAGTGGCAATCCCTGTTTATGATATTCACTGTCCACGTCTGGCTGACCATTGCTGCTACCTTCTTGGTAATGACCTTAATCTACTGGAGGGCTTGCCATGTTGTTTCTATAGTGTCAAGAAACCCAAGTAAGTCAACATGTGCGGTTTTTTAATTAAATTAAAGGTTTTTGAAGAAGTTTGTAGTCTCTTTTAATCCTATTTTGCCTATTGCCCATCCACATGAGTGTGGGAGGTGTCCAGCAAAGCTAACGGTGGACTATTACAGTACAGTTGGACAATATCGATAACTTTTATTTGTCAGGATTAGGATAGAAACTCAGGATGATATGATGCCATGGTTTCAGAGTCTGTCACTCTGACCTACGCCATTGTCTTTTTCAGCTAACCAATACTTATATAATGTTTTTGGTTTCAGAAGCTGATATTTGGAAGCTCGCTATTCAGTAACGAGTGCTGAATTTGTTTTAGATTAGTGGGAGGAGTGGCAGTACCTGAGCCATTTTGTTGAGGCCAAACATCACCTTATTCATTAGATGTATCAAAAATAAGTTACACAGTGCAATGTGTCAGAACCTTAAGAAAACTTTTTAAGGAAGAAACATGAACAGATTAACCCTTTGCCCTCAAGCTAGTGAATAGAATAGTTAAATCTGTATTGTTTTGTTATTTTTTTGAAGTATTTTAAATGCTTGAACATTATAATTTAAAAACAACTGTGTTTTTGGTACCAAAACACCTGATCAGATGTGCAACTCACAAAGAATTCACCCATCCCGTCAGCTTTGACTTGTGCCATCCACCGTTTCCGTATCATCCGTCTCTCCTCTATTTCTACCACAGAAAGGTGAACACTTAAGGAGTTGCTAAAAAAATCCACAACTGATACGGGATTTTAACCCTTTTGCTACCCCCTGGCTGTAGTGCCTTAGAACCAACCTAGCCGGTGTGTTTTGAGCAGCAGACACGGTAACTTTCATATAGCGTTAGTTCTTGGCTACTCACTTCCCCTCTGCCGCCGCACACCCCACCCCCTCCAGTTGCTCATACTCCCCTATCACGCATCTCACAGCTCACATGAAACCTGCCAGCCTGTAACATAGGTTGAAAATGAATCTTCACTGCAGTAATCTAGTCTTACCAATTATTTCGTTCCCCGCAGGTTTGATAGAGAGCGCAGTGATCATGTTCGGCATCCTGACTGTGTCATCGTCGTACACCATCCCTGTCTCTCACACCTCCCGCCTGCTCACCATGTGGAGCTTCCTGTTTGCTCTGCTGCTGATGACGGCGGTGACCAGCAGCATAGTCACTCGCCTCACGCTGCCCCTCTACTCCCCGCGGGTCGACACCATCAGACAGCTGGTGGAGGGCGGCTACTACTGGACCGACCCGTCCTACCGGGCTAACAACGAGGCCAACAAGGACTTCTTCTTCGATATGAATGTGAGTAATGCAATTGGGGGGGGGGGAACATTTTATGTTTGTATATTTGTAATGTACAGTAGAACCTGGTTAATTAGAATTTCCGGAATCAAATGTTTCGTTTGTTCCCTAGAATTTTCTATACAAACAATTTTTTAAAGAGGTTATCAGCCTCTTTTTGCCTTACTTTGACCATTCACATAGACTATAGATCTGTGGTGGAACGTATCCAGCAAAGCAAAGAGTGAGCCATTACAGGACAAGTTTAACAGTACTGATCAAATTTACATGCCATTATTGGGATTCGAACCCACGACAGGACCGCTGCCATGGTTCCAGATTCTGTCGCCTTGACCACTATGCCAACTACTCACAATGTTAACAAATCTTGGTTAATTTGAGTTATAATTTAATTTAAAACTTTTTTTATTTAGGCTGGATAAAAAAGCAGCCATAAAACAGTTATGAAAACTGGGAATGCCCGAAAACAGGTGTTGCACAATTTAAATGAGGCTGAAGTCTGGGATCTTTACCACGCTTAGAGGTGTGTCGCAGCTGCTGGAACTGGAACTAATTACAGTAGAACTCCAATTATCCAAATTAATTGGGGATCGGGCCAATTCGGATATGCAGAAATTCGGATAATCAGGTATACCTCGGGAATTAAGCAAAAAACATCACCATACATAAAAAATCAGAATTTTATCGACAAAGTTATTATAAATGTAGTGAACAGAAAGTGAGCAAACTGTATCAAGAATATACATCATAAAAATAAAATTACACGAGTTAAATTGAATACAGTATATACAGTTGCTCTTTTCAATAGGCCTACATACTGTACGTATTTCACTGTTCAATGTTGGTTATTTCACTTGAACATCTCGAGCAAAGTGAGTTTATCACTTAGCGAAAGGACAACACGTTTACGTTTTGCACTCATTTCGAACGATAATCTCGGTGAAAGAACAGTAGCGAATGATGATGAGCGGGGCGGGAAGGGGGTATGACTCATTGTTCCCTGCGAAAATATCGTCCGGAAGGTAACAGCGCAGGCTTTTATTTTAGCGCTCACGGCGCATTATCGCTACACGCGCTCCCGCTGTTATTTTCTTGATTTTTATATTTCTATTATTTCACTCAAAATCGATTTGGATAATTGGATATTCGGATAATTGGGGTTCGGATAATTGGATTTCTACTGTAGTTCCAAATGCTCCAGGAGTAAAAACAGTTCCAACCGTTCCAAGCGAATAAGAATTCAGTTCCACTTGGAAGTTATTTTCAATCCAGATAGCTTTTTAACAAAAGTAGCTAGTATATAAACGTAAGTGTTTTAAAAGTTAAAACAAAGCTCTTAGTAATTATTGGTTCTATTATACCGTTTTGGAGGATACATTTTTCTTAGGATGGGAAATTTGTTTTTAATGTGGAGAACTAAACATAAATAGGACTTTTAAATATGTCTGTACATATACTGAACGGTTAGTTACTGGCCATATTTTAAGTTTTAAGTATTATCTGTAATGGCCACCATTGGTGTATTCCTCATAAACATTTTTAGCCTAGTTATGTGTTTGCACCCTAAACAGATGAGGTTTGAGGTGTGTTTTATATTTGCATTGCTTAGTATAAGAAAATTTCTACTCTACACAAGAGTTTTCAAGTATAAATTGATTTCATAAACAAACTTATCACATCAGCATATTATTTTAAAACTCAATCTAAGTTTTCAGTTTGCTTGAGTATCTGTAATTATTTATCTAATATTGCCATGCATTTGCTGATGCCTTGAGCAAGAAATATTTATCCTGAACTAAATTATTATATTTATGAAAACTTTAAAACAAGAAAGCAATCTGTAATCTGTAAGATCTAGAGATATTGGAGGCTTTCGAACTTGGTAGAGAGAATGTAAATGAGGTTCACGAAGTGTGCTGGCTGTTAAACCAATTCTAAGGATGCCGCTTCTGCATGGCAAAATAAATACACAATTTTAATCAGTGATTTATTAACAAAAGTTTACAACTTTAAACAATTATCTTTTCCCCACACTACGCTGAAATCACCTGTTTTCGGAACGTCATTTGAATACCGAAAGTAGAGTTTTTCCGCCCAAGGGCCGAAAGTCAGCTGATCTATTTAGCCAGTGTTGCCAACATGTTTTCAAGCGTACACGACATTACCTGGTTAGTAAGTGTATACTATTTTGTCTTCTTTGGTTGAAACACTGGTAAAAATAACAGCAAAATTCAAAACATTGTACTATCGATGTTTTGTTTATTTATTAACTGCTTTTAGTCCGAGATTGAATGAGGCCGCTCGTATTTTATGACCGATCACATCTAACCCGTTAATAATTAAAATGACCAACATCCCTGAGGATTCACATTTTCAAATAATCACAGCTGCACTTTAAATTTTTATGTAAATGGTGACAAAAAGTAAAATAGAAGGAGAATAATTCATAACCTCATAGTTTCATTTATAGGATGTTAATTTTCAAATAAATATTCACATTTATATTTTATAGTGTTTTTTTCATAGTGTAGTATGGTGAAAAATAGCGTTCGCACCTCTGCTGAAAGCGTTTTGCATAGCCCACGAACGTTTTTATGACCTCGACTTCGTCTCGGTCATAAAACACGATCTCGGGCCAGCAAAACCCCACTTTCGGCCCTTGGTGTGAAATATACTATTAGCTTTGAGGGATGAAAATTGGCTGGAAATTACCTCAGGCAATTCCTGATGATGAATACTTTTGTCATCTTGACTAATAAATTATACGGAAGGGACTTCTTATGGTACTGGTGATGAAATATAGGATTCCATTGTGAATAGAAGAAAGGGAGTAAATATTCCGTGGCAGTGGTGGCACTATAGTCTATCGAAATTAAATTAAATTGTCCCACTGATACTATTACAATGAGATATGTCATTTTGGTGCATTGGTACACTGATCGATCAGAGGGAAACTGTTTGTTTATGTTGGCAACACTGTTTGTTGGGTATGCTGTTGTGTTACATTGGCACCATTGAAGGTCATATGTAAATTTGCCGTCTTGGATTGGCAACACTTGACAGTCAGCTGTAATGCAAATCTGATGATGTCTTCTCTTACGTCTCCTTGCTTTCTGTCTCTATTCCATTAAAAAGGGGGTTCAGTTACAATTCCGACATTTTGCAAATAAATCAGTTTGAAGAAAAGAAAAGATAGTGGAGCTTTTTAAAACTTATGATATAAAAGATTTGAGAAAATATATATTTAGAGGTTAGCTTTGGACAGGGCTTTTTACCAATTTATCATGAAAATATGGATGGGACAAGCAGGCTTACCTTGGAAAGTATAGGCATCCTACTGACACTACAAAACACATATACAAGAATATTTATTTCAAGGCCACTGGCCTCTTTGTCCACTGTCAACTTTGGCAACATATTCAGGAAGTGCCATTCTTCTCCCACTTGGCAAAGCGGCCAGTGGTCTTGAAACATTCTTTTATATGTGTTTTGTTGTGTAAGTGTGCTGTCAGTAGGATGCCACACTTTCCAAGGTAAGCCTGCTTGTCCTATCCATATTTTCATGATAAATTATATATTTAGCAATTCCACCTACCGTGATCAAAGGTAATTTAATTTTAATTAGAGAGTAACTTTGCCAAGGTCAATAGCTGAGGCTTATGAACCTTTAATGTTTAGTTAATGTCACCTCGTTAATAAAAATGCACTCAACATAAGATGCTTAACTCATTATTTAGTAGTAAAAATGACCAGATGACATAGATAAAGGCCCATATTCTATGATTATAATTAATTAGGGCACTAGATATAAATTGGCACTTACAATAAAAGAGTTATTTAATTTTTTTCAGGATGAGTTGCACAGAACTTTTGAAAGTCGCTACAAATACGTACCACCAAAGAAGTTAGCATCTCGAGTTTTAAACGATCGCAACATAGTTATTCCGGCGCAAAGGTGGGGTCAGGAGCATGTTCTTGTGAATGTAGAAGGAATAAACATAAGTACAGATCTGAGTAGCTTTCGAGTGATGCGCGGTTATACGCAAATTGCGTTCACGTCATTTGGATACAGAAGGTACTCTGGATACAATGAGGCTTTTAACAGGGTTTTTCAGCAGTTCATTGAATTTGGCCTGTGGGAATATCAGAAACACAAGTTGATATATATGGACATAAATAGAAAATATTTGTTGGAAGAAGAAGACGAACATGAGTTCAGCCACTTGCAGCAACTTGCTCTCACAAACTTGTACCCAGCTTTTGTGTTGCTGGTCATAGGGCTCTGTGTTGCATTAGTTTTTCTGTTGTTGGAATTAATTTATCACAATTTATGTAAGATGTTTTACTGAATAAACACACCAGAGTTGTGTAGATTGTATAATTTTTAAGAAAACCTCAGGTGCCTTTCATTATGGACTTGTTGGACACAGTGGACACATTCAATAAGTTACAAAATTAATGATTTAAAACACACCAAATGAATGCATAGTCACTTGTAAAAAGTTTCAGATTTCCTCAGTAGCTAAATTTTACTTATTTTAGTATATACAGAGACATTTTAAAACTAACTAAATGTTTTAATTTAACTGACACCCCAAAGTGCAAAACATCTTTAAACAATAAAGGTCGGAATTGATGTCAATTAAAATTTGTAATTAATGTATCAGAAAAATTCAAGGGAAAATGAATACAAATCAATATAAAAAATGAAAAGAAGACATTATTTTAAACTAGTCCACTATAAACTTAAGGACTTGAAAAACAAAATTATAACAAATGTATTATTTTTACATAACAATATTATTTTTTACTTAACATTTAAAAGATGCATTGAAAGTTACTTTATAATTGTGTCAAAACTGTGCCTCAAAGCACACGTTTTCCTACACGATCAATCTTGTTTGTTACTACTGCAATGGAGTGATACCCTCTCTGTTCTGGTGCTGACATATTTCCAACCCATCATCACTCCCGCAGACGTCAACAATATTGATTTTTCTGACCACTTCATTCATCATCTGGCTCTTTAACCAACTTTATCTTGCGTGTGCACAACAAATGTTTTGTCCTTTGCAACATAAAAACATAAACATTGTTTCTTTGTAGTTGCAATTCAGTCATTCAGTCCACTACTTTGGAATTATTTTTCTGGGGCAAAACATCGGATTTAAATAATTTTAAAAGAACAATCTGACATTTACAGTATTTCTGACTAGCCTTTTGAAGCCGAATTTGTAACATCTATTGTCTTTATTTTATAAACTAACTGTTGTTTTTAAACTTTTTTGCCTGTACATCATCAAGTTAAAATTCTTAGGGCCGCTTTCCCCATCTCAAGTTTAAACTAAACCTGAGGTTATTTTGAACTTAAGATTCGTTTTCCACAAAAATGTAATCTAGCCAGTTTAGTTTAATCCTCAAAATATCAAGTTGGCAACATTTTTCAAGTGATTTTGTTTGTTTATTTACCTTCTTGTTAAAATAAAAATGTATGTTTATTATACAGGATTAAAGGTTATGTCACCATAGAATAAAATAACGAAAAATTTTCTTTATAGGTTTAACATAAACCAGGTTTAAATTACCCTAAACAAATTGGGTGGGAAAGCGATATTTCTAATAAACTTAAGTTTAAGTTAAACTGTACTTGGAGAAAGCTGCCCTTAATCGTATAGTAATTGATGTATCATCTTACCAATGTTTCATATTGTTGATATTCTTCTAGTTTTTGCAATAAAGAAAAATTTAGATGGTGATGTATGGAATTGGTAGTTTTATAAATACAACTCTGAAGCATTCTAACTTAGGACTAACACTGACGGTGAGATCATCTAGCCTCAACACAATTGTTTGCTAAGAAGAACGGCTAATCAGATTTTGATTATTCTAAATGTGGCTTCAGCTGGGTATAATCTAAGGTTGTTTGTGTAAAAACTTGTGTCAGTACAATAATGTGGGTGCTTGGATCAATATATTAATCAATCAATCAAAATTAACTATTTGTAGTTTCATTAAGAAATTTAATGGTATTAAAATACATATATACTACAGTGGAACCTCGATAACTCAAACCTCAGAGAGAACGAGAAAAATTTGAGTTATCAAATATTTTGAAATATTGAGGTTTGACTTATCAAGGTGATTTTCTACAGACTTCGACTTATTAAGGGTCACGGTAACGCAATAGATGGATCGTGGAAGCGTGGAATCCTTACTTCATTTTGTGCTTTGTGTACAATAATCATACGTATAATAATAATTATTAAAATTAAAAAGAATTTGAACAATTTAATGTCTAAAATAAGACCGGAAGTATTTTGTAAAGCCTCTTTGGTTAACATAGTAGAGGATGAAATACTTCCTTCAGTTAAAATGTTGAGTAGGAAAGTAAACAAATAATTAGTGGTGTGCGAGTACTCGAAACTTCGAGTTTTCGGCCGAGTATTTTAATACTCGAACTCGACTCGAAGTTTTGAAAACTACTCGAAAGTTAGAGCGAGTATTTCCCGCCGATTTCCAGACGATCGCTAACGATTGCGACCGGCCAAAACGCGTAGTAATGGCCGCAAAAGGCAATCGCATCACGTAAAATCGTCCGAAAATTACGACCGCGAACGATTGCGACCGGCCAAAACGCGTAGTAATGGCCGCAAAAGGCAATCGTCTCACGTGAAGTAGGCCGAAAATGACGACCGCGAACGATTGTGACCGGCCAAAACGCATAGTAACGGCCGCAAAAGGCGATCACATCGCGTAAAATCGGCCGAAAATGACGATCGGACCGCTTAATTTCGGCCCTAACTAACGATTTCGTCATTTAATATTAATTATAAGCGATGTCTGGACCAGGTGAAATTGGCCAAATGACAACTGGGCCCTGTTTCATCGGCCGGAAACGAATGTCAAAACGTGTTTTGTTTGTCAATACGTAATCCAGTTTGATTGTTCTGGCCAAAACTTTGGATTGCTACTCATGTATTCGTTAGAAACCGTGTTTAGATTATCAAATCTAGGGTGGTATCCAAATCCCATTTCACTATTTTAAACTACCAACTGATGGCAAATATTCGCTTGAAAATACTCGAAACTCAAAAATAATTGGCACTACACGACTCAACTTGATTAAAAAATCACTACTCGCAAACCCCTTCAAATAATGACTCACAGTTCGGTAAATTGGTGATGTTTTGCCCGTTTGACCACTTCCTGTCTATTTCCTAGTCGTTTTTTACTCACTTCTTATCATCTGCCCCAAACAAATCCCTCCCCCTTACCAAAGTCAGTTCTGACCAACTACGCATCAATTTAAATTTAGCTGAACATCAATGTACTGTAGGTTATTTAAATTAATTTGAAAAATTACAAGGGAATAAAACATGATAACAATTAAAATTGCAGAGCATTGTTGGAATTAGGGTGAAGCAGTATGACACTTATTTTTATTTTAAAATTGTCGACAGAATGTTCACTGGTGTTCCAAACTGCTTCCCGAATTCATTTTTGTTTTGATTTTTCTGTGTCAATAGTCTCAAATAATCCCCAACTTTTCCTCATAGGGTAGAGTTTTGTAAACACGTTTTGCCAAAGTGCAAACATTTTTAGTAAAAACACAACCTGAAAAATATGTTTCACACACTACATCCAGAACCTCTAAACTCATACTAACTAACGACACCGGACACAAATCTAATGAAATCAAAACCATTTGATTTATTAAAAATACATAACTTACAACAATATAAGACTGTTCCTTATTTATGAAATGAAACCCTCATCAGCATAAATTTTCGGTTGTTTTACCGACACCAGGAGCAACCAGGAAAGAGATGTAGTGGGGAGGGGAGGGTTGGAATTTCCGGCTGAAAAGTCACTGGAGGATTGGTAAATGAACAACTTCGACTTATAGAGGTTCTCTAGTCAATACTTTGACTTATAGAGGTACGGCGATTGTACAGATTCGAGTTATAGAGGTTCTACTGCTAAAACTTCGAGTTATAGAGGTGCGGTGACAGGCTAAGAATACTGCAAAAATTTGAGCTATCGAGGTGTTTCCTGCTAACCCTTCGACTTATAGAGGTAAAATAACATACCGGTACCTAGCATTAGGTAGGCTAGTTCAAGGGGAATGACAAAAATTGGAGATATGAAGGAAATGCAGTTATTGAGGTTCCAGTTGTCGAGGTTCCACTGTATAGTGCTTTATTCTTGCTTTAGATTTTTTTTTATTTGGTGTCATGCTGAAGTGCTTGTCCAATGAGTATAGAGGTCGCTCCACTAGCCAGACCTTCAGATTTCTATTGAGTTCTTGTGTATCCAGATTATTATGTATTATAGGTAGTGCATAGGGTTTGTGCCCGACAAGGTTGTATTCTGCTGTACTGTGTTGTATGGTGTATCGGAAGTATATAGTCCTTGGCTTGCCTTGTGTTGTAGTGGTGGAAATTCTTCCCTCGTGTGAAGTTCTTCTGGCTTGTATATGGATGTACAAACATATCACTGACTTATACATTGTGTTTTAATTTTAAAGGCTTATTGAAACTCTCTGTTCTTATTGCCTTATTTCTTAGGTTGAGAATATTACATATATTTTGTTTTTGCTACACTGCCAAACCATACCTGATGTGTGACTAAATTTTCATTTAATTTATTTCAATGTCAGAATACATTTGGCAAGGTCCTGCTCAAACAGGCACCTAGTCAGTACAGTTGATCTCTTAAATAGATAATAAGCTAAAAATAAAAGGGTATTTTAAATGAACTGTCAGGTCTAAAGTGTTAAAGTGTTTTTAGAATGTTTTCAATGCAAGTACAAACAAATCCTCTTTTTATAAAATAATTCATAACAGTTTAATGCGTTTACTGCGTTAACCGTGTACATTCAGGATAATTGCATTTGTTTCCTTGTTAGGCAACTGCCGGAAATCCAACGTGCCGCACTGAACGTGATAAACAAATTCCATTTTTAAGTTTGAATATTGAAGTTATTTAATGGCAATTAAGTGTCGTTAGAAAGTTTTAATTGTATATATTAATATACTTGAAATAATATTTATACTACACAAATAACATTAATTTGTGCAAGAAGAAAGGAGCTAGTTAAACACTTTTCCTTTGTGATTATTTATATTTCTTCATTTGTAAAACTAATTAGTGAGAACAACTGAAAAGCCAATTGAGAGGAGTTAATTTAGGTAAGGCAAAAGACAAAGAGTTGTAGTTTAAGAGCAAAATTAATTAACAATGTTGGATAAAATGTCACTTATCACACTTTTTTAATTTATACCTTTTTTATATAAAAAAAACTAATAAAAGTTATGGTTTAGTTTAGGTTGTTTCATACTTCTATTTAATTGCTACAGCAAACATAAAGTTCTCGTTAATTTTAAAAATAAGTGACCTTTTAACAGCACAGATAATTCTCCATCATATGTCTTCTATAGTACACCTATATCCCATGCAGGGCTATATTCAAAGCACTAATTTTCGTGTCAAAACCCTAACATACCACAAAAATTCCTACATATGGGTCAGTTCAGATCCAAAACACCCTCAGAGCCCCATAATTGTCTCCGCATTTGCCCTAAATGTTTATCTTTGGCATATGGCAGATGATAATCTTATTTTGTCAGGTGATTACATAAACATATGTGTATGATAGTCATAGTTTCTTCACAGAATGCAGCACAAACCAATGTTTTTTGCTCTCCATGAATCTCCCCATTGTACTGGAATCGTCAGGATGACTAGTATTAATATACCAAAAATAACTAACAAAACAGTGTATTTTTACTTTGCCACCTAAATATTACTTTGTCATAGTAAAGTCCAAATCAATAGGCGCTTCAAGGTCAAGCTTGAATAAAGTCATATGGCTTTTTATAAAGATATGCGTCAATGATGATTTGTCAAATATTTTATTGTTTACATTTATTGTTATGTAAACATTTGTTCAATAGAACACGTTTTTGTGTTCAGAAGGCTACATTATCATTTAATGTTACTTATTGTTATTTTTAATCTGGTTTTTGTATATATTGTTTCCTTATTATTTCCATCCTTTAAATTATTTATTTGTCATTTCTTTTTCTCTGAGAATCATGAGTGGGCAAGATATTAAAAAAAATCTAAAGGAATAATCTACAATGTGTATACATACTTGAAAGAGCTTGTAACTACAAAACCGAACGAGAAGGTAGGTGAAGTCTTACTTAAAACACAAGAATGTGCTGCTGAGGCCTGTGATGTATCCCGTAGAACAGTTCAACGGATTTGCAATGAAGCGGAGAGAAGTGCAGTACTTAACAATCAGGAAGGGAATGCTGATCAAGTAGGAAAGCCAGTCTTCTGTGGTTCGTCAAAAAAAGTTCCTCACGTGAAGAAGGTGACAGGTTTCGATGATTTCGAAAAAGACTTGTTGCGAAGAACTATTCAAGGGTTCTTCAACAGGGGAGAGTATCCTACGTGTGCAAAAATAAAAGCAGTCCTCGAGGGAAAAAATTGTATTATGGGCAGCACAAGTTCATTGAGAAGAATACTTCAAGATCCGTTACAAAAAATGTAATGATGGTAGACGGTTTTTGATGGAGAGATCGGACATTGTAACTGCTCGGATAAAGTTCCTAAGAAAAATGCACAACGAATGGAGAAGCAACTTAAATCGGCCTATCATATATTTGGACGAGACATGGATAAACCAGAACCATTCTAGGAAGTATATTTGGCAAACTTCAGATTCAATGGGTGGACTAAAAGTACCTGTTGGTAAAGGGAATTGTTTGATCGTTTGCCATGCTGGTTCAGCACAACACGGGTTTTTAAAAGATACGGAACTCATATTTCAAAGCAAATCAGGGGACTCCGTTGATTACCACCAAGAGATGAATGGCGATTTATTTAAAGAATGGTTTGTCGACATGTTAAGAAGTCTCGAAGAGGGATGTGTGGTTGTAATGGATAATGCCAGTTACCATTCCACGTATCTCGAGAAAACCCCAAGTAGTAAATCCAAAAAAGCTGATATTATTAACTGGCTTAGTGAGAAAAACATTCCTCACAACCCACTGCACACTGCCCCTGAGTTGCTGTCTACGGTGAAAGAAAACAAGGCAAAGTATCAAGTGTATGAGCTGGATGTTTTAGCCTCGCTTATGGGGCATGAAGTAATTAGGCTGCCTCCATATTGCTGCCAGTACAATCCAATCAAACTGATCTGGGCCAACGTTAAAGGAAAAAGTTGGAGAAAGAAACAAAACATTTAAAATGAAAGATATCCACTTGTTGCTAAAAGAAGCATTGGCCAACATAACAGTAGGAGATTGGCGAAAGTGTGTCAGTCATGCTGAGCGTCTGCAGGAGGAAGACTTCATAAAGGAAGGGGTGCGAGCTGAAGAAGTTCAGAGACTTATCATAAACATTGGAGCCGATGATAAAGAAAGTGACGAGAGCTCTGATGCTAATGGAGAAATGTTGTAAATCTGTATGAAGTAGACTTTTTATATTATTTTGCATTAGTTTCCATGTTACCATTCTAATCATCATGTATACAGGTTTAAATATGTTAATAAATTAAAAATATATTTATATATGTTTATCATTTGACTAAATAAATCACATACTTTATAATACTGTAAGCTACCATCGTAATAACAGATACCCCCCGTCGCAGCAAACCTGCGTACTCAGCGAATTTCCAATGCATTGATATGTTTCTCACTAGTACATAAAGCCACTCACCAATTTTGACAAAAATACATTCATAAATTAGTGATTTATTACATTTTATTTATTCCCCATAAGAATAACATTAGGACTGAGTACGCAGGTTTGCTGCAACGAGGAAGATAAGAAATGAGTTTTTATGCAATTATCAATATAACTGAACCAGGTGAAGCTACTTACCATGTTTTATTAATTTATGTTCATAATTAAGGGAGATATAAAACTTTACTTATTCTCCATAAGAATAACATTAGGGCTGAGTATGCAGGTTAGCTGCTACGGGGACAATCAACAAAACATTTATTTTTTGTGCAATTATCAATATACCAGTACAACATGAAGCCACATACCAAATTTCATCAATATACATTCATAAATAATCAAGATATCAAATTTTATTTATTCTCCATAAGGATAACATTGGACAACGTACTGTGTTTAGCACTTTGAATATCTCTGCAACGGTTTGACGTAGAATCACAATTTAAACACCAAAATGATTTTTTTGTGGAGCTGAAGTGATTGGTAAAAGAAAATGTGAAGTTTAAAGTAAAATTAACTGAGGAAAAGCCAAAAACTGTTTTCCCATAAGATTAACATGGGAGATTTTATGAGCATGTTTTTTGGATTTTTTCCGCAACCACTTAACCTAGGTTAATAATTCAAAATACCATATTATTTGTTTTTTTAAGCTCTATAACATGGTCTAAACCAAAATTAAGTGTTTTAAAAATTTTAGGGTAAAAAATGCAAAAAACTGATTTTTGGAAAATTTAAAACCCCCATAAACCCCCCTTCCCATGGTCCGATTTTTCTGGTTTTCGAACTTAAAGTCATAAATGTCAGTTTACACATTTGAGCCAAATTTCATCGAAATCGGACGTTTTTTACTCAAGTTATCGCATTCACGGACACATATATAGATATATATATATATATATATATATATATATATATATATATATAGATATATATATACATATATATAAATTTGAACGAATAGTGTTTTGGACATCTGGGGACATCAAAACAAAAAGTTATCATGGTCTCGGGCTTAAGTCTTACCATGAGACCTACGGTAATAGCTTCTTTCCTATAGGGGAAATTCGCTAATAGCGATAATTTTTTTAATATGTCCATTTTGTCATAACCTTTAATGAAAACATTGTATCCTTAGGAGCAGTACTTAAAAGACTAAAACATCAATTATGTATAATGTGTTGTATTACTAGAATTATTTACCAATAAAACGGTAAAGATTGCAGATTTTCCAAACTGTTGAGAGAAAAAAATCCTATGGAGTTCAAGTCATATAAAAATTAAATTCAACTGAATTTTAAATAGATATTGAAGTAGAGGTTTCAATTTTAGCTTTTAGATGGATTAAACTTAATTTAGTAAGGTAACAAGGTTTACCTAAAGAGTTATGTATTGCTTTGCCTAACATAAACAAACAAAGCAGACGACAGAAATAAAAATCACATGTTTTATGAAACTGCATTTAGTGAGTGACCTTGAAGCGTCTATTGATTTGAACCCTATTATAGTTAAGGGCTCTTTTTGAAAATCTAATTTTTATATTTCAGTTTTGATATATGTGTACTGGTTTAAATCACCTTATCAAGTGATTCTATTTTCCTCGAAAGGCGACCGGTTTCAATCCACTATTAGGATCTTCATCAGGCAGTCATCAAAGTTCTAGTTCTTCCCGAACATGTCAGTTGTTTAAAAACCATTATGAAGTTAAACACTGAGTCCAGTTTAAACATTTTTGAGTTCAGTCTAGACTCAAAATCCGTACCGCACTGTTCCATCCGTCCGTTGTTTTGGCCATAATGAGTTTACGTGTGTTTGTGGTTGTTTATGTGTTGTTTAGTGTTTTCAATGTTTAACTTCTTAGTGGTTTTTAAACAACTGACATGTTTGAGAAGAACTAGAACTTTGATGTTCGCCTGATGAAGATCCCAATAGTGGATTGAAACCGGTTGTCTTTCGAGGAAAATATAATCACTTGATGTTAAGGTAATTTAAACCAGTACACATATATTGATCAGTGATTCGAAAGCTTAACTGTTACACAAATTTAGTTTTGAATTGAGTTGTGATAAGCTCAATGTAAAAATAACAATACATAATTTACGCATTAGAAACGGAAGTGAGAATATATTTAGATATATCAATATGAATACAACTAACAAACCATAAGCTTCTTTAATACTGTTTTCACAAATTAAAAAAACTACAATAAAGAAGTTTTTTCTGTTTATTTCAGACACTTGTTTAATAGTCGATTACTAAGTTTTAAGAACCATTCAAAGTTTGACTTCTTCTAAATTGTTCTAAATCCTTTTCCATTCCAAGAATCAACAATTAAGACAATAGTTCTGATGACAGAAGACTTAACAACCACTAAGTCGCTTTGAGAGACTTACGTACCAAAAGCTGCTTCAAGTTACTTGTAAGAGTTAGTTCTGATTCAGGAATTAATTTAAGATTTTAAATAACCTTACTATTATATTAGTTGTAGACAATAACTTGGTATTTACATAATTATTTTAGAAACAATAATTGCATCACTAAACCAACAAGTTACAACAAGTGTGAGATTCCACCACTTAATGAATGCCAGCATAACCTTTAATAAACTCTGTCTGAAATAATGTTAAAAAATAAATCATTTATTGATTTTCTATAAGAATTATCATTGTTTAGAATATTGCTAAACTGAATAAAATGCGTTTTTGTACAACAAAATAAAAATTGTATTCTTGCTACATTGTTCTTGAATAATAAACAACAATTATTGCTCTGTTGTGTATTCTGTGGAAGTGGTACATGTTGTTACTATACTAATACTATTACAAACTATTAATTTCAATGATTTAAGAGTATTTATACGCTCATAATAAATTAAAGAATTGGAGATATTTTTGTCTAGAGACCTTGAAGAACAAAGTGATAAATGCTTGTCCTGGGCCATAGATATTATAAGACCACTTTTGGTCATCAAGACTTTTGTTTTGTATCCAGTTACAAAGAATGTTTGTAGATCAGGTGTTTTGCTACTTTTTACTTATCCCTACCGGTGTTTCCACCGAAAGCATGTTTTTACAGTTTTAAGTGTCCAGACATTCAATCCTATACAATTGACTAAACATACTGAAGATACTCTAATACAGTCAATGTCTGTTTGTTTGCAAAATTTATTTCGGAATCCAGCGGAAGGATTTTGCTTAATTTTGGTATTAGGGGCTTTTAGACCTAAAAAATCAATTAGTAAAAACCTAAACCCCGGGAAAAATCTTATAAAAAAATAAAGTATCAACAAGTGATTTCTAGAAAACATAATTTAGAACCATTGAATAAAGATTGCATATAGAGTGTGAACATATTAATTCACTCACAAAACTAATCAATATCACTGAGCCATGTTCCGTCTCCCTGGGACTATGGTATATTTAAAAGATCAACAAAAGGACACAGATTCACCATTCCACTTACAAGCTTGGTGCTGAAAGGGTTAATTTTTATTTTCATTAACCGTTAAAAAGTAATGCATTTGGCAATAATACTCTTACAGAACTATCAAAACAAATGTGATTATTTTTAACAACGGTTTTAAAATAGTGATAATAAAATTTCTTTAGCCAATCCCAAGTATACAAAGCTGTGATTGGTTAATTTACCCTTCAATCAGTATTGGGGTAATGCTGGAGAGGAGAAAGTTGTTCCGCTTGACCCTATACAGGGTGTCCCGGAAGTAAATACAAAAACTTTGGAAATGGGTTATATGGGTCAAAATAAAAATAAATTTAAGAATAACTTTTTTTCCAAAAACGCCTGTTTACCGAGCTATCTGCCATTTTGTATTTTTTAATTAAAATTTTATGAATTAAAAACTGTTAAAGATATCTTTATGAAACTTGGTATAGTGTTTAAGGCAGTAATAAAATAATTGTAAAAAATAATTATTCAAAAATATTTTTCCTTTTCATAATGGCGGCCATTTTAATGTTTCTAACTAAAATTACAAAAAAAGGCTGATTATATGAAAAAAATCAAGAACACCTTTGTTTGGTACCTTTAATTTTCTATCAAACGACACAAAGGTCAGAAAGATCGAATAGCTAACAAATAGCTAAGAAATCACAAATTTTAGTTGTACAGGCCAGGCGCACCCTGACAGCTATTGTGATTTCTCAGCTATTTGTTATTCGATCTTTCTGAACTTTGTGTCGTTTGATAGAATATTAAAGGTACTAAATAAAGGTGTTCTTGACTTTTTTCATGTGGTGAGCCGTTTTTTAGTAATTTTAGTTAGAAATATTAAAATGGCCGCCATTATGAAAAGGAAAAATATTTTTTAATAATTATTTTTTACAATTATTTCTGCCTTAAACACTATACCAAGTTTCATAAAGATATCTTTAATAGTTTTTAAAATATACAATTTTAATGAAAAAATACAAAATGGCGGATATCTCGGTAACAAGGTGTTTTTGGAAAAAATGTTCTTCTTAATTTTATTTTAATTTTGACCCATATAACCCATTTCCAAAGTTTTTGTACTTACTTCCGGGACACCCTGTAGTAACGTCCGGTATACTATCTCCGTCTCTTTTCCGGAAAAGGACACCGACACCCAGAATAAAATTCATCTATTGTTTAAATACCAAGATTTTATCGCAACTATTTCAAGAACTAATCTAGTGAGACACGTGTGTTATAGTATAGTGATACTTGTGAGATTCCTCGCTCATTTTATTATATATGTAATAAACAAGAAAAATACCAAAACAATACTTAATATAATTACTATAAGTGTTTATGAATTAGTAATTGTATCAACGTGAAGTTATCCAATGACACAAAAAATTATATTATTGTTTATTAAATCATAAAATATTGTAAATTTGGAAACACTATTAAGTCTGTCAATATATACAAAACAGTTGAATACATACATCCATTAAAATAAAGTTAAAATGAATAGAATTTATACATAATGAATTTAATAAATTGAAGATAATATTGTAATCCATGAGTTTATTGAATTAGATTTGGTTTTATTGAATGAAATACTTATTTAATTAAATTAGAGTTTCCTCCTTTTTAATTTTTTCCAATTGCAGCATTCACTGGTGAGCAGACACAAATAATATCAGTATCTTAAAAAACTTGATCAGTTTAAAAGTTTGCCAATCAAAAGTTTCAACAAGTTTCCACGGACGTTTCAGTTTAAGTGATCTGTTTTATTGAAAGTTTTACCTGGAAATGTTCTTTCACAGGGATTTAGCCATACAACTCATTTCAATATTAACATCAGGATTAGGCAGATAGATGAAGTTTTTTCATTAAAGAGGATCACATCTGCTTAAAAATTGTTTCAATATGTCCCTTCCATTAGTAATTAACATTTTTATCTCTTTATGATGAAAATGTTACTATCATTTTGAGTTGTAAATGGATAACATTTGACTACTTACAGGACTTGAAATAAAAAGGTTCAACCAAAAAAACGTAGAGAAAATATAAATTTAAAAATAATTTTAAAGGAGCAAGAAATGGAAAAAAATATTCCCCATAGGTAAAGCATGGGAATCATGGAATGCTCGCTGATATTACCTCACTATCAAAATGTGTTTCTTGTGTCTGTTTTATATTAGCGAATTTCCCCTATAGGGAAGAAGCTATTACCGTAGGTCTCATGGTAAGACTTAAGCCCGAGACCATGATAACTTTTTATTTTGAGGTCCCCAGATGCCAAAAACACCATTCGTTCAAATGTTTATATATGTATATGTGTGTGTCCGTAAGCACGATAACTCTCGTAAAAAAGTCCGATCTTAATGAAATTTGGTACAAATGTGTAAAGTACCATTTATTTGAACGAGTTCGAAAACCAGATGAATCGCACCATCCGAAGGGGGGTTTTTGGGGGGTTTTGTACCCCAAAAATGTGTTGTTTGGGTTTTTCATATGTAACTTTTATTTAAATCAAATTTTATCTTATACCATTGAATTCAGCTTAACAAAACAAACAATTTGGTATTTTGATCATTGCTCTACGTCAATTGGTTACCAAGATATTGAAAGTGCTAAACACAGTACGTTGTCTAATGTTATTCTTATGGAGAAAAAGAAAAATTGTATATCTCGCTTATTTACGAACATAAACTGACGAAATTTGGTATATCGCTTCATCTGGTTGGGTTTTGTTGTTGTTTGCACAAAACAACAATTTTTCGCCTATGGTTCCTGTAGCAGCAAACCTAGGTACTTGGTCCCCATGTTATTCTTATGAAAAATACTTAAAATGTTACATATCGCTTATTTATGAATTTATATGGATGAAACTTGGTATGTGACTTCACTAAGATGAGCTCTATTGATATCTGCATAAAAACCCATTATTTTTTGTGCCTTGTTGCAGCAAACCTGCGTACTCATTCCCAATGTTATTCTTATGGAGAATAATTAATTTTTAAATATTGATTGTTTGTGAATATATTTATTATGAATCCTGTTAAGTGTTTTAATGTGTTATGTTATATATTCATTGGAAATTCGCTGAGTATGCAGGTTTGCTGCGACGGGGGTATTGTTACATAGCTTGTGATGTATAAAAAACACAACCAGTAAAGAAAACCACAAGTACACCAGCAAAAATAGACAAGAATCCTACAAGCTACACATGTGCTAAATGAACTATTAGCATTTTGATCTGTTTCTTTATTTCACTATATTTTTAGTCAGTTGTTGACATCTCAGTTTGCTGAATTCACTTAGCAACCCTGATACTGATACGAGTTTGAATCAAAATAACCTAAAATTTTATTTCCACTGTTCAACTATAAATAATGTATACAAACTAACCTGAATAATTTGCTGGATAATTAAACAAACGAGTTCGCACGGAGCACGCTGACGTGAGGGAAGTGAATTTCCATCTACAAAACTTTTAAAACTCAAAACCAGTGTAAAAACATACAGTTATTCCAATTTGATTGAAATCTGAAATCATTGATTGTTTGGCTGTTCTGATGCTCCTGGTTTCATTTACCTGCAATGCTAGGAATTCAATTTTGCGCATTATAAGGTTAGGAGAAGGTCCAGACAGGGGTGAAGTAGCTGGGAATGATAAAAGTACACCAACAAATGAATAACAGGTTATTCTAATGTAAACCCCTCATAAGACAACGTACTGTGTTTGGTCGATACGCGTTTTCTTTAATAACTCGGTAAATATTTATACTGGAATGACGAGAGAGGGTTTAACAGTTTTGCCTTACTAATTCCCATCTTAATACTAGCATTAATTTTACGTCCGGGGCTTTTCTGACCCTTTTTGGGCCCAAAAACTCAAAATTTGAAAGAATAATCCCCAAAAAAAGGGGTTTAGAGTTTTCCGATTGTTTTGCCCAACGAACTTCCAACTGATTATAGAAAGGAACATCCCCACCAAATTTGAAGTAAATCGGACAAAAAATGTGACCGCTAGAGTGCATACACATATATTTATATACAATTTTGAAGGACCCTCCAAAACGTGTTCAGGGGGTCACGTTAGGAACTTCTTTGGTGGTCCCGGGCTTAAGTTTCACCGTGCGGGTCATGCTAATAGTTCACTTTCCATAGGAAATTCACTAACAAGCCTGAGGCCATGTGTAAGGGGGAAAAAGGCTGCTACCCTCAGTAGTGGTGAAACCAGAAAGAGGCATACTATTCGGCGCTTTTTCCCCATGTTATTCTTATGGGGATCAGTTTTTGGACCGACACCCGATCCCGCCTATACTAATAAGCCACAAGTTTCCTTGTTGGCCTGTACTAATACCCAACCCCTGCCTATATTAAATATATTGTCTCCACCCCTCCTCTATATTTTTTAAAATTAATTTTCAAATTCTAAAAAACTATCTTTAGTGTTTATGGTCCGATTTGTTTAAAACTTGGATATGTTATTGTCGTAGGCAGGTGTTTTAATAAATTCCACTTACATTTCCCAAATTCACTATTACGGTCAAATTAAAAATTATTTTTGAAAAATATTGCCGCCAACTTCTTTATTTACTGCCCGATTTGTCTGCAATTTGGATATGTTATTGTCCTAGGCAAGTGTTTTAATAAATTCCACTTACATTTCCCAAATTCACTATAACGGTCAAATTAAAAAATATTTTTTGAAAAATACTGCCAACTGCCACCTTCTTTATTAACTGTCCGATTTGTCTTCAATTTGGATATGTTATTGTCCTAGGCAAGTGGTTTAATAAATTCCACTTACATATCCCAAATTCACTATTATGGTCAAATTAAAAAATATTTTTGAAAAATACTGCCAATTGCCAACTTCTTTATTTACTGTCCGATTTGTTTAAAATTTAGATATGTGATTGTCCTAGGCAAGTGTTTTAATAAATTCCACTTACATATCCCAAATTCACTATTACGGTCAAATTAAAAAATATTTTAGAAAAATACTGCCAATTGCCAACTTCTTTATTTACTGTCCGATTTGTTTAAAATTTAGATATGTTATTGTTATAGGCAAGTGTTTTAATAAATTAGCCTTACATTTCCCAAATTCACTATTACAGTCAAATTAAAAAATATTTTTGAAAAATACTGCCAATTGCCAACTTCTTTATTTACTGTCCGATTTGTTTAAAATTTGGATATGTTATTGTTGTAGGCTAGTGTATATGCACCATCCACATTTTACAAATATTGCGGTTAAATTTTAAAAAATTTGGAAAAATACTGCCAATTGGCAACTTCTTTATTTATGGTCTGATTTGTTTAAAATTTATATATGTCATTATTCTAGGTATATGTACCATCCACATTTGACAATTTAACTATAATGGTCAAATTTAAAAAATATTTTGAAAAATATACTAACAATTTCAAACTTCTTTATTTACTGTCTGATTTATTTTCGGATATGTTATAGCTCTTATATAGGTAACAAGACCACACTATCACACGCTCCATTACCCCCTACAATACAGTATTTTGTCTTTTTTGTTTGTTTATTTTGCTGTAATCCCAAAACTGACTTTGCTGTTTATTGTCCGATTTGCCTACACTTTGGATATTGTCCTAAGCATTTATTGTCTGATTTATTTTTGGATATGTTATAGCCCCCAACTATTATATCTAAAATTACAATATTATTTCCACCTATAATACAGTTGATGTGTTGTTTGTTTTGCCACAACCTAAAAACTAACATTGGTATTTGTGTTTTTACAAAACTATATTTTGCAAATTACTACCAATAACTCCTTTATTTACTTTTCGACTTGTTATATCCCCTTATATCTAAATTTACCGTATATTATTTACCTTTTAGTGCTATTTTGTCGTAACCAAACTTTGGATATGACTGCAATATATTACTGGCCATTGCATAAGTAAATACCCCATTTCCAAATTCACTATTACGGTTGGATTAAAAAAAATAAATACAAGCTTATTATATACATCCAGCTGATAAGTAATATATATCCACATTTATGGTCAGAACTGCCTAAATTTTGGATATGTTTTAAGCCAATGCGATAGCAAAAAATAAATTTTTAAAACCCAAAACAACTAAACACAAAACACTAATCTTTCTTTGTGCTTGTTTGGAGTAGTCTTTATTTTATCCAACTTAATTTTAATTTTGTAGTTAAAATCAAACTTCCCACATTCTAGCTCCCTTTCCAGCCAGTGGTTGGAGACATAAAGGTTACGAATATTTTCAAACTGTACGATATATCTTTTTCTACCCCTATGTTGGACTTGTTTAATAGCGCTTATTAATAATTCCGCACCATATTCCAAATCCTCCAGTCTACTACATTCTTTAAATTTAACATTGCCTTTAATATCTTGCATCTCTATGTCTTCTTGTCCAACATCCCACTCATTGTTACGGAAACTTAGGTTTTCTATTTTTGGAAAGGAATTGCCATAAAATGTTGCGGTTCCGTTAGTGTTAAAGCTTGCAAGTGGCTCGTTGGTAGGTAGATAAATAATGTCCAAATCACCACTGTATGGCAACACGCTATAACCTTGCCTATTCTTATTTATCTCTATAAATACAGTTTTACAGACACCTTTAAAATAGTATACACCCCTCCATCCATCCTTTTCTGCCAACACTCCCACAAACTTGTTGTTAACTACAAACGCATACACTATATAATGTCCATAATGCTCTAGATCCTCCCAACGTCGCAGGAAGTAATCTTTTAATTTATCCTCTCTTTCCCTTCTTTCTTGTTCTTTAGCCAACTGTGCTTTGTATTCCTCTGCAACAGTATTTTCCACATATTCCAATTTACGCTTATTACTGTCAATGTCTTCTAATTCCAATTTCCTCTTTTTGGAACAACTCTCTAAGAAAGGCTTGGAAAGTGGCTCTATTTCTTTAATAGTGTATGGGTACAGTTTATTGGTCCGGTTTCTTAAAACGTAGGGAGTAAGGTTAGGACTTTCCACTAAGCCTAATTCTTCTAAATTGATGTGTTTAGGTATAGTGGAGAAAGGTGTATTTGATTTTGTAAAACATGTGCCCCCAGATTTGATGTAACACTTATGCTTTACACTTATGGCATCCTCCTCTACTACCTCTACATAGTTGGTAAACAGTTAAATCCAAATGCAGATAGAGCATACTTTATTAACTTTTCCCTTTGTGTACTATCTTTTGGCAGTTTTAGTTGTACTCCAGTTATCTTCCCCCAATATGCATCGTTAAACACTAAACAACAACTGTTTTGTAATTGCCAATCACCCACATCTTATGCAGAGGTACAGCATAGAATGGAGCATTTTGAAAGTACCGTTTGTTGTCTTCTATTAGACTTAAACAATCTCTTAAAGGTTCAAACCCTTTACCAAAACCTCTACAATAGTTATAGATTGTTGCCTCTAACCTTGTTATTCCATTCTCTCTAGCTAGTTTAGACGAGAACGTTTCTTTTAGTCTCGCATCTGGACAGTTTACAAAGTTTATTACATGGTTTCCTATACTTTTAACTACTCCAGGGCTTGTAATCTGGCATATAAATTTATTATATATTTTTACCCTGCTATTTACATTAAACCATGTTAAACAGTCTTTACTAACATTATCTACAATAACATTATATCCATTCTTGTACGCCCCTTGGTAGCAAAAGTTAAAGTTTTCTGTAAGATATTGGCACATTTCCTCTTTATTAAATATTCCAGCCAAATCTAGTGTTATATCGAAATCCATAAGATAGTACATTTCTTTTTCCAGATCTTGCAGTATCTTTGGAAGATCTTCCAACAAATCCTTAATTTTAACATTTGCAAGCTCAATTTTATAGGGAATTGCTATAGGATCATCATACTTTTGTTTAATTTGGTCAATATCTTTCTTTATTATTTGTAACACACCCTCGCTTTGGGAGAATGGTAGTTTGGCCACAACACCATGTCGAGCTAAAGAGAACTTTTTAAATATTCCTCGTAAGTAGCTATTAAACGAGCCACATATTTCCTTCTTAACTTTAAATTTATTCCGAACGTCCCCATCACAATCCGTAACATTGGTTATCTTAACTAACATTATGTTATCACAAAACGCATCCGTTATAGATGTTAAGTTATTTAATTTTGGTTCGCCCTCGCAATAGTTTATATTACCTATGTCTGTAAGAAGGTTATTATTACGTAGATTTTCTAATAAAAACCATATACCGAATCTTTCGTTAGTAGGTTTAATACAATTTCCCAATAAATGGCTAACAGAGTACATTTCTTTTATACAAAAAAAGTAGCGGAAACATGTAAACAGGACAGATTACACTATAGGTATATATGTGTTGTAAATATATGGATATTGTATATAAACATAGGCGAGCGGTAAGTGTAACATGTAAGTGGACACCCATATGCAAATATGGAATACCCACTATTAATATAATTCCAAATTCGACTAAATAGTCTCAATATAATTAACATATTAACTAACGGTGCCATCCCGCATTAGTACCCAAATTGTCGAAATTCTATAATTCTATTCTTAGTCCTTGTATTAGGTTTTGTACTATTAAACCCTACATTCTTATCCTGTGCAGTAGAGTAATATATGTATTTAATACAGATACGCACATTCTACAAGACCTGTACATCTGTTGTATAAGCGGCAGAATAGACGTCCCATTGTGTTGTTGTAAAGTAAAACATAAATGTAAATTGTGCTGGATACAACCGGCCAGATATTAGACAGGAAATGTGTTGGAAGTGTATTGCCAAACAGTAAGACAAATCACATAGTGCAGCATGTAATCAATCCATTACTATTTAGACAAAGGTCAGTATTGGTACAACATCCGATATATTAGCCAAACCCACAATCAAACTTGGAAAACAAACAGTAAAAAATTAATATTATAGTAACAGAAATAGTAAGAGTATAAGGACATAGTAATATTTAAAGTTTATAAAACAACACAAATGCAGAGACACAATAACACACTCCAACACATTACGACACAGGCACAGATACTGGTTTACAGCCATTTTACACAACTTTACAGGTTCTGTCAACCGACACAAAAAATAGTTTGTAAATTGTGTAAGAAATATATGTAATATAAACAAATTTAACACAATCATAACATTTTGAGGACACAATGTTTGGACTGGGTTTGGCTAATATATCGGATGTTGTACCAATACTGACCTTTGTCTAAATAGTAATGGATTGATTACATGCTGCACTATGTGATTTGTCTTACTGTTTGGCAATACACTTCCAACACATTTCCTGTCTAATATCTGGCCGGTTGTATCCAGCACAATTTACATTTATGTTTTACTTTACAACAACACAATGGGACGTCTATTCTGCCGCTTATACAACAGATGTACAGGTCTTGTAGAATGTGCGTATCTGTATTAAATACATATATTACTCTACTGCACAGGATAAGAATGTAGGGTTTAATAGTACAAAACCTAATACAAGGACTAAGAATAGAATTATAGAATTTCGACAATTTGGGTACTAATGCGGGATGGCACCGTTAGTTAATATGTTAATTATATTGAGACTATTTAGTCGAATTTGGAATTATATTAATAGTGGGTATTCCATATTTGCATATGGGTGTCCACTTACATGTTACACTTACCGCTCGCCTATGTTTATATACAATATCCATATATTTACAACACATATATACCTATAGTGTTATCTGTCCTGTTTACATGTTTCCGCTACTTTTTTGTATAAAAGAAATGTACTCTGTTAGCCATTTATTGGGAAATTGTATTAAACCTACTAACGAAAGATTCGGTATATGGTTTTTATTAGAAAATCTACGTAATAATAACCTTCTTACAGACATAGGTAATATAAACTATTGCGAGGGCGAACCAAAATTAAATAACTTAACATCTATAACGGATGCGTTTTGTGATAACATAATGTTAGTTAAGATAACCAATGTTACGGATTGTGATGGGGACGTTCGGAATAAATTTAAAGTTAAGAAGGAAATGTGTGGCTCGTTTAATAGCTACTTGCGAGGAATATTTAAAAAGTTCTCTTTAGCTCGACATGGTGTTGTGGCCAAACTACCATTCTCCCAAAGCGAGGGTGTGTTACAAATAATAAAGAAAGATATTGACCAAATTAAACAAAAGTATGATGATCCTATAGCAATTCCCTATAAAATAGAGCTTGCAAATGTTAAAATTAAGGATTTGTTGGAAGGTCTTCCAAAGATACTGCAAGATCTGGAAAAAGAAATGTACTATCTTATGGATTTCGATATAACACTAGATTTGGCTGGAATATTTAATAAAGAGGAAATGTGCCAATATCTTACAGAAAACTTTAACTTTTGCTACCAAGGGGCGTACAAGAATGGATATAATGTTATTGTAGATAATGTTAGTAAAGATTGTTTAACATGGTTTAATGTAAATAGCAGGGTAAAAATATATAATAAATTTATATGCCAGATTACAAGCCCTGGAGTAATTAAAAGTATAGGAAACCATATAATAAACTTTGTAAACTGTCCAGATGCGAGACTAAAAGAAACGTTCTCGTCTAAACTAGCTAGAGAGAATGGAATAACAAGGTTAGAGGCAACAATCTATAACTATTGTAGAGGTTTTGGTAAAGGGTTTGAACCTTTAAGAGATTGTTTAAGTCTAATAGAAGACAACAAACGGTACTTTCAAAATGCTCCATTCTATGCTGTACCTCTGCATAAGATGTGGGTGATTGGCAATTACAAAACAGTTGTTGTTTAGTGTTTAACGATGCATATTGGGGGAAGATAACTGGAGTACAACTAAAACTGCCAAAAGATAGTACACAAAGGGAAAAGTTAATAAAGTATGCTCTATCTGCATTTGGATTTAACTGTTTACCAACTATGTAGAGGTAATAGAGGAGGATGCCATAAGTGTAAAGCATAAGTGTTACATCAAATCTGGGGGCACATGTTTTACAAAATCAAATACACCTTTCTCCACTATACCTAAACACATCAATTTAGAAGAATTAGGCTTAGTGGAAAGTCCTAACCTTACTCCCTACGTTTTAAGAAACCGGACCAATAAACTGTACCCATACACTATTAAAGAAATAGAGCCACTTTCCAAGCCTTTCTTAGAGAGTTGTTCCAAAAAGAGGAAATTGGAATTAGAAGACATTGACAGTAATAAGCGTAAATTGGAATATGTGGAAAATACTGTTGCAGAGGAATACAAAGCACAGTTGGCTAAAGAACAAGAAAGAAGGGAAAGAGAGGATAAATTAAAAGATTACTTCCTGCGACGTTGGGAGGATCTAGAGCATTATGGACATTATATAGTGTATGCGTTTGTAGTAAACAACAAGTTTGTGGGAGTGTTGGCAGAAAAGGATGGATGGAGGGGTGTATACTATTTTAAAGGTGTCTGTAAAACTGTATTTATAGAGATAAATAAGAATAGGCAAGGTTATAGCGTGTTGCCATACAGTGGTGATTTGGACATTATTTATCTACCTACCAACGAGCCACTTGCAAGCTTTAACACTAACGGAACCGCAACATTTTATGGCAATTCCTTTCCAAAAATAGAAAACCTAAGTTTCCGTAACAATGAGTGGGATGTTGGACAAGAAGACATAGAGATGCAAGATATTAAAGGCAATGTTAAATTTAAAGAATGTAGTAGACTGGAGGATTTGGAATATGGTGCGGAATTATTAATAAGCGCTATTAAACAAGTCCAACATAGGGGTAGAAAAAGATATATCGTACAGTTTGAAAATATTCGTAACCTTTATGTCTCCAACCACTGGCTGGAAAGGGAGCTAGAATGTGGGAAGTTTGATTTTAACTACAAAATTAAAATTAAGTTGGATAAAATAAAGACTACTCCAAACAAGCACAAAGAAAGATTAGTGTTTTGTGTTTAGTTGTTTTGGGTTTTAAAAATTTATTTTTTGCTATCGCATTGGCTTAAAACATATCCAAAATTTAGGCAGTTCTGACCATAAATGTGGATATATATTACTTATCAGCTGGATGTATATAATAAGCTTGTATTTATTTTTTTTAATCCAACCGTAATAGTGAATTTGGAAATGGGGTATTTACTTATGCAATGGCCAGTAATATATTGCAGTCATATCCAAAGTTTGGTTACGACAAAATAGCACTAAAAGGTAAATAATATACGGTAAATTTAGATATAAGGGGATATAACAAGTCGAAAAGTAAATAAAGGAGTTATTGGTAGTAATTTGCAAAATATAGTTTTGTAAAAACACAAATACCAATGTTAGTTTTTAGGTTGTGGCAAAACAAACAACACATCAACTGTATTATAGGTGGAAATAATATTGTAATTTTAGATATAATAGTTGGGGGCTATAACATATCCAAAAATAAATCAGACAATAAATGCTTAGGACAATATCCAAAGTGTAGGCAAATCGGACAATAAACAGCAAAGTCAGTTTTGGGATTACAGCAAAATAAACAAACAAAAAAGACAAAATACTGTATTGTAGGGGGTAATGGAGCGTGTGATAGTGTGGTCTTGTTACCTATATAAGAGCTATAACATATCCGAAAATAAATCAGACAGTAAATAAAGAAGTTTGAAATTGTTAGTATATTTTTCAAAATATTTTTTAAATTTGACCATTATAGTTAATTTGTCAAATGTGGATGGTACATATAGCTAGAATAATGACATATATAAATTTTAAACAAATCAGACCATAAATAAAGAAGTTGCCAATTGGCAGTATTTTTCCAAATTTTTTAAAATTTAACCGCAATATTTGTAAAATGTGGATGGTGCATATACACTAGCCTACAACAATAACATATCCAAATTTTAAACAAATCGGACAGTAAATAAAGAAGTTGGCAATTGGCAGTATTTTTCAAAAATATTTTTTAATTTGACTGTAATAGTGAATTTGGGAAATGTAAGGCTAATTTATTAAAACACTTGCCTATAACAATAACATATCTAAATTTTAAACAAATCGGACAGTAAATAAAGAAGTTGGCAATTGGCAGTATTTTTCTAAAATATTTTTTAATTTGACCGTAATAGTGAATTTGGGATATGTAAGTGGAATTTATTAAAACACTTGCCTAGGACAATCACATATCTAAATTTTAAACAAATCGGACAGTAAATAAAGAAGTTGGCAATTGGCAGTATTTTTCAAAAATATTTTTTAATTTGACCATAATAGTGAATTTGGGATATGTAAGTGGAATTTATTAAACCACTTGCCTAGGACAATAACATATCCAAATTGAAGACAAATCGGACAGTTAATAAAGAAGGTGGCAGTTGGCAGTATTTTTCAAAAAATATTTTTTAATTTGACCGTTATAGTGAATTTGGGAAATGTAAGTGGAATTTATTAAAACACTTGCCTAGGACAATAACATATCCAAATTGCAGACAAATCGGGCAGTAAATAAAGAAGTTGGCGGCAATATTTTTCAAAAATAATTTTTAATTTGACCGTAATAGTGAATTTGGGAAATGTAAGTGGAATTTATTAAAACACCTGCCTACGACAATAACATATCCAAGTTTTAAACAAATCGGACCATAAACACTAAAGAGTTTTTTAGAATTTGAAAATTAATTTTAAAAAATATAGAGGAGGGGTGGAGACAATATATTTAATATAGGCAGGGGTTGGGTATTAGTACAGGCCAACAAGGAAACTTGTGGCTTATTAGTATAGGCGGGATCGGGTGTCGGTCCAAAAACTGATCCCCATAAGAATAACATGGGGAAAAAGCGCCGAATAGTATGCCTCTTTCTGGTTTCACCACTACTACCCTCCAATAAAATATGAGACTTAATCAATGTAACCCTGTGAAGCGAGCCTCAAACTCAGGCATGTGCAGCGTGGGTGCAACAGGTGCCGTGGCACCTTCCAGTGGCTCTTAAGAGGGCTTGTGGGGGGCACCAAAATAGGCAATTACAAATAAGTATTTTAGCATACAACTGATAGCTTATTTTATTTTCAGGAATAATTTAAAACTAATGTGTAGGTTTTATGTTTATCATTACAATGAAATCACGATTGTATTGTCTTGCCTTTATTCAGTACTTTTAATTTTGCCATAATTTACTTTTTGGAAAAACAATGAATTTTAAAAGTATTACTGGACAAAAGTATAAAAGTATAATTAAATTAACAATCAACTGAATTCAGGTTTTCAATATAAAATTTTGCTTAAAAAAATATATATGAATTTATTTATGCATATTTATGGTATACATAATGTAACCTATAAACACAGTACCGGTAGTTAGTTTAATCAAGGTAAATTCTGAAATAATAATTTTGGTAATAAACTATTGAATTAAATGTAATAAATTTCATAACAATTATTCGGTAAAATCACGTTTTAGGGTAGAGTAATTTTTGGTGGACGGGAGTGAGGGGCGTACTTTTCAATCCTGGCACCCATACTACCCGAACTCTGCTAAACAAACAGGTGGGGAGGGGAGTTAAAGTCGACATCTCCAATATGAGTTTTAAATTGGAGAAAATCTTTGTCTGATCCCTAAAACAACTTATAAATATCCTTTAGATTTTACAAAAAACAAAAAGGTATTTTCTTATTACATCAAAGTCTGCATAACTGGAGTCTCATGTAGGGAGGAGTTTATGAAACATTTTGACACATCTCCGTCAAAGCTCTCTGAGGGTTCTTGTTAATTATTTTTCATCCAGTTCTGTAATTTAGAGATGCAACATCCTAATTAACCGAGACACCAACAGACTGGATGAGCATAATTAAAACCTCAGAATCAGAGTGTGTCAGGGATAGAAAAAACAAGCTTGGGATGACGTACAGGAAAATATCAGCATCTGCTTTGGACATTTGTGACAAGCTTACTTATAAATCTACTAGCTGTTAACCGCGGCTTCGCTCGCGACAAAAAAAATACATTAAAAATATTAACCTGACCAGCACTATCAAATCTTTGTTTATTTTTCCCTTTTGACTTCCTTTGCCGTCACTGACACACAACTACAGCTGGAAATTTGATAAATAATATCCCCCCATAAGATTTGCATTGGAATTTATAGGACCCAGGGGGGTGGAGTCCTAAGCTTGGATGTGGACATTATCAGGTTTATATGTTAATGTGATATATAAGCTATGTTCATGCAAAAGTTTAGCTTAGTTAGTCCAGTAGTTTATGCGTGATGGAACTCCAAATATCCATACATACATCCATACATACATCCAAACAAACATCCAAACTTTCACATTTATAATATTATTAGGAAGTAGGATAAAGCTTATGATAGTATAAAATGATAATATTTAAACACATAAAAAATGGTAAGCACACAGTGTTTAAGTAACACAATGGATATATTAGAGGCAGTTTTTCCTTAGAGTTACAAAATCGTTATTCTAATGTAAATTAATTTATGCAGGGACAGTTTTACCCGTAAATCTCCAATTACTGTGGTATTGAATCCTAAAGAAATTGTTAAAAAAGACAGGAATACTTGAAAAAACATAAAGATCAACAAAAAACATGCTTGATTATTTCAGTATTATAAAATATAGGTACTGAGCTGATTTTGTCAGTTGAGTTATACTCACGCCGTTTACCCACGTTTACACCGCTAACAAATGTTTAACAAAATAACTGACTGAAATAAAGAAAAATAAGCCTAAAATCTATTTTTAGCGAATTTCCCCTATAGGGAAGAAGCTATTACCGTAGGTCTCATGGTAAGACTTAAGCCCGAGACCATGATAACTTTTCATTTTGAGGTCCCCAGATGCCAAAAACACCATTCGTTCAAATTTTTATATATGTATATATATATATGTGTGTCCGTAAGCACGATAACTCTCGTAAAAAGGTCCGATCTTAATGAAATTTGGTACAAATGTTTAAAGTACCATTTATTTGAACGAGTTCGAAAACCAGATGAATCGCACCATCCGAAGGGGGGTTTTTGGGGGGTTTTGTACCCCAAAAATGTGTTTTTTGGGGTTTTCACATGTAATTTTAATTTAAATCAAACTTTATTTTATACCATTGAATTCAGCTTAAAAAAACAAAAAATTTGGTATTTTGATCATTGCTCTACGTCAATTGGTTACCGAGGTATTGAAAGTGCTAAACACAGTACGTTGTCTAATGTTATTCTTATGGAGAAAAAGAAAAATTGCATATCTCGTTTATTTATGAACATAAACTGGCGAAATTTGGTATATGGCTTGATCTGGTTGTGGCTTATTGTTGTTAGCACAAAAACATTTTTTTCGCTTATGGCTCCTGTAGCAGCAAACCTAGGTACTTGGTCCCCATGTTATTCGTATGGAAAATGTTTAAAATGTTATATATCGCTTATTTATGAATGTATATGGATGAAACTTGGTATGTGACTTCACTAAGATGACTTCTATTGATATTTGCATAAAAACCCATAATTTTGTGTGCCTTGTTGCAGCAAACCTGCGTACTCATCCCCAATGTTATTCTTATGGAGAATAATTAATATTTTAAATATCGCTTGTTTGTGAATACATTTCTTATGAATCCTGTTAAGTTTTTTATTGTGTTATGTTATATATTCATTGGAAATTCGCTGAGTATGCAGGTTTGCTGCAACGGGGGTATTAGCTCATATGATAGGAGACAACAGGTGGGTTATTTTTGGATACCTGTGAGTTAAGATAAGTAAGAGAGGGGGCACAGGGAGTGTTTGGGGCGGGGCAAAAAATCAATTTCTTGTTCAAATGTTCTGTTTTTGATAATAATTCAAAATCTTTGCATGGATATATATATATATATATATATATATATATATATATATATATATATATATATATATATATATATATATATATATATATATATATACACATAGGGTCATTTATGCCCCTAATACAACAAATATTCAATATTTAACCGCGGCTATTCAATATTTTTACATTTGCTATTTTAGTATTACTAAAATACTAATTAAAAAAAACAAATATACTGGTATATATACTTAACTGAGTATATATATGCGAAGCACAGGTAATCAGCTAGTTTAAATCAATTTCTGTTCTTCTATAAGTTTAACATTGGAAATTTCTGCCCAGAGTCGGAGCCCTGCAGGTGATTATTTCCCAAACTCCCAAAATGCACATCTAGACGTTAAAGGCATTCAAATGTAGCTGAGTACATAGATTTGTTGGTTAAAAATATTGAAGACAGTAAATTTGTGGCATCAATCCAATGTGATCTTTCAAAAGCTTTTGACAGCATCGATCATGAAATCTTGATTGATAAATTAGAAGCACTTGGAATAAGAGGTGTAGCAGGAGAAATAATGAGTTCATATTTATACAATAGAAAACAAAAGGTTAAAATAAAATTTAACAATTATGAACAGGAGTCTAGTTGGAAAACTGTAAAAATGGGAGTACCTCAAGGGTCAATACTGGGACCTCTGTTGTTTGTTATTTATGTTTCGGACATTGCATGTAATGCACAATCGAATAAACTAATTCAATTCGCATATGACACTAGTGTTGTTGTGTCTGGAAGCTCATTAGAAAATTTACAATGCTCGTTAAACCACTTACTTTTAGATCTCAATAACTGGTTTTCGGTAAATGGAATGGTGTTAAACTGTTCTAAAACAAATTTTTAAATTTCCATTTCAAAAAGAAATAACAAGAAAATTCACCTACCTGAAAATTTGATAACCATATAATTAACACGGTTCAAGACATTAGAGTCCTAGGCCTCATTATTGACAACAAATTAACATGGACTAATCATATTGAGAAGATTAAAAAAAAAACTTAATTCCTGTTGTATTTGTTTAAGAGTTTTAGCCCAATGTGTGGACAAACCTACCTTAAAAGTTGCATACTTTTCCTTTTTTCAAAGTATTTTAACTTATTGTCTCCCAATTTGGTTTGCGACATCAATGGCAAATAAAAAAAGATTTTTCATCTACAAAAACGGGCCATTAGAATAATAAACAATCTGTCATATGACGAATCATGCTTTGAACATTTCACAGAAGAAAAAATATTGACTATATTGGATTATATGTTGTAGAATTACTAAAATACTAATTAAAAAAAACAAATTTACTAGTAAGCAATGCCACAGCCAATATGACACAAGAAAAAAAGATTATATCCAAAATCCAATACATCGATCAACAATATATGAAAAAACTATTTACCATGCAATTGGCAAATTATTAAACAAATTAAAGGAAAGTCATAAAATTTCAATTAATTCAAGCAGAGACATCAAAAAAGTAAAACTATATTATTTAGAAAATCCTTTATATGTACTCGATCATGAATTCAACGAAATACAGAAGACAAAGGCAACAAACTGATCTCTATCATTCCTATTTTTCAAATTTTGCATATATTTTTGTAATGTTATATGCAATAAATTATTGTTATTATTATTATTATTAATAACCCATAAACATAGGTGTAATTCAGGGGCGGCAAGGGGAGCAGTTAACCCCCCCAATAATTTGGAGAACATATTATTAATATATGAAAAGTCACAGTAATCAGGATCACGACCATGTTTACCCCTCCAATCAAAATCAGAAATTACGCTTATGAACATAAACCAATACCTAGGGGCCATACACATATTACGTAACGCACTTAAGGGGGGAGGGGGTGTGGCGTAGCGTTGTGTTGGGGAGGGGAGGGGGGTTTGGATCAACGCTGCGTTGCTCACACATATTAACTAAGAGCTGGCACACTCCCTTATACAGTATATTGAAATAGTTTATTTTGTTGTTTATATTTTTAGTAACAGCCTTGTCTGTTTGTATATATTTTGCTTTGAACAAAGTTACTAAAAAATGTTGTTGAAAGAAAGTCGTTTAAAGTTTACTGATTTATTAAAATCCATATTCCAAACTGCTAATAAAACGATGTTTAAAAGTTTAAGCTGTTTTAAAGCCTACTATGTTTGAGTTATGTAACGCATGGGGGGGGTATGGTCAAGCGTTATAGTGGGTTACATGGGGGGGGTCTGAAATTACAAAAAAATGTGTTACTTAATATGTGTATGGCCCTGATTAGTTTCGCCAGTTTTTTATCCTGGTTACAAAAACAAGTTGTGTCTTTTAATAAAAAATAGATTTAATTTTTCTGCAGGTCCAGGAATTTTAGTACTTTAAATAGATGTTTTTTAAAAATAATTTGGCTCAGAAATATGTAGACATATTGTATGGTAGAGCATTTTGTAGATTTAAAGTAAATTGTGACATAAAGCGAGTATTGTTGGGAATGTGGTCTCTTTGACAATGGAAGTCAACTGCAGAGTTTCTATGTGACTTTGGGTCAGTCAAATACATGAGGGTCTTTTTGTTCTAAACACAAGCTTTGAAACAAGCATAGCTAAAGTTGTAACAATATACAGCTAGAGAATAGACAATGATCATCACATGGTATAAATAAGTAGTACACTGACGATTTTACTTGTTATTCGTACCAAGTGAGTAACTTTAAAATAAAGGGTATTCGGTTTCTATTTTTAGTTGGGGCTTCATAAGCAAAACGGCAATTGCTTAGTGTAATGTAGTTTACGGTAAGAATAACTGGATGACTGAAGATAATCCTAATACTCAAGGTGGTAGGGATTGAAAGGAGTGAATGTGTTTGTGTGGGGTGTAATAGTGTTGAAACGGCTGCACTAATTGTCTGTAAACATTGCAAACACTTTTTCCAGCAAAATAAATATTACATGATCAAATATGAAATAAAATCTGTTCATTAGCGCTCCGCTCTATTGGTCTTTCAAAATTACAATGTTGAACTCATAGTAACATATCTCCAACATTATCTATCTGCTAGTCATCTAATTAATATATATATATATATATATATATATATATATATATATATATATATATATATATATCCACATTTCATTTATACAAACATATGTTAAAATTGAAGTATTGTTTTATTATGAATAACAGTGGTTTGTAAACATTACAAAAACTATTTTCAATGAAATATAAACACGAAAAAAGTCAGGTCAAATGTTATTATTCATAAAGTTTTTATTGGCATTTGGAGCGTGTAGCTGAAGTTGTGCATTGAAACAAAGTAAAGTGTTATCATGGTTCAGCTCCTATCCTCTCATCTGCTAACTCTTGATTAAGAGCAGAATTACATGCACTGCTGAAATTGTTGTGTGAATTTTGTCCATAAACATGACCTTCTTAATGATTGTGTATTCATTGGTAGTGTATTAAAAGCATGTATGAAAAAAATCTGTGAGCACAGTGAATTTCTGTTACCATTCTATATGAAAATGTAACGGGAAATTTACTCATAAGGTTTCTTTACTTAATAATTTCGCTAGAAATTATTAGCATTACATCTTAATGTATCCAGTTGAGAGTCAGTTACCAATAAATTCAAATAAATTGAATGGTGGAAAGTTGCATAATAAAAGTGGTATTATGGTCTCTTGAGATGAAGTGTATAAAACTAGTCTGGAACAGTAATTATTACATCGCAGAATGTAATAACAGAGTATAACATCGCCAGATGCTCCTAATGTTTTGTTTTACGGTGTTGTAATTATTTGATACTTTTACCCATTCCCGTTACAGGTCTCAATCTCATTTAAAAAGTTAATGCCCTCTAAATTTTATGTTATTTATAAAACGAGTTTATCCTATGTATTGAAACACAAAATTAACAATTTTCTGGAAGAACGTGTGAAACTTTCATTAAACTCGAATTTAAACTTTCAAAACTTTCAAATTTACATGCGGGTGGTGTCAAATGAAAGGGAATAATCTCTATATTCGCACAGTTTATCTTAAATTATGGTATCTAATCAATAGCTATTTAAAAAACGAGATTACATTTTTACTTTGGGCAATTTAACATGGGATAAAATTTCAACTTTGCACCTCTTTTAACAGTTCAATTAAGGTTTCCACTGAACCATTTTATACATAGTTTGTATTAATGAAAGATCAATCTATATCTATAAAAGGAAAAACCCTGGCTGACTGACTGACTGACTCACTCATCACTAATTCTCCACCTTCCCATGTAGGTAGAGAGCTGAAATTTTGTACACTTATTCTTTAGGCATAAAATAGGAAAACTAAATGGTTTTCATCCTGATCTGACCTTAGGGCTCCACCCTAAAAAATTCCCATGTGTTTCTATGGACATTAATTTTTGTTTGAGCTAATGAAAATTGATCTCCCAGGAAGTGAGCATACTGAAATTGCAACTTTTGCAGATGACACTGCAATTTTATCCGTTAATACTGACCCAGCTCAAGCTTCTGTCCACTTGCAACAAAGCTTGGACATAATTACAAACTGGTTTAAGACATGGAGAATAAAAATAAACGAAAATAAATCAGCTCATATAACTTTTACTTTAAACCAAAATTCTTGTCCTCCAGTAACAATAAATAACAATCAACTACCTCAAGTAACTGAAGTTAAATATAAATATTTAGGTATGCATATTGATAGTAAACTAACGTGGAAAACTCACATTTGGATGAAGAGACAGCAACTAAATTTAAAAGCAAACAAACTAAATTGGCTACTCGGAATTAAATCAAAACTAACTTTGGAAAACAAATTATTGTTATACAAAACTATTTTAAAGCCAGTTTGGACTTATGGTGTGCAACTTTGGGGCTCTGCGAGTAACTGAAACGTGGAGATAATCCAAAGGTACCAATCAAAAATGCTAAGAAAAATTGCCAAAGCACCTTGGTTTGTATCCAATAGAACGCTACATCATGACTTAAACATCCCAACAGTCAAAGAAGAGATCACTAGGTTCAGTACAAAGTATATTGGCAAATTAGAAAACCACCCGAATCATCTTGCTATGAACTTGCTCGACAATTCAACCGCTGTGTACAGATTGAAACGATCCACAATCTTGGACCTGCCTTTCAGATTTCTTTAGTGATTTTTGTTAGCGCTAACAGTGGTTAGCAACTAGCTCAAGTTTTAATGTTATTTTCTGTATTATATCTCACAAATTATTTACTCATTGTTCAAACTAGTTAAGAACAGATTGTAAAGTTAACTAAAGTTATAAAAAAAACAAAAGCTAATGAAAATATAAACAGCTGATCTTGATTCGTAGTAGTTCCATAGGCTAACCACAGAATGAAGCACACACAACTGTCATACTTTTTATAAATTATTTGCGTGGCGAAGCCTACGGGAACAGCTAGTCTTTCTGTATTTGCACAATCTCCTTACATTTGTGAAATAATTTAATTTAGAATATTAAAACAGAAATGTTCCTATTTTATCACTAATTTAAGTTTTTTTAACCAGATGATTATTAAAACACATAGTGTGTATCTAAGAACAGACAAAATAGCTATATGTTGTAGCATCAGTAACCAGCTGGCTTGGAGAAAATCATTAGTAGCCAGTATCTTATAACAATGCATCATATATATTCCAATTACTGAAGTAGGCTAACTCAAATAAGAATATAATTTTGTTTCTTTTATATTGCAATTGTGATATTAATTGATACAATCAACAATGTATACATAACTCTTTAACTAGTAACATCCCATGTTATCGTATGTTTTTAATTTTTATTTTCGCCCCTTCTACGTGGCTCCACCAGAGATGTAAATATATTATTAATATCGCTAGGCTCCACGAGGGGCGCTTCATTCAACCCAAGGTGTTCTATTGGTAATACTGGAGACAACACTGATGAACAAAATTGCGAGCTGTTCTTTGAAAAGTTTTGGTGAGGCAAAGAACTACTGGCTGAAATCGAACGAGTCGACAAAGTGAATCAATCAAATGCCTATTCATGATTTGAAAATGAATAACTTGTGTATTTGTTTATTTGCTCATAATTTATCACATTTCATGGCAAGAGTGGATACATAAATAAAATGAAAAAAAATTATGTTCTAACTTTTATTACTTTTATTCCAGGGATTTGCATGGGTAAATTCACTTATAGGAGGAAAACAACCAATCAGGATAGTTCAAAAAACAATAAATTTGCCTCACCAGTGTACCAACTTGATAAAATCACCGGCTAGCTTTTTCAACATAGACATTAAGCAGTGTTGCCTCCAGTATTACCAATAAACATCCTTGATTCAACCTATCAAATGTCAAAACAAAGTTGGTTTGGAAGCAGGTTGTGTACTGTCATTGTAACATTCGTACTATCATCCGTCATGAAAAAATCCAACAACTGGCAAAAGTCTCAGACCAGCCGACTGGATTTAATATATCCATAAACACTCTAAAACGATCTAATAAGCGTGATTACATAGACTATTTGTTATAAGTCAATGCTGCAATCTTTGTGGTTTGCGGATAATCGTAAACTACCCTAGGAATTTATTTGTAAACATTTATTTAAGTAATCAGCTTATTAAATAAACTAGTAGCCTGTCGTGGCTGCGCTCGCGATCACAACGTAATATTATATTATATTTATGTAAGCTCTTCTGTTATCATGTGTTTTACTATCAACTGCTGTTTTAGTATGCAATTAATACAAATTATTCGTCTGTTTAAGTAAACAAAATATTTTCTTCATAAGGAATACACTATAACTTTGAAGGCCTGTGTGGCAAAGCCCGAGGACTTTATTACAGGAATTGGTGAAAGGGGGCATCTACATAAAAAGCGCTTAATTTTGACACATCGTAAAAATCCGTCCATTATTAACGGAGGAGTAGTGTTTTGTAGAAATCGCCTTCACATATTATATATATGGATTAGCTCAATCAAGGCCGCACTAGATATATACAGTGCTGCCTTGGCTCCATTCAATTAATTGACAAGGGAATTAAATACCCCGTCGCAGCAAACCTGCATACTCAGCGAATTTCCAATGAATATATAACACAACACTTAACAGGATTCATAAGAAATGTATTCACAAACAAGCGATATTTAAAATATTAATTATTCTCCATAAGAATAACATTGGGGATGAGTACGCAGGTTTGCTGCAACAAGGCACATAAAATAATGGGTTTTTATGCAAACATCAATAGAACTCATCTTAGTGAAGTCACATACCAAGTTGCATCCATATACATTCATAGGTAAGCGATGAATAACATTTTAAGTATTTTCCATAAGAATAACATGGGGACCAAGTACCTAGGTTTGCTGCTACAGGAACCATAGGCGGAAAATATTTTTTTTTGTGCAAACAACAATAAACCACAACCAGATCAAGCCATATACCAAATTTCGCCAGTTTATATTCATAAATAAGCGAGATATACAATTTTCCTTTTTCTCCTTAAGAATAACATTAGACAACGTACTGTGTTTAGTACTTTCAATATCTCGGTAACCAATTGACGTAGAGCAATGATCAAAATACCAAATTGTTTGTTTTTTTAAGCTGGATTAAATGGTATAGATTAAAATTTGATCTAAAATAAAATTACATGTGAAAACCCCAAAAAACACATTTTTGGGGTACAAAACCCCCCAAAAACCCCCCTTCGGATGGTGCGATTCATCTGGTTTTCAAACTCGTCCAAATAAATGGTACTTTACACATTTGTACCAAATTTCATTAAGATCGGACCTTTTTTACGAGAGTTATCGTGCTTACGGTCACACACACACATATATATATACATATATAAAAATTTGAACGAATGGTGTTTTTGGCATCTGAGGATCTCAAAATGAAAAGTTAACATGGTCTCGGGCTTAAGTCTTACCATGAGACCTACGGTAATAGCTTTTTCCCCATAGGGGAAATTTGCTAAAATGTCATAAGACGCCTTTTTCAGGTTATGTAAATTATTTGTTCCATTCTGTTTCTTATTTAATTCAAAAATGAAAAATATTACAGGGTTACGGAGAGAAGTCGTAACTCACATTTCCCTAATTTAGAAAAACTACAAATATTTTATTGTTTGTGACTTTTCCCATAGAGTACCATCGAATACGCAACCTTATTAATATTTTGTACGTCAAATTTCGACAGGCAGCAACTGTAATACAGTTTAGTATTTTAAATTACAAAAGTATTATAGTAAAATAGTGAAACTGAATTGAATAACAACTTTTATTGCCTGTTTATTAAAATCAAAATATTTTAAAATTATATTAAAATATGAGATACCAAAAACTAGCAGTAATATTAGTAAAGTTAAAATATTTATAATCAATTCTTTTCTCGAAAAATGCCTTAGATAATATCTTTAAAAAATTGACAATTACACAATTATCTAGGCAACGAATTCTCCATCCTTTTTGAAAACCTAGGAAACGATTCGAACAATTTGTTATTAGCTTCCTCTTAGTCTGACTTAGAAAGATGTATTGGCTATTACTGAATATTAACAAATGGTTGGACGATGGATATAAAATATATAGATGCTGGAAGAGGATGAAAGATTTATCGGTAACCCTCTGCCAATATCCAGCGGGTTCCAACAGAAAAGAGATGAAAGCGTCAGAGGAGGAGGTGGTGGCTGTCACTAAATACTGAAAAGAGGTACGAGGATGGAGGTGCTGGAAGAGGATGAAAGAAAGAACCATCGGCAACCCTCTGCCGAAATCCAGCAGCCTTCATCAGAAGAGATAAGGCGACAGATGAAGAGGAGGTGGTGGCTGTCACCAAATACTGAAAAGAGGCACGAGGATGGAAGTGCTGGAAGAGGATGAAAGAAGGAACCATCGGCAACCCTCTGCCGAAATCCAGCAGCCTCCAACAGAAGAGATAAGGCGACAGATGAAGAGGAACTGGTGGCTGTCACCAAATACTGAAAAGAGGCACGAGGATGGAGGTGCTGGAAGAGGATGAAAGAATGAACCATCGACAACCCTCTGCCGAAATCCAGCAGCCTCCAACAGAAGAGATAAGGCGACAGATGAAGAGGAAGTGGTGGCTGTCACCAAATACTGAAAAGAGGCACGAGGATGGAGGTGCTGGAAGAGGATGAAAGAATGAACCATCGACAACCCTCTGCCGAAATCCAGCAGCCTCCAACAGAAGAAGAGTGGCATAAGGCTTGCCGATTTTCAAAATTTGGATGTCCAAGCACCCTTCATAACCCCGAGCATAGATAGCATTTTGGAACAAATTAATCCCAACTGGACAATTCAGTGAACAAATTATTATAATTTAAACTTTGTTAGCAACGTGATAAACTTGCCTAATAAAATGAAAGTTTTTAAAATAAAATGGTTAAATTTTCTGTTAAATGTATAATTTATTTATTAGATTGCTAAGATAAGATTTGTATATTTTTATACCAAGTAACCTGAGGCATGAAATGAATGAAACTTTTTTCTCTTTAGTATAAAACTATATATTCAATAGGGTTCTAAAGAAATTTATCACATTTTTGATCTGATTGAAATGGATTTCCTATTAATGGTTTGGTTGTCAAATTATTCGGGCAACACCCACCTGAAATTACTGAAGAGTCGATGTCCTTGGTCAACTCTTCACCCTCCAGTCAGTCATAACCGGGCTTGAACGCTTATTCCCGAAGAATTGATCGGAAACTTGACACCAAGCCTTATCAAGGGAGATATAACGCAAGTGTTTATACTGGAATATTGGAACAGTCATTTTCGATCATACATCACCCAAAGAGCTGATTACAGCCAAAAACTTTAATATGGGCATAGCTTTTTAAATTTTTTTAATAGAGACATAAATTAAAAAAATTATTACTGTAATTGATTGTATTCAATTCATGTTTATTGATTGATAATAATAATAATAACTTTATCACCTTGGAGAATTTTTACAAATGCATAAGCAAATACATTTTTATATTAAATTAATTTTCTATGGTAATGGCATTAATTCTATGGGTTTTATATGGTATTTTTATTAATTTACGTGTAGCCACCTCTTCTTAAAATTTTGGGTCTTTTTCCAGGAATTCTTCTGAATTATAATAAGCTACATTTAAAAGTATATTTTTAATTTTCATCTTACATTTTTTCATGTCACTTTCTGCTTATAATTGTTGGGGAAGTTTATTGAATAAATGTATTCCATTGTATAATAAATGTCTTTAAAAAAAGTTGTAAGGATTATGACTTTGAATTTTGAGGTTGACATTGTTTCTGATTTTAGTTAATATTCGTGATGTAGTGAACAAAGAAAGATTTTATTTTACAGAAGTTAATGTTTCCAAAATAAAAATACTAGGGAATGTTAATATTTGATTGTTTTTAACAATTTGCTTACATGGATAATTTCTTTTTTTTTAAGATTGTTAAAAATAGGAATTGATGTATTTATTAATTTAAAATTTAGAATCAATAAGAAGAGCTATATAAAATGAATAGCCTTCGTTAATTTGGAAAATATTAAATGGGAATTGATATTAGTAGTTGAGTATAGTAAACTTTAAATAACTAAATGGATGTAAAGTATGATTTGAACATTAGATTAGTAGGAAATGTTATTTGTTTTTAATACATTATTCATTTTTAGCGAATTTCCCCTATAGGAAAGAAGCTATTACCGTAGGTCTCATGGTAAGACTTAAGCCCGAGACCATGGTAACTTTTCATTTTGAGGTCCCCAGATGCCAAAAACACCAACCGTTCAAATTTGTATATATGTATATATATATACATGTCTATATATATGTCTATATATATATTATCTACTGAATCTTTCTGTTGTTGTTGAAGATGGTGATTGTATTCTTAGTTGACTTTTAAATTAAATTGTTTTAAAATTAAAAATTGTTTTACTTAATATAGTTTTATAGAAGATGAGAGTGCCTAAAAGTCAACTAAGAATATATATATATATATATATATATATATATATATATATATATATATATATATATATATGTGTCCGTAAGCACGATAACTCTCGTAAAAAAGGTCTGATCTTAATGCAATTTGGTACAAACGTGTAAAGTACCATTTATTTGAACGAGTTCGAATACCAGACGAATCGCACCATCCGAAGGGGGGTTTTGGGGGGGTTTTGTACCCCAAAAATGGGTTTTTCGGGGTTTCCACATGTAATTTTTATTAAAATAAAATTTTAATTTTCACCATTGAATTCAGCACAAAAAAACAAACAATTTGGTATCTTGATCATTGCTCTACGTCAATTGGTGACTGAGATATTGAAAGTGCTAAACACAGTACGTTGTCTAATGTTATTCTTATGGAGAAAAAGAAAAATTGTATATCTCGCTTATTTATGAACATAAACTGACGAAATTTGGTATATAGCTTCATCTGGTTGTGGTTTATTGTTGTTTGCACAAAAAAATTTTTTTCACCTATGGTTCCCGTAGCAGCAAACCTAGGTACTCGGTCCCCATGTTACCCTTATGGAAAATAATTAAATTGTTATATATCGCTTATTTATGAATGTATATGGATGAAACTTGGTATGTGACTTCACTTAGCTGAGTTCCTTTTTGATATTTTGCATAAAACCCCATTATTTTGTGTTCCTTGTTGCAGCAAACCTGTGTACTCATCCCCAATGTTATTCTTATGGAGAATAATTAATATTTTAAATATCACTTGTTTGTGAATATATTTCTTATGAATCATGTTAAGTGGCTTAATGTGTTATGTTTTAATTCATTGGAAATTCGCTGAGTATGCAGGTTTGCTGCGACGGGGGTATTTAGCTTCATAACATTATAAGTACTTAATCAGAAGTTAAATTCCATTAAGTTTAAATCTATCTATCTACAATCTATATTTATAAACATGATACCCCCGTAGCAGCAAACCTGCATACTCAGCGAATTTCCAATGGAGATATAAATGTCTTAATACTACATAAAGCCACTTACCAAGTTTCATTCATAAAAATATATTCACAAATAACCGATATATACAATTTTAATTATTCTCCATAAGAATAATATTGGGGCTGAGTACGCAGGTTTGCTGCTACGGGAGAATTATGTAAAAAAGATTTTTGGAGCAAATATCAATAGACCTCAACAAGATGAAGCTGTATACCAAGTTTCGTCAGTATATGTTCATAAATAAGCGAGATAAAAAAATGTTCTTTTCCTACTTAAGAATAACATTAGACAACGTACGGTGTTTAGCACTTTCAATATCTTGGTAACCAATTAACGTAGAGGAATGATCGAAATACAAAATTGTGTGTTTTTTTAAGCTGAATCGAATGGTCAAAACTAAAATTTGACTTTTTCAAAAATTATATGTAAAAAATTCAAAAAACCCATTTTTGGGGTACAAAACCCCTTCAAAATACCCCTTCGGATAGGTCGATCTGTCTGGTTTTCGAACTAAAAGTCATAAATGCTGCTTTACATGTTTATACCAAATTTAGTTAAAATCGGATCATTTTTACGAGAGTTATCGTGCTCACGGACATATATATATATATATATATATATATATATATATGTATCGAACGAATGGTGTTTTTGGGGTCTGGGGACCTCAAAACAAAAAGTCATCATGGTCCCGGGCCTAGGTCTTACCATGCCGACTACGGTAATAGCTTCTTCCCTATAGGGGAAATTCGCTAAAAAGGATGTTGGTTTGTTTGTTTGTATATATATATATTTGAAGTCTATGGACACCGTTGGACCGTTTGCCATGAAACTTGGTATATATATATATATATATATATATATATATATATATATATATATATGTGTGTAAAATTTCACGGAGAAGGTTTTTAAGCCATCCATTTCTAGCTATTACCTGGCAGACGTTGTCATGCCTTTGACTATTACCAACTAAAACCAATATCACCAAGATCACCTGTTCAAGTTAACATGCCATTAGGTTTTATGTAAACCACAATATCTTTCCGTAAGGTTTATATGGGAACCGTTTTGGGCCTCTTGGGAGAAACTATTGAGTTATAAAGAAGAGGTGGTTTCTGTCTATCAGTGTGTCTGTGTGTCTGATGGGGTAAACGCAACAACTACTGAACCGACTGGGCTGAAACTTTACACAAAGGTAGATCTTAAACCTGTGCAACACATATATTCACTTCCTTAAAATCCCCTTGGGCTATGCCCCGTGAACGTCGTGAACTTCCTAAGTTCCAATGTTTACATTTCAAAATAAAGTAAACATTCAGAAACTGTAATGCGAACAGCTGAGGACACTTCCACTTGACAGCTTAAAGATCAGAAGCAAGAACAGCTGTTTCAAGCTAACTTACCTTTCTAACCCGTGCGAAGAACGGGTACATTCTACTAGTATATATTCATAAAATACCCCCGTCGCAGCAAACCTGCATACTCAGCGAATTTCCAATGAATATATAACATAACACATTAACACTTAACAGGATTTATAAGAAATATACTCACAAACAAGCGATATTAAAAATATTAATTATTCTCCATAAGAATTGGGGATGAGTACGCAGGTTTGCTGCAACAAGGAACACAAAATAATGGGTTTTTATGCAAATATCATTAGAACTCATCTAAGTAAAGTCACATACCAAGTTTCATTCATATACATTTATAAGTAAGCGATATATAACATTTTAATTATTCTCCATAAGAATAACATGGGGACCGATTACCTAGGTTTGCTGCTACGGGAACCATACGTGAACATTTTGTATTTTGTGCAAACAACGATAAACCCCAACCAGATGAAGGTACCACATACCAAATTATACCAGTTATACCAAATTTTGTCAGTTTATGTTCATAAATGAGCGAGATATACATTTTTCTTTTAGCGAATTTCCCCTATAGGGAAGAAGCTATTACCGTAGGTCTCATGGTAAGAATTAAGCCCGAGACCATGGTAACTTTTCATTTTGAGGTCCTCAGATGCCTAAAACACCATTCGTTCAAATTTTTTATATGTATATATATATATATATATATATATATATATATATATATGTGTGTCCGTAAGCACGATAACTCTCGTAAAAAAGGTCCGATCTTAATGAAATTTGGTACAAAGGTGTAAAGTACCATTTATTTGAACGAGTTCGAAAACCAGACGAATCGCACCATCCGAAGGGGGGTTTTGAGGGGGTTTTGTACCCCAAAAATGGGTTTTTCGGGGATTCCACATGTAATTTTTATTAAAATCAAATTTTAATTTTCACCATTGAATTCAGCATAAAAAACAAACAATTTGGTATCTTGATCATTGCTCTACGTCAATTGGTTACTGAGATATTGAAAGTGCTAAACACAGTACGTTGTCTAATGTTATTCTTATGGAGAAAAAGAAAAATTGTATATCTCGCTTATTTATGAACATAAACTGACGAAATTTGGTATGTAGCTTCATCTGGTTGTGGTTTATTGTTGTTTGCACAAAAAAATCCGGTGACGGTTACGTCTGGGTGAGACTTCGGCGAGTCAACGTATACAGTGTCTACCTCTCTCCAAACTATTCCGCCGAGGAGTACCGGGAGAGGCTGGAGGCGCTGGAAGACAGTCTTCAGGGTGTCTCGGGGGGCGTAATAGTTGCTGGGGACTTCAACGCGCGTGCCGTTGAATGGGGCATGCCAGTCACTAACGCCCGGGGGAGACGAATCTTGGAGATGGCCTCGAGGCTCGACCTGGAAGTGGCGAACAGAGGGGACATGCCGACATACCGAAGACCTGGTTTTGGTGACTCCATACCAGATGTCACGCTGGTATCGGCAGGGTTGTTTCCTCTGGTAGCGGGGTGGGGGGTGATGGACGTGTACACGGCCAGTGACCACGAATTCATCTCCTTCAATCTGGAAGAAAACGAGTTGTCTCGTCGATGCAGTACCCGAAACCCAATTGGCTGGAATCAGGCCAAACTAGACAGGGGAAAATTCGTCGAGCGGCTCAGTCGTAGCCCCGAGGCCGGTTTGACGGAGCGCTTTGACTCCGCTGATCGAGATCGGGTCGAAGCTCTCGTGGGTTCCACGATGCAGCTGATCGAGCGTGCATGCGACTCGTCGATGCCTCGGAAAAAACCTGTCCGGGGTCGTCGCCACGTGTACTGGTGGACGGACGAAATCGCGGAGCTCAGGAGAACGGCACTGATGCTTCGCAGAAGAGCGCAGAGAACTCGAAACCGACCGGAGGCTTTGGCCAGGTCGGCAGAGCACAAGACTGCGAAAAAAGCTCTTGCCAGTGCAATTCGCCTGAGCAAGGCTCGCTGCTGGAAGGAGCTGTGCCGGGACGTGGACTCCGATCCATGGGGAAAAGGGTACAAGCTCGTCACGAGAAAGCTCGGGGGAATGGGGGCCAGCAGTGCCTCTATGCCTGCAGGCACGATCACGGCCATCGTCGATGCTCTCTTCCCAAGTCACCCTGTGAGGCGAGAGGAAAGAGTAACGGGGCCGGTGCCTGATGTTCCTTTGTTCACGGAACAGGAGCTCGTGGCAGCGTCGTCTGCCATGCACAACAACAGAGCTCCAGGCCCTGATGGCATTCCGGTTGAGGCTCTGAAGGTTGTGGCGGGATGTCACCCACATCTGCTGCTGCGCATGTTCAACGCGTGTTTGGCGGCGGGTGTGTTTCCGTCACGCTGGAAGACAGCTAGACTGGCGCTCATCAGCAAAGGCAAAGGTGACCCGGAGTCCCCGTCGGCATACAGACCACTCTGTATGTTGGACACGGCGGGTAAACTCAATGAGAGGTTGCTGAAACCCAGGTTGAGGTTGGCCGTCGAAGCCGCTGGGGACTTGTCCCCCCGGCAGCACGGCTTTCGGAAGGGCCACTCAACCTTGAATGCCGTGGCTGAAGTCCTGGGCGCCGTCCAGCGGGCTGACACGGCCTGCCATCAGGCCAGGCCGATCGTGCTGCTGGTCACCCTGGACGTTAAAAACGCTTTTAACTCGGCCCGTTGGGTGGACATGCTCGAGGCGTTGCAGCGGGACTTCAGGGTACCCGACTATCTCTTGGTCGTGGTACAGGACTACCTGAAGGAGCGCAGGCTGCTATATAGCACAGAAGCAGGGGTCTGTTCCAAAGTGGTCACCGCCGGCGCGGCGCAAGGGTCGATCCTTGGCCCTGACCTTTGGAACGTGGCATATGACGGAGTGCTTCGCCTCGAGATGCCACCACAAGCCTATCTCGTGGGCTACGCAGATGATGTAGCCGCAGTCATCACGGCTCGGAATCCGGAGTTAGCCCAGCTTCGCCTCAACCAGGTGATGTTTCGGGTCAACAGATGGATGAGCGGTCATGGACTTGAGCTGGCGGTCGCCAAGACCGAGATCGTCATGCTCAGGAGGATCCAAACAGTAATCCCTATGACTGTTGGTGACGTGGAGGTCCAGACGAAGACTGCGGCGAAGTATCTGGGAGTGGTGCTTGACCGCCGCCTCACATGGTGGGAGCACATCCAGGCGGTTTGCAACAAGGCGACGAGGGTTGTTCTGTCGCTCAGCAGATTGATGGGGAATGTCGGAGGCCCGAGGTCCAGCAAGAGGCGACTTCTCATGTCCACCGTCAACGCGACTCTCCTGTACGGCGCAGAAGTGTGGGCGGGTGCCATGAGAGTAAAAAAACACAGCAAGAGAATTCTCTCCGTTCAGCGCAGGGCGGCTCTTAGGGTTGCCTGTGCGTATCGCACTGTGTCTGGACTGGCTGTAATGGTTGTGGCTGGAGTGTTTCCCCTTGATCTGCTCGCCGCTGAGAGGCAGAACATCTTTCGCCGTGCTCCTGATCTCGGAAGAGACCAAGCTGCTGTGGAAGCCGGACTCGAAACTCTGCGAGTTTGGCAAGAGCGTTGGAACGGTGGACTGGAAGGGCGATGGACGTTTCGTCTCATCAGAGACATAAGCCCGTGGTTGAGCCGTGCATTTGGGGAAATTGACTTTTTCTTGTGTCAATTCCTGACGGGCCACGGGTACTTCAGGGAATACCTTTTCCGCATGGGGAAGGTGAGGTCACCTCAGTGTAGGTACTGCCCGGAGGAGGTGGATGATGCTCATCATACTTTCTTCCGGTGCAGTCGTTTCGCTGAAGACAGGAGGAGGCTCGTCTCTGCTGTCGGCGATCTGTCCCCGGACGTCGTGGTGGGGGCGATGCTTCGAGATGAAGACTCCTGGAGAGCGGTTGCGCTCTTCGTGCAATCCGTTCTTCGGGGAAAGCGAGACGAGGGATGCTTAGGTGACCTCTAAGTTTCCCGAAACGGTGACGTGACCCGTCTGGGCGCAAGACACGCGGGCCAGTGCCGAAGTTGTCCGATAAGGGTTCCGGCCTGGTTTTTCCCCCGCGGCTCCGTAGGAGGTTTAGTGGGTATACCTCGTAAGAGGGAGTCCCACACTGTTCCTTTGGGTTCGCGCATTAAGCGTACCTCCTACGTAAAAAAAAAAAAAAAATGTTATTCTTATGGAGAAAAATAAAAATTGTATATCTCGCTTATTTATGAACATTAACTGACGAAATTTGGTATATAGCTTCATCTGGTTGTGGTTTACTGTTGTTTGCACAAAAAAACAATTTTTCACCTATGGTTTGCTTAGCAGCAAACCTAGGTACTCGGTCCCCATGTTTCTCTTATGGAAAATAATTTAAGTGTTATATATCGCTTATTTATGAATGTATATGGATGAAACTTGGTATGTGACTTCACTTAGCTGAGTTCCTTTGATATTTTGCATAAAACCCCATTATTTTGTGTTCCTTGTTGCAGCAAACCTGTGTACTCATCCCCAATGTTATTCTTATGGAAAATAATTAATATTTTAAATATCGCTTGTTTGTGAATATATTTCTTATGAATCCTGTTAAGTGGCTTTTGTTATAATTCAATGGAAATTCGCTGAGTATGCAGGTTTGCTGCGACGGGGGTATTTCTCCATAAGAATAACATTAGACAACGTACTGTGTTTAGCACTTTCAATATCTCAGGAACCAATTGACATAGAGCAATGATAGAAATACCAAATTGTTCGTTTTTTATGCTGAATTAAATGGTAAAATTTAAACTTAGATTTAAATAAAAATTACATGTGGAAACCCCAAAAAACCCATTTTTGGGGTACAAAACCCCCCTTCGGATGGTGCGATTCGTCTGGTTTTCGAACTCGTTCAAAGAAATGGTGCTTTACACATTTGTACCAAATTTCATTAAGATCGGACCTTTTTTACGAGAGTTATCGTGCTTGCGGACACATATATAAATATATATATACATATATACAAATTTGAACGAATGGTGTTTTTGGCATCTGGGGACCTCAAAATGAAAAGTTATCATGGTCTCGGGCTTAAGTCTTACCATGAGACCTACGGTAATAGCTTCTTCCCTATAGGGGAAATTCGCTAAAAACTGGTATATGACTTCACCTAGTTAAGTTATATTGATAGTAGCATAAAAATCCATTTTTTGTGTTCCTTGATGCAGCAAACCTGTGTACTCAGCCCCAATGTTATTCTTATAGGGGAATAATTAAAATTGTATATATTGCTTGTTTGTGAATATATTTTTATGAAACTTGGTAGGTGACTTCATGTAGTATTAAGACATTTATATCTTCATTGGAAATTTGCTGAGTATGCAGGTTTGCTTCGACAAGGGTATTTCTCCTTGTTGTAGCAAGCCTGCTTACTCAGCTCCCATGTTATTCTTATGGAGAATAATTAAAATGTTAGTTATATAGTGCTTATTTATGGTTGAATATTGATGAAACTTGGTATGTGGCTTCACCTAGTTAAATTGTATTTATAGTTGCATAAAAAACAATTGTTTGTGTTCCTTCTTTCAGCAAACCTACGTACTCATCACCAATATTATTTTTATGGAGAATAATTTAAATTGTATATATCGCTTATATGTGAATATATTTTTATGAAACTTGGTATGTGGCTTTATATGGTATTAAGACATATATTATGCATTGGAAATTCGCTGAGTACTCAGGTTTGCTGCGACGGGGGTATTTAAGTTTATCTGCTAAATTGATAAATATAAGAACACCCGATTTAGAATGCGCAAGGACAGCTGATTTTTAAAATGCACGCATCGCATTTATATTAGTAGGGGGCAATGGCCGATTCAAAACCAGCAGCAACCTGCTTGCTCCACTGTGGAGCTGTGGAGCCCCCCCCCCCCCCGACGCCCCCCCCCCCCCGACGCCCCCCCCCCCACGACGCCCCCCCCCGACCCCCCCCCCAGACGCCCCCCCCCCAACGCCCCCCCCCCCCGACGCCCCCCCCCCCCGGTCGCCAGCGACACTTTTCGTGATGACCTTGAACATGAGGAAAAAACTTTCGAAAATTAATAACTAGCCTATTTATCCATCGATTCCCACGGGACTTTTTCCAGAGTGTAGGCCTATCCCAGAGGAAGCGAATGACATAAGAACCCCATAGATCCGCCATTAAACAAGGCCGCTATTAATTTATAACCGCGTTTTCCTTATGGGATCTCAGCTGTTTACCAACCGATTTTGACGAAACCTCACCACATGTCAGGCGGCGGCCTAAGTAAACCATCGCTTAAAGAAAATTGAAAATCCACCGTTAAACGGACCCGCTATTAATTTTTAACCGCGTTTTCCTTATGGGATCTCAGCTGTTTACCAACCGATTTTGACGAAACCTCACCACATGTCAGGCGGCGGTCTAAGTAAACCATCGCTTAAAGAAAATTGAAAATCCACCGTTAAACGGACCCGCTATTAATTTTTAACCGCTTTTTCCTTATGTGATCTCAGCTGTTTAAAGACCGATTTTGATGAAACTTCACCACATGTCAGGCGGCGGCCTAAAGAAACCATCGCTTAAAGAAAATTGAGAATCCACCGTTAAACGGGCCCGTTATTAATTTTTAAACGCGTTTTCCTCATGGGATCTCGGCTGTTTGCTGACCGAACTCGATGTGACTTCACTACACGTCGTATGCCGGCTTGGTCAAACCAAACTGCGAGCGGCTCCGCGGCGTCACGTGTCGAGGCGCGTGCTAGGGCCTACGTGACTGTCCCAGCCTGTCCACTCCTCCTCCACTCCGCTATCCCTCCACTCCTCCTCCACTCCGCTACCCCTGTCGTGGACCGCGGTGACATCATCTCCATGCCTACGTGACCGTCCGGGCCTGTTTACTCATTAGCGGTTCCGAGAACTGTTTACCGCTTTCACCGCCTACTGTACGGTACGTAGCTATGTTACTTCAGTGATTGTCATCGCTTCCTTCATTCAGTTTGTGTTTGGAGCCCAGTGTGTGTAGACGTTCTACTTCAGTGCTGTGCTAGTCCTTACCGCACCATATTCCGAGATCTGTTAAACGTAAGTATATGTAGTCTTATAAGTTGTAGTGTGGACCGCCTCAGGCCGTTTACTCATTAGCGATAATTGCCGCGATTTCGAGAAATGTTCCACCGCCTTCTACTGTACGGTACGTAGCTATGTTACTTCAGTGATTGTCATCGCTTCCTTCATTCAGTTTGTGTTTGGAGCCCAGTGTGTGTAGACGTTCTACTTCAGTGCTGTGCTAGTCCTTACCGTACCATATTCCGAGATCTGTTAAACGTAAGTATATGTAGTCTTATAAGTTGTAGTGTGGACCGCCTCAGGCCGTTTACTCATTAGCGATAATTGCCGCGATTTCGAGAAATGTTCCACCGCCTTCTACTGTACGGTACGTAGCTATGTTACTTAAGTGATTGTCATCGCTTCCTTCATTCAGTTTGCGTTTGGAGCTCAGTGTGTGTAGACGTTCTACTTCAGTGCTGTGCTAGCCTTTACTGCACCATATTCCGAGATTGTTAAACGTAAGTATATGTAGCTCTTAGAAGTTGTAGTGTGGAAGACTATTACATTCCCCTTTATAGTAAGATTCTCATTTAAGGTATGATCGTTCAGCAACTTTAAAGTCAGAATGTGCAAAGAGAGGTCTGGCTTGTTAATAGAAGTTGAATAATCTGTTCTTTGCTAAAACCAATTTAATAAACGAGGAAACCCGTGTACTAACATTAAATTTGCCATGGCCTTGACTCTTGTCTACCACGCATAAAGTATGTGTTATGTTACCAATGAAGTGTTCTCGTTGCGACTAATTTGTAAATGCAAGAGACTTATCATATTCGTTGTTGCAGATGAACAACCAACACATGTGCGAGGTCTGCGGCCGAGCCTTCAGCCTGCTCAGAAACCTGAGGCGGCACGCGGAGTCCGCCCACAACGCTAGACGTCACGACTGCCACGTCTGCGATAGGCGCTTCACAAGAGGCGACAGCCTCCGCCGCCACGTCGCCACGGTTCACGGACCACACGCCGCGGCGGAGCCCCAACCGCAACGAGCGGACCATGCCTGCCGACTGTGCCCGGCCATCTTCGCCAGCCTGGAGGACGTGCGCTGCCACATGCAAGCGGCTCACTCCGCGATGCCAGCAGCAGCTCCTTCCTCCTCCTCGAGCCCCGATCACCACGTGGAGTGCGAGCGATGCGGTAGACGCTTCGACCGCGACCTGGAACTGAGACGACACGTCCGGACCGTCCATCCTCCCACGTTCCGTTGTGCCTACTGCGACCGCGGGTTTACCCGTCGCTTCAACCGCAACCAGCACGAGTCTCACAACTGCCCTGTTGTGAGGAACCTGGCTCAAGAACCATCCGAGTTCCGCTGCGTGTACTGCGAAAAGGGGTTTACTCGCCGCTTCAACCGCGACCATCACCAGTCTCACAACTGCCCTGTTGTGAGGGACCTGACCCAAGACCGACTGCCTAGGTTGTCCTCTCCTCCCCCTCTTCCACACAGCAACCAGTCGTTGCGCCAAGGAGCCAGCGCCGAGCCCCGATCGCGCCAGATGCCTAGCGCCGAGCCACGACCAGGACCGAGCACCGAGCCACAGCCAGGGCCCAGCACCGAGCCCCAGCCCCGCCCAGGACCTAGCGTCGAGCCTCAGACCATCGATGACGAGATGGAGGGTGGCGGCCGCCCCGTGTTCCAGCTCGTGCATCGGGCCTTCCGGAGTCGCCTCCTCACCTACCGCCTGGCCCAGCCGTTAGACGCCTTGCTGACCGTCGAGGATGCGCTGACCCTGTTGTTTGACGAGGTTCTGGACCTGATGGAGAACGTCATGACCCAACATCCGAGCATCAAGGCGAACATGGTCCTGGAATGTGAGTTCTCCAACATTCACGGGGCCACCTGCCTGCGCTCCTTCAACACGAAGAACGTCCCACTGACCGAGGCCTCCGACTTGGAGGCTTTCCTCTCCGCGACGTTCGAGACGATCGTGAAGAAGAAGGAGCAGTGCGAACTGGTAGGCAGCGGCTGGACATACCTGCGTATACGGGACCTGGAGATCCGCGTGAACGAGTACACGCCGCTCGGGGGCAGAGCGTATCTCCAGCTGCCAAGGGCTATTGCAGACACGCGCGCTGTTGTCAATGTGCTAAACGCCGACGACATGTGCTTCATGTACGCTATCCTGGCCAAGTTCGTTGCGCGACACGTGGAGAGACCTGCAGCGTATACGCCGGACATCATCGCCCGCTACGACTGGACCGGTTTGCGTTTCCCCGTGACGCTCAAGGACATCAAGACCTTCGAGGGCAAGAACAACATCAGCGTAAACGTCTACGGGACCGAGCGCGCGATGGTGGGAAGACGCCCTGACGGAACTCCCAAGTTCATGGATAGGGTCTACCCCTTGAAGATCTGCAAGCGAGAGCTCGAAGACCACAGGGACCTGCTGTACGTGAGCACCGACGGGGACAGCCACTACGCATACATCACGGACCTGAGTCGACTGGTCCGTCGCCAGCTCACTGACCACGGGCATAGGATCTACGTCTGTAAGCGGTGCTTCGCTTACTTCGACAATCGGCCCAGCAAGCTAGGGTTGACGGGCGCTCAGCGTCTGGAGGAGCACAGGCGTTACTGCTACGCCAAGGCTCCCCTTCGCCTGGACTTGCCGAAGAAGCAGCAGATCCGCTTCACCCATCCAGAGTACACTAGGCGGGAGAGGTTCAGCATCTACGCGGACTTCGAGTGTGCTCTGCAGCCTGTCGCTGTTGACCCGGTGGAAGCGCCGCCGCCCGGCACAACGCCTCTGCAAATGCACGTCCCGTACGCCTTCGCCTACCAGATCGTGGACTCGCTGGGGCTGGAGGAGTTTGAGCCGCGGGTATACTTCGGAGCTGACGCGTCCAAGGTCTTTATGGAACGGCTCAAGATGGACGTGTTGAGCCTGTGGGAGTTCTTGTTTAGCACGAGAGCTCTGCACCCTTCTCTGACCCGGCAGGAAATGGACGAGTATCTCGCAGCGACCCGCTGCTACCTCTGCGGCAAGGAGTTCACCGAGCTGGACGTCAAGGTGCGGGACCACAACCACGCTCCGCCCTACGAGTTCCGAGGAGCGGCGCACCGCTCGTGCAATCTGCGGTACAGGGAGCAGCGGGTCATCAACTGCTACTTCCACAACCTGTCCAACTACGATGCCCACTTCGTAGTGCGGGAGCTGGCCATCGACCCCGGCGATGTGGACGTGCTGGCGCACACCGAAGAGCGTTACATCGCCTTCACCAAGCGGTTCCACTTTGGCCAGCCCGGGGACAACCCACGACAGAGCAGTTTCGCGGTGCGGTTCCTCGACACCTACAGGTTCTTGTCCATGAGCCTGGCCAGCCTGGCAGCGGGACTGCCCACTGACAAGATGCGCGAGACGAGGAAGCGCTTCCCCGATGACCGGCTGTTCGACCTGGTGCGCAGGAAGGGCGTGTTCCCCTACGACTTTGTCACATCGTACGAAACGCTGTACAGGACCAGGGAGCTGCCGTCCAAGGAGGCGTTCAAGAACACCATGACCCTGGAGGACATCAAGGACGAGGACTACCAACACGCCCTCAACGTGTGGCGAGCCTTCGAGTGTCGCCACCTCAAGGACTACGCCGACACGTACCTGCGCTGCGACATCGCCCTCCTCACCGACGTCTTCGAGCAGTTCCGTGACACCTCTTTGGCCGAGTACGGACTGGACCCCGCCCACTACTACACCCTGCCATCCTACGCTTGGGACGTCATGTTGAAGACCTGCGACGTGGAGCTGGACACGATGCAGGATTTCGACATGTACCTGTTCGTGGAGCAGGGGATCCGAGGAGGGATCTCTCAGGCCGTCACCCGCTACGCCAAGGCGAACCACGATCGGTGCCCGGACTACCGCCCCGACGAGCCGACACGCCACCTCCTGTACCTGGACGCCAACAACCTCTACGGCTGGGCCATGTCCCAGTACCTGCCCACCGGAGACTTCCAGTGGCTCAGCCGTGAGGAGATCGACTCCTTGGACATTGGCGCGCTGGATGCCGAAGCGGAACGGGGTTACATCCTCGAAGTGGACCTCCACTACCCCGCCCACCTCCACGACCTGCACAAGGACCTCCCTTACTGCTGCGAGACCAAGCGTCCGCCAACAGGGAAATATCCCAAACTGATGACCACCCTGGACGACAAGATGCATTACGTCTGCCATTACAGGGTCTTGCAGCAGGCGCTGAACAACGGACTGGAGCTTGCGGCTGTGCACAGGGCGATCTCGTTTCGCCAGTCTCGGTGGCTAGAGCCCTACATCCTCATGAATACCGAGCTGCGGAAGAAGGCCAGGACCAAGTTCGAGCAAGACTTTTTCAAGTTAATGAATAACGCGGTCTTTGGCAAAACCATCGAGAACGTCCGCAAGCGCCTGAACGTCAAGCTGGTCTGCACTCCGGAGAAGTTCTCCAAGTACGTGGCCAAGTCCAATTTCCTGGACCGCACGTATTACACGGAGGACGTAGCTCTCGTGCACCTCGCCAGGGTAAACATCGTCCTGGAAAAGCCCATCTACGTCGGCATGTCTGTCCTGGAGCTGAGCAAGTGGCTCATGTACGAGTTTCTGCGGAAGATGAAGGACCGCTACGGTGACCGCTTAAACGTAGACTACATGGACACTGACAGCTTCGTGTTCGACATCCTATCCCGGGACGTCTACAGGGAGATGATGGAGCACTTGGACGACTTCGATACCAGCGCCTACCCGAGGTCTCACCCCTGCTACAGCCCCACCAACGCCAAGGTGATTGGCAAGTTCAAGGACGAGTGTAACGGCCGATCCTTGTTCGAGTACCTCGGCCTGCGCTCGAAGCTTTACTTCATGGACGTTGAGGACGAAGACAACGGATCCAAGGCGATCAAGCGAGCCAAGGGAATCGCCAAGGGGGTTGTTAAAAACGTCCTAACCCCCGACGACTACAGGGAATGTCTGTTTGACGGGGTGTTGAAAACCACCATCAACACCCGTTTCCAGTCGTACCTGCACCGTGTCTTCACCGTACAAGTAGAAAAGCTATCCTTGAGCCCGGCCGATGATAAACGCTACATCTTGGCTGATGGTATCCACACCTTACCTTGGGGGCATAAGGACATCCCACCACTGCCCGCAGCAAGAAGTCGAGACAATCCCGAGGAGCAGCAAGGCGGGCCTATGGAGGTGGACGAGGAGGACATGGATGAAGAGTTCCCGGTGTAGATTTAAGTCTGAACAGAACTAGGCTAATTTTTTAAATATAATTAAGTATATTTTGTAAATAGTATTCGTAAGCAAATATAGTCAAACAGTTTAGTTTACAGCATACATCTGTGTTGTTACTACCCCTTGCATTTCCCTGACATTTACTTTCAAAAGACTCTTCTAATGCAAACCGAATTTGTAAAACTATCATGTTTTCAAAAACAAAACTTTCAAAATTGTTAAAAATTCGATATTCTTTCTTAAATACTAAAGAGAAAGACAAGTGAAAACAACAGTTAACGAGAAACAAAACATTTATTGAAACACAATAAGAATATACACACAAACATATTACAATCAAGAACTCAAAAGGTATTTACACAAAAATAGTCTTAAGCGAAGATGGAGTAGAAGAGCCTACGGACCAGTGCGTCGTTATGGTGAGAGCGACCGGGTCGAAGAGCTGCACGTAGTCGCTGAGTGGTATACCGAGGACCGCCCGACAGTACAGGTAGGTGAGGCAGTAGTGGTCATAAACAGAAGTACCGTAGCCCTGGAGTCGATACCTGTTGTAGAGACCGCCACCAGGCGCTTCTCAATCTGGGTGGTGTTCATCGCGGGCGGAAGCAGTCCCCACCGATTGTGTGATACCCTCATTACTACCAGTTGCACGCTTTATCACCACCGGCTTCACTGTATGTGTCAAACCAGTGACTCTGGGGACTCCTGAATAACGATCCACCCAAAGGTTTTCCAATCGCGTTATAATGTTCATAATCATAATATAGATTTCATAGTCTTTATTTTCATCCAAATATAAGTTGCAACCATGTGTATACTGACCTCTATGATGTAACTGGATGTTCAAGAACACATTACCCTGATTGGCGGGATTTTGTACTGTATGTTGATAACCGGAATCTACCCAACTGACAGTCGGTGGTGAATCGTTCGAATCTTTTTCCACAAGCTCCAAGTCTCCAGGTAGTTCCGGGGGATTGACACTTCTACTGTTGTCGTTTATGCATATGCTGACGTTCTGGGAACCTCCCCCTTCGGTTATTTGGTTGGATGATGGTGATGCAAAGTCTTCAGATATCTCCGGAGCATTGCCACTTTCAATGTCGTTTATGCAACTGCTATCAATACATGTGTTGACTTTCTGCGGACCTCTTCCTGCTGAGGTTTGTATGAACGATCTCGGTTGTGAGGAACGATTGTTTCTTCGCTTCCTTCTAACACAGAGGTGGTGCTGACGATGATGGAGACGAAGTCCATCTCGCGACGTGAACGACTCCTCACAGTATGGACATTTCCAGGTCGCCAGCTTCGATGGTGTGGCGACTGACCGTT